>CM052540.1:54760950-54883545 GCA_028533065.1 Trachops cirrhosus | reverse complement strand
TTTTTTTTTTTTTTTTGGTCTTGTTGCGCTCCTGTAGTGAGGGGCGGGGCCTTAGGTTTTCACCAGGGTGGGGCACCCCAGTTGCTGGGTGGTGATGCTGTATGTGGGGGCAGGGTCTGAGAAGGAACAATGGCGCTTGCTCTGCTCTCAGTAGGACCTCAAACACTTCCACCACTTTCCACAAGCCAACTGGGTCCCTCTGGCACCAATTCTGGCATGGGTGGACCTGTGCACCCCGCGGGACCTTCCTTTTCAGTCAGTGCCCCAAAGCTCTATTTCCGGGTGCTGGGACCCTTAGTTGCGCACAGTGTCTTGCTTCACAATAGCCACCTTGCTGGGTCTGCCAGTCACCCCCCCCCACCTAGCCCCCCAGCCACCTCTGCTTGTGCGCCCAGGGTCTGTCTGCTACAGACTTGCACGCCGCCCCAGTCGCTCAGCTCTCTGTTCTGCGTCCCCCACCTGGCCCAACTTCATTCCTCCTACCGGTCTGGATAAACGTGTCTATTTTTAAATCCTTGCGTATCCGACTTCCATACACTTCAATTTTCTGTCAGTTTGGTTGTTATTTTGTTTCTATATTGTTGTCGTCCCTATCTTGGTTGTGCGAGGAGGCACAGTGCATCTACCTATGCCTCCATCTTGGCCGGAAGGCTAATTTGCCTGAATATTTATGAGCCCTGTCCTATTTCCCACTGGATAAATGTTCAATTTTTTCAGTTGTGTCTTTGAAGTTTAAATTACATTGTAGCTGAAGGAATCATGACACCGGCTGGCTCAGGGATCTTTATGTTATAATATAGTCCACTCAGTGGGGACATGGTCAAGGGAAATAACCAAAATACCCCAGGCTTCTGTAAACAGAGGGTATTTCTGACACTGTAATACAAGACACCAAATGGAGTAAAAGACTTATGGACAATGAGAGGACCTGTCCCTTTCAGCTGGAAGTCAGAGTGTTCTTTGTGACTGTTATCAGCAAGCCCATAAGATCTGAGAAGTATTGGGTTAGCCAAAAAATTCATCTGATTTTTTCCATAAGATGGCTCTCACAGCACTTAGTAATCTTTAACTTAAATTGAAACAATTTTGTTAAGATTGTTTGTGACAGTTGTCATACCAGCATGAATTTTTAAAAACTTATCAAAACTGGTGAATTTTTGTGTAGCCATTTTATTTTATTTTATTTATTTATTTTTTATCGTTGTTCAAATACAGCTGTCTCCATTTTCTCCCCACCACTCTCCCCCACCCCAGCCATCCCTACCTCCCACCCTCGATACTACCCCCATTTAAAGATGGAAGGAAATATGTAACATTTTTGGCATTTAATGCTTTATTATTTCAAGAAAGGTAAAAATGCAAGTGAAACACAGAACAAGATTTGTGCAATGTATGGAGAAGGTGCTGTGACTGATCAAACATGTCAAAAGTAGTTTACAAAGTTTTTGTGTTTGAGATTTCTCACTGCATAATGCTCCATTGTCAAGTAGACAAATTGAAGTTGATAGCGATCAAACTGAGACATTAATTGAGAACAATCAATGTTATATCATGTAGGAGATAGCCAGTATACTCAAAATATCCAACCAATAAGGTTATTGATGAAAATGAAAAATGTGTCTTTTATTTTACGGAAAAACTAAGTGGGTTTTTTGGCCAACTCAATAGAAACCATTTGACTGTTAGAAAGCAGTTAACTGTAGTAGGCATTAGAAAAAGAGAGTCTTACGTGTCTGTGCCAAGGCAAATAGAAACAATTAGAGCCATGTGAGAAATTGTTGAAGCAACTACATTTAAAGGCCAAACTTTGAGAACTTACAATAAAAAAGGCAGGGGATCTCCCTCACTTGATGTAGAAGTCCTGGTAGAAGAAAATGGATTTGGATTGAGTCACAGAAACAAGGTAACAGAAAACAAGGGACTCGAACACCAGGGGAAAGTTTTATTATCTAGGACTAAGGAAGAGATAGAGATTTTTTCAGGCACATTTGGCAGCAATTTTACCAACCCCCAGTAGGTTGTAGCTGTGCGGTCATTTCAGCGTATTTGGTTGAAATATTGCTTAAGCTTAAACCTTACACCATAGAGTAGATTCATCTTCAAATATTTTTCTGTTGTTTTACAACATCTCTAGGTCAAAGAACTCCTGCAAATATTGTTAAAGGCAGGCTTCTCATCAGCACTGCCTTGTGTGACAACTATACTCTAGATTTAGGTACAGAGACTGGAAGCAGTAGGCAAAAAGACCTCCCTCGGGGAAGGTGGAGAGGCAGAGCTAATTACCACCTGGGTGTGCCCTGCATGGGTGGCAATGAATTAGGGACTTAACCGGGCTGGGTTGTGATAAAGCAGAAACACACGTTATGTGAACATCATATTGTCAGAGATAATTATCAAGATAGCATAAGATGAGAACGGTGAATATAGTTACTGAATGCTCAAACACTGGCATCAGAACTGGCTTAAAATAGAGTCCTCCCACTTTCTAGCTGCTAAACCTTGTGCAAGCTATTTAATTTCTCTGCGAATCAGATTTCCAGTCTCTAAAATGTTGTTAACCTTCTTGACTTCATAAAGTGGGGATTAAATGAGATAATGTATATTAGCTACTTAATCTTCCAGCCACATAGCCACAATTATTTATTTGCTCAATAAATGGGAACTATTCCTGTCATTATAAATAGCAAATGAACAAAATTAATAATGTGTTCCCAGAATAGCTCCTACATAAAAATTCAAGAGAAATGATCATAACCTAATATCTGCCTGTGAGCTATACTTGATTAATATCCCATCAATTAGTATTGTTAGTGAAATTCTAAAGACAAAAAAAAATTGTGTGTAAACCTAAGAGCTTTAATGCTACATGGCATTACCAAATTAGAGAGAAAATGAAAATACAGTCAATATTGCAAGTCATTAGCAATCTCATCTAAAGTTTGCTTGTTCATAAGATTTATAATAACCTTCCATCATTATGCAGCAAAGCCAAATATAGATTTACTATTCAAAATTTTTTGAACTCTAATCACTCCCTGGGAATTATGCTGTTATCATTTAAATTATCTCATTTAACATTAACATATTCTTGGGATGAGGACTGTTAGTCACATTTTATATAAAAGGAAATGGAATTACTAAGGCTTTATAAAAACTCGGAGAAACCAAACAGCAAGTAAATAGTAAAGCTGATTTTTTATCCAAGCTTTCTCACTTTAAACTTGATTCTCTGTTCATACTCCATGAAACAAACAGAAATTACTCTGTTGTAAATGCCCAAACTCACAACCAGATTTCCTTGCAAATTTAACTGAAGAAGGGAGGAAGGAAGGAAGGAAGGAAAGAAGGAAGGAAACAGAAAAGAAAAGAAAGAAAGAATATCATCCTACCCACTAAATCAGAAACTAAGGAAGTCATTTCAAAGCTTTGACTGAGTTTCTGTATAGACAGAGGAGGTGACATTAAGAGGTGTTTGGAATTTTTTTTTTGTCGTGTTCACAGGAGACTTGAGTTGGGAGGGATTTAAAAAATTGGTTATAATTGGTATCTTGCAGGTTACAAGACAAGTCAAAAATAATTTTCTCTTTAAGGATTTAGATTGAAAAATCTTCAAGTTTATGTTGGTCTTTGGGAGAAATGTGAGTTTGACCCAAAATTGCCTGTTAGGCATTTAGGTTTCTCACTGGTAGAGAAAGGCACAAGGGGTTTTGTCTCAGAGGGGTCAATAGCCACTTAAGCCTGTCCTTTAGGACCTCAGTGAAGTCCTAAAAGCTCACTGAGCCCACTGGAAATGTGCAATGTATACTAAGAGCAAGAGAGTTGGGGTGTAGGGCACTAGGCCAAGACTGTGCATTGGGTGGCAGTTCCCTTATGGTAGGTGAGGAATTCAGAGCCCTAAAGGCAATACCACAGGATTTAGATGCACCCAGGAGAGGATGCCCACAGAGTATGGGTCTGGCTCTTGAACTATAAGGATAATCATATGTTCTGTACCATGTGATTTGAAATACCATAACTTTGTTTTTAGTATCTGTCTTTCTTTTTTTTTATTAATATTCAACTATGGTTGTCTCCATTTTCCACCATCACTTTCCTCCGCCCCACCCATTCCCACCTCCCACCCTTAATCCTTCACCACTTTGACTTTGTCCATGGGTCCTTTATATATGTTCATTTACAACCCTTTCCCTTCTTTCCCCTGTTATTTCCCTCCCCAATCCCCTCTGGTTACTGTCAGTTTGTTCTTTATTTCAGTGTCTCTGGTTATATTTTGTTTGCTTGTTTGTTTTGTTAATTAGGCTCCATTTATAGGGGAGGTCACACGCTTTGTTTGTAATGTCTGACAATTGTGTGGAGCCATGAGAGAAGCAGAGAGAAGCAGAGAAGTTCTGTAGAGTAAGGATACTCAGCCCTCATTTAACACTTTTTCTGAGTTCTTCCTACATACGTAACTAGCAGCAATTTTCCTTAGGGGTGTCTGGCATGGTGCTCCCAGTTAACTTAGGAGGCAAGAGGAAAGTCCAACAGCCTACCAGAAATAAGGCCAACTCTCCCTTGCCCCAAATATGTTAAGAAGTAGGTCACCATGACAGGGGAAGGGTAAATGGAGAATTGATTTATACTTAAAAAAATGGATGAGTACTGATGATGAATAATTCTGTCCCTCCTAGATTTGAGAAATGGCCATCCACCAATCCAATGCCCATGTGTTTTTACAGCAATATCTGTTAGTGGAAAATAAAGTTTATTTTCAAAATTGAGAACTAAAAGGAACAGTGTAAAGTTGGGTTCTAGTTTTCCTGAACAACACAATGTTTTTCTTCATCATAAAATACAACACAGTTGACCCTCTGGTTACCCCCACTGACCCTAAAAGGCCATCGAAGGGGAAACAGGATATGGCTAAGAACAATGACACCTCTGCAAATCATAAACCGAGCCAACAGATGAATAAAGCCCTGGTGTTTTTCAGAAGAAAAAGGCATTGATTCACAAGGAGAACAATAATTGTGGAAATACTACTATTAATTTTGCCCACAAACCACAGTTTCCACCTCCCTCCTCATGCTCATCTATTTCAGCTGAGTGTGATGCAGAAGCACTCTTGTCTATGCTTTGAAGTCCACTCTGTGGTTTTTAACATCCATTGTCGTTGTGATCTTTTAAAGGACAAGCTTGTTAAATTATTCTCAAAGGAATCCCTAGTCATATAAACCACAGACTATGTATATAAAACATATGTAAGTATACAGCAGGTTCATGAGTAATGTCATTTTGTTCCACATCATTTCCTTACAATATTGATGTAGAAAAATACCGATTCCCACCTGGAGCCACTGTCTGTGTGGAGTTGGCGTGTTTTGCCCATGTTTGCATGGGTTTCTTCAGATACCCCAGTTTCTTCCCACAGTGAAAAGAGGTGTATGCATGAGGTGAACGGGCATGTCTAACTGTCCCAGTCTGAGTGGGTGTGGATGTGATGAGCCCTGCAATGGACGGGTGTCCTGTCCCAGTCCCAGATAGGTTCCCGCCCGGTGCCCTGAGCTTCCAGGACAGGCTTCAGACACCCATGACCCTGTCCTAGAATAAGCAGGCTTGAAAATAATTATCTTTCTTGATTTATTCATCTTTCTTAAATGTATGTATAGCCCAAATTTATTTCAATGTTAAATATTAGAAGTGCTTTGGCTCTTTATTTAGAAGTTTGGTGATGTTTTTGTAAGCAGAAATATGCCATAAGAAATTAATTCTTGATTATATCAATTAGTCTATGGTAAAACTGGTTTCATTATACCATGTTTTCCTTTTTAAAATATTTTATTTATTTTTAGAGTTGGGGAAGGGAGGGAAAAAGAAAAGGAAGGGAACATTAATGTGTGAGAGAAACATTGATCAGTTGCCTCTCGCCTGCCCCAACTTGGTATTTGGCCCGCAACCCAGGCATGTACGTGCCCTTACTGGGAATCAAACCAGTGACCTTTCAGTTCACAGTACAATGCCCAGCCCACTGAGCCACATCAGTCAGGGGCATACTATGTTTTTCCTGAAGTCACAGTTTCCAAAAGCCTATTGATAACATTAAGTGGGGGCTTACTGTATACATTTTCAACCATAAGAATTCAACCAAATTTAATAAGCTAGGAAGAATACAGGGGAGGCAAAGGAATTATTATCAACTTTCTCTGAAATAATTCATATTTGGTCTAAGACATTTTTTAGCAAGATTTGAGATTTCTGTTAAAATACAGAAATCTGTGAATAGGAATATTTTGCAGTTTTCACAATTGCTGTAACAATGGAGCACCTATAAAAATGAACAAGAGGCAAGAGCAATTCCAATCAATAAAGCAATAGCAATGCATTAAGATATTACCTCTATAACACTCAACTCCTTTCTCCTGGTACATTTCCTTTCAATGTCCTCAATCTTGGGATAGAATTTTTAGAATTTGAGGCACTTGTAAGGAAGACATGATCATTTAAACCTGACTAATTTAGAAGAACATTAGCTCAAGAGCAAAATTTTCAGCACAATTTATTAAACTTACTATTTCTGCCATTCATCAATTTAACTGATTGTTACAAATAAGTACAATATAAAGGCAATAGCCAAGGCACTTAAACTAAATGAAAAAGTAAAACTATGTCATTCTTAAGGAGGTGATTTTAAAAGTGTTATTTTTTCTCACTCCGCCCTTTTGTATCACTTGTAAAATATAATTAGAAATGGTAAAAGTCAATATACAGGTCCAGATCTCTGTATGTGAATAGGCTATTCATGAGAAAATCGGCTTGCTGGTTTCAGAGGTCACCAAGTGCTCAACAATTGTGAGGAAAATACTGGAAGGGATATTTCTTCTCAGATCCTGGAGATGGTTAGGTTGGTGGTCCCATAGTCTCCCATTACATAACTATACCTTCGTTGAACCTTTTTTGCTGTTGTTACTTCTTTTTATTTTCCTTTCCACTAGGGTTTTACTTCTTGTTTTGTTTTATTTTGTTTTAATGATTTTTATCGTATTTTTTCCATTACCATTTAGTCCCCTTATACTCCCTCCTGCCCACCCCCTGTATCACCAACACCATCCATAAGTCCTTTTTCATTTTTGCTCAATTGCTCTACCCCAGACCCCCTATCCCATTTAGCTGTCATCTGCTCTCTATCTATGAGTCTGTCCCCATTTTCCTTATTGGTTTAGTTTGTTCATTAGATTCCACAAAAGAGTGAAATCATATGGTATTTGTCTTTCTCTGACTGGCTTATTTCACTTAGTATAATGCTCTCCATGTCCATCCATATTGTTGCAAACGGTAAAACATTCTTCTTTTTTATGGCTAAGTAGTATTCCATTGTGTAAATGTCCCATAGTTATTTTATCCACTTATGTATTGATGGGCATTTGGGCTACTTCCATATCTTGGTGATTGTAAATAGTGAAGTGCTGCAATGAACATAGGGGTGCTTATGTTCTTTTGAATTAGTGTTTTGAGTTTCTTTGGATATATTCCCAGAAGTGGAATCACTGGGTCAAAAGGCAGTTCCCTTTTTAATTTTTGAGGTATCTCCATAGTGCTTTCCACAATGGCTGCACCAATCTGCATTCCCACCAATAGTGCAAAAGTGTTCTCCTTTCTCAACATCCTTGCCAGCATTTGTTGTTTGTTGATTAATGGATGATAAGCATTCTGACAGGTATGAGGTGATGCAGATGATATGATACTGTACATAGAGAACCCTAAAGATTCCACCAAGAAACTACGAGAATTGATAAATGAGTTCAGTAAAGTAGCAGTATACAAAATTAATATCCAGAAATCAGTTGCATTTTATATGCAAATAATTAACAATAATGAACTATTAGAAATAGCATTTAAGAAAACAATCCCATTCACTATTGCTTCAAAAAAAATAAAATACCTAAGAATAAATCTAACCAAGTAAGTAAAAGATCTGTACTTAGAAAATTACAAGACACTGTAGAAAGAAATTGAAGAAGGTATAAATAAGTGGAAGCACATACTGTGTTCATGGATAGGAAGAGTTAACATCATTAAAGTGTCCATGCTATCCAAAGCAGTATATAGTTTCAATGCAATTTCTATCAAGACACCAATGATATACTTTGCAGAACTAAAACACATGTTTCAAAAAATTATATGGAACCACAAAAGGCCCTGCATCACAACAGTAATACTGAGAAGGAAGAACAAAGTTGGAGGAATCACGCTACCTAATATCAAACTATACTATAAGGCCATAGTAATCAAAACAGCATGGTACTGGCATAAAAACATAATAGAAAGCCCAGAAATAAATCTACACCTTTATAGTCAATTAATATTTGACCGAGGAAGTGAGCACATACAATGGGCTAAAGATAGTCTATTCAATAAATGGTGTTGGGAAAAATGGACAGACATGTGCAGAAAAATGAAACTAGACACAGGAGAATAAATTCAAAATAGATTAAAGACTTAAATATTAGACCTGAAACCATAAAAATCCTAGAAGAAAACATAGGCAGTAAAATCTCAGACATTGCTCATAGCAATATTGTATCTGATATATCTTCTTAGACAAGGGAAACAAAAGAAAAAAATAAACAAATGGGACTACATCAAACTAAAAAAGTTTTTGCACAGCAAAGGAAAACATCAACATAAAAGACAACCCACAGAATGGGAGAACATGTTTTCTGATACATCTGATAAGGGGTTAATATTCAAAATTTATAGAGAAATTATAAAGTTCAACACCAAAAAAATGAACAATTAAAAATGGGCAAAGGGTTGAATAGATAATTCTCTAAACAGGACATACAGATGCTCAATAGGCATATGGAAAGCTGCTCAACATCACTAATCACCAGAGAAATGCAAATTGAAACCACAGTGAGTGATCCTGGATTTTGAAGTTGCCATTTTTTCCTTTACATTTCCAACTTGTCTTCACTTAGGAAACTAGCAAGCAGTTTATTAAGCCAGAATGGCATCTCCCAATAATTTGGTTATCTAAGCATGTCCCTTTATTTGAATTTTGTTACCATATTTGCTTTATTTTGTTTTTTTCCCATCTTGGCACTTGAAAATCCTGTTGGTACTTTGCTAAAATGATGTTGCTGATGTAGGTGGAAAACACTTGAAATTTATGTGTTCTACAATTTCTTACATTTTGTTTCTGGAACACTTTGAAGTCCTCTGATTTTGTAAAGAAACTGTCAGCATAAAAGACCAACTGGTGATTTATAGATAGAAATGTGAGTCTAAATTTTCATGTTGCCAAGCTGCTCATTTAAAAAACACAGTGAATTACAGGAGAAGTAAACCCACAGAACTGGAATGCTTCCCCTCATTTCTCAGTGTATGGGTGATAAGCCATGTTCCCCTTCAATGAGTGATTTTTGTTTATCTCATTGATCATTTGTACTGAAAAATGGCTTGTCCAAGTTCTTAGTCATCTCTTTTTTAAGATTTTATTAATTTATTTTTAGAGAGATGGGAAGGGAGGGAGAAAGAGAGAGAGAGAAGCATCAATGAGTGGTTGCTTCTCACGTGCCCCCTACTGGGGACCCGGCCTGTAACCCAGGCATGTGCCCTGACTGGGAATCAAACCAGGGACACTTTGCTTCTCAGGTCGTCACTCAATCCACTGAGCCACCCCAGCCAAGGCCTCTATTTTAAAAAAAATAATTCCAGTAATCTTTTGGGGGCATTGAGTATTAAATATCTGATCCGTTCTTTTGCATTTTATGACAGCCTCTAAAATTATATGCCAACTGGTACTGCAGTTATAGTTTTCCAGACTAATAGCTCAAAGGATATGAACTTGATCCAAATTGAAATTATTTCAAAAGCTACATTATATAATAATGCTCATGATATAAATGCAAAATAAAGAAAGAGGAGTCATGCCTGCCTTCTTTGTAAAAAAAGGAAAATTAAATTAGGAAAATGAACAAAAGATCTATAAAAGGCTGTAATGAAAAGATAACATCCCATCCCCCCAGCAACAGACTGAATCCAGTTTTCCAATAAGAAGGTAAAAACATGGACCTCCAGAAAAGGAGAAACAGAAACTTACTGTCTCTTTCCCAACATGTCCCCTTCTTAGACTGCCATAATCTTGGCTCTCCTTGTCCTCATTCCAAATACAACAACAAAAGAATAAAAACAGAAGTAGCACAAATTTCCTCTCTATTATCTAAGGCTCAGATCCATTCTTTCCTCTTTTGTAATATCACTCTTGACTTCTGTGACCCATATATTATTTTTTCAACTCTTGTTTTGCATTTAAGCAGTAACATCAAGCTTAGCACTAACTGTTGTTATTATTTTTATTCTAACAGAACTGTAAGTTCTCTAATATTAACAGCTAACACCAAGTATCTCTAACGTATCAGCCTCTAGTCCAAGTGTTTTATGTGTGTCCTTTAACCCTCACACAAATCTCCTAGTATCCCATTTTAGAGATGAAAAACAGGATCAGAGTGGGTAAGTAACTTGTGCAAAGTCACAGGAGCAAGAAGTAGAGCTAAGCTTGAGTACTGCGTCTATGTCCTTAAACTGAGTGCTGTGCTCTCTCAGAAACATCACTACCTCCTAGAAGTAACTCCCGTCTTCCCTGATACCTAGACAATGCTCCTTGGTGGCAGGGAACCATCATGTCTGGGTTTTAGGAATCTGTAGTCTCGTAAAGAGGTGATTAGTTGGGACTGATCATAGACACAATAAATGTGTTCCTCCAACTTAGCTTTGGAAGGTAGAATAGTCCTTTGGGAAATACTTCTATCATTCTCTGCAACCCTTCAGATGTCCAAGGAGAGCTTGGTCCAGTCAAATGATGGTGAGCATATTTAGCAAAAGGGGGGAAGGCTCATAGAGGGTGGAAAAGCCTGCAGCTACAGACCAAATTTGATGTGTAGCCAGCTGCAACCCCTTTAGGCCTAGATGTTCCAATACAGTAAGTTCTCAATGTCAGGAGTAGGTTCTTAGAAACTTCAGCTTTAATAAACATATAATAAAACCAGTTTTGCCATAGGCTGATTGACAAAGAAGAGTTTATTTCCTACAGCATATTTCTGGTCACAAAAACATCACAAAACTTCTAAATAAAGACCCAAAGCACTTCTAATATTCAACACTGAAATAAATGTAAGCTGTACATACAAACAGTGTGGTGATTACAGGGGGGATTGGGTATAAGGGGGTTAAATGGTAATGGAAAAAATACAATGAAAAAAGAAAGATGAATAAAAACAAATAATTGTTTCCAACTCACTTATTCTAGTTCGAGGTGACTGAAGTCTAAACCAGCAGCTCAGGGCACCAGGCACGACCCACCCTGGACAGGACAGCTTTCCATCACTGAGCACATCACACTCAGACTCCGTTGGGCTGGGACCATTAGACATGCCAGTTCCACTCACATGCACACCTTTGGGCTGTGAGAGGAAACCAAAGTGCCTGAAGAACACCCATGCAGACGTGGGGGAACATGATGACTGCACACAGACTGCGGCCCCTGCCAGAATTGCTTTGGTTTTTCCTCATCAGTGTTATAACTAAACAATGTTGAACAAAATAACATCATTCAAGGATCTACTGGGTCTGAAGTGAAATATACTTATAATTTCAAATGACTCTGATACTGCCATTTACTCAGAGTGAGCAGACAAGTTATTACCTGTCAAAGTAGCCAATCCAAAGACAGAAAAGGAGCATCCTCACTAAATTAAGTGTGGAGGGTGAGTGAGGGATAAAATCCTATTTTATTTTGATCAAAATTTACATATTTGAATATGCTACTTCCTCTTATTTAACTTTTATATTCATGACTCTTTTTTCCTATTAACAGCCCCTGGAATTAATTCTTTGTGGGACAGATTTTGAAAAATGGTGCTAAATTTTTAAATAGAGAGCTGTCATGAGAATTCAATGATATAGTATGCTAAGAAGAAAACTTGTGTAGAGGGCTCTGTGTCCAGTGATTTACAAGTCTTGTTGTGATGTAATACTCATAAAGAGGCTGTAAAATAGTTATAGTTATCACTATCACTATAGTTATCACTATTTTGCAGATAACTGAAGAAGACATTTTACTCTGAATTGTTACTATGTGCTCACCACCGTATATATATTTTTTTAAAGATTTTATTTATTTATTTTTAGAAAGGGGAATGGAAGGAGGAGAGAGAAACATCAATGTGTGGTTGCCTCTCATGTGGTCCCCACTGGGGACTTGGCCCGCAACCCAGGCATGTGCCCTGACTGGGAATCGAACCTGCAATGCTTTGGTTTGCAGCCCGCGCTCAATCCACTGAGCTATGCCAGCCAGGGCTCACCACCGTATATTTTTAATTTCCACCTTTCAGTCACTATTAAACTTTGGTATTATCACTCCTGTTTTTATAGTTGATGAAATTGAGGTTTGTAAAAGTTATATGCCTTAATGTTACAGGTCAACCAGAGCCAGGATTCAAACCTAGTTCTGTCTAATTCCAACATCTGTGTTCTTAGCTAAATGACTTAAATCCGAGACATTAATTTAAATTCAAGAACACAAAGCATTCAGTGACTACTTCCAGGGTACCAGAAGGTGTGATCATGGCCTAAGGGCCATATTGAAAAGAACAAAAATTCGCTCTGTGCTGATATTCACCTGCCACCCTGACATCTCTGTTTGTCTAAATAACATGTCCAAAGCTGGATTTTTTATATTTGCTGCCAAATCTGCTCTACCTAAATCTTTCCCCGCCTTGGTTGATGGCAAATCCATTCTTCTACTTGCCCAAGCTAAAAAATCCTAGACTCACACCAGTTATGTTAACAGAGAGAATAAAATAGAAATTGTTAACTGAGTAACTGAAAAGGCAAATGGTGGTATAATGGAGGTAGAAAGCACAGGAAGCAATGACCATGGCTGCAGAATAAAGGGACGGGGTTGGAAATATTCCACTTGGTAGCTCAGGCCTCTAAGGAGGGGCACTGACCAGAAGGTGTTGGTGCTTCTGACAGAGTGTGATGAGACTAGTTCGGTGAGTGCTAGAAAAGCTGCAAGCTTCTGCTAAGGGAAAGGACTCCCACAGCTGGAATGAAGAGGCAATGCTGGTAACAGGAAGCAGACAGAGAGCAAATAGGAAGAAGCAAGCCACACTCCCCCTCTCTTCTCTGGCAGTCCCCTCTATTACCATGTGTTGGCAGTCAACTGGGGCAGCTGGCAAGGCAGACATGTGATTTGCAGAGAGCCCTGGCCCCAGCATCCCAAAGCCAAGTGTAAGAAGGGTGAGTTTGCAGTGGAGAGACAATAGTTATTAAGATAACTAGCACACCCATTTAAAAAGTGAATGTGGTCATGCTTGCTTTTTTGATTGTTTTGTTTTGTTTTGAAACCCCTGCAAGGGATCACCATTTTACTAGAGGAAAACCCAGAGTCCTCACTGTGACCCACAGGGCTCTATAGGAACTGGTCCCCAGAACTCTAACCTTCCCTCCAACTCCTCCACTCCTCACTCTCTCTGTTCCAGCTGCTCAGCCCTGGCCTGCTTGCTCTCTCTCAGACACACTTGGCATGCTACCATCTGAAGGCCTTTACTCATGCTGCTCCCTCCACCCCACTGGAATGTTCTTCCCCCAGATATCTGTCCAGCTAACTCCCCCACCTTCTTCAAGCCTTTGATCACATCTTACCTTTTCAGGAAGAGTTATCCTGACAACCCTATTTCATACAGCACTCTGCTTACCGACCCCACCCTGCTCTCCCAGTTCTCTGACCCTGCTCTGTGTTTTCTTTTTTCAATAGCACTCATCACCTTCTGTCATACTGTACAAGTTATTTATATATTATGTTTATTGTTATAGCCTCTTTCTCGACTGCTATCATGTAAGCTCCAGAACAACAAGGATCCTTGTTTCTTCAGTCCTATAGCTCAAGCATCTAGAACAGTGCCTAGCACATAGTAGGCACACATTAAATACTGATGTGAAGACAGTCCACTTTAATCAGCCCTGTAGAGTTTTTTATGGGAATGGGGAGAATGATTTTAAAGTTTGCTCCAAGAGTAATTCTTACAGGATATCTAGACTCACTGAGACATTTTGTAGTTGTTTTACTTTATGAGAATGAAGAATTGTGTTTTGCCTACGCTAATATGCAGATCAATTTGCTTTTCTTGAGTAAAGCCTTGCAGAAGTGGGAGAAATTCCTTAAATACAGCAGTTGAATAAGGAGAGATAGCCTACAATAAAGATTTTTGTCTCATAACCATAAAGGCAAATAATTGAGTAGATTGCTTAGCAAAATATATGTATATAACTATTGTACCATTGAGATACTAATAACAAAATCAATATCTTCACTTGTATATTCCTAATTATTTTCCATAAGTCAAAAGGGACCAAGTTTTAAAGGACAATTTTTTGGCCTGAAAAAAAAATAAGTAGCATTTTAAATGACAAAGTGGCAGGGACATAGCCATTTACTTTATAATATATCATTAACTTGAACCAGCATGTTTTATGTACATTTTCTAAATGCATATTGTATTTCATGAGAGAGGAATGAATAAATGTTTTGAAATCACAGATAGCTAACTCTCCTGGGTACAGAGAGACAGAAAGCAAACTGAGGTAAAGCCATAAAATACTATTATGCTTTGAGACAGCCTGTTAAATTTACTTCAGATTTGCAAGTCCCCTTGCCCTCCCACCTCTGTGAGTTGGTAGTGTGAAGGTTTTGCTTGATCCCAGGGAGGGTGGGTGTCCCGGGAAGGGTGAGCCAGGGAATGCTGGGAAGGCCCAGGCAGGAGACAGGAGGCAGGGCTGCTGTGTGGGGAGGCAGGTGACAAGGAGGCGAAGGCTCCCAGCTCTTCTCTCTCAGACAGGATGGCATCACACTCCCTCAGAGTGATTAGCCTCTGGGGTACCCAACAATAACAGTCTCATGTGGGTTCTTAAAACAAAGTAACAGCTTCTAAGAAGTCAATAACTTCTGGGGTGTATTGGCCCTGGAAATCAGCACACTTCCTTACAGAGGCCTCTGGAAAGCCTGTTCCCTAAAACATAAAGGAAAGTTGAAGAACTCTTCCTCAAGCCTACAGAGTAAGGGACGAATGATTCCAGAGGGCAGATGGGACACTCCTGGACAACCCTGGATGTACATTTGAAAGCAGGGTGGGAGGACGAAAAACTGTGGCAGAGAGAAGAGGGCCAATAACTTGCTGACTGAGCAGTGACAAAGCCCTAACAGGAAGGGAGAGGCCCTGCTCACCCTAAAGGCAAAATAAACTGACAACTGGGCCAGGAAGATGGGACAGAGAGAGAAGTCAAAATAGGCATACCAGGAGCTGTCTCAGCAGGCCTAGGCTGAGAGAAATCAAGACTCCTCAAATTCATGTGTGACAAAGACCATCCGTTCCTCCAGGTAACAGGAGAAATGAATGTGAACCATGAAAATGCTGCACATAATCCTATCTGGGTCACCTATTGTAATATAGCATGTACATATTGCATGAGGATGTCAGCCTTAAAAAAAGAAAAGAAAGAAAAAAAGAAAATTCTACAGAGCATTCTCTTCCCCCAATATGGGAGCTCAGTGGTTCTCTGAAGCATACTGCTTTACTCAAGTTAATAATTTCTTCCTTATTCCCCTAGAACCTTGGAGTCCCTCGGGCTATCTTTCTTTACTTTGTTTCTAACATATGTTAGAAGGAGGTCATGTGGAATGGCCCTGGGAGGTAAAATTATGAAGAGGAGCCAGCCCTCAGTGCCCTGAATAACCTCCTTCCTTCTTCCCTCCCTGACCTCCACTCCATCACTCACACACACACACAAACATGCACACACACACACACACCCCTCCTCTCTTTTTGTCTATGTTTGTCTTCTTTTGTTCTAAGTAAAAGGTACTTCCTTGAAAATAAAGAAGGAAGGAAAGGTCTATCTAAGCATTGTGTTTTTGAAACTTCAAGGACATGAACCCCAACCTTTTAGAGATACATTCAAATCTGTTCTCCAGTTCAAGTTGGAAAACCACATCAGAAGAAAATCTGGTGAGAGCATGGGTGGACTGCTAGCTTCTTCCTTTCTAGCAGGCTCCAGCTACTCCTTCCTAATGGTAAATATATTCTGCAAACTTGGCAGCTTTTCACCAAGAATCCTTTCCCAACAGAAACATTCATTGGCAGCAGAGAGTGTGTTCCTGAGAGCAATTACATCTGTGATTTGGGTTTCAAAACTGCTTTGGGCCCTACCTCAAGAGTTAATCTGCTACAAACAATTAGCATATCCATTAGCTTCAAACATTGCATGAATTCCATTTTGGATACTTTTGCTTTCGAAATATATTACCCAGAATGTTCTCTTCTCAGTTCTTGATTTATTTAAATTATACTCCTTTCTTCAAGTTTGAATCCAAGACTTATCCCTTCATGAAGTTTGACCATCATAGCTCCATAGTTAGCAGATTTGGTGGAGGGGGTCAGTGGGAAGTAACAACCCACAGTTCTCTTCTCTGGAAATTGCATCACTCATATCCCTCATTGAAGGGAGTGGTCAAGTTTGTTCCCATGACTCATCTTCCCAGCAACAATGGACTAGGCCAAAGGTGGAAAACCAGCTTCTTTGGCTGGCTAGTCAGTAAGGCCACCTCACACTCTCTCTTGAATTTGGACTAGAAGACATGGAAACAAAGATCTCAGCCAAGTATGCCTCTAAATTTTAACATATTTTTCTCATTCCCCAGGAAAATTCTGTGGAGCTTCAGTTTTCATAATTTGTATGATGAATCATTGGTTAATTATTAACTTTTCCCAATATAAATTTTATATTAAAATATGAAAGATATTTAAACTGTTCATGCTCCTTTTCATAACTAAAGATTTAGATGCACATGCTTCATCTGGAGTAGACATGTTTGAGAGTCAGGGCTGCAGTTGGAAAATGGGAATATTGGACGTATAAGACCAAATAAACTTGGGGTCACCATGCTGGACCAAGTGTAAGCAATGAAAGCCAGTCTAGTGAAAGATTAGACAGACAGTATCAAATTAACCAAAGCTGAAATAAAACAAGCAGAACCTGAAAGATGGAGTAAAGACATTTGTGACCCTTGTGAGACTCAGAACTGATTCTGTTTCTGACATTCACCTAGTTCCAGTTCACAGAAGAGCCAACTATGTTTTAACTCTTGTGTTTGGAAGCTTGCCTTACCATAGACTCTCCTGCTAACTTGGAGCAGAACTGAAGGGTTCCTTTAAGTCAAAGCAGATTTAATTTAAGGTACCAATAATAGATGATTAAATTATTACAGCAACTGACCTAAAAGCTGTCATTTGAATAGTGTGATTTTGGACTTCTGCTAATTTTAACTATGTAAACATATTGTCTCAGTGTACTGTCACTTAAAGTAGATTTTAAAGTAATATGACAGCCCTGGCCAGGTGGCTCAGTTGGTTGGAGCATCAGACCATACACCAGAAGGTTGCGGGTTCTATCCTTGGTCAGGGCACATACCTAGGTTGCAGGTTGTGTCCTCATTTGGGATGCATACAGGAGGCAACTGATCTCTCTCTCTCTCTCCCTTCTTCTCTCTCTCTCAAATCAATAAACACATCCTCAGGTAAGGATTAAAAAAAGTAATATGACATTTAATAAACCATGGCTTTGTCATGTGGTATTTAATTTTTCTTTCTGATATTCTACAAACTTTTAATATATGTAAGACAGATAATGTAGTCATGGATGCTTATGAACTTGAACTGTGCTGTCATCATATAATTATAGCATTCTTGAATGAGAGAAAAAATACTATGATCTCCTTTTTTAACATTTAAAGTTAAAAGTAGAGGCAAATGATAATTTCACAGATTTTCCACACTCACACTAAAACTATGGAACAATAATAAAAACTAAGCATTCATTATAACTTTTAAAAATACTCTAGAAAGAAAACTAGAGAAATGTTTGGGGATCTTTCAAAATATCAAATATGTAAATAGTGGAAATGGCAAAATGTCAACTCATCTATCCTCATCATAAATCTAATAATGTCTCTAACAGTCTACAAAACAATCTTTGTTTTGAACCAGGGCAAATCTGGTTCTGTTGTTGTCTTATCTACTTTATAACATGGTATCTGTAATAACCACTCACAAACTGTTCTCCCAACAGACAGGCCTCCAACATCAAATGCTAAGAGGCCAAAGGGTGATCCATAGAGATCAAAGCGATGTCTCTGTAGATGTTTCAATTGGCTCCTAACCTGGAGAGAAAGGCAACCTGCCAGTCATCAAGACTTAGAACAAATAGGGCATAATTCACCCTGCCCCCTTAATCTGTGTCCTTTTCCCTTTTCTTTGAGCTTTCTCATGAAGAAAATATGTTTTGTGTACAACCCTAGCTGACTAGGAGGAAGTTTCTTGATATTGTTTGTACATCTTTCTTACCTCCATGTCCAAATACACCCCCCACTCCAGCCATACACATACTTCTTTTTGGTGTCCCCTTCTCTTTTAAATATTTCAATATTTGTATCATGTTGTAATTATTTCCCTTTATAATCTATTAAAATATCACAATAAATATTTTTGAATAAGTAATTATTTAGAAATAGATAAGATAGAATCATTATTTATTTATTTACTTATTTATTTTATTTATGTTTTTTTAATCCTCACCCAAGGATATATTTATTGATGAGAGAGAGAGAAACATTGATATGTTGCCTCCTGAATGTGCCCTGATGGGGGATCAAACCTACAACCTAGGTACGTGCCCTGACTGAAAATCGAACCCATAACCATGTGGTATATGGGATGATGCTCCAACCACCTGAACACTTGGGTTAAACCAAAATGCAGTATAATGTGCTTCAAATCCTGACTGTCCTATTTATTTGATATATACCATCGGCAAGGTATTGGCTTTCAGCCTCAGTTTCCATATCTGAGGATCACAGTGATACCTGCTTCATAGGATTAGTGGGAAGATCAAATAAATGTATATATAGATAATATATAATAGTATTTCGGGAATAGTAGAAATCCATTAAACATTTAGCTATTATTATGCTACTACAACTTAATTGAAAGTTGTCTAAATTGAAACAAAGAAAAAGGGATACAAATTTAATACTTTTAGTTTGGTTCTCCTCCTTTTAATTCTCATCCTATTCATTTTATTTGACTTTTTGGATAAGCTAAGTGAATACTTCCTGCTGTTGAGGAGCGAAATGATTAGGATCCTTCCCAATGCCAATGATGTGTTTTTGTTGCCATGCACTAGAAGTAGCCTTACTAGACAAAACAGATTCTTCTATCTAATTATTAGGAAAAAGAATAATTTAAAATAATTAAAATTAAGTATACTTAAACTAAAATTATCAGCTGTAAAAATATTCTCAGGCATATATTGGCTTTTATCCAAAATTTTCTCATGGGGTCAAAGCATTCAATTACTCAAAGACATGGTTTTCAATGAGTTAATCATAGAGGCCTCACAAATATCTAAATTGATTAAAAGATAATATGCTAATATGTTTCATTGATTTGTTTTTCATTGGTGGTAGTTGGTGATCAAACCTATTTTACATCTAAAATGTGTTATGATAAATATTATGGTACACTATAGTCTCAGTTGGTATCCTTTCATAAAAATGTTGGGCCTTCCTATAGGTATTTCCTTGATACCAAGTGATAATCATCCACTCTGGCCTGTTTTGCCAGTAGCTCATTAACTTTCCTTACCCATTTCCCGCCCCTAACCAACTGTCAAATCGTATGGTTCTCCTCTCAGTTGTCACCATAGAATATTCTTGACAGAGATTACAGCCTTATATTTTCAGCAGGCCCAGTCAAGGGAAATATTACTCTAAAGGGCTAAATGTTATTCTTAGATCTAGCCAGATTATCAGAACTATGTACCAGAACTGCCTCGCCAGCAGACTACACTGAGTAAGGGAGGTTTTGAATTACAGTCTTTGGAGGCAGTAACACTATTTGTGTCTCCATGGGGTTCTTGTCTATTATGTATTTCATATCCACAAAAAAGGCAAGAAAAACCCAAAACTTTTTTGCAATATAGTTATGGCCTGTCTGTCCCCTGTGAAGTTGCCAATACACTGTAGACAAGTTAATTACTTAAGTCAGACAAAACTCAGGATTTTTGGCTCCAGGTAAAGACTCAAAATAAAAATCCTTTCTTGTAAGAGCTATTTTTTTTTCTGTCAATCCCAATCTAATTTATCTAAAACATTTCTTAGAGTTCAACTGTCCTACAAGTACCATCTAATGGGTCTCACTGTTTGGTTTCTTTGGCTTATCACAAGTGCTGATAACTCTTGTATACATTAACTAATAGGCCTCTTTCAAAGTATGCTGACATTTAGCTTAGTGTTAAATGGTTCTTAATGAGCTCTACACCATCCTCCTCCACCCTGAGTTTCTGCAGAGGAAGTCCATTTTCTCTACAATACACAGAACTAATGGTACTGTACATTCCAATGAGTGTGAACCAAGTCTGGATTTTAAATGGATGGATACCTTCAAACCAAATTACTATCATGAAGACAAACCATTCTAGTGGCTGGCTACACTATTTTATTTTTTAGCCAGATATTTAGCAACCATAGTCATAGCCTTGTATAAAAGTACCCAAAATGATGTGAAGAGTTTAACAAATGTTTGAGAAATTTGATCGTTGGGACAATTCACTCATAAATTGGGGATAGTGGTGGTATTTATAAGTCCAAATTTTCTCAACAAATGCTTGTTTTCCCATTCACATTTTCAGCTTCATCTTAGGGAAAATGTCTCTGGAACTAAACCAAGTGAGGTGAGAGGATGGCAATTGTTCAGTCAAATTGGTGAGTGTCAAGTTCCTACTATACTATAGGCCAGCAATTTTCAACTGGTGTGCTGCAAGAATTTTTAAAACGTTCAATACCTATTTATCAGGGGCACTGACCTCTTTTTCCTTAGATTGTCAAATAAAAAAAAAACATGACAGCAGGCAACACAATAGCATAATCAAAATTATGACTATGTTTTGTTAGATTGGCAAAAATATAATATATTCTTTGGTGTGCCACATAATTTTGGTAATTAGTTTATGAGTGCCATGAGATGAAAAAGGTTGAAGATTGCTGCCGTAGGCAATCGAGCCAGATGAATGATTCATGTTTTATGTTGTACATGTGTATGTGTGTGTATATGTTCTCCTTCCTTTCTTCCTTTGAAATTTGGATCAGTGTATATTGAGTTTCTGTTTCAGCCCTCCCTATTAAACCCCAAGCACCTGACAGCTGTTTGTCATCTGCTCCTGTTGGTCATTTGGCCCCTCAGCCAACAGAGGTCTATAGCAAATAGGCAGGTGAGGGCAAGACGATCAAGAACAAACATGCTGTTTGTTCTTCCTATTCCGTTGTGTTTCCTTCTTCATTGCCATCTTTTTTTAAATTTCAAAAAAATCATCCAGTTCACCACCTGCTTGTTTCTAGGAAGGGGAAAAGAGTAAAGAAAAATAATACACTATATATAGTATACTTAGAAAAAAATCACATAAATATTTTACAGACTGTACAGTAAATAATGTATACATTTAGAAAGGCAATGTAAATATTTTATAGACTGCAGAATAACTGTTAAGGTCAAAATGAAATCACTATGTTTAGAGAAATACAGTTTGCCCTAAATTGTACCACAGAGTTTTACTGTAGCTCAGTGCCATACACTTCATAAATCACAGCATTCTCTGCATTACCTGGGAGTTCAAGAATTCCACTTGCCAAGTGAGTTCCCCCCGTCTTTTTCTTCTGCTCAGAAAGACCCCCACTCCTACCTCACCCCTCAAGGCCCTGCTTTGAACTATGGCAGTGATCAATACATTCTCCTTGAGAAACTGAACCAGGGCATGAAAGTGAACTCACCCACATCACCTAATTTTCATGCGGAGGGTGGTGAGAAAACTGATCAGGAATGGACGGAGAAAACACCGAATGAATTCCAGATGTAACCTGAGTCTCTGCATATTTTTTCAGGTGGCTGAGGACACATCATCTTGGTTTCCTGAAATCCACTCCTTGTGAGCCTTGATTGGCCAGTCCAGGATTCAGTTACGCATCAGTGCCCTTGTGATGCTTAAATATTATAATATTTACCAGATTGTGTGAAAATGACACAGGTGTGTTCTGAAAAATGGGTAATACAAATAGTATCAAAATATTCAGAGGAAGGGCAAAATACTGTCATGCAGCTCCTTTTCCAGCTAACTGAAACTCATTGAAACAATTGGAGTCAAAAGTAATGTGGTGATCTTAGTGAAAATGTTTCTACCAGTAGTTAGATGGAGATCAGGAGGCCACAGTAATAATCTCTAAATGGAAACAAAAAAGAAATTTACAGGTTTAAGGATTATATTGGAAGCCCTTTGATTAGTCAGTCAAACAATAAGAAGAAAAAGAGGACCTAAAAAGACAGTAAACAGAAAAGAACCCAGAAAATGATGGAAGAGAAGACATAAATTAGAAACCACAACAAATTAAGGATGTTAAATAACATTCAATGTATTACAGTGAAATACCATAGTGGAGAGGGGCTAAAAGCAAAAGACAGCAAAATGTCCCCAGAGATAGTAATTTAAGGATATGACCACCTGGAAGCCTGTTTTAAATGTTGATTACTGAGCCAGTCCTCCCCAGAATGGTAATGAGGTTTATGGAGCCAGGGAATGTGAATTTTTGGCAAGCTGTACAGGGGGTTTTGGTGCAAGTAGCTTGTAAACCACATTTTAAGAAGTTTGCTGATTATCATAGCAAAACGTGAGGACAAAGTTATTAAGGCATGGAGGGACAGGAATGGTTTGGTTCATGAATCAGAGAGAGACCACTAAGCATTCTGTCCTGTGCTACATGTCAACTATTGCAAATATGTGGCACCAAAATCACTATAGTTATATATATTGAACACCAGGCATCATTAAGAGGTTAAATTTAGTTCAATATTAGCAAGAAAAAAAGTGTGAGAAGGAAGTTACATTCAAAGTAACTCTGCTAAAACTGTACTTTTGTAGATCTCATTCTTCTTTAGAAGCAAATTGTTTGTTCTTTAATACTTTATACCTTACCAACAAATGATAGATGGTCTCATTGTCAATTAAATTTCTCTTTAACTCTTTGAATCTAAGAGCACTTGGGGAACAAAAATACCTTTGTTTTCTTTAGTGGAATGGGAGCATTGCGAGAAGATACATTCATGCTGTGAGAAAGGGGGAAACAAACCAGAAGAGATATAGGATGTTCTAGTTATTAATCACTCAACCTTAGTGACTTAAAAATGCAAGCACTTTATTATTTTTCTCAGTCACGTGCATCAGGAGTTTGGGTTGAACTCAGCTGTATGACTCTCATTTCACACGCTATCAATGGTGGTTTTCCGGGGGAAGATGTGCTGTTCTGGTGAGTCCAAGAAGACTTCCTTCTCACATCTGCTGCCTTGGAGGAAAGGACTGGAAGGCTGGGCTCAGCTCAGTCTGTCAACTGGAGTATCTATTGTAAATATACCCTCTCTCTTATGGCGGCCTCAGGGTATTTGAACTTCCCACATGGTAGCTCAGGGCTCCCAGAGAGAGTGTTCCATGAAACAAAAAGAAAAAAGCCGCCTATTTCTTAAGACCTAAGATTGAAAATTGGCACAGTGTCCCTTCTGTCATCATCACCTATTGGTCAAAGCAGTCCCAAAGCCTGCCCAGATTCAGATGGAAAGGACATAGACCCCACTTCTCAAGGAGAGGCATGTTAGGGAATTTGTGCCCAGATGTCTTAAATCTATCATGGAAAAATGTTTTAGAAATGTATGTAAATATTTTTTTCTTTCCTAGCATATTAAGGATGACTAAACAAGTAATTATTACTTTCTTCCTACATCAACCTCCCAAAGTGAAAAAGCCTTCAAAGGATAGTGAAATTTACAAAATCAAAATGCATATGATTCATGCTCTTTCTTTACTACTACTCTATGGCATTGTCTAAAGCAGATACAAAATTTTGTTTGGTACAGTGACCAACTGGTATATGCTAATTTGTTGTGAAGTATATTGCAGGTAATACACTACTAATAGCAACTTAAATGATTTTTCAAGTAATTTATATATTTTTAAAAATAGTTCAGTTAAATGTCACTTTCACTCACATATAAAGCTGTATGCAGTTCTTAGTGATCTCCTCCAGTATGGAGTAAGCCTGCGGGAATGTTCCAAGCAGGTGGCTATCACCAGGCATTATTGGTGGTAAGGAAAAAATTCCTTGAAGATGTAACTTTTCAGCTGAGACCAAAATATGAATGGGGGTGAGCTGTGCTGGGAGTTAAAAGAGTATTTCAGGCAGAGGCAACATATGTGATAGTCTTGAGGCTGAATCAGGCTTGTCTTAAACAAATAGGATGGGAGAAGATCAAGACCTAGGACAGCTAAATCAAGTCAGGCAGTGATTTGGAGCCACTTAGAATCACTTGGGTAGTGACTGAGTATTGAACACCCCCTAAAAAACCCAAGAAATGAGTTTAGTAATTAATCACAACAATCCTCTCTAATTAAGTCTTATCAGATTTACAAATAATTTGCAGAATTTGCAGGTTTAGTCTAATCTTCTTTCATGTCTGTGTACCTTTTAGGGAAGTACATGAATGTAGAAAAACAGCTAACAACTAGGATGTGGATCAAAGGAAGACACTGTGGATCAGGTGGATCAAGGAAGATCTTGAGTACTATTATCAAAATAATATTCTACTTTTAAATTCCTTTTAATATTTTTAATAAATTTCACTTTAGAATTGTACATTTTTCTTCTAGATTATATCATTTAATTAAATTCCTCTTTATTTTACAGAAGGTGGAACTGGCCTGGGTGACCCGTGGCCAGTCAGGGAGCCCTGGCTGGGAGAGATTCTTCAGTGCCTAATATTTCCAGGCCATGGTGGCCCACCATCTATCACTAAATGAGTGGATGAGATGCCTGAAATACAACTTACAATTTTAGGGAGATGAAAAAACAAATCCAATTCTACCAAAAGCATCACAGATTGGGTTCTCCAGGAAGGAGATCCTGAGACAGTGATTAGTGTTTGTTAGGGTGCTTGTAGGATCAACACCTGTGTTGGGAGAGGAACAGAAGCAGGATCAGTGGAGAAAGTTGTGGTGCAGTCACAAGACCTCAGCCCACCCCACAGGGAGCTAAAAGCTGGGACAGTGCCTCAGGGTGTCCTGCACCAGTTTCAGAGAACCAGACCTTCATAGTCCTGCATCAACCCGTCACTATGTTTGGACTGCTCCAGAAAGGAACAGGTGGCTTCCATCAGAAGACAATTCCCAGAGATGGTTGACAGCTGAATGCTGGTAACTAAACCTTCCCAGCAGCTGGGGTATACATACTCTCTGTGAAGTGGAGACGATACCTGGGCAGCATAGCACAAGTTATACAGTGGGAGTACCGCCATTTCTGTTCACCTCCAGTGAGACCACCTCCACCAAGCCAACAGTGGGTCATTTCTCAGCTATTACAATAGCCTCCTGGATGGTGTGCCTGCTTCAGGTTTTGCTCTTCTTCAGCACATCAGCCACATCACAGATGGCACCCACCTCTTAAAATGTAAGTGAGACCTGGTTACTACTCACTAGTAAACCTCCGATGAATTTGCATCACACATACAGTCAAATCCAAATCCTTTACCACAGTCTACATGGCCCTACTTGATTTGGCCTCTCAGCCTTATGTTTTTTCTTTAAGTACAATGTACAGATGTTAAATGTAGAATTGGATGAGTTTTGACAAATGCATATATCTGTCCCAATTAAGATATAACAATGTTATTTCACTACAAAAGTCTCTCTTGTGTACTTTTGCAGTGTTCTGTCCTCCCACCATCTCTCACCCTTTTTGGAGAGGTAACCACTGCATTCTTATTTTAATGGTCTTGTAACAATTCAAAACCACGGATAGAATTGATTAAGAATGTCTAATGTTTCTAGTTAGCAACTAGATGATTTACCTCTTTGAGAAGGTAAGCAGGGAGGGCAAATTACCAATATTCAGGACCACTTCCTTCCACAAAGAACATTTTGTTAAACCACTATCACCCCTGAAGCCGGCATTTCACAAAGGTGGTATAATGGTCTTAATTAGCATTTTGCAATGGTTACAAAAGATTCAGGTTTCCTTTTCTGGTGTGAGCATGTATGCTTACCTTTGTGCATAATAAGCATCTTCTGGTTTGAGTTTTTTTTGCTCACATGAATGTAAATTTAAAAGAATTGAATGTATTCCTTTAATGACAATCACGCAGCTGCATGTAAATGCAATGGACACTGCCACCCTAAATGCTGAGCCATAAGAATAACTTTAGAGTGAACTACACTCATGCCAGTGCAAAAAAATATGGTTTTCAATAGGTGCGGATGTTTCAAGGGTTTGTTCCTGTAGTTGTTCTTGGTCATTCCTCAGAATGTACCAAAATGCGTTATTTCATAAGATTTTTGGCAAAGGTATTTCACTTTAGCTTTGAGAAATTTTGCTTTTATGAGGTGAGTTGAAACATAGAACTAAGAGAGATTTTGGATGCCTCAACCTTATCCCTCTGGATGTTTTTCCACATAGCAAATCGTCTTAAAATAACTCTGCAGCCAAGGATAGGCATTAGCCAAACTTTGTGGCATTCACCCAAAGATCTCCAAAGTGGCTTGGCTAGGTTTGGGGAGAAGAACCAAGAAGGAGGGAACATAGCACTGTCGGTGGTGATATTGAATTCTTGGTGCTCCAGCAACATTTTTGGGAAGTCACTGAATTTGCAGTTGGTTTAAACAGGGGAAGAGTTTGAGTCTCCAACTACGAGATCTTTTACTATCCCTGGCAGGTTATTCTGAGATATTGCAAGTTCATCTGCTTCCAGACCATCACAATAAACAGAGTCATAATGTTTTTGCTGGTAGAGAGTCTTTCCTTCCATTTGTAAAAATCACAACACCTATGAAGTACAGTAAAGGGTCGTGCAATAAAAGGAGGTATGTGTGTTTCTGTTTTGTTCATCAGCTTATTTTGTTCGTTAGATTCCACATGTAAGTGAGATCATATGGCATTTGAGTTTATTTTATTTATTTTAGTTATCATATTTTAGTTAGTTATCATATTTTAGTTCGCATAATAATCTCCAAGTCTACCTATGCTGTTGCAAAATGTAAAGTTTCCTTTTTTTTTTACAGCCAAGTAGTATTCTATTGTATAAATGTACCACAGTACATTATCCACAGTACATTATCCACTCCTCTACCAATGGACATTTGTGCTGTTTCTACATGTTGGCTATTATGAATAACAGAGCAATAAACATAGGGGTGCATATATTCTTCTGAATTAGTGTTTCAAAATAGAAATAGAAGCATGGATTCATGGAACAGACTGACAGATGTTAGAGGGGACAGGGTATGGGGTAATAAGGTGAAAGGATTAGCAAAAACTATGTATGTTATATATGTTATTATATACATATACATATGTATGTATATGTGTGTGTGACTAGATAAATATAGATAGGTTATAGGTATAGGTAGATGTAACACACAGATAGACCACAGCATGGTGTTAGCCAGAGGGAAAAGGAGTGGGGGAAGGGTAGACGTAGACAAAGGGGAGAAATGAGGAATAAAAGAGACCTTGCTTGGGACAAGGGGGGAAAGATGCAGTGTACAGATGATGTTTTGTTGAGTTGTACACTTGAAACATGTATGGTTTTGCGAACAATGTCACCCTAAATACATTCAATTGAAATAGGAGGTATGTCTGTATATGAACTCCTTACAGATTTGTTTCAGATGATTTCCGTTTTGATGTTCTTTTTGATGAGGAATTCCGGGATATTAAGTTACATCCTATTATTTTTAGGCAAAGTTGTACCAAATCCACAAAGGAAACAAATCACATTTACTTATTTCCATTGCAAACTCATGTGAACAATTAAATTTGTGGTATTTGAATATTCAAAGAGTTCCCACAAATACACAGTTCAGACCAGCTCTATCAATTAAAAACTGTGTGCAACTATCTAAACTGCCAATGAACTCCTTTAGCCCATCACTCAGGAGGAGTTACCTACTCTCTTCTTGGAGTACACTGGAACTTAGCATATTTCTCAGTATTACCCAAGGGCATGGTCCTAAAAACAAAATGCCCAAGTAATGAAGATGCTGATATTTGAATGTAGTTACTAAAACAAGTTGACTGCACAACCATTAACCTAGTCACACTGAGGTCTCATGTCAAATTTTTTATTAAACTAGCAATCATTCAGGTAGAGTTTGGATTAAGTGATGGTGGGACAATACAAAAAACAAAAACTGCAGATTTAAAATGATCAAGCTTTAAATTTTATCTATTCTTACAAGGTTCATGACATAGTACTTAAGTTTTCAGAATTAGAGAGTTTCAGAATTTCCACACAAAATATAAAAGGAAAACTATAGCTATCATTTAGTTCTATACTTCCCGTACCTCAGGCTATATAGAGGATCATAGAGCTTCTGCCGCAGAGCAACCCCAAAACTTCGTGGCTTCACCATATTTTTAGTTGACTACTGCTGGTGGTTCTTTTTCTGGTTCATTCTAGACTCTGGATTTTGTGTGGTTTGCTCATGCATCTGCAGCTCTTTGGCAGGTCATCTGGGGCTGGCTGGTGCCAGAGGACCTCACTCACAGGTCTGGTGGTTAGGTTGCAGTGTGTCAGGCAGAGCGATGTGGGTACGTTGGCTATTTGCTTCTGATCAGCCGAGGCCTATTCATATGGTGGCACTGGCAGGACTTCCAAATCCCATTAAGAAAATAGACTTTAAGTCCTATTTTCAAATTTCACTGACCAAAAATTTCCTAGTTAAGCCCAAAATCACTGTGGGTGGGGACCACACAAAATCATGGATATAAAAACAAGTTAAAAAAATGAGGACCATTATTTTATTAATCCACCATTTATAAAAATATGAATTTAATTTTAATCAAATATTGAGAAAATGGAATTAAAATTGAAGCTTAAGTTTGATAGAAGTGCCTCTAAGGGCTCAGCTTCTTTGAATAATGCCATAGTTTGTGGTTTTTCTCATATCATTCAATTTTGTTAGGGATTCAAATAGGGATTCCCTATTCCAAGATAGCCACATATTACATCTTCTACCTTGTCTTGTAATCAAGGCAATCATCATTTTTCCTTTAACTTAGATCTTGCACATCTTATTCTTTGATTTTACATAATATATGTGTATGACAAAGATAGTAGTTGTCAGGTTTGTCCACTGTAAAGTTTTCTTATTTTCCCTTTTCTGTATTCCATATTCTATTCTTTTGAAATCAAACTACTCTATCCAGCTCACACTTCAAGAAAGGGAGGGAGTGGTTAAGGTCAGTCTCCTGGTGGTGGAGGTGGAGCGGGGGGCAGTGGGAGAAGGGGTTGGCTCTATAGCACTATGGACTCCTGTATATTTATTTTATACTGTGGGTTATACAGCACCATATTATCTATTTTGTTGCTCAGGTTGTTTTAGCTTTGCCACCAGGAGCCCTTTTAGGTTGTTTCCTCTGTCCTTTCAATTTTATCACTTATTTTGAGTGCGTCCTTATTTGGAGACACTACATTTTGTGTTTTCCTCCTTTGCCTTTATATTTGATGAATTTATTCATATATTTTAGGTAATGTTTCTTTATACATTTTATATGTGTGTTGTATAAATATTCACAAGTGTCTTTCCCAGTCTTTTGCTTTGCATGTAATTTTGATTCCGTTGTAATTATGCATATTTCTTCTTTAAGATTTTGGTTGTCTGAAAAGGCCTTCTTTCCCCCTTTGGTCATAAAAATATGCTCATATTTTATTCTAACAAACTGACAGTCTTGTTTTTACATTTACATTTTAATCCACCTGGAATTTATTTTTACCTGTGATTTGAGGAAAAGATACAGCTTTATTTTTTTTCCCTGTATAGGCAGACAATTACCTTAATGTAATTCCCCATTGTTTGGGATTTTCACCTCTACCATTTTTCACATTCACATAGTAAATCTGTTTGAGGGCTCCCTTTTCTGTTTCCCTGATCTACTTTTCTATTCCTTTACCACAGATACCACACAGTTTCAATTACTATAGCTTTAACATGTGTCTTGATTTCTGTTTGGGTATGGACTTTCTTATGTACACTGGGTTTGAGAAACCCAGTAATCTAATGCAGGGTTTCCCCACTTCAGCACTATTGACATTTTGGACTGGATAATTACTCGTCATGGGAACTATCCTGCGCGTTGTAAACTATTAGCAGCATTCCCAGCCACTGCCCACTAGGTGCCAGTTATCATCTTACCCCCAAATGTGAAGACCAAACCTGCCTCCAGGTGTTTCCCAGTGTTTTCTGGAGGACAAATTTGCCACCAGTTGAGAACCACCAGCCTAAAGTGATGAAAAAGAAGACTCTTAGAAATACTGCTGTAGATCATGATATTCTTGGGTATAATAGTCCTGGATACATGAGAGAATTGCAGTCCCCTACCTGCTTGAAATTAGGCTTGGATATATGTCCTATTGGCCACAAAGTAGGAGCAGACAGTACCTAACAGCCAATGTTCAAATTTCCATCTTCTCCTTTCTTCCTGACATGGAGAGGTTTGAAGCATGTGTTAAATGTCAGTGTCTCTTCCAGTGATTTAGTTGAGCAGAGCCCCTAGTAAACCAAGTTGAATGAAGTTCAAACTAGAAGTAAACTTGTTAATGTAAGCCAATGGGGTTTTTGGATTTGTGTTATCATCACATAATTCAGTCTGCCCTGACAGTAGTATTAAGTCTTAAGTCTGTGCAATAAGAGAAATGTGGTGCTGCTGCTGCACCTTGACATAATTAGAAAATTATCTCCTCTCTGTGTCTTCTGTGCCTCACTGCTGGGGGGAAATTCGAGCAAATAAGCTATCTAGGTAGGAGAGGTTCCAGAAACTTTTGTTCTTTGTTAGTGCTTTCTGATATCAATTAAGGACTTGAAAGCTCTGGTAATATGGAGAAAGGACTCTGTTCTGATCTGTTGGAAGCAAAAGCACAGGTTTCCTGCATCTATCTGATGGTTTTGCTTCTGCAGAGATGCATCACATAATTGGATGTTCTTTTAAATACTTTATCCCTAGGAAAATCCCAGAAACAACAAAACCAAGTCAAAGAAAACCAAAGTCCTCATAATTTTAGGATAAAAAAAATCTACAGAGAACTGCATTTCAGTTTAAGAACTGCATGGAAATTCAGTTGGAACTAGGGCTTGCTTTTACCAGTACTTGCTTTTATTAGTACTTCTAAAACCATTTTGTGATTTAGCCATTAGCTTTATCAAATCTGAGTCATTGCTTAATGGCCATTATTCTCAAAGTCTAGGAAATAAATTGAGTTCAACAAAGTAGTACAATGCCCCATTTTACAGTATTTTGCCATATTCTCTGCAGAGCCCTTCCTTTCTATACTCATCAAAGGTTTGTATAATAGAGTGTCTACATTTAAATGATCTGTACTCTTTACAAATTGTTCCCAATACCAGTGAGACAAATTCTCGGGAATTACTCTGTGGAGGATTTGGATTACTCAAAGAGCCTCCAGCTCTCCACATACCCTTCGGAGCCAATTCTCTGGAATGGAAACTATCTCTCTAATTTTCTAAATTGTTAGGTGTGCACCATTACTCACCAAGCAAATTTATTGCCTAAGAAAGTGGAAACAAATGTCACTGGATTATGCCAGGTATAACTCCAGCAGGTGTACAGCTGTCCTGCCCAGCTTCCTCAACCCATTTTCCCTCAGTTCTTTGGCACCTATTTTCCAGAGGCTCCTTATTTACGTCCCAATCATTTGCAACCCAGTTCCATAGGACCCTGCCAGGCGATGTCATTCATATTTTAAGTGACTTCAGTAAACAAATGAAGTCAGTTCTATGGAGGGAGACTTAATGGTACTAAAATTCCAGTTGCTTCAATGTCAGCGTCAGCAATTTTGATCACTAACACTGAATAAGTTTTTCATGGATCGAAACATTGGAAGCACTTATACCTAGGCACAAGATCTTTTTTGGAGCTGTTCCATTAACATTATGGACAATAAAACTTATTTTAATCACAATAAAGGGTCAAAAAGCTGCCCTTCCAAACCTCCCCTCTGTAAGAGTGGTTGGCACATAGTTGGCTCTCAATAATCTGAAGTGAAAAGCACCCAAGGAACACCATCATTTTTGATTGTCGAAACAGAGAGTTGATGGTTTTACAAAAGTCTCTGCATGAAGAAAGTGAGTAGTCAGGGTTCTAAACTATGCTTTTCCATCAAGTGTCATGCTATTGTTTCAAATAACCCTTCTGTTGCTCTTCAAGATGACAGCATGGAGTATCTTCAATAGGAAGTGTGGAAATGTGACCCTGCATATTTTTATTACAGTAATTAGGATGATAATTGCCAATTTATGGTGTGTTTACTATGTGCCAAGTACTGTATGCTAAATGCTTCCCTGGATTAATCATCATAGGCTCCATGAGAACAAAATATAGCACTGTATCCCCGATAGCTAGAGGCACACACAATGCTCGGTACTTAAAAGTGTTTCATAAGTACTTATTGAATGAATGAAGGACTACAGAATTCCATTCAATCCTCATACTCTCACCAATTTGCTAATGAGAAAATTAAGCTCAAAGGTCTCACCTCTGTTATAGCAGGATTTGAACCCATGTTGTCCATGCATAAAGCCTATGCTCTTGACACCTAGGGTGTCTATTTACTTTGTTCCATTTTAGCCTGCAGAAAAACATAGAAAATTCAGGAAAGGCAGCTGCACAAGGATTAACTGTTTTGTAGTTCGCCCTACCCCCTTATCCCACTAATTATAGAAGGGCCAGTTTAAGTCTAGTTCCCCTACCCACTGAGAAAAGAAACATAAGCACAGGGTAAATAAAGAATGTCATGTGAAGGATTAGAAAATTATAGACATCTTGTGCAACTTTGATGGGATTTTACTGGTAGTATCACACCAATTATACAGGTCTTTCTATTCGCATTAACCACTCATGTAATCACTGACACTTACAACTGACCTCTCCTTGGAAAATGACAAAGAATTCATTGTATGGGGCTTTATTAGACAATTACAACAGGTGAAAACTTCTGCATTCCTTTTTCATTATGTCTTTGGCACTTCTGGGAACAGGAAAGGCACTGAGTTGCTTACATACCTGACCAGCGCCATGCAATTCTGAGCTGGCCAGTGTAGCCACTCCTGGTGCAGCATTAGAGAATAATGCTTTCATTGTCAAGAGAGAAGGAAAGCCTGCAGCTGCCCTGCTGAAAGGTAAATAGGAGGGGAGATTCTCTCCACAGAGAAACCAATTCTAACGCATCCTACATTCCTTGAACCATCACATCAAACCACATGTGGCATGAAAAAAGTGCAGATTTCAATTTAGGTAATGTACACGCCATTGAAGGTTAGCAGAGGACCATGACCAGGCCAATTCATCTTCAGTAGATTAATGTCGGGGTTAGACAGGTATGTCATAAAACATGGCCAATGCGGGGAGATGCTCAGAGCTTGCCTCCTTCTTCTCTAATGCACTGCAATGCTTGCCTATAAGAGAGCTGTGGTACTCTGGGGCTATTGCTTTTAACATTGCCTCTGACCCAGATAATGTCAAAATGTCTGAATGCATGTGATCCTCTTCTTCCAAAAGAGCATCTCTAATGTAATGCAAATGCACATGGTAGGGGAAATTCCAGCTGAGAAAATGAGGCCTTATATTTCTAAAACCATATACATGTCAATAGCCCATTATTCTCCTGTTTTAAATGTAATTGCAACCCAGCTTTGAATGAATTCCTGAAATAATAAAATACACGGAGTAGCAGTCTTGCAGTTATTTTATGCCTGCTCTACCTCCCCTCCTTTCTTCCCCAGCCTCAAAAGTCACAGAGACGTTGTGGAAAAGGAAGGGGAGCAGAGATAAAAGGGAAAGTCAGACCCCTTGTCTTGAATGAATGTGTTATCAGAACAGTATGTGCAGAGAAAATACGCAACATTACAACATCAATGCCTTTAAACCATTTATATAAATGTATCATGCATGTTCCAAGTTAGCATGACAGATTATTTTCAGACAATTAAGAATACTTATAATTGTTTTCTTTGGTAGGAACTTCCTTCAATTTCCAATTTTCATTTAAAGCTAATGTTTCCTGTAGAGCCTTAACAGCAATCATTTCGAAAGAACCTTTTAAATGGGTTTCTTTCTTAGTCATGGGAGCTGTCCTGCCTTTTCTTGATAAATTTAACATGTGTATACTGCAGTTTTTATCACCAGAACGCTTGGATGCAAAGGGGCTGTTATCTCATTTGATTGCCATTCTGATGCTCTTCCTCTCCAGCATTTCCATCTCCTCCCCACACTCTCCTTTCCTCAGGAATTGTCTAAGAAAAATTTCTTATGGTGAAAGGTAACAAATTAATTTCACAGCTGGGAGACTCCTGGTGATCTCCCTAATCTTTTTCTTTCTTTAGAAGGTAATGGACACAGTGCCTCATTTTGATAAGTAAAAAATAAGATGTCAACTTTTTGGACCACAGGTGTAAAAGTTACTAAAGAGATTTCCAAAAGCGACAAGTGACAGCATTTAAAAAAAAACTAAATAGAATGGCATTCAGTGTATCTTACACATTTGTAAGAATTCTGACTTCTCAATTCCTTTTAACTTTCAGAATATCAGAGTGAAATATGATTCTTTAATCTTAAAAAGTTCTTGGAATCAACTGTTCTTTAACTGTGAATTGGGTTAATTTTTACAAGGGGAAGATTTCGATGGTTCAAATTCTTCCACACAGTTTCCTGCAGAAAATCGCCTGTGGGTAATCACTGTGGGTAATCAGGGTGGTTCTTTGGTACAAGCTCTCAAATCTGTTTACTAATATTCTTGGAGTCCTTGAGTAGTGTGATGAAGTGTTGTGTTGTCCCATGTAAAAAAGAGTCTATTGAGTTTATTATTTAGAATATTTTTTGTTGCATGCAACAAAATAATCAAAAGTTGCTCAAAAAAAAAAAGCTGAGGAGGTGATTCCTGGGTTGTGCTTGGGATGTAATGATATTGCTCAGGGCCCATCTCCATCTAAGCTTCTGCTCCTCATATCCTCAATGAGAGGATAAGATGTCCATTTATTGTCTCAGCATGGCTGCCCATATACCAAACATCAAAGCTTTTGGAACCACATCCCAAACAGAAGGGGGACAAAGAATGATGAAAGAAAAATGCCTTTTTTATACAACTTTTTTTTATAATACATTAGTTGCCGGAATTGGTTCTTATACCCATGCCTACACCGATAACAGGCTCAGGGGAAAGGGTTACTTCTCGTTTACCCAGGGCAGCAGCAGGCGTCTCCTGGGACTGAGCACACTGCCACACAACACACCTGGGGTTTTCTTCAATAAGGAAGAAAGATGGAATGGTGGATATTAAGGTAAAAAAGAGTGAAATGTGTCTTCCTCCAGTTAGCTATTTTGATTCTTACTCAAGAATCAAATATGCACTGCCCTCTCAGGTAAATACAAAGACTCTTAATTAGATTGGAAAAAAGAAAAAAAATACCCAAAACCTGGGCATGCAGTCTGGTTAACAGGCATTTCAATCTTTAATCAGAATCAACTTTCCACTCCATTGGGGAAAAAAATCTATGAAATACTTGTATTAAGTAAGACACCAGTTTGTTTTCTCTGGACAAGTTTGGCAGTGCAAATCACCAGTTGCTTTGAAAAGCTAGTTTTTAAGTTGGTTGTACAGAATGCTGATTATATGTTCAATAGAAATTATCAAAAATTATGGTTGTCTTTTGGCCAACCCCCCCAAACCCTATACCTCCCAAGAGATCCCTGGAGTATACTGCTAACTGCACCCCTGCTCTTACATCTTAATTGTTTCCTGAACGATAGTTACAAGTTAAGCAGCTGTGAGTTTTGGGTCACCTGTATAAGTACTTGGAATTTACCCTCAAACTCTGGTGTCATGCCAAACAATTTGTGTCCTAAAGCAATCAAATCAATCCCGTGCAATAGTTAAAATTTACTTCTTTGATGTTTCAATGAGCTCATCCTTAAGTATTTGAAAGAACTGCAGTGCCCTTCCTGCAATTGTCACTTGGCTCCGATCCACGTGGATTTGCTGCTTCTGATCGTGTAATCCACATAATCAAAAGTTTTTCCACCTCAAGAGTCAGCCTATTCAATTTTATTATTCCATGTTGATTGCATCAGACTAGGAACAATGGATGCCTTCGGTAGCACTCTTTAGGTGGTCAAAGATATGAATTTTGTTGCTTTTGGGCCTTATTTATTTTATGTAGCTTTAAAGATACAAGTTGGAAGGTTTAAGGATATTTAGATGTTCCATTTTATAATTAAAATATTTTGATTGTATAGTGAGATGCTTTGAGAATCAGAAGTACTTGGCTACTAGTAATAGGCACCAGAAAACCAGTAGCTTCATCATCTTAGGGGTTATTGTTCTCTGTCATAGAAGTGGCCTGTAGATAGCCCAGGACTAATATCCCAGGCATTCAATGCATGTGAATTTTTTCTCTTCTCTGCCTCTGCTTCAATATCACCAGTTTTGCAGTTTGGTACACAGTCGGAGGTGGGATATGATGAGACTAGAAAATGAGGTGCCGACAGAAAGGAAAGGAGTCAGAGAGGAGGAAAGTCCTTGTGGGGACTGCAGGAAGGAGCAGGGAAACCTTCTCAGGTAGCTGAAGACGTAAAAATATATTAAGTATGGTGGGGACTGCCTGTAGTGAAATCCTCAAACATTATTTACTGAGGTGTTACCAAGAACCTCGGAGCTTTCATCTTTCTTTAATTTATGTCACAGATTGTATTCATATAAATTCCATCTCTTATCTGTTTTTCATCAAGCTGAATTTCTATCAATGTTTGTAACCCCGAGGATAGACAAAACTAAAATTAGCTCCACTTCAGTCTGAAAGGGGAAATTTTTTGCAGATAAAAACAGTCTCTTTAGGTCTTTAAGTCTATGGTAGTTGATTAGTCCCTGCAGTAAGGAAAATTAAATTTTGTGGTTGAGACCCAGCGTGCTTGGATGGTTTAATAATGTGATGGCCATCGTCCAATGGCTGACAACCAAGAACTAAGGTACACTCTGTACTTGACTCCCTCATGCAACACCTGAAAATCCTGGGGCAAATCAAACAGCAAATTAAAGCTCAGACAACCCTCACCTGCAAACCATGTTCAGTATAAGGAACTCATTTTAATGTTTTTTGGCTGAAGTCATAGGGGATAGGAATACAAAAGAATGGCCACGAAGGAATCCTGTTAAGTTCTTAAAGCACCCTAGTTTGTGAGATGTTTTTCTCTTTTTCAGTTCCTTGTAATTTTAACTGTGCTTAAAAGTTAGTGACTTTTTCCTCCTCCAAATTCCGGGCTGTAAAAGGGCCAAGTCGAACATGAATAGCAAAAAGAAAAGGAACAAGAAAGAAAGAGCCTTATGAATGGCTGTACATGTGAAGGGTTGGGACCTGGTGGAAGGAGCAGAGTTTGGAATTTAACTTCGGCCAGTGGATCCCTTCTGGTCCTAAGCTGAGACTATGTTTTAATGGACAATTCAGGAATTCATGACTACACATAGTGTCAGGTTAATGCGGAAAACCAAATAGGCAAAAGTACCACTTGCAAATAGATCTTAATTTTTTTAAGAGATCAGGTCTGACCCATTCTTATAGATACTAAAATGTTTGGTTTGATGATACACACTTTTATTTCCAAAGAAATCCCAGGAGAAAGTTTTGGTCTTTTGTTTATAATGGGTGTATTGTGGCCTAGGGACAAATTGAACATAAGCTAAAAGCTTTATGGTCTAGAGCTAGAGGGTATAGATAGGTATTAGTTCCCTATTGTTGATACAACAAATTACTACACATTTGTGTTGTTGGCTTAAAACAACACAAATATTTTAATATTTTACATGACAGTTCTGGAGGTCAGAAGTCCAAATGTCAAGGCACTGGCTGGGTTGCCAGTCTTCTGGAAGCCATAGGGTGAATCCATGTCCTTGACTTTTCTAGCTTCTAGGGGCTGCATCCCTTGACTCATGTTCCCTTCCTCTATCTTCAAAGCATATCTTATCAACTTCTGCTGCACATTTCCCCCTTTTCTCTGATTTTGAACACTCTTGCCTTTTTCTTATATAAACCTTGTGATTGCATAGGGTCCATCTGGGTAATCAAGGATAATATTTCCACCTCTACATCCTTAGGCACACCTGCAAAATACCTTTTTTCCACTTGAGGCAACACATTTGCAAGTTCTGGGTAGTAGTCTGTGGACATCTTTGGAGGCCATTATTTGGGTTACACAGGATGTTTTAAACTAATCTCTGTAATTCAATTTTTGGTTCTGGGATATGTGACATAAATTCCTTTCAATGAGGGGTGGACAGTGTGCTGTCTCTAAACCACTGGGAGAATTCTTTTGTGAAGCTCAGTTCTAAGAAGAGAGATGAGAGAGATTTTACTTCCAGTTCAAAAAACTATAAGAGCTTCCCATTACGTAAAATAAAATTCAGATATATTCTTAGCAAACCTTCCATTCAAAGTTTTTCCGAAATGGTCCCAACTTACTTTGAACTATTATTTCCATTTAAGTCATTCACTCACTCACCCTGTGGTATGTTTTCTTCCCTATGAATCTTTGCTCAGGCTATTCGCTCAGCTGATTCTTTTGATACGTGCATGATCACATCCTACCCATTCTAGAAGAACTATTTCATATCCCACCACCTTCATGAAGTTTTCAGATAGCTTAATTTCATTTTATCATATATTAAAATAACAAACAAATGCAAAAGATGGTACAATTACAGAGAGATTTCATATGTATGATGTCATTTGTTTCAAACTGTATGAAGATTCATTTACTTCATTTCCAGATGAAGAAACTTAGTCTCAAAGAAGTTAGGTTACTTGGTGAGGGACAGGATTCTGAATCCAGATCCATGCTTATTTTTACTATTTTATATCACCTTTCTTACTCTGATCTTACTGAGAGATCATCTCTCAGACAGCTGTCCCTCCTTGATCTTCTCCTGCAGACTTTGTCTCATGGTATCTGTTGCAGACTGGTGGAGTAACTGGTTTGCTCATATCCACCATTCTGTAGGCTCTGAGAGCAGGAACCGGTCTTTGTTTTGTATTCCATTTAGACCCCAAGAAAGAGAACTAGCATTTATTGAATCCCTTATGTATGCCAACCACTTTTTTATTTCTTATTATTTGTAACTTGTGATTACTTTGTGAAAGAGATATTATTATTTCCCTTTAATACATGAGAACACTGGAATTTAAAAAGATTATGTAATTTTTCACAGATAAACAATAAGTTGGCACAATTCTCAAGCCCATATTCTTTCCACATGCCCTGCTGCGTACACACTCAGTAAGTTTGTGTTGAAGTGAAACAAATATCACTGAAGTGTACTATTGTGAAATAATGTTTCCTTTAGGGAAATGGTAAGGTAAGTGTGGAATTTGCCTTGAGGTGAAGCTCTAGGATTATATTTTGAATGCCAAACCTGTGGGAAGAGGGAGAAGGGAAGGAGAGTTTTGAGGGTCTACCTTATATTTTGAGGCCAGCAAAATACCCTCCCCTATCAGAAAACTGACATTTGAAGCTAAAGGTTGCTTAAGAAGCATGATTTTTACCCTTTGGTGTATAAAAAGTACCTTACACTCAGATAGCCAGGACAAAAGATTTAAGTTTTATTTCTGGATAATAATTGAGTAACACTTTGGTATGTGATTCACTGCCAAGTGGACGCCGTTGGTTTCACACAGCCATAGTTAGCCGTGGCGAGGGCTATTTACTGGGAAAATGATAATGCAATTGGATGTTGTACTGAACCCGAGGGTGAGATCATTTCTGTTGTGCTATATCACAGGGCTGCTGTTAGAGTCTGTTTGGTCAGCCTGTTGGAAGCACCTGTGTCATTGACACTAATTCATAGGATTTGGTTATAGAAAAGGAACACTTACCTTTATTTAAATTAAATCAAATGGGACAACAATTTAGACCCAGTCAATCAGTATTTGCCAGATTCACAGTTTACTTTTCAGGCATATAGAATACGTTCTTCCCTTTGGACTTGTTTAACTGAAATGTTTACACTTTGACTCAGTAATCTCACTCTTGGGAATGTACATGAGGAAATGACTTAACATAAGAAAAGAAGCAATAGGCATATTTTTGCAACATTATTTGTAATCATGAAACATTGGAAAAAACCGAAATGCCCAGCAATCAATGAATACCTAACAAATTATGGCACATCCTCTTAAGGGAATCATTATGCTGCAATCAAATCATAATTATGAAGGCCATTCAATAAACAAATACACAAAACCATGTAACAAATTGGGAAATGTTTATGATGTACGAGTAAGGGAAGAAGTAGAATGCAAACCTTGTTAAGGTTCCCCATTTTACGATTGGAATGCAATTCACAAACCTTTGTCAGGTCTCTCTAGCCAGTAGTATCATAAAGTCCAAGCTAGTCCACCAAGTCCTCAGCCCCTTCCCCATTATATGACCGGAGATTCCCAGAAGCTTTGCAGTGACTGAGAGAACGGGAGAAATCTAGTCTACTTCAGTCATCTGTCCATGTGCTGCCTGCCTCTGAAGTTTGCTGGCCACTGAATACACATAATGTGATCTTTCCTAGCCATGTCCAAAGGACAGTAGCTGAGGGGAAATCCCCTGCTCCAATAGGTGTCAGAGGGGCCAAGACGATGTTTTTTCACCAATAACACTTCACAATAGGGACTCCTCAGCAAAATAAAGAGAGCCCCTAGTCTCCAAGTTCTGTTCATTAACTCACCCACCTACTCCCACAGGACATGAATTTGCCCCAGAGCAGTAGAGTCCTGAATCCTTCTAGTGTCAATTCCTCATGTGCCAGTGTTGGTGAAGAAAGGGGCTCTGGAGGAATTGTGTAGTCTGGGAGAAAAGCCCATCGAAAAACATGTAGCCAAATTGTGTCCAGTAGAAAATGTAGGCTATGGGAACCAGTGCTGCTCTTAAGGCAAAGATGATTGGGAATTGCCAAATACCAAGGAACCTCTGATAGAACATCTAGGGAGCAGGGAGGTAAATATTATTCTCAAGATAGAGCTGTGTTCTCCCTGCTCCAGTTTTTACCATAAAGGCTTCACTGGAGCTCTCTTGCACTCATTGCATGTTCAATGGAAGACTAACACTTGATGTCATGCTCACTTAAGAGAATCAATTCATAAGTACCCCAAGCCACAAGTACAAAAGGTCATTGTACACTTAGTTCTTTTTTTTTTTTTTTTTTTTTGCATACACACCTAGTCTCTTCCTAGGGAACAAGACTGGATCAGAACTAGTTTTTCCCTATTATAGAACCAATGTTCCTCTCTTCTCCCCATCTTCACTCAGGCTAGGCATAGTCTTTTGGCTTCAACTGCCTTTAGGCTTGCTTGTAGCCAACTTAACCCACCTGATATAACTCCTTTTCTCCAAATTAGAGACAGACGTGAATTTATCTGTTTCTCCTATCCCCTCAAGTCCCTAGACATCTTATACAAATTTGTCCTCCCACCTCTCAGAATACAGAAGAAGGGGCTGATTTTGAATAGTTAAAAAGATCATCTTACTCCTTTTGTTCAAGAGAAGAGAGACCTGAAATGTTTAGTCCAATATATGCCTACCTGCATGGCATGCTAGCGACTGAGTCTTGAGTGAAAGAGGAGGATGATAACTATGGAAAGAAGGAAGAGGAAGAAAAGAAGATCACACAGAGAGCAAGAAGAAGAAGGGTAAGGAAGAAAAGGAGATGAGAAGAAAAAGAAGGAAATGGTAGAAAGAGGAGGAGAAGGTTCCTACTTAAAAAATCTAACTGTAAATGTACAATGTGTATGAAATAGGATATAAAAAAAGGAAGTAGAAGAGGTGTTAGAACTTTGGAATGGATCTTATTTTTCTTTTTAATACTTCTTTTACTTATTTTCTATTTGTGTAACAGGCTAGGAAATTAATGCTTGGTGAAATAAATTTGAATACATTTGTGATAGTGGTCAGTGGTACACTGGAAAATTTATATAATAAAGAACTGTGTTCCAGCCCAGATCTGCCATTTAATTATGTGACATACATGTCATTTGACCTTACTGTGTCCAAACTCATTTAAAAAAGATTAGATGATTTCTAACAGAAATCGATAGAACATTTTCATTAGTAAATGTTATATATTTGTAATGTCTGTTTATCATTCTAAGCAAACAGAAGAACAGGTAGTAATCTTGGTTAGTATATAATTCGATTTGTTGAACTGAAGATTTAAACAAAAACTTAGTTATCCCAAGATACTGAAAGAGTAAAGATATTGCTAAAAATGCTATGTAAAGATTTGGTATGTAGAAAGTAAAAGACCAAGAATATATAAGGAATAGTACAGAATTAAAGGTGAAAAAAACCAAGAAATTTCTAATTCCAACACTACTGTGTTGGAATTAAATACTCTCTGTAGGATCCTTACCATGTAGTTATTTAAACAGTGATTTACAAACATTGTTCTGAATAGAATTAAGGCTCCTCCAACTTGCTCCAAAAGCTACTTCAAAAGGGAAGGAGAAGAAGAAGGAAATGAGGAGAAGGGGGGCCCTGCCACACAAATTATAAACTACTTCAAGGAGGGGAAAAAGGAAATTCTTCCAGAGCAATTCCATTTTCAGCTTTATTATATATAAGAATCCTGCCAAAAAATTGGTCTGGAACAAAAACGTTCCATTACTTTAAAATAGTTTTGAAAACCTCTGGTCTGTATTATGCTTGAACATCATCATCACTTATTTATGCCCATATTAAATTATGGCATCCAAAACAGAACAGACTATAACAATATGACCCAATTTTTAAAAAATAGTGGCCCTACAGAGATTTCCTTCAATACTGAACACAGAGTCAGCTTTTTGTTTTGTTTTGTTTGTTTTTTTCTAGTTAGTTAGCTTGTTTGGCAACCAGAAAACTTGTCTTCTTATCCCTGTTTGGACCAGTTATCAGATTAATGTGCCCCCTGGAAAGAGGTATAAACTTGGGTGAAGCAGTCCCTTTCAGTTTATAGCAGCCTGAGAAGGGCCTCAGCTGTAAACCTGCAGGAGGACTGGTCGTGGTGGCTGGAGACTGAGAGTCTTCACCTTGAGGGGCCATGCAGCAGGCATGTACTATATAGTCCACACCTTGCTTCTCTGAAGTCCCTGTTTTCATATAATAAATCTATTCCATCTGGGATCAGCTCTTCCAAGATTCTGGATGGTCCCATTTCCTAGGGAAACTTACAAAAAAAAAAAAAAGACTTTTTCTGTCCTCCAAGATACAGGAGATGAGAGCCTCTATATGCTGCCAATGTCTCCTGGCTTTCCCATTGAGTCTTAAATTAGTGATTAACCACAGGCACTTATCATATTTTCCCCAATGCATTGATGGCCCCAAGCAATAGCCTTCTAATTTCTTAGTTCTTATAAGAGCTCCCTCTCGCCATCCATACACACCTAACTTGTTAAATACCAGTAACGTTGCCCAGTTAATGCATTTCCTTCCACAGTGGCTGCCCCAGTTTGGCACTAGTGAAAATTTAAAACATTTTTCTAGTATATGCCAGGGACTATTAATATTTCACCCATTGCCTGTGATGGGGTCCTCAATTTCAGCCAGACAGACACAGATCCAATTCCAAAATCTAACTTAGCATCTACTTTTAAGGACCACTCCTGGTACCAATATTGGAGGTGGGAGCCCTAGGAAACAAACTGTAAGATGGTTATTTGCACATGCAAAAAGTTTATTGAGGACTGCTCAATCCCTCTAGCTGGAACAATGTAAGGAAGGCAGGAAAGGAGGGCGGGCATAGGGACAAGCTGAATGTTGCAATTCCAACAGAAGTGTAAGCTGATCCCTGATACAGGAAATGCTGAAGTGCAGGTGGTCCTTCAGAGATGTCTCAAACTGAGGCAACCGTAGCCTCACATGAGCAGTCATTGGCTGTGGGCTGCCCCAAGGGGAGGAGCATAACTTCTAACAGTTCCCTTTAGCAGAGAACAAAGCTTAGGGAATAGCTCACCTGTGGGACGTTAGCAGCCATCACTCCCAGCTGCTGGGGGAATGAGTGGCTCCATTCTTAATGAGGGGATCCAGGTGATATCTAACAGCATCTACTAGCAGGGGTGTCAAACTCATTTTCTCCGGGGGCCACATCAGCCTCGCAGTTGCTTTTAACGGGCCAAATGTAATTTCAGGACTGTATAAATAGAACTACTCCTTAAGAAGGAGCAAGCAGCTTGGCTCTTCTGCCGGGTAAAACAAGGTGGAGGGCCAGATTCTGCCCACAGGCCTTGTGTTTGCCACCTGTGTTAGTATCCATATCAAGCTTTGGTTTTCCTACAAGGGTATCATGCGTGATTTAAGTCACTGGTGGCCTTCTCTAGTTAAAAAGACATACAGATGCAGTTTAGTGAGGAGCGCTGAAGAAAATCCACCCAATTTGCTGAGCAGTAGCACAGTCTTTCTGGATTTTGCTGTGACAGATCAATCAGACACACACAAAGAAGTGAGAGAAATTTCAGAAAAGAAGATCCAAAAATCATTTTTATGAAGAACACTTATTCCAAAACACTTAGAAAAATGATAAGTAAATGGTCAATACACTTATGAAGGGTTCTGTCACTAAAATTAGTAACAAGCTGCTATCAACACCCTAGGAAATACAAGAAACTAAAGGATCAGGTTCAGCCCAATATATGGGGGAAATTACTACAATAAATACTGGATAATTTGAAAGTTTATAATGGAATATTTTTGGAGATTTGGAAAAATACTTATGTTTCTGATATGACATAGTAGCTACCTTCTAGCACAGGTGGCAAACACAAGGCCCGAGGGCTGAATCCCGCCCTCCTCCTTGTTTTATCTGGTCGGGCACCTTGTTCCTACCCGGCAGCAGCGCCGAGCTCCTTGCCTTGGGGGGAAAATGGGAACAACTGCAATTGCACAACAATAAAAAATAATATTGTAATGACTACATATAGTGTCAGATGGATACTAGGTTATATGGCATGATTACTTCGTAATTTATACAAATGTCTAATCACATGGTTGTATATCTGAAACTCATATAATTTTGTATGTTAACTGTAATTGAAAAATAAAAATTATTAAAGAAAAATAGCTGATAAATATAGTAACCTGGTCAGGTTATTTAAAATCTTAAAAATATAAAATAAAAACTAAAATTAAATTAAATTAAAGAATAAATATACTATTTTACTTTACATGCTTTTCCTGCATTTTGTATGTGGACTCTGTTTAATTTTCACACACTTAGAATATGTATTCTAACACATCCTCTGTTGGATATAGGGACCTATTACAGAATTAATTAAGAATAAAAAGCTTTGAATAAACATTATATTGATAATCATCCCTACCAGCTAATTGTGTCATGTAAACTTCTCTTATCACATGAAACCTGATTTTTACCCCAGTAAATGTTTAGGAAATTCCTATTGGTATTCTGCAAAATACTTTATCATCTTTAAGTCTCCTTTTCCTCCCACTTTAGTAAATGCTTTGAACTTCCTTGCTTCCTGTTTTCCTTTTTGCTGCTACGAATACCTTCTCTAATAGCTCTACTAATGAAAATAATTAAAATAATGACATTAATAAAGTATAAAATTTGAGAATTTCCTGTGGTTATCTTTAAGTAGGAAGGAAGTTTGAATTTCTCCTCCAATATTTAATGAAATGCACGTGCATGTGCAAATACATACATACACACACACTCAAAGATTTTCCCTCGGTGTCCTTAATGACATGCTGTAATTACTGAAATGTATCAACCATCTTGAGAAATCCAGTCATGAACTTAAATTCTCAGAACACAATCTCTAAATTGTAACAATGGTCACTTCGTGAAGGCTAATTTACTAATTTATGTGTAGAAAATAATTGGCAAGTTGAAAAACAAAATCAAATCTTCAGAAAACAACCAATAACTTTGTTGAGTAAACTTTTTTCTGGTTCTCTGTGTAAAGGAGATGCTAAAGACAATAAAAATTCAGTAAGATGCTGGGTAAGAAAGAAGTGGTAGAGTATACAATTGCAAAAACCATTAAACCGAAGTGTGGTAGCTATGTATGTTAAACTAAGTGCCAAAGCACCTCAATGCAGGTGTTTACTCATCCTAACCATAGTGACATCCTCAAGGATGGGTGCTTGCCCCTAGCCAGACCATTGAAAAACTGATTCTGAAACAAATTCCTGACTCACTTGGGGCATCTGAGGCAAGCTATGCCTGAAGTTAGGACAAGGATAAGTCAGTGAATAGGGTCCTCTGATGATTATACCACATTTGCTTTGTGGACACTTATACCATAAATGATGCTTCTTTTGCCTTCTAGTTCTAGAATTGACAGATTACTCCCCAAAAGAATAGTTCTATGCTTTTCACTGCATGCATTTCTTTAGCTCTCAGCCACATTCAGAGACTCCTTTCATAAAGGTAGTTTGCACACCATTTGGAATGATGTCTGCTATGTGACTCTGACTTACGATATGCTTGTTCTGAATGAAGAATCTTCTCAGCCTCTTAAGAATTTATCCAGTGTAATTAGATACACCCTGATTCATTCAAATGCTATCCAAAGGCTAAATATCTGTGGCTTTAATTGAAAAAGCTCATTAACTTTAAATAGAGCTAAATTTATTGAAGGGAAAAAATCTCAGTAGAAATACTCTAATAGATTGTCTAGAAAGACTGAAAAGGAAAGGTTTGTATATTCTAAACCAATTAATTTTGATGTTGTCTATGTCATTCCACTTTAGATCTAAGTACTTTAAAATGTATAGACTTTATGTGGATCTTCATTGAAACAGACTGTATGCTCGCTGAGTTTACTTATTTGCAAGATATTCAACATACTTTAATGTTGTAAACTAAATCATCTCTCTGGGTAACCAAATAGTAGGTGAGGGGGAATTTCCCTTTATAGAATATTTTCAGGTAATAAGTGAAAAAGGAACGATGTCATTAGAATATTAACATTTGCAATCCCTAATGAACGAATGCTTTTAAATGTTGATTACCAATAGTACTCTTGCTCAAATATGAAAGCCTGCATCTGATCAAGCCTCTAAAGTAGGGTTTTTCAAATCTCGACATTATTGACATTTTGGGCCAGATCACTCTTTGTTGTGAACTGGGTCCCCACAATGTTCTCCCACATTCCCGCGTTACCAGCATCTCTGACTTCTGCTTACTGGATGTCAGCATCATCCTCGTGTTATAAAAAACTAGAAAGACATATCCCCTTGGGACACAGGGGAAGGGGGAACAAAACCAACCCTTGTTGAGAGTCACTGCTGTAGATTCAACTATTAATTTACAGGATTTACAAGAAATACACAGGATTGCCAGACACTTTGAAATTATAAAGGACAAATAGTGGTTTTTGGTTGCTTGCGTGGGTGGGAAAAATAAATGGAAGGGAAACCTATAGATTAAAAGTGATTTAAGAGATACATCAATTAATCAGAGTATGTGGACCGAATTTGTCTGTCACTTAAAACAGACTGTAAAAACAAATAAATTATTTGGATACTGACTATTTAGTTTATTTAAAGAATTATTGTTAATGTTTAGGTGTTAAGATGCTGTAGTTATGTTTTTTAAAAAGAGTTCTTTATATATTTATATATATATATAAATACTCACAGATGGACATCTGAGATGATATCTAGGGTTTGCTTCAAAATAAGGAAAGGGTAAAGTGGGGAGTGGATAAATCAATGGCCATGAGTAGATGATTTTAAAAGCTGGGTGGTAGATACTTGAAGGATCTTTATATACTTCTGCTTATATTTGTCCAAATTTTAAAAACTGCATGATAAAAGTAAAAAATAAATTGGATTATTTCTAGAAAAGCTGGTTTCTTTGGGGAACACTTATAAGAACAAGAAAAATATGTATATAGTATTCATAGCCCTTGGTGAGAAAAAAACAGCTCTGTATAAAATTGTTTTTCAATCTTTAAGTGCAGTTTTTTGGGGGAGTGCTCTCACTGTACTATGATGACCCCTCTTGGAGAAAGGGATGCATGCCAAAATATCAAACTTTCTATACTAATTGAACCAGAAAGCCATTGAGGCCAAATGCATTTAACTTTCTGACTGTGGGGTTATATTAGGAATATCTAATTAATTCGGCAAAAAGTTTTTGCTAATTGAATTTTCATCTCTCCTGCCCAAATTCATGAAATAATTCTTAAAATTTTTAATGTTTGTATTTGGCCAAATTCACACCTTGGCACTTCAACTGCCAGTGCAGTTAGTTAGCAGTATCTGAACTGTTCCCTTAGGCTCCTATTCTTCTTCTTGCCTGCAGACTCTTCCTCACCAATTCTTCAAGCACACAAAGTTATCATTATAGGCACAGACATATTGTATCACCTCCTTATCTGAACACCTCAGTGTCTCCTGAACCCATCCACATTAGTTATTTAATTCTCAGCCTGGCAGTCATGGCTCTCTGTGAGCTAGATGTTGGACATTTCTAGTTACTACTCACTATATTAAATCTGAGACCCTCACAGAATATTCACAAATAAACTCTCTGCTCCAGGGAATTTCTTTCCTTGAATCCACTATGCAGTTTCTTCCTATGTACATTTATTCTATACTTATATGCCCACCTCTCCTGCTTTCACCTTTTACATGCACACACCAGCTGCAGTGTGACCAGTCACCAACGACTCTACAGATACGTGTTGTAAAACAGTTGAGATTAATCAGCCTTGCACACTCCCATTTCTTTGTACTTCTTCCACCAGTCACCAATGATTTTGTTACTTTGGATGAAAGTATACCCGCCCAGCTTCACCACTGCACTGAGATTTCCAGGCAGATAGAAACCATATTTTATCTAACTTTCATATCTACAATACTTGATTGCATACAGGTTGTAGAAAATGTTTGTTGAACTAAGCACAGTGATATTTTTGCCTCCATAAAATAAATATGCCACTCAAAGTAGAAATGCATGCAAAAAGATAATAGAATTCAGAATTGTCATTTAGAAACAAGTAGTAGAGCAGAAATTTCTGTGAGATGACTTAGTCACCATAGGAGGAAGAAAGTGTATGTGATGACTTAGAGGTTCAGGGTGAAGTTTGGTTTCTAAAGCTTGCCATTTTCATCTCTAGAAGAAACCTTCCCCACAAACAACTGGAACAGAACTGGTGCTAGTATACTCCCTTACCAACAGCTGCATATGCACAGTTATTCTGTCTTAGCCTGGTTTCTCCAGAAAAGAGAAGCCGAAGCAAGACTTAAGCACTACTTTCCAGCTGGTGTGGCTCAGTGGATTGAGTGCCAGCTGGTGAACCAAAGGGTCATTGTTTCGATTCCCAGTCAGGGCAATGTGTGGGTTGCAGGCTTGTCCCCAGTTAGAGGCATGTGAGAGGCAACCACACATTAATGTTTCTCTTCCTCTCTTTCTCCCTCCCTTCCCCTCTCTCTAAAAGTAATAAATAAAATGTTTAAAAAATAAAATAAAAATACTTAAACACTAATACTTTATTGTGAAGATGCCTTTTAGGATATTGATTTTAAACTGTTTATTAAGAAACAAAAGACTCCATACCCTATGGAGTCATGGTTTTTCATTTGCATCTACAAGTGGTAAGGTGAGCTCATATCTAAAATATTTTGATGCTGCTTGTTAGTAACACATGGCTCCATGATATCCTCAGAATGACCAATCAGACGACTAATTCCCTCCACACTAGAGAATGTAGCAGAGAGATCCAAGAGTGGAGAAAGTGTTGGGGGACAGTCCTCATTTCTAACAGTCAGAAATTCCCAAAAGTTTCTAGTGGTGATGAGAGCAATAGCAATCTCTCTGCTGAGTCAGCCAAGACCAAGCTGGGGATGGTACTGCAATTTACAACCAACTTCTCCAAATTCCTCCAACCACTTTCCCAGACCCAGGAACCATTAATTTACTTTCTATTTCTATATACTTGCCTGATCTGGACTTTCATTTAAATGGAATCATACAATATCTGTTATTTGATGTATGATATATTTTATTGAGTATAATGTTTTAAAGGTTCATCCATGTTGTATCATGTTAGTGTTTCATTTCTCTTTATTGGTGAATAATATTCTGCTGTATCAATATACCACATTTTATTTATCTGCTCATCAGTTGGTTGATACTGGGTTGTTCCCATTTTTTTGGCCATTATGAATAATGCTGCTATGAACATTCTTATACTAGATTTTGTGGGAACATATTTTTGCATATATATGAGTGTGTGTATACTTGGTAGTGAAATTACTTAGTCATGGTGACTTAACTTTTTTGAGGAACTACCAGGCTGTTTTCCAAAGCTGCTGCACCATTTTACATTTTAATAGCAATGTCTAAGTGTGCCAAATTCTCCATGTTGTCAACAACATTTTTTTATCTGTCTTGTTTATTATAACCAATCTAGTGAATTTCATAAAGTGAAATCTCATTGTGACTTTGGTTTACATTCCTCTGATTAGAAAAGATGTTAAATAACTTGTCATATGTGTATTAGCTATTTGTATATCCTTCTGGGAGAAATACCTACTCAGATTCTTTGCCTATTTTTTACTTGGGTAAGAGTTCCTTATCTATTCAAGGTACCAGAATCTTATTAGAAAAATGATTTGCAATTACCTTTTCCCCATTTCGTGAGTTGTAGTTTCACTTTCTGGATGGTGTCCTTTGAAACACAAAAGTTTTTACATTGTGAAAAAGTCAAATTTATGTATTTTCTTTTGTTGCTTATAGTTTTGCTGTCAGATCTAAGAAACCATTGCCTAATCCAAGATTTATACTTCTGTAATTTTAGTTCTTACATTAGGACTTTGACCTATTTGAGGTTAATTTTTATATATAATTTGAGATAGAGGTCCAACTTATTCTTTTCCATGTAAATCTCCAGTTGTCTTGGCACCATTAGTTTAAAAGACTGTTCTTTCCTATTGAGTGGTATTAGCACCCTTGTCAAAAATCAAATGACCATAAATGTTAGAAATAACTTCTCAACTCCTAATTCTGTCCCATTGGTCTGTAATGTTTTGCCTTTGGCCAGGATCACACAGCAGATTTTACTGTAGATTTGGAGTAAGTTTTGAATTTGGTAAATGTACATCCTGCAACTTTATTCTTATTTTTGTAAGGTTGTTTTGGCTGTTCTGAATCCCTGACTTATCCATCTGATTTGAAAAAATAAGCCTTGGAAGAGAGCGAAGAAGGAAAGAAGGAAGGAAGGGAGGGAGGGAGGATTTCTGCAAGGAAGACCACAAGGATTTCAATAGGGATTCTGCTGAATTTATTAAGCAAGTTGGGAAGTTTGTCATCTTAACAATTTAAGTATTCCAATCTATGAACATGGAATGTTTTTCCATTTACTTATGTCATCTTAGATTTTTAAAGTTTTTGTCATTTTTAGAGTAAATGTTTTATACTTCTGTTAAATTTATTACTTCCTAACTATGATTATTATCAACAAAACTTCTAATATCTTTCTATTTTGCTTTATGTCACAGTCTAATATCTGCATGTTAAAGTAGAAATATGCAAAGAAACTGAACAGTATTAACACATTTAATCTTCCTCAAAACCCATGAAAGCAGCATTGAGGAACTTGTGTGGTAAAAACAAAGCCTGCACTTTCAAGTTCATCTTTTCATTTTTCTCCATTTTTAACTGTATCACTTTGGGTTAGTTGTTTCATTCCTGGGCCTTATTTTCTCAGCAGCAAAATAATAGTAGCTAACATTTATAATGTCTTTTTTTAGAGCAACAATATTTGTATTTGAGAATTATTGATTTTTTAATTATTTTTTAGTGATTATACTATTATAGTTTTTCCAACTTTTCCCCCTTTATCACCCCTCCTCCCTGCTCCCCCAACCTTCCAGCATTCTCCCCAACCTTAGTTCATGTCCATGAGTTGTACATATGAGTTCTCTGAGTTCTCTGTTTCCTATACCATTTTTATCTTTCCCTGTCTATTTTATGCCTACTAATTATGCTTCTTCTTCCCTGTACCTTTTCCCTACTATTCCTCCCTTCCCCCTCCCCAATGAAAACACTTCATGTGATGTCCATTTCTCTGATTCTATTCCTGTTCTGGTTGTTTGGTTAGTTTTTGTTTTCATTGTTTTTCTTTTATTTTAGGTTAATTTGTTGATAGTTATGAGTTTGTTGTTATTTTATTGTTCATATTTTTTATCTTTTTTCTTAGATAAGTCCCTTTAACATTTCATATAGTAAGGGCTTGCTGGTGATGAACTCCTTTAACTTGACCTTATTTGGGAAGCACCTCATCTGCCCTTCCATTCTAAATGAAAGCTTTGCTGGATAGAGCAATCTTGGATGTAGGTCCTTGCCTTTCATGACTTCAAATGCTTCTTTCCAGCTCCTTCTTGCCTGTAAGATTTCTTTTGAGAAATCAGCTGATAGCCTTATGGGAACTTCTTCATAGGTAACTATCTCCTTTTCTCTTGCTGCTCTTAGGATTTTCTCTTTATCTTTAATCTTGGGTAACTTAATGATGATGTGCCTTGGTGTGTTCCTCCGTGGGTCCAACTTCTTTGGAACTCTCTGGGCTTCCTGGACTTCCTGGAAGTGTATGTCCTTCACCAGATTGGGGAAGTTTTCCTTCATTAGTTGTTCGAATAAGTTTTCAGTTGCTTGCTCTTGTTCTTCTCCTTCTGGCACCCCTATAATTTGAATATTGGCACATTTCAGATTGTCCCAGAGAGTCCTCAGCCTCTCTTCATTGTTTTGGATTCTGTTTCTTCATTCTGATCCAGTTGGATATTTATTTCTTCCTTTTGTTTCAAATTGTTGCTTTGAATCCTGGTTTCCTTCTTGTCCCTGTTGGTTCCCTGAATAGTTTGCTTTATTTCATTTTGGGTATCTTTCATTTGTCCTTTCATTTTTCGACCAAGCTCAATCAGTTCTGTGAGCATTTTGATTACCAGAGCTTTATATTCTCCATCAGTTAGGTTGGCAATGTCCTCATCACTTAGTTCTGAGGTTTTGCTGTATTCTTTCTTTTGGGCCATATTTCTTTGTCTTGGCACAGCTGATAAGTTGTAAGGAGGGGGCTTAGGTATTCACCCTGGTGGGGCAACCCTCTTTGCTGTCCTGCCTGTGTGGGAGGGGTCAGAGAGGGAACAATGCAGCTTGCCTCTTCATCTCTAGCACACTTTCCAACAGACTCTTGTGTCAGACTGGAAGTATCTCCCACCGTGGCAACCCCAGCCATAGCCCACAGTCAGCTCTCAGTCTCAATTTTCCCCTTAAGTCAGCCCCTCCTGTGCAGCTCTGCAGAGCTAAGCAGTCAGCCCTGCCCCTCAGCTGCCTTGCTGAGGTTTTTCTGAGTCGGCCCATGCAGTCCACTCACTGCCTTACTGGTCTGGTTGTTCTGGTTGATTTTTTCTTTAATTCCTTGGTTGTCAGAGTTCCATGCAGTTTGATTTTTCAGATGCTCCTGGTTGTTTATTGATTTTAGATTGGTTGTTATCCTCCTTTTGGTTGTGAGAGGACGTGAAGGGTATCTACTTATGCCTCCATCTTGGCCAGAACTCCCTATAATGTCTTTTTTTATATGCTAGATACTCTTATGAGTGTTTTACACAAGTAACTAGTTTAATTCCTCACACCAATTCAATGAAGTAGGTATTAAAATTTATCTGTGTTTCTTAGATTAGATCAACACTCCAATTGGCTAAGTGATTTGTGTGGTCACCTGGGACATGGTGGAACCACCAGACAGGTTGTGGCAGTTTGGCTCTGAGGCCACGCTCTTAACTACAATAGTGTGTTAATTCCTCCCTCATTGGTAGCAAAAAACATTAAATGAGAAAAAGCATATAATGTTCCCAATACGTGGTCAATAATTTTCCACATTTTTCCACAATTTTCCACAATTAATGAGAGAAGATTGTTGATCTTTTCATTGAGTAAAAATGATCTACATGAATAAATTCTTTATGGGCATTAAGATAATAAATACAGTGGTAGAATAATAATTAAACCAGCAAAATGTAGGCTTCAGTTTTTTTCACTTGCACCAGCTTCTTCCAAGACCCTGCACCTGGTTTGTAAACTTGTAATCTTTTTTAAAGAAGTTCCCTCAAATTGTATAAGGTTTGGACCTCAAAAAAGCTGTATCTGCTCCTGAACACATATTACCAAGACAATTAGAGAATAACCCAGAGATTTCTAGTTTGGAGAAGTGAAGGTAGAGCAGCAATTTTCCACCTTCTTCCTCTCATGGCACACATAAACTACTAAAATTCTGTGGCACACCAAACATATATTTTTGCCAATCTGACAAAAATAGGTATAATTTTTATCGATTTACCAAAAAATAATAATATTAATTACCTACCCTTTTTGCTCCAGTGTTACATTTTAAGAAATTGGGTACCTGTACTTGTATATAAGTATTTCTGGTACCAAGAATTAACCACTCAGATGTAACCATATTATGTGAAATAAACATTAAGATGCAACCCTATTATATGACCTATATATTTATGGTTCAGGACAGGGCATTCACATTGGATGGCTACTGTTGTGTTGGCTTTTGTCATTTTTTATTTGACAATTGGGGAAAAGAGGTCAGTGCCCCTGTCTAAATAGTCAGATATTACATATTTTAAAAATTCTTGTGACCAGTTGAAAATCGCTGAGGTAGAGTCTCACCTATAACTAAAATGGCAAAAAGAAGGAAGAGGAAGAGAAAGAGGAGATGGGGAGGAGGAGTCTTGGAAACAGAAAAAAGTTCAGTTTTAAATATGCCCCTTTATGGCAGTGAAAGGAGGAGTCAGATAAGATGTGCTATTTATTGGAGGGTGCTGGGACAGAGATGCCAATGTGGGAACCATTAGCCAGGATGATAGCTAAAGCCACAGTTACAGATTCTGTCACCTCAGGAAAAGCATGTGGCATCAGGCCAGTAGTTCTCAAGTAGAGGCAAGTGTGTCCCCCACATGCCTGGGGATGCCGCTGGCATCTAGTGGGCAGAGTCCAGAGAGGTTGCTAAACATCCTACAATGAATGAAGTTGTCTTCCACCTCCAAAATGTCAACATTGTGGAGGTTGGAAATCTCTGTAATAGATGAAGACCAAAGAGTTGGACCAAGGAGGAGACTGAAGAAAATATGATTTAAAAAGGCGTGAGGACACCCAGTGTTTCTGCAGGCAGAGAGGGTTAGAATCTGTTATGAAGGGTCTATACAGAAATACTGAAGTAGAAAATGCCCTTATTATTCCCACATTGTAGGTTACCCCAATAAGGTCATCATACTGTCTTGTCAGTGGTATCTACCATCTTCCCTCTGCAACTGCTTTGCCAGGGTGATGATTCTCAGATGAAGTAATGCAACTTAATTATGTCCAGGATAATAAGAGTGTGAATAGCATACAGATGCTCAACATCTGCTAATCCCAAATTGAATAACTCTTCAAGTTAATGCCTTTTCATGGGCCCTGGAAGAGTTGCTGACATAGAGGGTCCCAAATGTCTATTCTGTAATTTTTGTTTTCCGTCTCATGTTAGGGTGTATCTGGATTAGTATCATTCCATAATACTTATGGTTTATATTAGTTGTTTAGTTAAGGAGGAACTAAAAAATAAATTATCACTGTGCTAATTTGAACAGATAATATCAGTGACTATTCATGTGACTTTTGTGAAAGTAATTTCTGAGGAAAGATACATATACTCTCTCACACACACACAGAAATATTATCAAATATTTCTTTTGCGTATCCCTGGTCAAGCCTCTAATCTGTCAGAGGTCTGTATTAAGTGTTGCCCTAGAATGCATACATGGGGTAGGAGAGAGATATGGGTGGGGAGGTAGGAAGCAAATCCTGAGAAATTCCTTTGGTACATATTCTTAGTCGTGATCATACCTTACACTCATTTGACCTCTCTGCTCTTCTCTAGAATTGCTCTAATTAGCTTGTTAGTGTCTTGCCCTCCATATTTGATTCATACTAGTATATTTGTTTCAAGTGTGATTTTGGATCTTCTCTACCATATTTCTAATTCTCCACTATATGGGGTATCTAACTATTTTTGTTTATTTGTGTTGTTTTTGTTTGCCTGGTTCAATGGTTTGTTTTGTTTTCTGACCAGAATTTGTTACCCATTTTACTGGTAACACTACTTTGATTTTCTTTTGGGGAATGACCTGCTCATTCCATATGGTTTGGGTGGGAAATCCATTTTCCGCACTCGAGAGGTGGATCTTAGACCTAGGATCTTAGCCTTTGTGTATTATATTTCTCTGGTCATTGTTATTGGTCAGTGGATGATCTTGTGACCCTGGTTAGCTGAAAAAGATACAATCCCAGGGCATGTTTTGAACCTCTGAGATGTTTTCTTTCTGCTCGATTAGTTCAGTTGTGAGGACTTCAGTCTGAGCATTTCAGCAGCCATTTATCTGAGAAGAGTCTGTTTGGAAATGAGGCTGACAAAGGGGAGCAGATCCGCAGCATGGAGGGAAGGAGAGAGGGAAGAGAGAGTGAGGGGAAGTGATAAAGAAAGAGGAAAAGACAAAGACAAAAATTATAGAAATGTTGTGGAGTTCTTATAACATCATGTGTGTACCGGGATCTAGCTGGACCTGAAAATCCATCTCCAGATTCTTTATTACTACACAAATAGTTGAGTTTCTACTAACTTCATACAAAAGCAACCAGACTAATTCCTTTATTTAATAAGTAATTTCTAGGATCTCTGGGAGTAGAGCTTTCATAGAGCTCACAGTTTAGTTAGGAAGGTAGGTTTTGAACAGGAGAGCACACAAGTGGTGAGTGCTCAGGGAGATGTATAGGGAGCCCTAGGTGCATAAAGCATGAGGACTTGACCTGGTTAAGGCCAGGGAGAGTCTCTCAACTAGACCCCTGAAAACAGTGACTGACACTATTGTCTTAGACACTATTGTATACTAGTTATCTATTGCTATATAACAAGCTATCCTAAAACTTAGCTTTTAAAAGCTACAGATTTTTTAAATCTCGTACTTACTGTTAGCTAAAAATCCATGAGTATTTTAGCTGCATGATCCTGGCACAGGGTCTCTCATGGAACTGCAGTTAAGGTGTGGCTGTGGCAGTCACCTCAAGGCTCCTGTGGGGGAAGGGTTTGTTTGCAAGCAGCTTTAGGAGACTCAGTTCCAAGCTCATTTACCTAAACTTCTCCACAGAGCTTCCTTGCAACATAACAGCTGGTTTTCCCTAGATGAGCAATCCAAAAAAGAATGAGAGAGCATTCCCAAGATAGATCCCACAGATTTTACATAACCTAAGCTCAGAATTGACGTATCTTCACTTCTGTCATATTCTGTTCATTAGAAGCAAACCACTACGTCATGTTACACTTAAGGGAAAGGGATTAACAAGAACATGACAACCAGGAAGCAGGGATCATTGGGGCCTTCTTACAGGTTGCCTACAACAGTTTGGGTTTTCCTAAAAGCAGATCCTGAACATGATTTATGTGCAAGAAGGTGTAATAAGAAATTGATCCCAAGAACCATTGTGAGGATGCAGAGAAATAGAACAAGAAAGGGAGGACAACTAATAAAGGGTTGCCCTTGTCTGCATGTTTGTGTTCCCCCAAAATGCATGTGTTGAAACCTAATCCCTCATGTGATGGTGGGGCCTTTGGAACCTGATTATGTATGAGGGCTCTTTTGTCATGAATGGGATTAGTGTCCTTATAAATGCTCATAGAGACCCCCCTGCCCCTTCCACCCTTAAGGGAGCAGTGTTAATACAGCTGTCTATGAACTAGGAAGTGGTTCTTCACCAGACACTGAATCTACTAGTACCTTGATGTTGGATTTCCTAACCTTAGAACTATGAGAAATACATATTTATCTGTTATAAGCCCCTTAATCTATGGCATTTTGCTATAGCCACCTAAATGGACTAAAATAATGGCTTTTAATGAGCAGATTATAGCCCTGTGACATTGGGCTCCATCCCACTGGGATCCCTCTGAGACACTGTGGAAAACTGCTCAGAACTGTCCCACAAAGGAGTAGGGAAGCTGGGGTATTTATTCATCATCTCCTGTCTCACCTTGCTTCAGAGTTACCTGGAATTTTCTGCAAGGATGTGACAAGCACCAGCAGCACCTCTATGATTGCCTTAGTGACTACTCCTGTCTGTGTGACCGGGCTCCTGGGATTTTCCCTCCACACTCACGAGACTGGTTGAGATCCGGTCATTTCTGACATACAAAGAATTGAATTCAATTCATAAATATCTACAATGTGTGTGTACATATATGTGTGTGTGTGTGTGTGTATATACATTCCAAATTATAAAAGAAATTTAAATACAGTCCCAGCTCTTAAGATATGTCTATGTTACTGGAGGAGACAAAGTAGGTGCAAAGTATCTATTACATAAGAAAGTTCAATGCTAGTGGTGCACATTACGTCATGGGAAGAAGTGAGAAGAAATGGGAAGGCTTTATACATGAAAAATTGTCTGGATTTTGAAGAGTAAAAGCACGGTAATGTTTAGATGCTGGAAACCCCCAGAAATATGGTTTGACAAGAGGCATGGCATGCCAGAGAGGTTACTAGGAAAGGAGGTTGGAAGTTGGGTCTAGATACTGGAGAATTTTAAATGTCATCTTATTAATTAGATTCCATTGGCAGTGGGATTGATGAAAGTGTTTCTGATAGATGTGACATGGTCATATATTATAAAATAAATACCTCATCCCAGTGAGCATTCACATCTCACATTTACAATGAACAGGATGGAAAATGGGATTTATAAGGTTTTAAAAAAGTTGTTTGAAGTGAATTACTGTTGCAATTATTATATATTATACACTAATAATGGTAAACTCTGAATCATGCCATGTACTCTAGATTTGAGGTTGACAAATTTATTTCACAGTGGTTCAGATAGTGAGGATTTTAGGCTTTGTGGGCCATACAGTCTGTGTTGTGATTACTCATCTCTTCTGCTGTAGCATGAAATTAGCTATAGACGATATATAGATAAATGGATGAGACTTTATTCCAATGAAACCTTATTGACAAAAACAAGCCAGATTTGGCTCATGGGCCATAGTTTGCTGACCCCTGCTCTAAATCAATGCTCCTCAAATTTTCACGTGCAAAAATCACTGGAGACTTGTTAAAATGAGGAATCTGTTTCACTAACTTCTGGGTAATGTCGACACCACTGGTCTTTGGACCATATACTTTTTGTGTCACAGGGCGGTTATAGAGTAAAGATACATTGCTTTCTCAAAACTTGGCAGTTTTTAGGAGTCACTTGGGACACTTGCTGTCTGTACAGATGCTCAGGCTCCTCTCCCTGGAGATCCTAGTTCAGCTAGGAGTCTTGGACGGGGTTCCTGCATCTGTGGTCTGAAAACCCAGGTGACTGTTACAATCATGCTAGTTTGGAAGCTCTGGGTTAACTATCGGAGTCATTCCTCACTTACTGCAATTTTCTGTCACTCTCAGGAGTGGTAACATTAGTGAGATCCTGCCATGAATACGTGCAGTGTGAGGCGACAGGAGATAAAAGATGGTGTCGCTGGCCTAAAGGATCTTTAATCCAAGGCACAGAGCTACAGACAGAACTTTCTTAGAGCATTCAAAGGACCATGCCCTTAAGTGCATATTATTTATAGAAACACAGTCACTCAACCTCCTCTGCAGTAAATATTGCTTTACTTTCTTCTTCAATTAAAGCCAGTACAGAAAGAATTGGAAGTGATATTTACACTCCCCTAAGGAAAATGACGGTAAACACAGCTAACACTTTCCCCTTAAGAAAAACACTTAACTAATAGAGCTAGGAATTATAGTATACCCTTGGTACTTGGGGCAAGAGACTTTGTGACCCATGTCCAGAAAAAAAAAAAGGCTTTCTTTAGAGAATGTCTCCTTCAGACAAAGAAGTACTTCTTCTGACTAGTCAAAAATGTGTACTGGAAAAATAGATGTGTTTTTTTTAAAGACAGCTCTTTTCATCCAAAATGCTAGGGCCTCATAGGAAAAAAATGACTATTTAAATTATCTGAAAATAATTTATTTTTGAAAAAGAAAATGTATTAAAAATTTTACTTTTCAAACACTACTGGCTCAAGGAAAGCCTAGGAAAAGAAATACCAATGTTGAGGTGGTTCTGAAATTTTTGTCCCTACAGTGTTCTAAGTTCACAGAATAAGATGGGTTCCTGTAATGTCTTTCCAGGGGTCTCTGGTCACTACAGCTCCATCCAGTAATGGCTTGTTTACATACTGTAAAGGACTACTGAAAGGCTTTTTCTAACATGCAATTCAGATGGTTCCATTCTACACAATCACCCCAATAACTCTCCATCCTCTACCTAACAATTCTGAAACTTCATAGCATGGAGTGCAGTCTCCTTCAGAATTTTACCCTACCCAACTCCTCCAGACTAATCGTTGCCTAATCCACCCCCCAACCCTGACCAGCACCACAGGGCCTGATTGTATAGTAATACCAGCTCTGTTGCAGTTTCCTGAGTACACCATACATGATTATTCCTCAGCACTCGCAGGTGTATCTGCTTGGAAAACATGTTCCAATGCCATCCTCCCCTCCCCGCTCTCCGACCAGCAAACTGTGGTTAATGCTTCTAAATCAGTGCAAGCGCCACTTTGCCTGTGAAGCCGCTCTGACTAGCAGCACGGCACTCTGTGCTGCCATCTAACCTCTTATCTGCCTCCATCAAAGCATTATCATACCAGGTCATTTCTGTTCAGTCTTTGGTTTAAATTTTTTTATGTTTCCAAGCAAAACAAAAAACTCCTTGGAAACAGGACTGTGCTGGTTCATCTTCCTATTTCTAATTCTACTCCCAAATAGAGTACTTTATATAAAACACAGGATTGATGCATGTGTGCAAAGGCCAATGACAGTGCAAGAGTGAATGAATTAACAGTGTGAAGACTTTTGTATAAAAATAGCTGTCAGAGCTGACCATTGCTATTTGGATGACGAATATTTAAGCTATTAGTCTGTAGCTCCTATAACATACCTAATTAGGAACAAGATTCAGTTTTCAGGCTTTTAGTCCATACTATCCTTTTACCAAGTATGTAGCATCACATGAAAACAGGTTTCCAATAACCTCTGATCAGTCACAAATTTGGTCCCGAACAACTTGTTCTAACCTACTCTACACACTGACCACACCCCCACCCCACTATGTGTTTCTGATCCTTTTGGCCTATGACCTTATTACACAATCTCCTGATTTCAAGTTCACTACATTCATTAAGCCCAAACTTGGTCTTGCTTTTCTTGCTATGGCCTGGGATATCCTCCTTGATTATATAACTTGAATTCTCTCTGTGTTCATGGTTAACTATGAGTAGGCACCTCTTACTTGCCAGTCGGCCCTCAGAACTCTTTTGGTTAGAGCTCTTGCCAAACTCCACCTCAGCCTTCTGAGTGGAACACAAATACACAATGGGTGACCTTGAACCACTAGTTGAGGGAAACCGGACCTTACTGCAAATATTTTTTAAGTGAGGGGAAAGTAGAGACAAAAATATATAATCTATATGTCATGTCAGCTGGTACCTATTATTCCATTGTAGAGCCATTTACATTCATCTCAAAAATAATTTAGTCTTTAATATTCATATATTTAGGAGAAAAATGCATTGAGATGAAGAAAGAGAAAAACATCTTAGAGGAATATAGAGATAAGTGATAAGGGGGTGAATGAAAATAGTAAAATAAAAACAATTTGATATAATTACCTGTGCTGGGGTATTTAGGGGAGAATAGTTTTGTATGCATTGCTGTACCTACCTAAAATCCTGGTCAAAGTCCTGCTGCGAATGGGATAGAAGGAAAGAGATTAAAAAGAAAGTGCCAGAGCAACAAGATAGAAAGAGTCTAGGCCTAATACCCTGAAACTGTGTATCATCTATGGCATCCTTATAGCTCACTGTTACATAAGAGAGAAAGAAACTTGGGGGAAATAAAAAGCAATCATGCCAGAAATGAGAAGAGGAGGAGACACTGGTGGTTAAGAGTAAATATAAGCTGAATAGAAAAACAAAGGCTTATATCTCAGATCTGTTCTTTGCAGGGGTGTCCAACCTTTTGGCGTCTCTCGGTCACACTTGAAGAAGAGTTGTCCTAAGCCACATATTAAATACATTGTGACACACAATCACAAAGCGAATCTCATAATGTTTTAAGTAAATTTACGATTTTGTGTTGAGCTGCATTCACATCTGGGATGGTGTCTGATATATAGTAACAAATATCCATTGAATGAATGAACAATTTAGTATATATAAATTGCTATATCTATATTAGACACAGAAAGAGAGAGAAGTCTAAATATCAAACTATCCTTATATAGTCAAAATATGTTGGTACTTCTTTTGTCATGGACTTACTTGCTCATTTGCCTTTTCTTTCAGTCCAGGATTCTGCATTTCCCCTAAGTAAAATAAACCATGTATAGGCCAAAAGATATAAACAGAAGGCCTATTGATGCAATAGACCAGTAGTCTTTAAATGCTAGCATGCATCAGAAAGACTTGCTAAAACAGTGTGCTGGGCCCCACACCAGGGCTGGCTAGGGCCTAAGATTGTGCATTTCTAACAAGTGTTACTGCTACTGCTGGTCCAGTGACCACATTTTGGGAACCAGTGCAGTAAACTGTTGTAGCCTCTCTTAGTGGGCATCTTGCCATTACATAGCCAGGGCCTGGATTGATGACGCCCAAGGGAAGAAGGTTTGTTTCATTTAAGCTGCTACAAAGCCCAATACAGCCCTGCTTCGGAGACTTTACAAGGTCACTATTCAACATGGGATTTACTTACTATGTTCAGCTAATCCTGATGAAGAGTTTAGGCCTGTTTAAGAGCTCTCTTTACAGTCAGCACTAGGACCATATTTTTAAAATAAACCATATCTTTCTTTAATTGGCATGTCTAAGTGGAAGCAGAAAAACAGGATATGAAGACCAGAGTAACAACAGTGAATATCTCAGAAATCATGAGGGAAATGAGAAAGGGCAATCCCTATTTGGGGACAGAGTTCTTTTAAGCTTGATAACTTTGAAGGAATCAATCTGATTTTCTTTGAAGAGGGGAAGAAATCTCAAGACAAGTAACTAGCTCTCCATTCCACAGGAAAAGGTAGTTCACTATCAGCAATGGCCGGCTGCTACTATTGCTTTTTATGCCATTGTTCTCAATCAAAACCATCTGTCAGCTGCACTGATTTCACTGGGTGATTTGGGCACCAAATCAAATGTGAGAGATCTAGAGACAGCGTGCCTGTAGTGGGTCTTTGCCTTTGCTTCCCACCGTGCCCATTTAAGAGACTGTGGAGACACAGGACACTATTACAGAAAATTGAACCTCTCATAATTTGCTCCACCCTCCCAACACCATCCTGCCACCTTAAACAAATTTGGCTGTATTTTATTATAGAGTTTGTTTCTGGGTTAGTTTTTATTGGAGTGAATATTTTTCAACAATAAATGCCATTTGCGATTCTACAAATAGAAAGTCTCTTATGGCACAAGATTAACAAAGCTAATTATTAGAGAATATAAAATTAATTTGCTAGCTGAATTTAATCAACTAGCTAATCTACCATACAGTTGAATCTCTCTTTAGCTGGGGAAGTTTTTATTCCTACTGGTTGCAATAAACTTGGGAAATTTACTCAAAGTTTATCCTAATTCCAAATATGACTGCTACACTTTTTACATAATAAAACTCGAGTGGAATTATGCATCATGTTGTATACTAAAGGTTGAAACAACAGTTCTTTGCTAAGCCTTTCTAAGTATAAACATGCTTACAGTATATGATGCATATAGAGAGATATATGTAAGACATACAGACATACCAATATAGGTACTAAATAAACAAAGGGGCTCATGGTGTAAAGACAAAACCAATGACTTTTGGGCAAAATTTGAACCTCTACCAACAGCCTTTACAAGTCTTATCTGAAATCTCTGCCAATTCTTAAAAGTGAGTCTCATTCTTAAAGTATTATCAATATTATAATCCCTTTAAATAAGTGAGAAGAGCAAATAAAATTGTGTAGTGATCTTTCTAGAGTAATGTCTAGAACTTTTTCTTAGGCTTCATTATATGGCAATATTACAAAAATATAGCTTTAAAAATCTATGACATTATAAAGATATTAAAGTTATCCCTATTCATTTATATTTCCTGCCCCAAAACTTCTCTTGAGGAACTTAACTATATTGCTTTATTTCACGTGTTCACAGACCTGCCTTAATGGAGTTTGCATTGTGGGTTCTGACCCACCCTCAGTTCTAGGTGCAGAAGTGTCTTTGGAAGTTCTTATTACATATCTGAAATTGAGCTGTTTACATTATTTTAAGCAGGGAATGATGCAATATAAAGTTCTTAAGTTAACCACTCAGGAGTGACTGTGTTCAATTTAATACTTTTTTAATTGGAGACATTTCAGAAAATCTGAAAGCAGGTTTAGAAGAGCAATGTGGCATCCCCAGCGGTACTTCTACAGTTCTATGACATGATGGTCTCACTGGGAAGTCCCTTTTAGGTGACCCAGGTTGAAAGGTGTTGGCCAATTAGCTGTAGTACCCCATTTGGGCTGTGAAGACAATAAAAACATGGAACCTGAACATTAACGCAACTCTCTGGTTAGACACACACAAGATCTTTTCAACGTTAAGCAAACTGCATGGGCATTTAGTCTACTTTACTATGAACCCTCATAGCTCGGCAGCATTAACACTGAAGTGGTGTCTAAGGGCCTATGCAAAGCAACTCCAGAAAATGCTTCTTGTATAAAAAAGCATCTCTGAAAGCAGGATACCAGGGCTTTACCATTTCATTGTTTTTGGTTTTGTGCTGATTTAGACTATAAATAAGAAGCAAATTACAGATTGACAACTTCTACTAAGACTCGTTTTATTCCAGCTTCCTGTCAAGATGGAGGCATAGGTAAACATGGCTTGCCTCCTTGCAAAACCACAGCAAAAATTACAACTAAACTACAAAACAACTAACACCCAGACTCATCAGAAAATCAAGCTATATGGAAGTCTGACAATCAAGGAATTAAGAAGTAACATTCATCCAGATGGGTCAGAGGGGCAGAGACATGGCAAAGCATGGAGACATGTGGAGATGAAGAATGAGCGGTCCAAAACCCACATGTAGTGGATAAAAATTGGGAGGTATACTTTGGGAGCAAGGGATCTCAGCCCCACACCAAGCTGCCCAGCCACGGGTTCCAGTGCTAGGAAGATAAATCCCTATAATTTCTGGCTGTAAAAACCAGTGGGTGTTGGGATAGCCAAAAAAACTGTAGGATTCTCAGGTGTCTCCTCTTAAAGGGCCCACAACAGACATAGGACTTATGCAGACTCACTCCATCTGGACTCCAGCACTGGGTTAGCAGCTGGAAGGGAACCAGGGGCATAGGGGAAGAAATTGAAGTGTCTGGCATCAGGGCAAGTGCCAGGGGACAGTTTCTGCTGGACAAAACTCTAGTCACCAAGTAGTGGCCATTGTCCCCTTCCTGAGCCCTCCCCCACACAGAGCCAGAGTGTGGTGACACCATATCAGAGATTCTATCAACCTGCTTTGCATGGGTTGCCCCACCCTAGCACTTACCTAAGGCTCCACCCAATCCAACACACTGGTACGCTTTTCTACAGTAGGCCACAGTACTGAGACAAGGCATTGAAGCAGCTCTACCTAATACAAAGAAACAAACACAGGGAGGCTGCCAAAATAAGAAGATAAAGAAATATGGCCCAAATGAAAGAACAGAACAAAACTCCAGAAAAAGACCTGAACAAAATGGAGATAAGCAATCTATCGGATGCAGAGTTCAAAACACTAGTTATTAGGATGCTCAAGGAACTCCCTGGGTACTTCAATAGCATAAAGAAGACCAAGGCAAAAATGAAAGTTACACTACGTGAAATAAAGAAAAATTTATAGTGAATCAACAGTGGAGCGGGTTAAGCTAAGAATCAAATCAATGATTTGGAACATAAGAAGAAAAAAAACATTCAATCAGAACAGCAAGAAGAAAAAAGAATTAAAAAAAAATAAGGATAGGCTAAGGAGCCTCTGGGACTACTTCAAATGTATCAACATTTGAATCATAGGGGTGCCAAAAAGAAAAGAGAAAGAGCAAGAAATTGAAAACATATTTGAAAAAATATGAAAGAAAACTTCCCTAATTTGGTGAAGGAAATAAAAATACAAATCCAGGAAGCGCAGAGAGTCCCAAACAAGATGTACACAAAAAGGACCACACCAAGATACATCATAATTAAAATGCCAAAGGTTAAAGATAAAGAGAATCTTAAAGGCAGTAAGAGAAAAGCAGATAGTTACCTACAAAGGAGTTCCCAAATGACTATCAGCTAATTTCTCAAAAGAAGCTTTGCAGGCTAGAAGGGATTGTCAGGAAGAAGGGATTGTCAGGATGAGAAGCAAGGACCTACAACCTAGATTACTCTATCCAGCAAAGCTATGATTTAGAATGGAAGGGCAGATAAAGTGCTTCCCAGAAAAGGAAAAATTAAAGGAGTTAAGAATCATCAGCTGTTATTATATGAAATGTTAAAGGGACTTAGTTAAGAAAAAGAAGAAGATCAAAACTATGAACATTCAAATGATGATAATTTCACAACTATCAACAAGTGAATCTAAAGAACAAGCTTAGCAAACAAGCTGAACAGAAACAGAATCATAGATATGGAGATCATTTGGAGGGTTATCATTTGGGAGGGGCAAAGTGAAGAATAAAGGAAAAGGTGAAGGGATTAAGAAGTTCAAACTGGTAGGTACCAAATAGAAAGGGGGATGTTAAGAACAGTATAAGAAATGGAGTAGTCAAAGAATTTATATGCATGACCCATGGACAGGAACTAAGGAGGGTGTATTTCTAGAGGGAATAGGGGTTATCAGAGGGAGGGGAGCAAAGGGAAGAAAATTGGGATGGCTGTAATAGCATAACAATAAAATATATTTAAAAAAACCAGATTCCCTATTGATGGAATGTAGGTCATACCAGTCTTTGACTACTTTAACAATGCTATAATAAACATCCTTGTACATATATGCTGCAGTGAACATCCTTGCATGTGTATACATGTATACATGTGCAAATATATATCCTCAGAAATAGTATTTTGGGGTCAAAGATGATTCAAATATTTTATGTGAGACTTCTAAAATGCCCTTCAGAAAAGCAAAGCAATTGGCACTGCCTCCAATAAATGTGTGCTACTTAAAAAAAAAAAAGACTCACTTTTTCCTATGTGCTGAAAGAACCTAACTTATTCACGACAAATAAGAGTCCAAAAGTGTGTATGTGCCCATATGTGTCTCTTTGTGTAACTTACTCTTACATGCATACAGGGTTGAGGGATTTTCATTGCACAGTTAGAAGCCACATGGTAATGCCAGGTCACCATACAGTGTAACACATCATGAGCCCCCTCTATGGCAATGAAAAATGTAGGTAGAAAGATTTACTTACACCCACATCCACAGAAGTGTGGCTCTGGGGCAGAAGGCTTCAGGGCAGCTCCCTTCTGTGCCATCCAGTGTGGGAAAGGTCTTCTGCTGATCTGATTGTCATCAAACATAAAGGATTATGGTCTAGTGAATAATAAAGGGATACAATTCAAAAGCAAGTTTTTTCTAGATGCCACAGAATCTTCATGGAGCCAATCAAAATCTTGAGAATGACCTCAAAAATGCCCCTTTCTTTGGTGATCCCCTTATTCTTAGAGAATTTCCAGGCTAAAATAAAACTTCTGCAGTGTTTATAGATGGGAGACTTTTCAAATATGGAAAAAATAAAAATTCCCTGTAGCCAGAGAAAATTGGGTGGCATCAGGGATTTTGGAAGCAGAAACCAGACAGGAGTTAAGTTTGCAGGTTTCACCAAAAAATGCTCTGGAGAACAAGGACACATTAAACCTTATTTTTATTTAGTAATACATAGTTGGCCTTAATGAGTCAATGGGGCAGAACAGGGGAGCAAAACTGTGGAATTGTAGCTCGGATTCTGGGCTCTCGTTTCTGGAGATAACAAAGGGTAAACTTCTAGATGTCAAGTTTCTCATTTACAATTATGGAGGCTGACTGGAAATCTCCAAGTTTCTTTCCAACTCTCAGATATAATTACAATAATTTATGATTCTGTTGCTACTTTTTCAAGGTACCTACATTGATATTTATGAGAAGCATGAATAAAGGAATAGAAAAGGTGTGTTATATCTCATTTTTCTTTACTCCTTAATATTAAGGTAGGGCCAAGGCTCTAAGAATACTTACAGAATCTGCTGTTTACATGCCTGGCCAATAGGCCAAAATAAGTCTTACAGAATCAACCATTTTGTTTATATTGCTGCACTGAGTCACTGTAACCATGAAATATTATGGCAGAATCATGTCATAAGACAAAATGCAGTGCCAAGATGAAAAGATTCTTTGCCTTATTCAGACCAAATATTTATTATAAAAAGAAATAAATAAGGTTTAGGGTCCTCTGGCCAACCAGGCCATTGGTATATAATCTCCCAAAGTCACTGCATCATTGAACAGTCCTATTTTGTGCAGTCACTAGGAACCTGGTCTTTGAATTTGAATATGAGCTGTCTAAACAGCATTAGTAATAAGAAAAATAAGTCAGATTCATGGGCCTCATTAGTTGCTTATCTTGATCAACTAAAGGCTGTATTATGTCATTTAACTAGATGAAAGTTAGTGGGAAAATAAATAATGTTGGTTTTGAGCAGTGCAATCATTGTACATTTAAATGTGCAAATGTGGATTGTATTCATTAACTGAGAAAATATTAAATGCTACTACATTCAAAGAATACCTTAGTCTATTAAAATGTTACAACATTTTTCTTCACCTATTGAAACACCAAGTGGTGATGGATTTAGGAAGAAAGGAAACATCTTTTAATATTATTTAATCAGCCAGCCATGAGTCTATCTCAATTCCAAACAGAGACCTTCTGACCAACTGTTGTTTCAGTATTCTCCTGATGCACATAAAATGGGCTTTTCCCATGAAGCAAGCCTAAAACTCCCAGACCCATGGTGGAGTTTGTGCTTGAAGGAATCTATGCTATTTCCAGAAGCACAAACACATGACATTGTAAATTGTGCTAGTGCACACGCATGTACACATGTGTACGTGAGAGTTGGCACTTCACCCTGGACATTTTTACATTACTGGTATGGTGAGAGAACATGTTCTGCTCCTCCACATTCTAAATCTGAGCTGCAGCTAATCAAAGAACTTGCCTTATCCTTGGCAGCAGCACAACCCAGATGTGCAGCCCCTGGAAGGAATCACTCCAGCAGTGTTATCCGGGGATCACCTCCCTTTTGCCTGGTTTCTGTAGCCCATTCCCAAGTGGCGATGCTGTGTGTCATGCCAACTTCATCTGCTTTCACACCATTCTCTTGGACAGGGGAGGAGTTGGTTCACTTTAAATGTTTCTAAACTGAGGAGGAACAAATCACAGGTATGATAAATTTTCACTTTTAAATAATCAAGGAAATTAAAAAGATTTTTCCATGCTTTCATGCATAGTAGAATGTTCTATTCATAAATCAGGGGCTGGGCTAAGCAACAATAGACAGATGCATGACCTGCTCTGGAACAGAGCTGAATTCTTAATCATTCTGCTATACATTGAAATCACACATGTTTGCATATAAAACTCCACCATGAGCTCCCCTTAGACAAAGAACCATTGTTTGTGGTTTTGGCCCCAGTGTCTCCTGGGTTTCTGTGGTTCTAGGCAGAAATGGTAATTCAATCAGTTCAACTACACACAAAATAGGAACTGATTCTGGCAGATTGCTCAGTTTCAAACATATTCAACCCCTATTTGAAACAATTTTGCCCGATTTTCATGGAGACTTCATGTTAATGGCCTGTATTACTTAGATACGAAGACAAAACCTCTAGCAGTTTTGATATAAAAAAATCAATTCCCATCTAATCTTATGAAATTGATTGTCCTGCATCTTTTGTGTTTACTGCTGCTAAGGGGCAAAATTTACTCCAAAATACTTTGAAAGTTCTTTGAAACAAGAAAATATAAGAAGGTGAAATAAGCCAGGCAGTGAAAGACAAATGCCATATGATCTCACCTATAAGTGGAACCTAATCAACAAAACAAAAAAGCAAGCAAAATATAACCAGAAACTCTGAACAAAAGAACAAGCTGACAGTAACCAGAGGGGAGAGGAGAGGAGTATAATGGGGGAAAGAAGAGGAAGGGTCATCAAGGAACATGTATAAAGGACTCACAGACAAAGCCAAAGAAGGTAGGTTCGAGGGTGGGAGGTGGGGATGGGTGAGTGGGGTAATGTAGAGGGCAGTAAAATGGAGACAACTGTACTTGAACAGCAGTAAAAAAATATTTAATAAAACAGGGATGTTTCAGAACTGACTGGTATAGTAACTGAATCTCACTTTCTTAAAAAAAAGAAAAATCAGTGTTATTCTTATGTACCCAGGAACAATTTCTCCTGTACATTCTCATGTTATCCATAAAGTAAATTTGTTGCCCTAAATAGTGTGATGTTGCTAAAGACAGTTTCTATCCTAATTTTCAAAAATCCTCATCGTTCAGGTGGATAGTAATATTTACTCAGCAGTGAAGAGGTATGGTCCGATGGATGACTCAGCAGTGTGGTACACCTTAGCTCTTCTACTTCTATGTTCAGTGTTCTATGTGATTTGGATAAGCTCCGCACTATGCTAACAGTGGAGCTGGCACAGATGTCATTAGGTAATTTGAGTTCTCAGTTTGGCCCTGTCAATAGCTAGCTCTGGGCTCTCAAGCGAGATATAATTTCTCTGGGCTTCAGAGGCCTAGTCTGTAAAAGAGATTAGCAGTTTTCTAATTTCTTTAGCACCAAGATTCATTTATTAAACAGAAACTCCAGTATATAAAACAAATTGAAGTAATTCAGGTATTAGTGTTCATATTTGTAAATTCAAATTTGTTACATGGCAACTGGCCCTCCAGTCACCCTGAGACCGTATAGATGAGAGGGCCTCATTCTAGGTGTGTTAGAGATTTCAAAGGGTGCTGATTCCCCAAAGATTTTATGCAACTCCTTTATTAACACAACCTCTGGGATTTCTATGAGCAAATAAAAACTTTAGTGTTGAATCTGAGTTAATTTAGATTTTCTGTCCATGCAGCTAAATCTAATCCTAACAGACAAGCTGTGTTTCCCCTCCAAAAAAAGTTGGATTACTACTTCTGTTTTTCATAAGATGTGCGCAGGGAGGAGTCCTGCTTTGAAAGTACTGGGACCAGAGGCATTCAGTGATTTCTTAGGCAACCCTAACTTCCCCACACTTCCTATTATTCCTCCTATCACTGAAGCTCTTACATCTTTGCAATTTTAAAAAGCCAAAGCCACTCATTTGCCCAGGGCTTAGAGAAGAAAGGCAAAGATAAAATTGACAGAGATGAAAGAGGGTGAATGCTCACAAAAGAAATAAATTAAATACCATGTGAGCTGAGATAGTATTTGGGTGGGGGGGCGTTGTACATTGTATCCAATGCCTAAATTCCTGTAGAATGTACATCGTATGTGTACACTGTAGTAAGTAGTAAGTGTTAGCCATGTAGAGGAAGGTAAGACATTCCCCACGCTCAAAAATAATATATAAACTAGTGGGGTAAACAAGCACAAAAACAAATAGGTGCCAATACTTTATATCCTCCTAAAATTAATTATCTAGTCTTTACTAGAGCATCTTTTTTTCTTCTTTTTTAAAAAATTAATTTAAATTGTTTTATTGTTCAAGTACAGTTGTCTCCATTTCCCCCCTCCCCTCCCCCAAACCCCAGCCATCCCCACCTCCTACCCTCGGTCCTACCCCTCTTTGGCTTTGTCCATGTGTCCTTTATACATGTTCCTTGACAACCCTGGAACATTTTCTATGATGGGTTCTCATTATCCCGCCCCTTGAATGTGTTCCACTCCACATGCACATAGCAGTAACTGACCTTTCTATCTAAAAGAGCATCCCACCACTCTGGTCCTTTATTCTTTACAGCAAGTACCACCTCCAGATAAAATGCACATTTTGTTTATCAGTTGGTTGACTCCAGCCCCCTCACCATAGAAAGAAAGCACTGTGAGAGCAAGAACTCTTATTTGTTTTCCACTGCTTTCACTATAGTGCCTAAAAAAGTACCTGGCGCATAATGGGTTTTTGATAAATATTTATTGAACAGGTAAATTCTAAGAAGGTTTTCTTTTTTGCTACTGAGACAAAACATACAGTGGTTACTTAAGTCTATGTCATTTCAATTTATGTCTGGATTCATTTTGTCTTGTTTTTTTTTAACTTATAGAGGTAAAAGAAAGCTATCTACATCTTATGCTATCATCTTGACAGTAAAATGAGATACTAAATGACAAGTTCTTTCAATTAATCCTTGATAAGCATTCTGGAATCACATCAAGTAGCTTCAGTGTCTTTTCCATTTGACAACTTGTCAATTCCTAGAACAGAGTTATCCTATCCAACTGTCCTGCATACTCACCAATAGTCTCTTATTGAGCTAAAAGTTTGCAGTTCCTTAAACTATTTCTCATATGGCTCATCATCTCTCTTCATTATTCTTGACACACCCCCTCAGTGGTACCTCACTTTGTCAAAATTCACCTTAAAACACGCTGTCAGTCTTGGCTATAATGCTTCATATGAACTTTGTGCAGTGCAGTGTAGAACAGAACTCTCAGATCCCTCTCCAGATGCCATGTTCTACCAAGGCCTCCCTAAGAGACATTTGCTTCTACTATTTCATCATATTTTCTTCCTTTTCATATCCTAAGTATTATAAAATGTTTATTGTGAATATAAAAATTACTATTTAATAATTCAGTCCAGTCCCTACCAGCTAAGCCAGGAGGAAGCAGCTTTGTCCCCAAAGGGCAGAGAAGAGTGAGCCCCAGGGGAAAGCAGGAAATAAGTAGCCAGCCCAGAAAGGGATCCTGGTGGGAAGGAGGAAACTTGTCCACTGCACAGAATGTAATGTTGTGCAAATTATAATGTCTTCTACAAACACATCCTCCAGTAAGTAACTAGGCTCTCATAGAATACTGACAAGTGTTTTAAGGCTATTTCTACAGGATACCAAACATCTGGAAGAAGAGAGGTAAAAATCACCCAGATGTTTGAGGAATGATAAGCAGCTCCAATGAGCTGCCGTATGCCCTTTCTCAGCACTTTCATAAGAAATCATTGAACTTATTATGTTCCTCCAGTATATCAGCTTCACATACATACACACACACACACACACACACACACACACACACACACCTGGAAAATTGTGGACTGCTGTAGCTTTCCTAAAGCAAATAAAAGGATTTAGATCTGTGTCTTCAAGGTCTAGATCAACGACATTCATCATTTTGAGATTACTATTTATACTGGAAAGTTGCCATAGAATTTGGATTTTAATTTTTCAGTGTTTTTCATCCTTCAGAACTTTTTTGTGTGTGTTTAATACCAGAATCATGTCAGTTCCCATGATGACAAACATCAAGTGCTTATTTCTAGTACTTTCCACTTTTAATTTGTTAGTTATCTCATCTGCAGCTGTGTGGTTCCTAATATTCTCTTGCTCTCCATGATTCTGGGAGCCCAAGATACCATGATAAAAGGCTATGGTCTCGTGATACTGTGGTTATTGCTTTTTACACAAATCTAACACCTTCAGATAGTTCATACATTGAAGTAGCAAATATTAAAATAATATTTCTCAGTGGCATTGCCATTAGTGGAAGGACTAGGAAAATAAAAATAGAGACCACAAAGAATTATATATGGGTCTTTTTCCATAAATATACTTTTCTGCCAAAAATTATATAGATTCTCTTTTCTTGGCTTTATACTCTGAGTTTTAGTTGATTTTCCAGTGTAAGAGAGACATATCACAGCGGCTAACTGAATAGGAAAGTCAATGCAGGCTTTTTTTTCTTTTTGCCATGAAATATCCTACTGTGATAATTAGGGAAATTTCTAATGCCGCTGAGAAATGGAAAAATAAAAAAGCATATTGCAAAATATAAAAATTTATAGCACCACCTATTGGTTTCAAAATAAATATTGAAATTTTTCTACTTTTACTAATTATGAAGAATAGTATAAAGAGACATTATTATTATTTTGAGTCATATGAAGATTAAAGTTTTTTACTTCCCAATGATGCTATGGAAATTCTTCAACAAAACTCATATTCAGTACTAATATAAATTAAAGCTTTTATATACCAGGGAAGTAAAATAGAATTGAGATTTTTTGTTCTTACATTGCATGTACCAAGTTGTATTAACTTTGTTAAGTCACACTTTGAGGGTTATTTCTAAACTGATAAAGTGTGTTGGGCTGCATTTTCTCTGTTGGCCAAGGTGGGTTAAGACATGCCTGACTTTTAATTCCACCATTCGTGTCTTCCCTGAAAACTGGAGAAGATGCTGACAAATCTGATAATAGATTAAATTCTTATAACAATGGCAATTCCAGACCCTCATTCAGATGGTCTTCACTCTGTTATTCAGTCCAGCTTCCATGACAATGGGAGGACCTCGGAAGGAATCTAAGAAATGCTTCCTTTCCACTCTGTCTTCAGTGTGTACCAGTCTGCATCTTTTTCCAGAATGCATGGCCCTTCCTAGGGAACAAGGGAGGATGCAGCCATGTGGTCCCTTTCCCACACGTTAGGAAGCATGTGGACAACACTCCTTACGGAAACTCCCTTTCCCACCCTTGGGACAACTGAGTTTATGAAAGGATTGCTATAAGTCTGTAACAGAGCTTACAAACATATCTGTCTCTCTGACACTATTTCTTCTACATAGATTATTTTTAAAATCACATTTCTCTTTTTAAGACTTGAAGTGAAGGAAGTACCTTGAGGGCATCAAACATGATGGCCTGGCCCTAGTGTTTGCAGTAGGCAAATGATCTGGAAAACCGAACTTCAGACTGAGGGCCTTGGAATGGAATTGAAGGAAAAAAACAATCTCATTTAGACCCCACATTAAACACAGGTTTTAAACGTTTTATTTTTCCACTTAACCAAATAGTCACTTCTCCAGAATTTCAACAAACATTATAATGTGAAGGATGACTAAGTTTGAAAGCATAGGAGAAGAAACAACACAAAAATACTGGACTCAGATGAGTCAATCAGAGGAAAATAGACACATTATCTTCAGGAAAAGAATTATTAGGCTGAACTACATAAAATTACATTTTTGTAAGTCAAAAATTGCCAAATAATCTGAAGTTTACATGATTCAATCTAATATTAAGTGAAGAAAAAACTCAATCATGTTTAGAAATAAAAATGAAAGAGACAGAGGAAAGGAGCCAATAATGCTTCATATAAATTAAATGGTAATAATTAGCATTTTAGGCTTTCTCAGCCAAAGCTGTCAAAGTGGTTCATCTTAGCTCCATCTTTGACTGGCCTGATGTTAGTATCTAATCATGAGTATGTACTGCTACTTTCAAATGTACTGTTTCTCACATAGTTTTAAACAGGTAGTTTAAATTTTTTCATATCTGGACTACCTGTCTTTAAAGTAATAGAATTCAAAATGCAATCCATTTATTTATCATATTTTGGGATTTTAAAAGTATGCTATTTTGCCTTGTGCTTTAGATTTTAAGAAGGTTGGGAGTAGATGCATCCTGATGAGACTCAGAACCCTTCAGGACTACCTCATTTCATACTCCCCCACTATTCTAAACAGGCTTCACACTAGGCAGCCTCCACACTCTTCCCTGCGGGTCTTATTCACAGAGCAAGCCATAATAACAAGCTTCTAGGCCCTGGCTGGCTTTTTGGCTCAATGGGACATTTCTGTTGCCAAATCCCACTTCGAGGGCTTCGTGAGTTTATCCTTACATGCACCTTAGTGACGTCTTGCATTTTGTCTCGTCCAAGCTCCGGTTTATTTCTATGTCCTCTTGTTGCTTTTTCAAGGGACCAAATGTCTACATCTGGAGGGAAAGAAACCCCTAATATATTTTTGCCCTTTCCCCTGAAAAATATCCTGTTGTGCATGTGGAAAGAAGCATGTTAGTAATAAGAGAAGGAAATGATGGGGTCAGCTGGGGCTCTTAGAGACAGTCCAGATGAAATTTAAAGAGGGAATTGCGGTGATAGTTTTTGAGAAAACTGGGTGATGTGAGTTTCAAAACCTACAGCCCATAATCTGAACTCTGCTAAAACATACCAAAAAGCTTAGCTCAGACCTGCAAGGTTAACTTTTTCTAAACATAAAACAAGGAAACATGGAAGGTTTGCTCTTTCTCTTTAATAAAGTACATTAACAACCTGCTTTGGGGAATACGAATCTTTTTATGGAGTAAGAACTAGCTCTTTAAAAGCAGGAATTACGCATGGGGATGGTGTTTATTTATGCACACATAAATATACACACATGCAATGATTATTAATATTTACATGCACATACACGTATGGAAATAATTGTCTCAGAAACTGGTTTAGATCTAGAAACAATTGGCAGACAAAAAAAGGAAAACTGAAAATGGTCCAGTCTGCAAAACCATCCCAAAGGACATTCCCAACAATGGAAGACTGATAACATAATAAACCCCATAAAAATAACATGGGGGAGGAGGGAATGGAGGATTCTTTAGTATTTTTATGGATCCATATGAAAGGCTTTAGCACCTAAGTTCTTTTCAAATCAATTTTATTTATGTGTGCAAAAATGGATTGACAGCTTCACAGGAAGGGTAGGTGGGTGTCAGAGTCTTGGCAACCAGTGATGACTGCAACTCTTGGGTGAGTGTGTGCTGGATGGAGGGAGACAAAGAGAAAGGAAGCCCTCCCTTCTGGAAAGAGCGTGCCACTGTCCACTGCAGAGTCTGTGTTTTGTTCTGCCTGTGCAGGATTCGGGGTGATTTTTATCCCTGTACAATACACGCCATGGAGTATTTGCATGTTTGGGAACATCAACAAAGAGAATGAAACGAAACAAAACAAAACAAAAAGATGCACACACAACACACAACACAAAATGGGATTGTGCTCCTTTGTTTTGCATTTTCTGTAACCCAGATTGTGGTAATTATCTCGCTGGCTTTACAAGCCTTTTCTTTCATTCTAAAGGCAGTTTTTGGAATCGCGTTACACTTAACTCAGTTTAACAAATAAGAGTAGTCTGGCAAAATGGCACCATGTGCTTTCCACAAATATTTGTGGTATAGGCAAGCTCTCAATGTTTTTATTATGCCCAAGGTTCTTTGGTTTAAAAGCAAGTGGAATAATGTAAAGAAGAAAGAGAAACAAGGATTTGGGAACTGGGTGTGTGTTGGATGCACTTTGCAGGTCCTCCTGTGCCAGAGAAGGAACAAGGAAAAAGATACATCTTAAAAATAACTGGGGGAATAAAAAGAGTGAAAAGGGTTTGGAGACATTTAGCAGCTCACAATTTACCCTGGCATGAGCTCCAGGCTAACGACGGAATAATAACATTTGGTGCTCCGAGCCCCGAGAGGCTGACAACGCGCGCTATAGCTCGAGCGCTTCACAAGTTTGCCCGGCTCTGTAGTCAGGACAAAGAATAGGAGAACAGAGGCAAAGTAAAGAAGGGGGGAAAGAGAGAGCCTGCACTCAAGTTTACTGTAATATAAATACACATACACTGTGCCACAGATGTTCCTCATTGATGAAGACTGGCACATAATTATGCTATGTGCTTCATAATATTTTAATGAGCTTTTTCTCCAAATAGCAACGAAAATGAACAATAAGAAGCTCTTAGGGAGGGAAAGTTCGTGTTTTTGTCCCTGGGGGAGAAAAATTCTTCTAATAGGTTATGTTAGAATGGCAGGAAAAACACTGGTCTGGGTTTAATAAAATTGAATTGAGTCTAAAATATGGTTTCTTAAGACAGTTTACTTTTTTTTTCTTTTTCTTCAACTTTAACAGTTCATTCAGGCTAAAGGAATAACAAAACAGGGATTATAGCGTAATTCTGGTGGATTGTTTCTCTCTCTCCTCCTTTCTCTCTCTTTCTGTTTTTAAGGGGGAAAAAAACCCTCAAGTGGAACTGTTGCAAAAATGCTGTTAGTATATTGTGCCAATTAAAGTCTTAAAATAAATAACAAACCACTTAATATGTGTTGTAAATGTCCTGCTGATTTAAGCATTGTTACGCATAGATTACATCTCTTCAGGGATGGATGGCTGAGTCCTTAATAAAGGTTTTCTCTTCGAGTCTGTGTGGGGTGGGGGGTGTTCCCTATTGTTCTTTTTTATTTTGCTATAGGGTAAATTCCAATAAAGAGCCAAAGTTTGATATCTGCAATAGTGTGGCCAATTTTTAGAATTGCTACTCCTGCAAGGAAAATAATTATTTTTGGCTGTGTTTAGTATTTCATGAAAAGAGAGTAAGCAAGAGAGAGAACTCTGTGGCAAAATGAGAGTATATACCTTATTTTTAGATGTAACCCTTTAAATGAGTTCTTTGCACAGAACTTATTTTCAGATGAGCTGAATGAAAGAGTTTAGTGAACTTGTGAATAGTAAAATTATAATAATGATAATGAAGACACAATAACCTCTGGATGCTATTTGGGGAAGGAAAACAAAATTTCCACATATAAAATATTGTGTATTCAGGTATGGAACATAAGTATTGTCTTCCTAATTTGTGGACCAAACATCATCGGTTATTATTCAGAATCTCCATCTCTCATGTTAAAATCCTATCATTTGCACAATTTGATGTTTTTATTTCTGACAGACTATATCCCCTACCCTCTTCCCTTTGTGGTATATGCACAGATTAACTAACCATGGAGGTAAATTCTTTTTTCAGGGTTTCCATTACACAACCAGGCTTAAACAAGTCAAATTTTTTTCATTTTGTCCACTTTGAAATTAGGAAACGACAAACAAAACTAGTGGACCCTAAGGATATGTCCGTATGAAATAATTTCAGAAAGGCTCCTGAAATATCATTTCAAGACAATGTAATAGCTGACCCCTCCTATACCTCTTCTTTGGAATAGAGAAGAAGTTAATAGGCAAGAATGGAGGCACTGAACTTGCCACACCCTCAAAATCAGAATTTAACTGAGACTGAATTATTCTGAGGATGATTTGATGGCAAGTCTATTTTAATTTTCTGTTTATTTTAGAAGTGGATACTCTATGCATAATTGTTTTGCTAACTTAATTGGGCAGAATATGTTCATGATCTGAATATCACTCACTGCTTTCTTGGACAAATACTCTGCATGTGGTACATCTTTATACGTAAATACATACATTGATTTTTAAAAAGTGTTTTCTGTGTGCATAAACTTACATGAAAGGTATGAAATGAGCATGTCTGGCTTTTGATGAAAGAGCCATTAAAACAGTTAAGTAAATACCATGTAGTATAACTGTGTGCTTAAAAGCATGGACTTGGTAGCTGGATTACCTGCAATGAAATTTGAGTTCTACCATTGAATAGCTGTGATCTTGAGCAAGGTAATTAATCTCACCATGATTCAATTTCTCCATCTGTAAAGTGGAGATGATAACAACACCTTCTCCATAGTCTTGTTATATACGGAAAACATGAATTAATAAATTGAAAGTATTTAAAACAGTTTCTGGCACATTATAAATACTGGGAAAAGTATTTGCTATCATCATCAAAATGATAATGCTATTATTGTTATTTCATAAATCCAGTATGATACTATTAAATCTCTCCACTTATCAGATGAACCAGGAATTAGAAGTCCTGGATCTCAGATTTAGCTCCAACCTTGACTGACTTTGGGATCTTTATTTAGCCTGCCTGACTCTCCTATTTTCTGTAGCTGTAAATTAGGAAAACTTGGGAGATAATTTATGAGTCTGGTTATGTGTTAGAACATAAACTTTTAAAATAATTTAAAAGTTCACCAAACATGTCTTATGATGTTACATAGAAAAAAAGTGACATGGGGAACTGAAGCCCAGGGCAGAGGAACTGAGAAGCATCAAAGCTGTGCTGACATATTGTGTCTAAGACAATTTTACTTCTTAAACATATGTTACTATGCCTTCTGTCCAAACAGGGTACCACAGTAGGGTACTCCAACAATTGGAGGCTGCATGCACAGCTGAGGGTCAGTGTGGTCTAAAATTGCATTTAGAGTCCATATTCTCAGCTCCTAGCTCTCTCTAGAGAATAAATGTTACTTAGAATTCTGCAGTTCCAAACCAGGTATTTGACAGACCACAAACTTGTCTTCAAGGATGTTCGACTTCCTCTCCCTGGACAATCATCCTTCTTGGCTCTCTAGAGTATTTTAATCCCTTCCATAAAACTAAATTTATATATATATATAAATTTATAAATATATATATATTATAAATATATAAATATATATTTTAATAATTTATAAATTTAATAAATATATATTTATATATAATTAATATATAAATTTATATAAATATATAAATTTAATATATATATATATATATATTAAAGCAGAGGTAGACAGGGTTTTCTCTTGGGAGCTGAAGTTATGTTTTCTGTTTGGTGGAGTCACTCCTGACCACTGTCAAGGACACCATTCAGGACCAAAGGGCTTCTCAACTGACATCTGTGTGGCAAATAAAGTGCCTGGGCACTGAAAATTTTCCCAAGACACCAGCATCAGTGGTTCCTGTTAGTGAGTATTGAAAATATTTTATATTCTATCTACTTAATGACAATAACACCTCACAGGTCCTGAGCACTTACTTACTCAGAGCCAAGCCACTTTCTCAGTTCTTTCCATATTAACTTGTGTCTCCATTGCCATACAAATGCCCCGGGAGGACATTTGTATCTGATATCTCAGATAGAAAGCAGAACAGACAGATGAAGGTCACACTGTGGGGAGGAGGGGAGGCTCAGCTGATGCTGGAACGCAGGTTTCTCTGACCATAGCCCCCAGGCAGCCCACTAAGGCCCAACTCCAGCCATAAACACAAAACAGAACATTTTAAAAGCAAAGTCAGAAAAGCTTATCAAACCAGATATTAGGAATTAAGCCTAATAAATAAGACTGTAAATACATCTACTTGTCACCTGCTAGTTTTAAAAATAATAACACTTTACTATTTGAATTGTGATTTCACATCTTGTTCTCATTTGAATTTCCTAGAGACCTTGAGAAGTGAGGAAAACCCGGGTTTTTGAAAAGTACAAATTAGCACTTCCTTCTTTTGCCCATAGTTCCTACTTTCCTACTTTAGATCATTTCTAAAAAAGTTTACTCTCCAATAATTAGGCACTATGAAGCTATGTAAGGAAACCCAATAGCTCCTCTCAAGTACCAGGCCCAGACCTTCTACATTTGTAAGAGTGAGAGAAGCTCTGGCTGGTGTGGGTCTCAGAGACCTCCCTCCCCCGACCCAATTTGCATTAGGGGTGCCTATATTATTCTACCACTGCCACCATGTGGGTTAGAACTGGCCAGTTTAATTAATAAAACCAAGTCAGGCCCCTCACATTTGGCCAAGGGGCAAGCGATTCCTTCATAGTGGGGATGGTCTTGCTGGACCCATGTGGTAGCCTGCATAGTCCAGCCATCCTGTCTAACTGTGGGACTGACATTTTATTAATTAAGCAAAACAGACAAGAATGTATCTCCATTCAGCAAGAAGGAAAGTATAGCCCAGTGTGATCTGACACTGTGGCTGAATTTGGAAATAGTAAATTGAGTTGAAGGAAGACTGACACTGAATACATACAGCTCCATAATGCTTCTACAAGAAAAGTAAAGAGATATATATGTATAAGTGTATATGTCTAAAGTATATTTTAATGTTTTTAATCTTTGCTGCAAGAAAACAAATGACAATGCCAACAGCAATGAGCAGAATGAACAAAAAGTATGGTCCTCTGTTGCTATCAATTATAGCTTTACATTTAGATGTCCTTGCCATTCAATGTGGAATGACTTAAAGCAAGACCCTTGTTACCAAAATATTGTTACTATGACAATACCTTAGAAGCTCAATATTTAACAAAAGGAATTCCAGAGCGCATTGGAGATAATGTGAGGTATACGTGCACACTACATATCGTGATATCATCAGGATAGTATGTTGGGGAGTTATGCAGCCAAGTCTGTATTGCTTTTTGCCAATTGTTTCAAGCCCAGGATTTTCTATTCACTTCCTTACAAGCAACATGAACTTTGAGAGTTAGGTCAAATAGCCTTGAATCTTAGCTCTGTCATTTAAGAGCAGCCTGTACTGGGGAGAATTACTGAAAAGTTTTGAGCCTCAGTTTCTTTATCTTTAAAATGTGAGTAATAATTCCTGCCTTACAGGATTGCGAGGATTAAAGAAAACCTATGTATCATTGCCATCAGAAGGCAGCGCTCATAGTAGGTTGTCTATAAATTGTCTAATTGCTGTTTTGTAATTATTTCTACCTTACATATTCTGACTTTCTGATTCTTTGCTGATATCATTTCCATTCCAGTCAAGCTCTTCATGATCAGATTGTACAGTTTTACCTTGGCCAGAGAACAAATAATCAAGTGGAAAAAAATTATACAAAGGAAATTGGGGCATAGGGTGTGAGACAGAGAGAATAGTAACTGAGCTCTCTTATTGTATTGCTGAAACAGGTATTAAGGGGTAAGGGAGTATAATGTAATGGTTTCATTTTCAGCATGAAGAGACAGCTTATTGCCATGCAACTAAAGAGGAGACGTGATATTCAGGGCTCAGTTCTTGGTTGTGGAAGAGGCCCTTGGTCAATACAAGTCTGGCAAATGACCAAGTATGAATAATTCTAAGTCTCCTTTAATCAATGAATGCTTATGCTTATGAAAAGAGCCTTTAGGCATTGACTTGATTTTTCTATGAAACAAAACAAAATGCCATCACAAAGATGATCTTGTTGTTATTATGGAATGGATTAATTTCAGCACACCCATCTGAATGCATGCCACTCTAGTATGCTGAAAAACATCTCGCTAAAATTTGGGGAAAATCTTGTAAAGTAAGTCCTTCCTCGAAAACCTTGTGTTGTGCAATGTGCCACTCTTCCCATTGCCAGGGAGTGGGAAATAGTGTGTTATGGGTGTGTCCCTAGACAAGCTACCCAAGAACAGAGCTGGAGAAAGCTGAGACACAGATGGCAAATGTCTGGGCTGTCCTTCCTGGCACAAGTGTGTTTGTGGCCAGCTCTGTCTCTCATGCAATGAATTCAGCTGGATGTGAGCCTGGTACATTTCAAATGATGGAGGGAATAGAGAAATTTGTTTCTCATAGAGAATATGAAGTTCAGAAGCAAAATGAATCTGTAAGAGAAACTTTCAGGTCCACACTACCCTGGAAATAGAGGATAATTCTGTTCCACTAATATGCAGATCCTCTTAGGCTCCACCTTATAGTATGTACTACTAAAAAGGTTAAAAAGGAGTTTCTTTAAAGGTAATCTTATAGATATTTTCCCACTTAAATGGGCCCCAGAAGCAAAGAAAATTTCCACTGTAATTAGAGAATGTATTTTGCATTTGCACGGGGAAGAGGAGTCAGGCTTAATGTGAGTGGTTCCAAAACACCTGTTGATGAATGTCAGCGAGAGGCCAAGTTCAGCTCCATAGAAGGAAGAACTTTTTGGCAATTAAATCTATTTAATTTGGCAATTAAACCTGAAATGGGCTGCAGGTAATCCAGCAAAGGCTGACGGAGCACTTGTTGGTCATGTTCAAGAGAATCGTGCCTTGAAAAAGTGTTGGGCTAGAAGCCTGAGATGCTATAAAAACACTTGATAAGATAATAGGAAAAGTTTCAGTAATCAAGGAAACACTGAAAAGCAGAGTTGCACCAGTTCTAAAATACTGCATGGAAAGTAAAGCTAAACTGCTCTGTTTTCTCTCTCCACCATTGCCCTCAAAAACCCTTCCATTAACGTATGAGCTCATGCCGAGAAGATAGGGACCACACTGAGGACAGTTCTTACTTCCAGTGACTTCAGGAGGCTGATGGGAAGGAAGTCCAGAACCTAGGACCTAGGACCTAGAAGATAGTCAACAGACAAGCTTTTAGAAGCCGGCAAACACACTATTTATTTAACCATGGTGGGATCTTCCCATAGCTCATGTAGGTCTCCTCTGCTGCTTTGTACTACCATACCGAGAGTATAAGGGACTTGTTTAATCTGTAATCATAATTTCTTTGCTTTACCACTACTTTCGTAATCCCCCTGCTGGCTAATGAGGTTAAACAACTTGTAGTATGTATATTGGCTATTTGGATGTCCTCTTTTGTGAAGGGCCTATTAAAATCTTTTGCCCATTTTTGTATTAGGTTTTTTCTGATTGATTTATTGAAGTTCTTTGTATATATTAGATATGAATTCTTTGTCAGACATAGGTGGTACGAATATTTTCTTTCACTCTTTTTTTTTCTTTGACTAATAATATCTTTTGATGAATGAAAGATCCTAACTTTAATGTAACGCAATATATCAATATTTTCCTTTGTGGTTAATCTTTTTTGTAACATGTTTAAGAATGTTTGTATAGCCCTGGCCAGTGTGGCTTGGTGAGTTGGAGCATCATCCCATGCACCAAAAGGTTGTGGGTTCAATTTCCAGTCATGGCACATACCTAGGTTGCAGGTTCAATCACCTTTCCAGGCACTTACAGGAGGCAACCAATCAATGTTTCTCTCTCACATCAATCTCTCTCTCTCTAAGTAAGGAATAAATGATTGTTTCTTTTTAAAGAAAGAGAGAAAGAGTGTTTTAAGGTCATGATTATATTCTCCAATTTTATCTTCAAGCTTTACCTTTTTACTTTTTTATCTTTCACATTTACTTTTTTATTTTTTTTTAAATTTTATCCACCCCTGACTCCCCCACCTTCTTCCCCTTTGGCAACCATGAGCTTGTTCTCAATATGTACAAATCTGTTTCTGCTTTGTTTTGTTTATTCATTTGTTTTGTGTTTTTTAATTTCTGCTAATAAGTGAAATCATTCAGCATTTGTCTTCTCTGTCTGACTTAGTTGACTTAACATAATACCCTCTAGGTCCATCCATGTTATTGCAAATAACAATATTTTATTCTTTTATACTGTTGAATAAAATTCCATTGTGTGTGTGAGTGTGTATTCTATATTCATTCATCTATATCAACGGACATTTATGTTGCTTCTATATCTTGGCTATTGTAAATAAAACTGCAATGAACATAAGAGTGCATATATATTTTTAAATTAGTGTTTTTATCTTCTTTGGATAAATATGTAGAAGTGTAATCACTGGGTCATATGGCAGCTCTATTTTTAAATTATTAAGGAATCTATCTCCATACTGATTTTCATAGTAGCTGCACCAGTCTGCATTCCCACCAACAGTACATGAGGGTTCCCTTTGCTCTACTTACTTGCCAGCATTTGTTATTTGTTGATTTTGTATGATAACCATTCTAAAAAGCATGAGGTGATATCTCATTGTGATTTTGGTTTGCATTTTCCTGATGGTTAGTGATGTTAAGCATCTTTTCATATCTACTGTATCTCTGTAGGTCCTCTTTGGAGAAGTGTCTATTCAGGCCCTCTGCCCGTTTTTTTATTGGAGTGTGTGTGTGTGTTAAGTTGTATGAGTTCCTTATTTATTTTGGATATTAACCCTTTATTGGATGTATCATTTGCAAATATCCTCTCCCATTCAGTAAGTTATCTATTTGTTTATTGATGGTTCCCTTCCCTGTGCAAAATGTCTTAGATTGCTGTACTTCCATTGGTTTATTCTTTCTTTTGTTGCCCTTGCTTGGGGAGACATATCCAAAAAGATAATGCTTAGACCAAAGGATGCCAAAGAGTTTGCTACCTAGGCTTTTTTCTAGTTTTATGGTTTCTAGCCTTAGGTATAAGTCTTTAATCTATTTTGAATTTCTTTTTTATATATGATGTTAAGAAAATAGTTCCCTTTCATTTTTATGCCCATACCTCTGCCCAGTTTTCCGAACACCACTTATTGAAGACACTGTCTTTACCCTATGTCCTTGCCTCCTTTGCCATAGATTAATTGATCATATAAGTGAAGGTTTATTTTGGGGCTCTCACTGTATTCCATTAGTCTATATAAAATGGCAGCATAGAGCATTAAACAAAGTATGGGACTGCTAAGCATGGGGCTGTTTATGACTGCACCGAGCACATGTCCATGAAACCAATCCTACTTATGATGGATCTTGTTACACTTTTTGTGTTGACTTTGGGCTACTGATCAGCCACCAACTTTTTTGTAGAAGTAGCGTTCTGACTTCCACTGGGGGGTTACTTCTCCCCAATGGTATATAGTCTCAGTGTACCTATAAATCAAGTTGCCTCAACTTCTCCTTCTAAGGGATAGGCACGTGATAAATTCAAGCTCTATTAGCTCCATTCTCCCTCTCCCTCTCTTCCCTTCTCTTAAGACTTTGAATCTTGAGAACAAAGATGGAAGAAAGCAGGAAAAATTTGGAATGTGTTTGTTCATTAGCAATGCCCTCCAAGACTTAAGAAGTTAAATACACCTTAGGTATGCCAGTTCTTCCTCTATTTTCAAGCCTAAATCTCTCTCTTTCTAGTTGATCCTGTGAGAGTCCCAGTTGCTCTCCAATAAATGTCTCTCCTACTTAGGCAGCCAGAATTTTTCTTTCTGTTGCCTGAAATCAAAGGACCCTATAGGTGACAGAGATATCTCACATGTTTGCTGGACTTGAGTTCTTTGATTTAATTAGAATTATAACATACATGCATTATTAAGTAAAGACTGCATAACAGAAAAGTACAAAGGGCTTCATATATTATATTTTATTTAATCTTCACAATAAGCCTTCACTGTCCCTACTTTTCAGATGACAAAAATGAGGTTCTAGAGATCAAATCAATTTCTGAACATCTTCCAGTTGTTTAGTTATGGAACCAAGATTTTCAAACTGAGTTTTTCTGACTCTCAAGACCATACATCACCACAATGTTTTATTGTTTTCGTACCCCCATTGCCTCGCATGTTGCTAGGCACAGCATATTCCCAATAATGGCTAAATGTGTGAGTGGATAAGTAAAAGAAGAAATATTCTTACCCACATCTTCATCCAGTATCAGTTCATAACTAGTACATAATGGCCTATAATTATAAAGTCAAGTTTTTATCTTTTGGCTCTCTCATCATAAAATTTTATTTGCCCTTTACTGCTCTAACAACATTGGCAGATCCATTGCTTATTTCTAAAGTTGGTTTAGTGTACCAGTAATCTCAGTTTATTTCATGATATTTTAAGTGGTTAAGTGTGGCTGCCACTTTCAGATCAGAGGCACAATTACCGGCACAAACAGGTACCATTTGTTGACTCTCCAGCTTCAAACTGTGCAACTCAAATTACATTGCCCGGTCCTTTAATAGAGACATTCTCTGATGAAATGCCCTTTATCCAGAAGTATTTGCAAAATCAATAATGTGGAAGGTGCAAAAGTACATAGAGGTTGAAAAGTCTGACTAAAAATGTAATTGTGACATCGTGTAACAGCATTGAGGAAAACAAGAAAAACAAGTGGGTAGATAGAGCAATTTCAAATTCTTAGTGAGATCTATCCAATGTATAAACAGGAAATATATTTGGTAGGTAAAAACACAACCCATTATTTTTTCCCCTTACGTGTGTCTAAACAATTCAATGTAAATAAGATGTTACTAAGCAAAGAACTAATCTTTACTGTTCCACTTTCAGGTTCAGAGGTAAAAAAAAAAAAAAAATCAATTAATTACAAAAGCTTCCAAACAAAGCAAACAGCATTAAGCACAGTAATTATAAGATAAGCTCTGAAGCAATTTTCAGTTGATTGGGTGTGGGTGTGCAGAAGTAAACCTACAGTTTGCCTGCTGGTGCAAGAATGGCCTACATGCCAATTAGTAGTTATTGCTACTAATTATTAAAAACATTTTTAAGAGTAGTTGAGAATTAAATGCACCTGTATGATGGCTCATAATTGTGTTGTAGTGAGTTGCTCAGATTTTCCGTATCAGTCATCCAGGAAAGGCTCAGTGAGACGGAGCCGCACTGTGACACCACGTATCAGAAGCCACATGACATGCGCACGGGTCCTCCACGTGGAAGCACTGCGAGAATTCAGTTTTCTGCTCAAAAGTTTCTGTGAGTAAATTCTGCCAGGCCAAGCAAATGAAGACAATAGTTGAAGGCATAATCCTTTCTTTCTGCCACTATTTATATCCTTATTGCCACAAAATACTGCTGAGAAAAGAAAGAAGTAAAGATAAACTTAGCCTCATCAGAGACTGCACTTCCCCACTTAAAAGCTGTTCCAGGAGGATAACTTGAGAATTATAAAATGAGACTGGAGTCCCAGTCTTACCATTGACTATATGGTCGTGGGGACTTCACGTATGCTCCTGGTTTCAGTCCTCTGTCTCCAAAGCAGGAATATGGATTTACTGAGGGTTCTTTTCAGTAACAAAAGTCTGTGCTCTGATTATGCATATTCATATCACAGGAAGAATGAGAATTATTTAGTATTGACTGATTGTTCCTTTAGTTTGGGGCTTTTCCATCAGTTGTTCCAATCACTGGCTGTACACTGCAATCACCAGGGGAGCTTTAAAGCTGTAGTGGCATGGCCTAGTCTCCAGAGATTCCGATTTATTTGGGCAGAGGTAGAATTGGATAGCAGCAGCCTTTCAAACTCTCCAGGTGATTCAGAGGTGCTTAGAGGGTTACTAACTACTGTACATGCTTTACCTGCATTATCACTAGTTCTGATTTTTTTTAATTCTATGAGGCATGAGTTTTATCCTCATTTTATAAATAAGGCAATAGATTCAGGTAGTTGAAATGTCTTTTACAACACAAATATAGTAGAGACAGGGTTGAAATCCAAAGATCCTATGTTTTGTTAACCTTAAATAAATTTTATAAGTTGTTGATTGACATTCTGGTGTTTCGTCTCTTTGGTTACTATTTGCATTATCAAAGTACACATTCTTATATGCCTTTTATTCACATTTCCTTTTAGTCTTTGGATGTTTAAATGGAATAATATACCAAATCAGGGACATGGATTTACTTGTTATTCCCATGAAAGTTTCTTTTGCACACTGGAAACAAAATGTTGGAAGTCCAAGCGGTGCTGTTCCAGAAAGTCACAGCAACCCAGCACTCTCCACAGCTGACAAGCCTGAAGAAACACTCGGCCTCCAGGAGAGATGTTAGCAACTCAGCTATTTTACACTAAAACAAAGTACTTAAGGAAATGGTGGAGAGGACCAAACCAGTGAATAGAAAAGGAGGAAAATTTCTTTTACTGTGGTCTGTCTCTGCTTCAGACCTTTTAGGCTTTGTTTGTGTTTTGTTCCTCTTAAGGCCATCACCTCTACTTCTAAAGATTATCTCATGGGCCCCAGGACATTCTTACCACTCATTTAGTTATTCTCTCCACTGGAAATTGAATTACCTTTTCAAAAGGTAAGAAGCAATTTATGTAACAATGTAATTTTATTACCATCTTTATCCTCCACACCTAAGGTAAAGAAAAGGAGCATCACACACACACACACACACACACACACACATTTGTTGTCAATTTACTGTCTGGTATATCACTAAAGCTTAAGGAAACAAATAACAAAAAAGATCAAAAACCACACAACAAACACAGAATTCACTACTCTTCTCTTTATTGGAATTCCCACTGCCTACCAATTCACACCCCCCTGCCAAGTCCCTTACCTGAAAACAAGAAGGAATTATATTTTCACTCCAGAATATAATTGGCAGATCCATATTTTGTTTTTGCTTGTTTTTTTTTCTTTCAGCAAAATCAATGTGCCTTCTTTCTGGCTTTATCTGCCAAACATATCAGATTGTGTGAGGTTTATGGATACACAATAAATCCTGGGCAACCTGAAAGCCAGGGAGACTACAAGAAGATGCTGAAAAAATGTTATGGAGAAAGCATGAGTGAATAATAGAAGACAGATTTGAGATAATTTTTGGAGAGATGACAGAGAACATCACCATGATTTGTTTTGCCAGGTTGTCATTTCAAAGATAATGAAGAACTATTAAATCGATTTCTTTTTTTTTCCAGGGAAATGAGTACACAAATATTAAAGAATAAATGAAATGAATACACAGATACTAATTATAAATACTAATTAGGATAAGTTTGAGTAGCTAGCTAGTTTATGCAACACTAGAAATATTCATTATGCAAATCCATAAACTCTACCCAATGGCTTTATAGATCTCTTGCATTGGGTCCAGAACTATTGTGCAGAAACACGACGGTGGCTCAACTCGGTTGGGGGCCACGTTGTTGCCAATTTAACTAGTGTTAAATTAGTGGGTACTTAACTGTCACTAAAACAATTTAGGGCTCAAAGCACCAAAGTATCATTTTTACTAATATTTTAGTGAAAGAAAAGAATCGCTCCCCCTGACACTGTACTGTGATGCTGGGGCCACACCACTGTGTTCGCGTCTGCAGTAATGAAACTTACATTAGCAAAAGTGGGCTGGTTGCCTGCCACAGAATAAAATAATCTCCTTGAGAACTGGGTATCCTGCTGTATTTTATTGCCATAAAACCATTTTGACATCCCTCTTCACCGAATGAGATTTTTTAAAATTCTTAAATCTTGAGCCAAATGAGTATAACCCATCCAACGTTTCATGGAAGACTTTCACTGTAAGATTATTGCACTGAACTCCCAACTTTTTGTTTTAGGGAGAGAAAAACATATTTCCCTACCAACATGAAACATAAACAACTTCATATTCAGGAAGGTTTACAAATGCCACAACACAGTTATCTACCAGCAAACATATTATTTCTTTGTTTCGTAGGACACCAAAGATGAATTATTCATGAGATCCCCTTTCAGATACTTACCGTGTGTGGTAACAGAGTCTCCGCCTGCTCAGCCCCAGGAAAGCGCGGGCACTTCGCTCTGGGCACAGTGCTCTGTGCCATCCAGGGACCGGCCGTGTGCTCTCAAGTTACTGGAGCAGCTCAAGCAGTTCCAGTGGCCTCAGCTGTGGAGACAGCTGTTTGTCCACCCTCTGTGATGGCAGAAATGTGTGGTGAGCTTTTCCCTAACAGCATGCCCCTCACCACATACCCCCCACACACACACACAAACGACTCCCATGCCATGCATCATGCACACAACAGCATGAAAGGGGTGAAAAGAAACCCCATGACCTCGGGACCAGAATGAGCAATGCACCACAGTTCAGAATAGCTCTTCATCTTGTATGCAAAATACTGGAACAGGCTGTATCCTCCAAAACTAAACCTTTCTTGTAACTTAGGTATTAGAAGGTTTGTGTGCAAGTGAAATTCAAAATGATTTATCATTTAGTTATTGCCTTATTTACTTACTTAATAGATTGATTGATGTGCCAGGATCCCACAGACACCAGAGGCTATTTTTTTAAAAGATTGTTTTAAAGGACATAGATTGCAAACAGGAGTTTCACTAACATAGTATGTCAACCCCTCCTTACTGGTTTGTATCTTAATGAGTTCCTTTTGGCTCTTGCTTACTACCTGCCTATGGCTATTCACTTACACAAAACACTGCACCTTGCACACAGTGAGAAGTGGTGGGATAAAAGAATAAAATCTTAGATACAGAAGAGTAAAATATGGGGAGAAAATCTGGATCAAACCCCAGAGTTTCAGCCAATATAAGCATCTATATAGAAGGGGATCTCATGAATGGTGCTTGGGCCAAAAGTGATAGAGCCACTCCGCAACAACGGGCGTTATTAGAATTCCATCTGGCGGCACTTCTCTGCAGGGGAGGGGCTGCAGAGAAGCCCCACATTTGAACTCCTCTTGTAGACCTTGATCATCTGTTTATTTTATGGACACTGAACTTACTTTCATTTCGTAAGAACATACTACGGCAGAATTAATCAATGTAGTAAAAGAAAATTCTCTACAAACATTGAAAGGATGGTTATAAGAAAAGTTCCACATACCTCTTATTGGCACACCTCTTGAATTGCATTTATTACTTTATTAGGAAGTTTAATATTTTCATTGGTTTTGGTGAATAGGGGCCAAATCAGGAGAGAGGTTGATTTATTCATACAAATTGGTTGTTGAATTTGTGCAGAACTCTTATTCACTCTGTGTTCTCTGTATGCGATATTTACCTAAGGTCTCTGTAACCTCTCTTCCAAACGAACTCTAATTTGACATAATGCAATGTAGAATGGCACCAGTCATCGGGCTTGCATCAAAAATGCATTTTATTTGGATTCAATTCAGACTCTTAACGAACTGGTTCCTGTAAACGCAGCAGATGGGAGTGAGGCGAACAGGAGCGTGTGTGCAGCCTCACACCCAGCATCCACTCCTGCTTCCCTGTGCTAAAGCCTTTCCTGAGTTAGTTGGTTAGTTAGTTAGCTAATTAGTTAGGCACATTCCAGCTGAAACTTTTAATTATAATTAAAATATTTATTCTATGAATCCACCAAACTGAGGCATGAAAAGCTGCAGTCCAGCCAAGGCAAGTACACTCTTTCCTTAGCTTTCTCTCTCCTGATGATTAATGTGGTGGATGCTGCCAGGAGATGGTCCAATGGTTAATAAACCTGGCAAAGCTGTGGCCAGACCTTCTTTTCTAAAGGTCAATTAAAAATGCTAGTTGCACTGTAAACAGAATTCTGCACAGAAGAATGCCAGGCAGTGCCCAGAGTGGTCTCCTTAATACAAAATATCAATTTGATTTTCCTCAGGAGATTCACTCTCCTTTTGCAATGCAAATATTTTCAAGTGTACTAAACACGTTTTAGCACCTCAACATAGGCACTAAAACTATTTGCATGCAAAATTACCCAGAGTAGGCAGACAGGCACAAGCTTATGCTAGCACCATATGTGCTAAAGTATTTGAGCCAGGAAACAACTAGTATCTGGACGTTATTTACAATTTAAATTTAATTTTACATTATTATTCAAACGAGAGCTTATATATAAAGTCCCTATTAAAATTAATGTTTCACATGGAACAAAATTTCGGCTAAAATTGTACGTTTAATAGTGCTGGGTGCTTTTGTTCCAGCTACTTAAACCACTCAAGAAAACCATACAGCAGCTTTGTTCCATGTCTTTCAAGTCTACCTGCGTGAATGGTTTAGTCATCTCTCTAACCACCCCTCTCGGAAAGAACAGCAAAATTAATGTCCATTGGAAGGCCCAGAAATCAATACAAAACATAAACTGAGACTTACACATGGAAAAGCATAGTAATTTGAGAAAATACACACTACCTGGAAATAACACACAACATTGTCCACATACAGATAAGAAGCACTTTTCTTTTCCAAAAGCTCCATTTGATGTTTTGTGAACACAGGAAGTGACTTCAGTTTAGCATGTTGTTTGCAAATTGCAATGTGACACATCGTCCCAAGAAAGCAGCGTTCCTTTATGTACGCAGGAATGCCACCCTGTGTTTTTATACTTCTGTCAGGCTTCCCATGTGCCTTAAGGAAGAAATCTTAAATCTATGGGCAACGGTTGGGTGGTGTAGTTGACGATCACTTGTCAGTGCATATCAAGAAAGAACACTGCTTTCTTCTTTATCTTGCCGAGTAACTTTCCATTTCAAGTTTGTGAAGATTTCATGTCTTTAATACCATTGGTTTAAATGTGTAGTAGATTATTTTTACATTCATTTTAGGAGAAAAATTTCAGTCAGAATAATTATTTGTAACTCTTTTCAACCTTCCTCTTACCTAGAGAGTAGATAGGTAGATCTTTCAGGGACCCTTAGAAAAGCGTGCTATCAGAGTGATCACTTCCCCTGCTCTCTGTCTGGGTGTTTGCAGATTGTTGCCACTGCTGATGGCATGCACATTGTATGTTTCTGTCTAATGAGAGAAAAAGATAGCACTTTAGTGAGGTATTTGGAAATCATTCCATAGTAATCCATTTTAACTGATATTAAAGTACAAAGGAGAAAAGCATCTTTTAAATACTAAACTGTGAAACAAGTTCTTCAAAACCCACGGCTATTATAATGAATTTGGGGTTGAGGGAATATAAGAAAAATCAACATACTATATTTTATCACAAGGACAGCATCAAATATACCCAAAATATTAACTACAGAGATTTTTCCCCTTAGATTAAAGACCTTCAATTTATTGTAAACCAAGCAAATATAGTTTTTCTTTGATACTTCAAGTATTATTGTAAGTCAAACAGGTTTTCTTTCTTTCCTTTTCCTTTTTTTCTTTCTGTCTTTTTTTTAAGAGCAGGAGGAATTGCTTTCTTGACATACAACCTGCCTTAGAAATCTTGAGTCATTGCCTAGGTGCATGAACTCAGTTCTGAGCAGCTTTAATTTACAGCAGCCAACATCTCTATAGCATAAGCTCTCTAAAAGAGGCCCACAGAAGAGCCAGAAATCTGTGCTTGTGTAGAAAGTTTAATGGGAATGGAAAATCTCCACGCTTACACGTCTATCCTTGCATATTAATATCATTACATTTAAACGGTGGTTTGATTTCAAACATTGAATTAATTAAGGAGGGAACTTCCAGGTCGAGTTATAATGTGAAATCAAATGCCAACAGCTCCTTCTGCTGGCTACTAGAAGAAAATATTTGGTCTCCATGAATGAAAAAAAAATTGCTGTTTATTTAAGAAGCATCTTCACCAAATTAAAAATTTTGAAAAACATCTAAGCTTGTTGGGAAACTTGAAAGATGCTTACTCATAGTGATAGAAAGAAAAGTACTAAGAATTATAGAAATAGAAGTTGACAGTCATGTAAATTTTCTACCATCAATAAATGATCCCTGCCTCCACTAAAAATATCTGATCATTCTCATGCCTAGCACGCTCTATTATACAGAGTTTGGGTTAAAATTAAAATATAATCAAGGTTAGGTTAAAGGCTATGCTTTCTCAAATGGGATACAAATATTAAATTTATATTCTGGAAGTTGATAAATCAACACAAGTGTTAAATTTTCATGACACCTTTTTGTCTCTTGCTCAGTTATAAAAATGGACAAATGTGTTGTAGACAGAGCTGGGCAGGGACCCGGGCTTGTAGGTGAGGCCAAGCATCAGTGGCCACTCCCAGGCCGGTTCAGTCTTCTGGGGCCAGCAGACCATGATCTGGCTGGAGGGGAACAACCTCAACCCTTGTGAGGAAATGCTTGTGCTCAACAGTGAGATTGTGGCTCCTGGAAACAAATAAGAAGCAGAAATAATACTTTCATTTTTTAAAAGATTTTATTTATTACTTTTAGAGAGAGGGGAAGGGAGGGAGAAAAAGAGGAAGAGAAACGTCAATGTGTGGTTGCCTCTTGAGTGCCCCCTACTGGGGACCCAGACCACAACCCAGGCATGTGCCCTGATTGGGAATTGAATCAGTGACCCTTTGGTTCACAGGTCAGTGCTCAATCCACTGAGACACACCAGCTAGGGTAATATTTTCAGATCTTGACTGGGTCCTCTATCACATTTCAAATCCTAATGGAGACCAAACAAAAGTGATGGTTAGTATTTGTTTGAAATTCTACAAGAAACTTCAGGCATATGGTGTTGATGCGTTTCTAGAGAGAATGTACAGGAGTTTCTTGGTAAATCCAGAATCAGGATACAATGTCTGTTTGCTCTACAACCTTGAAAATCTGCCTGCATCCAAGGATTCCATTGTGCATCAAGCTGGTATGTTTAAATAAAACTGTTTTGCCTCTGTCTTTGAGAAATATTTCCAGTTCTAAGAAGATGGCAAGAAAGGAGAGAACAGGGCAGTTATCCATCATGGAGATGATGAGACCACATGTGCTGAGTCTAAAAAGACAGAGCAAAGCAGTCTTCGACACCCCTCAAGGCCTACAATGATGTGGCCATTAGAAAGGCGTTCATGCAGGAGCTCAAAGAAAGACACAGAGCCTGTCCCACAGCCCCACAGGTCCTCTTTAGCCACTGAGACCCTTCTCTGCTGCTGAAAGACACTGATGCTGCTGTGGGTGACAACATTGGCTACATTACCTTCATGCTGTTTCTTTGCCACGCCAACACCAGTGCTCAAGACAACACTATCCACCTGATCCACACATGCCGGGACTACCTGCAATACCACATCAAGTGCTCTAAGGTCTATATTCACACATGTGTGTGGGCAGCAACATTCCACTTCCTAAAGGTGCTGAAATGTGCACGCCCAGATGCTGAGAAGAAATTAAAACAATTACGGGGAAGACCATTTCATCCTACTAACTCAGAACAGGAAGAGGAAGCTGCTGGCAACTAAAGGCCAGAACACTTGCTACTGGAAAATCATAGCTTTTAATGTTGCAGTTCTTCCGTTTCTTAAGAGCTTCTCTATTTGGGGTCCATTTTGTACATGGTTGGAAAATAATCAGCAGAAATGAGCTGTGTTTGCAAAGACTTCATAGTTCCCAAGAATGAGAAAAATTAATAAAAAGAGAGAGAGACAGAGTGAGGGTGGGAGGGAGGGAACAAAGGGAGGGAGGTTGGAAAGAAAGGAAAGAGGGGGGAAAGAGAGTAAAGAAAGAAAGAAAGATGGAAAGAAGGAAGGGGGGGAGTGAGAGAGAGAAAAAAGAAAAGAGAAGAAAAGAAAAAGATATCCACTTGATCAACTTAATCCCTTTTCTTTATCTTTTCCCCCTCATTCCCCTTCCCTTCCACCGCTCTTCCAAACTGTTTTGCTTTGCAATATGTTACTGGTAATGAGTAGCAGGAAATGCAGTCCTACCTTGTTTTCTCCTAAGTATTTAAGTTCAAAAGTCCTGTATATAAAGAAATACAGTTGAGGCCATTAGTTTTTAAAAAAATCTTTCTGTCTTAAAAAAAATAAAAGATAATAAATATATTTTAAATGTTATTTCAATGAAGATAAATAACTCTTAACTTGTATAGAGTTTGGAGACAAAGAATGTCAACTTCTTTTATTTAAATTCTAACATTTGATGTAACAAGTAGTTTAATTAATTAGGGCAATATAAGTAAAAGGTGTAAAAGAATTTTTCTCCCCAACTCCCTGCCTTATCCTCTATGGAGACTGCTGTCCTCCACCCCCTGAAGCAATCAATCTATTTGGTTTTACTCATTTGGGGCTGTCTCTCTCTCAAATTCCCCCCAACTCTCCACGACTCTTGGCCTCATTTTCGTGTAGCCATATTCCATGAACATAAATGGAAAATGTAACAGCACACTCAGAGGTTTTCAAATCCCACTCATTTCAACAAGTGAGACTTGACAAGGTTGATATGATAGGCTCATGTGAGAGGTTTTGGAATTTTGACATAAATGCGCTGTGAAGGGAAACCTTTCTTCTTTAGAAAGGATGAAATACAGCTCTGCAGAGACATCAGCATCTCATTCTGTAGATGTGTCTTAGCAGTGTGGTCTCCGCCACACTCCCACTGGCCACTCTATCAACTTTGAAAACCAATGTGTAATTTTTGAAAACTTACTAAGGTAGAGTAATTATTTTACTCTTTCTCACTCTTTCTCATTCTACACTATACCCCTCATCCCCCCATACACAGACATACTGCAACATCATTCTTATATATGTCTTTGGGAAGTGAACCATTTCTGTTAAAGAGCCTTCCCACATCTTAAACTGGATATTTTAACTTAGAAAGTCACACTTGTTTCCTAAAGCATCCATAATTGGTGTCAAGGCCACAGAAAATCTTTTCAGGACAAGTTTTTCTTTGTTTAACAATAGAATTGTTGTTGAATCACAGTACACACTGGCATGCAATGCTTTAAGAGATTCTCTTATTTCACGAATTCTCTTGAAACACTAATTTTCTTTTAGAAGTTGAATTTTTGAAACATTAAGTTTAAAAAATGGCTTTGGGTCAGATAGTTCTAGATTCAAACCTCTGTCATTTATGAACTGTCACTTAAACTCAGTAAGCCTAAATTTCCTCATTTGTAAAAAGGAAATAATACAATCCTGCCTCTCTGGACGGCTTTCTGAGCTGCCATGAAGTAATATGTGTAGCATGCCATAGCAGAATGCCTGGTATAGAGCTAATGACCAATGTTGCTGCTGTTGCTTAATAAACAAGAATTTTTATGTGAATGAAACAATATAACTTTATTTCCTGAAAAAAAAAATGCCATCATAGTCATCACAGGAGCTCCCAATGCTGATAACTTTGATTAGAAAACTAACAAGTAAATATTATCTGAATCAAGGATTCAAATTTGGTGGGTGAAGTAGTCATGCTTCTTACCTGAGAGCGAACAGCAGAGATCTTCCCTGTGGTGGAAGAGGTGTATTTGCAGTGGGGCAGCAAGTTAGGACTGAGAACCAGAAAAATAAAGTGTCCTTATGGAGAGCAGGACCAATAAAATGACATTGGTCTGATCAAGGTAGCATAAATTATATGAAACAAAGTGGGATCATTTATGTCAACCGAGATGGCTGTCAGTCAGCCGTGCCACTTTGGTTCAAGAGGAAAATGACCTAAGTCAGAATAAACACATCCTGCAAAGAGACATATCTGCCCATGTGCACAGAGCAGACACATCTGGCAAGGAGACACACTTAAGATACGTGGTTGGAGTAGCCGTGTCTGCAGAGCAGGACCACCCACAGATAGGCTCCTGGGGAAATTCCACATTTGCCAGCAGGGGTCTAGCAGAACAGCCATGTACCACCTATAAGCTCCTGGGCAAACTCCCCACTTGGCACTGGGGTGCCAAGACATTTATCGAAAAGACCCAGAAGGGTGGAGTACTCCAGTTTCAAGGTATAACTGAGGCAGGTTCCAGACCACTGCTGAGACAGCAGAGTGCTGCTCCACGTCACACTGATCTCCCTGGGCATTGGCCACCAGAGGCCCTGCCCTGCTGGACTGAGGACTTCGTCTGCCCTGCTGCCCACCTGGCTCCAGAGATCCTTCCTTGCAAGATGCTTACAACTCCCTTGCCCACCATGCTGTCTCCCGAACCTGCAGACTGAGGCTCTGGGACTCAGGTTCATTATCCCCCATTGATTGCTGTGTGTGTTATATTTCTCTTAGATTGTTAGAGTGTGAATAGGATATTAATGTATGTTGATGTTCTATTTTGAGTGAATCTGCATTCAATAAAAGCTAAGTGAATAACATAGTTATTGTGTGTGACTCTGGTCTATTCCTTGGCACCCAGCTGCTCAGCAGGCAGCTAGCTGAGCAGTTGCCCAGCTGACATACAGAAAAGATGGTATCATGAACATATGCTTGTGACAGTCCTTAATGGGTCATCCAGAGAGAACATCTATTGGACAATGTGTCAGTGCAAGATTATGAATAATTGGGAGAATCAGTTAGAATCGAGGCTCTAGAAGTGGATTGGTCTTCTTTCAATCTTACCTCTGGTGCATTCTAGTTCTATGACCTTGGGTCTTGTCCTCACTTTCTCTGAGTTTCATTGTCCTATTCTGCAAAATGAGGATACTATCTAACTCACAGAGCTGAGTGAGAATTTGTGGTCATGGATTATTATACAATATCCTGCATATTCTGGCTCCTTCCTTCCTCTGCAGCAGCCAAACTGGCCTTCTTGAAGCCTGGACCCCTCATCCTTGCCGTGTTTCCTCACATTGTGTTATCAGTTTAACGCCTACTCCTCCATTACGTCTTGGCTCAGTCACCACTTCCTTATGAAAAACATCCTTGATCTTGCTGAGTGGTTTAAATTCTCTCTGTGCGTTCTTCAACTACCTTAGAGTTATCCTTCATGCTGGCACTTATCGTGGATTTCTTTTGATTGACTGTTTCCCTACCAGAATATGAGCCACTTAAGGGCAGGGAGTGTTTGTTTTTGTTCACCATTGTATCGTCCTTTCCTGGCAAAGAATAGGTACCTAATAATCATTTGTTAAACAAATGAACAGAAACCCAAACATAAAAGGTACTTGGAAAATGATAGTTATTACTATAATACCTCAGTATCAAAGGGACCTTAGAGGTCCTTTAGAGGACCTCTAAAGTCCAAACCACTTTTACTTCAAATATTCTCTACCAGGTTCCCACACTGTTAAGATCAGCAAGCAAAGAATCAAGGATGCCCATTAAGCAAAATCAATGGATGCCCATTAAGATCTATATGTGTTATCCAGGGACATCTGCATTTCCCTTGGTTGTCCTAAATTGCACTCCCTCTTATAATTAGAACAATGTCTTAGCTGCAAAGAGCTATGACTGTGATGACAGTACTTCTGAACCATGTTCTCCAATGAGGGATTTTAGGCAGTGATGGGACTGGAAATCATTTACTTTGGGTGGAGAATCCTGCTGGGATTTCTGGGCAACTTTATATATTGTGAGATGCTGTGCAGATTTGTGGAGCTGTGAGGTCCCAGAACCTCATTTTCAGATGTTCCTTCATCTTCTTTTTGTATATTTACTCCACTGCCCACCTCCTTTAAAATTCTGTCACCAGGTAGAAATGGCAATAATGCCTGGAAAGTATTTAATGCCATAATAAAAGTTGCTGGAAGTGTAGCAACACAAGAAAGGAGGTGTAGCGGTAAACTGGAGAAACATTTAAAAAATTTTCCCACCCATTAAAAAAATAATAACCCAGGGAGACTCGAAGGGCAGGAAATACTGCCACTTTATTTCCTTTTTTAGTCAAATGCCTTTACAAGGAGCCCATCCCTTTAACCTGTATTATTACCATCGATCCCTCAAGGCCTAACACAATTTCCATCTCCCCCCTGATCTGACTGCCCCAGGACACTGTGACCTTTCTGAATTCCCGTTATGCCTCTCTGCAGGCTTTACTCTTTCAGTAATTGTTTCTGATGTTTATTTTTCTCTCTCAACTACCTTGGAAGGTGTAGACACTGAGACTGGGAGCACTGCTTGTAGGGGACAAGGTGAAAAAGAGCAAGTCTGGAACACACCTGGGTTTTGCAACTGCAAGACTTGGTTGGAATCCCATTTATTGACCCTTGCTAACAATGAAAAGCTCAGCCAGGATCTAGAACAGGTGGAGGGAAAACCTTACCTTACCAAGTTACTGTTGGAATTATAATAGAGTAAAAGGTAGTTATCTAGTACCAGTTTATCTTTTTACCCTTCTCCCCATCAAGTCACTAGTTACAAATTTTTTATAGTTAAATCTAGTACATTTTTATAAAGCTTTTTATATTTTTGTTCTTTCTTGTCACAATATTTGTTTGATTAGGAAACAAACAAATTCTTTTAGAAAATCTAAACAATTCAGAAGAGTATAACAGAAAAAAATGCAATTACCAGTTGCTGTATTTGAGGGCCTTCTGTGGGCAGGACTGTACTGTTGGCTGTATATTTATATTATCTCTTTTAATTTGGACAGCAACCCAAGGAGGTAGATACTAATATTATTCCAATTTTACATGGGATACAGCAAAGGCAAAGGGTGCCTATGGGAACACAGTGAGTGATGGACCTGGAAATCAAATTCAGTTGTTCACTTCATAGAATAACCACCATGTTAGGGTAGCTTTCTAAATTGTCCAGAAAGGAACCATTTGCCATCATAGAGAAAAAACCCTTGCTGTTAATATATTGTGAATTCAATCATGTTTTCTTCCAATTATACACTCACACACACAGTTACGCAGTATTTTTTAAATTGAAGTTGGGATCATAATGTATATACAGTTTTTCATTAACATATTTTTGACAATTTAATGGCATAAAAATTCTTTGCATATATGCTTTTAGTAGTGACTATATATGCAGTTTTCCCTCATTGAACTATTATTCTCTGGCCGGACTTTGAAATGATTCCCAAACCGTAGTATATAATTTTCCCCCAGGTTACACTGTTCCATACATTAGGATCATGCACATTATAATTTTCAGTATGTAAATTACTTAACATAGTAAGGAGATAATTATGTAAAATCCAAGAAGTACCATTTTTGACTCAGACTTTGTAAGAAAAAGGCTTTTATAATCATTTCCCAGTCCATTCCATCATGTCACCTTATTTTTACACAATGTGAAAAAATAGACAACCCAATTAATCTAATTCTGCCTACTTTGCCAAAATGCATTGCCATAGTGCCTAGACATCAAGAATGAACCCTTCTGTATTATTTCAATGAGTTTGGTCACTAGTTGAACAATGGCGATGTGACATGACAGAGAACAGCTGGAGCTGGAGACAAAGGTCTGAGATTCTAATCACAGTCACTACCTATCACCATGACTGTAGTTTGAGTGAGGAAATTGATCTGTGTAAGTTTCAGTTTCCTTAATGTAAATTATAATAGCAGTATTTTCTCTACTGTCTTATAGGGTGATGATGAGAATTAAATGCTAGAAATTCTGCACAAGCTACACTTATTATTCTTATTCTTATTAATTATTATTATTATTAAACTAGACTGGTTTAAACAACCATATCCTTACTCAGTAAAAAAATCACAGAAAAATTATGCATCCTTTTCAATGTATAGAAATGCCTGCAAAATTCAGAGGGGCTCTATTTTTTTTGGAAAAAAATAAAGCACCATTTTGTTCCATGAAAGAGACTAATATATCAAGAATGAAAACTGATTTTATTTTTAATTTTGTATTTCTAAATGTGCTTGACTTTTTTTCTCTCATTGACTTCTACTGGAAACTTAAAACTCCTTCTGTATTTCTAATGATCCCTCCTTTTCCTGTTCTTGGGTCCATAACACAAAGCCTCCTGCCCTTTAGAATACAGAACAGACAGGAAGTAACCAAAGTTCCTCCTCTGAATGCGGGCCTGATGTTTCTCTGGTGATGGCTTATGTGGGTTCTTTTGCGGCTTGCAGAATGTCTTCCCAGAAAACAGAAGACCTTCAGGCAGTTCTTCGCATGGATGGGCTGGGACTCGGCTCTTACCTCACATACCCTTTCATGGTCACACCTGGTCTTAATACCTGGATGTTGGCCTATCATGTAATTAGCCACATTGCATAAAAATCTGGTGAAGGGCAAACCCTGTCATCAGTGTGGGTTTCTAAGATCCTCTCATAAAAATCTTTAATCAGAGAATCATACCAAAACTGACATGTTAGCTGTAGATTCTAGTCTCTTATTTTTTTTTTCTGAGAATTTCCTTGTCACATTATTTTTGTCTTCTCAGTGATTTTGTGGAATATATCTCTCAAGGAGTTGAAATTTCTCTTAGCATTATCAGATTGCCAATCTGGGCCAAGATGGTGTGATTTGGGCTATATTGCTTTCTTTATGTAACTTTCCCCTGCATTTTATTTTAAAAGAGTTTGTATCATGGTGGATATGGTTCTATCAGGTATATCTTTCCAAATGATGGAGTGCTAAAAAGATCTTGTTTTTTTTAATCCTCACCTGGAGATATGCTTATTGATTTTAAAGAGAGGGGGAGAGAAAGAAAGACAAAGGGAGAGAAATGTGGATGTGAAGGAGAAACATTGATCAGCTGCCCCCTGCACATGCTCCAACTGGGGACCAAACCTGCAACCTAAGTGTGTGCCCTGATGGGGAATCAAACCTGTGACCTTTTGGTTTATGGGATTACACTCCAATGAACTAAGCTATACTGGCCTGGGCAAAAAAGAGAGAGGCAGGGAGAAAGAAAGGGAAAGGGAAAAGGAGAGGGGAAAGGAGGAAATGGGAGAAGGGGGAGAGGGGAGGAGAGAGAAAGAGAGTGATATCTTACTTTCCCTTCTCTTTTGTTCTTAAACATTTCATCTTTCTTTTAAGCAGGCTCTTGAAAAATGTATCTGGGTTTTTAAAGTCAAAACTCTTAGCAGCAGCTGCCCTCCCTCTATAATAATGGACCTGTAATTTTTAAACTTGAACCTGAAATCCCAGAGAAATATTTTTATACCTTGTGTTATATGTGTGGTAGGTAGTATGATTCTTGCATCAAGAAGTAAATAATAATTATAGTTTCCTTCTGTAATATAAATATTTACATAAAATAAAGAGTGAAAAGTAAAAGAAGAAGATCTTGTTAGGGTTGACTTTCCATTTAGCTCACAGTTAACATGCCAACCGTGGGCTGTAACCCACCTCTTTAAGGAAATTTCAAGTCCTGTGGTTACTTGCCCTCAAACTTCATGACATCACTATTCAACCTCCTGTTATGTTTAAATGAGAAGACAGTCAAATAAGAACTGTTAAGGCAACATTTATTGGAAAAACAGATTTAAATGTAATATACCATCTACCTCTTCTCCCTTGTTTTAAAAGACCCTCCAGCCTGCCGTGCTTAAGAAATTGTACCGAGATACTCATGTGTTATACGAAGGAAGAGGCAGGAAAGTGGTGCAATGGAAAGAAATAAACCCTGTACTAGCTGTAATCTTTATTCATGAAATGACCCTGCGCAAGATACTGAATGTCTCAAAACCTGTCTTCTCACTCATAAAATGGGGATAAAAGCAGGTCCTGCTTCCCATGGAGATTGTGGAGGTTACAGCAGTATGAGTGTGCGGCCTCCTGGCTGTGGGCAGTTTCAGCAGCAAAGGACTTTGCACCCCAGGCCTATCAGGGCCACTGAAGTTTGCCACTGGGGGGAGGGAGGCTGCTTGTGTGAAGGTTCCCTGCGCTGAGCAATGCTGTGGGTAACAGAATCCAAAAATGAAGACCAGGAGCAGTTGAACAGAATGGGACTGTAAATGGAAGACCGTACTCCATCTTTTATGAAGTCAAGCAAGGCGAATGAGTGAAAGTCGACGGGAGCGTGTTGGCCCTTCCCCTGGTTCGTTACAAGCATGAGCAGAAGACCCAAAAGGAACTCATGAAGAAATTACCAGATTTCTTTGTTGATCACTTGCCTCAGAAGACTTGTTGATTAGTATTAGCCCATATGATGTTTTTACTCCTCTCTTAGTTTAACAGAGTATCTGGCAAATTGTGCACAGTCAATAAATGAATTTTGAATAAATATATGTTTTAAATATCTCAAGCAATCTTTTCATTTTAAGTACACCATATTTCTTTTAAAAAGCAGTAATTAAGTTTTATCATGTGCAAATACTGGAATATGTGACCCAGTCAAACATGTCTGTTGAACTAAAATATTTGAAGAAGAAAATATGATGCTACCAGTGGTGTCCTACAGCTGATCAGTACCTGCTCATAGGCCAGTTGCTAAAGACAGCCATTATTAAGTAACAAATGTCACATTAGATATATGCATATATTTAAGGCAAAAAATAATATTCAAAATTCATCACTTCCTAGTTATTTCACTAACTTACACTATTACCTTAGCTCTTGAGGTTACTTATGTCTATTGTATTTCTATGGTGATAATTCTGCATAACAGTGCATTACTGAGCATCTCTTCTCAAGTCTGTGCTTCGTGATGTCCCATTAGTAGTTTGCAGTCTTCTGGATGGTAGTATTTGCCCAAGGAAATTCACTGATGCTATGAATCAAAGGTTTTTTGTTTTGTTTTTTTTTCCCCACTGGAGGACTGCTTGTTAAACCAGCATACCACTGGCTCTATCTTACCAGGGGACTAAAATATAATTTGAGATAGTACTATATAGCATATTTATAATATCTAAGTTCAAAACTATTTTCATTATCTACATTTTCTCATTTCAAATAGAATCATCTGTTTGTAAAGTTTTTGAGGGATGTGGCCAAAAGCAGAAACAAAGTTTCCAGATTCAAATTTTACCACTGCACCCCCTGTAGCCACTCCGATTGTTAGTGGATTCCTGTCATGAGAATGCTGAGAGGTATCCTGGTTCAGCAGAGAGTGAGAGATGATGGCTGCTGATGGCTTCAGGGGCTAAAGGATGGCAAAAACGGCCTGATTTCCCGCTATGACTTTTTGGCTTACTCCTCTCTGTCTTCTTAGGGACTGTCTGTATTTAATTGTCTGGTGAGTGACACAAACACATAACTGCACTGTGGATCTCTTTCATCTTGTCTATATTTGATGGAAGTCAAAAAGAACTTTTTACATTTTATTTTTGACAAATAAAACTTATGCACGTTTAAGGTGTACAGAGTGATGTTTTGATATATGTATATATATTGAGAAATGATTACTACAATAAAATTAACTATCCATCACCACCCACAGTTACCATTGTGTGCGTGTGCATGTGTGTGTGTGGTGAGAACGCTGGGGATCTACCCTCTTGGCAGATTTCAATGGTGCAATGCATTATTATTAACTATAGCACCATGATGTACATTTGGTCTCTAGAACTTACTCATTTTAAAACTGAAAGTGTGTGCCCTTTGATCAGCATCTCCTCTTCCCCCAGCCCTCAGTCTCTGGTAACCACCATTCCACTACCTGTTACTATGAAACTGCCTTTGGGGGAAAAAAGTCTTAATACCTTCAGGGGAGAGAATGGGATTTTAATGGAATCTTTAAAAATGAAGAGGATTGATAAGAGTGAGAGAAAAGGACAAAACATGGACAAATGCATAAGAAGAAGAAACAGAGTGACCATTCTGGAGAAAAGAAAAGTATCCCGTTTGCTTGGAGAGCAAGATTTATAGACAGGAGTAGTGGGAAAGGGCTTGGAAGAATAAACAGAAGCCTGTTTACGAATAACCCTAAGTGACTATTGAACTTTCATGCTAAATTGGTGCAGATTTGGGGGAGAGAGGAAGAGCTGAAGGAGGAGATTTAGTGTTTGCTTTAACAAGTTTATTTTTAATGGATATACTTGTAGTATGTACTTAATTGGTAATATGAGGCAATTCACTTTATCTTGCTCTGTGTAATTAAACAAAAATTACACTGTCTTTATTATATTAGGAATATATAAAAGATACTTTCTCAAATGCTGCTACATCAGGCATCAAGAACATGAGAAATTCACATATGGTTACTTCAGAAAATGTTAACAATACATATAAGTTGTACCATAAAAGCTTAAAACATGGTATAAAATGTAATATTTTATTATCAGCTTACAAAAATGTAATATCTATAATATTGTCTTGGGGAAATAACATATGTGTGCAAACGAAACAATAACAATAGCTATTTGTATTTAGTTAATATTGCATGTAGATTGTATATTTAAAAGAAGCAATATTCAAGAAACTGAACCTGAGTAATACCATTAGTTCAGCTTGTCAGCTAGGGTAAACAAGGAAATTTAACATATTGGTGGCCCACTTTTCTGATTTTATATAAAATGAAGTATTCATTTTTATTCTTAACTTGCCAGAATTGGTAACTATGCCACAGCAAGGTGTTCTTTCTACACAGTGTACATGTAGTGATATACCTTTAGTCTCCTTGACTTTAAGTTGACAAGCACTAAGTTATAACACAGATCCTATATCAGTTCAAGACAATCAACTTTATTTTATTTATTTATTTATTTATTTATTTATTTATTTATTTAATGTATTGGGGGCCTGACATTGGTTAGTAAAATCATATAGGTCTCAGGTATACAATTATATAATACATGATCTGTATATTGTATTGTTTACTACCCCAAGTCAAGTCTCCTTCCATCATCATTTATCCCCCCTTTACCGTCTTTTACATGCCCTACCTGCCCTACCTGCCCTACCTTCTGGCATTCATCATACTGGTGTTCCTCTTGAAAGACTAGAGCAGAAAATTTTAGTTGTATTTTTTTAAATCCTCACCCTAGGATATGTTTATTGACTTTAGAAAGAGAGGAAAGGAGAGAAAGGATAGAAAGACTGATGTGAGGGAGAAACATCTATCGGTTGCCTTCGGTACACACCCCCACTAGGTCGAACCCGCAACCTAGGCACCTGCTTTGTCTGGGACTCAAACCCGCAACCTTTGGTGTAGAGAATGATGCTCTAACCAACTGAGCCACCTGGTCAGGGCTTAGCTGTACTTTTAAAAGGCCTTAACAGTGAGAAGCAGCACCTAAAAGGGAAAAAGGCAGCTTTAACTACAGAGGGTAATATAAGTTAAACATCTTAGAAAACAAAGTGAAATAAAAATTTAAAAAACAGTTGAAGAGAAATACATTTCATGAAACTAATAAAAATGAGATCTACAGGATTTCAGGAATTCAACACTAGTAAGTAAGTGTAACCTTACAAGTATTATATCTTTTTTTATCCTGTATCACAATTAAAATTTTCAGTTTCCATTCCATCAATGGATAAAAACTGATAATTGATGATTTTAGAATAATTGTATATAAAATATACAAAATATCAGATTTAAGATGAAAGGAATACTCAATAGCATCAGTTTCATATTACTGATATACTTCTATTGATTTAATTTTTAATAAGTAAAAATAAATGGCATTAGGATACAAAATCTTACTATACAAGCCTTACTATCATATTCCTTTTTTCTGGAAGGAAAAACAAAATCTCACTCATTTTCCAGAACACACAAAAGTTCCTTACAGAAGAAGTTAATGATGGAAGAGTAACTTGTTTTGCATTTTTTCCAAAGAGGTTTTGAAACAAGATGTGACAGTCAGTCAGTGACCAGCTTCAGGATGAACTAATATGGGTAGAAGAACAGAAGCAGAAAAAATGGCTAGCAAAGTCTAATTGTCTTCCTGTGTCTCAATTTCCAGGCAAAAGAAATTTTGCTAAGGTTCCACTGAAGCACAGCTCAGACTCATCATCAGTGTGACATGGACATCTCATCAGTCACTATACCTAGTTTCTTCTAATAGGACCCAGTTGGGACATAGCTAGAGAGGGATGCAGTGGAACTCAATCCAGTCAGTGTCTCTGGATTGAAATCTGGCTCTCCTGCTTACCATCCTGACATTGTATAGGTTACTTACGCTCCTTAAGCCTCTCTTTTCTGTAAGATGTTGATATCAGTCTCTCCCTTAAAGGTGAGTGAGAGGAGCAATTGTAATAATAATTGTAAACTGCTTAGTGCATATCTAGGCACATGATGAGCAAGCTGAGCATTCGTAGTGTTTTACTGATGTTGGCAGCCCAAGAAAGTGCAATATATAGTTTGACCAGACCGCAATATGTAATTATACAACATTAAAGAAATTGAGGTTATGTGAGGCTGTGGTTGATGCTGTGTGTGTGCATTCAAGCAGGCATGTACATGCTCCTAGCTACACCCATCCCTGTGTGTAAATGTGCAATGGTCATGTAACTCATGTATTCCATTCTCCAATCCTACTCATTGACACCTCTCTGAAGGTACCACATTCTAAGTTCAATTAGAGTTTCACTTTTCTTCCATTCACAAAGGTATCAGATTGGGCTCAGACTCTGCAGGGAAGAAAGGGCTGAGAAGAAACTGACACCATCCATGGCTCTGGGTATACAGAGAGCTAGGAGAATGGAGAGCACAGCAGAGGCAGTGCAGGGAGAGTGCTATCCCTGGAAACTGAAGGGCAAGAACAGAGAAGCTTTGGAGGGCATTCTTGCATAATTTTTGTGCAACCACGAAAAAAAAGGATAAAATTAAAGCCCTCCTAAAGAGAATGTGATTATCTTTCTACTCCATCTCACTTCCAGCATTAGACTTTATAGTGACAAACTAAAGCATTCTTTTCCCTCTAGGTAATTTAACTGGATCAGGGCTAGAGGGAGGGGAAAAAAAGAAGAGCTTGCTTACAGTATTAGATCCAGTGAAGCTTAATGAGAAGATAAATAAAATGTGAACTATTTGGATTCCTAAGGCAACTGTTGCTTAGGTATTTACCTACCTATTGTCCAAGAACTCACTCACGATGCCTCCTACCAAGATTAAAGCATCACTATTTATGCTTTAAAATTGGGTTATTGTGGAAACCAACTTTACTTAACAAAAGCTTCAAGAGGACTATGAAGCCTTCATTACAAAAATATTTATTTGGTAGTATTTTCCTAATTTTATCTCTGTTAAGTCACAACTGGTGAATTTTCTCATTGACATTTATGTTGAGGATATACCCACAAGAGTTGGGTTTTTTAAAGTGTTTCCTCCATTTTCATGATTACCATACTTTTATATCACTTATTATAACAGTAATATGTATAATTGTTTATATATTATTACTTATGATATTAGTTATCACATATGGTTCCACTTTATGCCAGATGCAATACATACATGTATTACCTCTAAATTTTATAGCCATTTTGCAAATGTGTTATTTTTCTCATTTTTACAGATAAGGAATCTGAGGCTCTAAGAGTTTAAATGACTAACCCAAGGTCACATAGCTAGTAATTGATGGAATTATATCTTCAACACATATCTTTCAGATAATAAAATGCATATTTTTACAAAGATTTCACATTGTATATGTCCAAGAAACATTCATCCAGTGCTTATTTTCTCCTGCAATGGGTGTTAAGCACTTACCAGCAGCATAGCCATATGTTGGGTACAAAACAAGCCATTTGATACCATAGACATTAAAGTGTCATTCTTTGAAATGAACTTATAGAAACCTTTCTTTCCTGATTGCAAAAATATCACCTCTTAATATTTTCCTTCCTAAATACACATTATCTCTGTATCCAAACAGAAAGTCTTCAGATGGCAGCAAGATGGAAAAAAAATTTTTTTACAAAATATTTTTAGTGTTCAGTTATAGTTGTGCTGCCTTCTCCCCATTGCTCTCCCTTCCCCCATCCCCCAACTCCCACTGCCACTCTTCCCCCCACCATTGTCCATGCCCAAGGATTCTCTATTCATGTTCCTGGGCTTGTCCCTTCCCTTTCTTTCTCTCGTTATCCTCCTTCCCGCTCCCCCTCTCCCCTCTCCTCTGGTCACTTTCAGTTCTCCATTTCCAAGTCACTGGTTCTATTTTGCTCACTTCTTCTTTGTTGATTAGGTTTTCCTTATAGGTGAGATCATGTGGTATTTGTCTTTCACCACCTAGCTTATTTCACTTAGTGTAATGGTCTCCAGTTCCATCCATGCTGTTGTGAAAGGTATGAGCTCCTTCTTTCTTTCTGCTGCATAGAATTCCATTGTGTAAATGTACCGTAGTGTTTTGATACATTCATTTACTGATGGGCACTTAGGATGTTTCCAGCACTTGGAGAGATAATGTTGCTATGGATACTGTAAATAAATAACTCTGCTATGAACATTGGGGTCCATAGGTTCTTTTGAACTGATGATTCAGGATTCTTAGGGTATAATCCCAGCAGTGGGATCATGGGATCAAAAGACAGTTCCATCTTAAGTTTCTTAAGGAAATTCAGTACTGTTTTCCACAATGGCTGCACCAAACTACATTCCCTCCAACACTGCACAAGGGTTCCCTTTTCTCTACAACCTCTCCAGCACTTGTTGTTTGTTGATTTGTTCCTGATGGCAATTCTGAACAGTGTGAAGTGATATCTCATTGTGGTTTTAATTTGTATCTCTCTGATGGCTAATGATGTTGAGCATTTTTTCATGTGTCTATGGGCCCTCTGTATGTCTTTCTTGAAGTGTCTGTTTAGGTCCTTTGCTCATTGTTTAATTGGAATGTTTGTCTTCCTGATGTGGAGTCATGTGAGTTCTTTATGTATTTTGGAGATCCAACCCTTGTCTGAGGTATCATTGGCAAACACATTTTCCCATACAGTTGGTTCCCTTTCCATTTTGTTGATGTTTTCTTTAGCCATGCAGAATCTTTTTAGTTTGATGTAGTCCTGTTTGTTTATTCTTTCCTTTATATCCCTTGCCTTAGGGACTGTATAGGTGAACATATTGCTGGAGAATTCTTATAGGTACCCTAAGGTAATATTAGGTTTTATCACCTCCAGTGTATCATCCCTATAAGGTAACATATTTATCTCTCCTAACTGAAGGACAAATGTTAACATATCTCCAAGTTGCTCTTGTTGAAGTGTAGTTGCTTAACCATAATCACCTAACAATAAATCTATAATAATTAATGAGAATTTTATAGTTGTAGTTATTACTCCATTTTTATGGCATTCAATAATTTTGTTAAATCTTTACCTGAGGATATGTTTTATTGACTTTTTAGAGAGAGAGGTAGGGAGTGAGAGACAGAGAGAAGCATCAGTGTGAGAGAAAAATGTTGAGGGGTTTCTTCCTGTTCACACCCTGATGAGGATTGAACCACAGCCTAGGCATAGGCCCTGACTGGGGGTCATACCCACAACTTTTTGGTGTATGAGATGATGGTCCAACCAATTGAACCCCCTGGCCAAGGCTGTGATGATCCGTACTTCGACATTAGTCAATTAGGTACAATTTTGAAACAGTTTCATGGTACTCAGAGATTTGAAACTTGCTGCCAGAATATCAAGTTTGGGTTTTTTTTAAATTTTTCATTTGCTATATTTCTATGACTAACCCCCCACCCCCTTTCCAATTCTCACATAGTTCCTTCATTCACTTACCAGTTTTTAGGAGTAAATATGTGATGTACTTTTTCTCCCAACAAGCTGCTGTGGCTGTCCACATCAGAGATAAGAGTTGAATATAGAGGAGATAATGGTAAGAACAGGTAAAGAGTTCCAATGACTGCCACTGGGTGAAAATTAAAGGAACAGTTTTTGAGCAAAAAAACTCTTGGGTTGCTTTCTCAAAATATTTTAAAGCAAAATAATTTTATTTAAAAATAATATATGAGGAACTGTACCTGGAAAAAAAGGAATAAAAAAACAAAACCAGGCCCTGGCTGGGGTAGCTCAGTGGATAGAGTGTGGGCTGCCAACCAAAGGGTCACCAGTTTGATTCCCAGTCAGGGCACATGCCTGGGTTGTGGGTCAGGTCCCCATTAGGGTGTGCACGAGACACAACCACACATTGATATTTCTCTCCCTCTCTTTCTCCTTCCCTTCTCCCTCTCTAAAAATAAATAAATAAAATCTTAAAACAAAAACAAACCATTGTCAGTACCTACTTTGGGCTAGGGTCCAATGTATACATGCAGCCAGAACTCATTGGAATGGAAGACAGTTTGCCTCCAGCCTCCATTTTGTCTGAAGCGACATTTGTTCTGATTGGTTGATGCCGGTATAAATGGGTTGTTAAATATTTTGAATAGCATGCCTAGCTAGTGCTTTGTAATGCTGTTTAATTTAATCCTTGCCACAGGCATATTACTATCCCAATATATATATAAAGGTACTATGAAGTGAGGGAAAATACTCGTGTCCCTCATTTCAAACACTCATTTGAAAGAGTTTCCTCTGAGGTCAACTTTTATTTCTAAACAAGAGCAGGTTGCACCTTTGTCATCTCTGATTCCTAGTGTCTAGGACAGTGCCCCCCAAAAATGTGGTGCTCAAAAATGGTTTTCTGATTTGAATTGAACAGACAATTGTACATCTTTGTTGGGGTGAAGAATATCTCACCTGTCATCCAATTTCCATGTGGGATTCAATTCAGAATTTAACAGTCACATCTCTTTTCCAGGTTACAGCAGTAAGAATGTGATGCTTTCACTGTGTTTAACCTATTAGTAATGCAATGCAGAAAGTTTATATATTAATCCTCTGTCCCCATTATAGCATACTTTCTCCTCAGGAAAGGGACTGATACTTCTAGAACTCTTTCCCAAGTGAATGTGATGCAGATGAATATTGAAGTACAAATATATTTACTATAGCATTATTTGTGATATTAGAAAATGATAAACAAATACCTAAGAATGGAAGAATGGCCTAATCAATCATAAGGAAGCCTTATAATGGAATATTATTCAGTCATTGTGAATTATTTTGTAATTAATTATTATTTTATATTAAGTAAACTTTTTATTGAAGTATAACATGTGGAACAGAAAAATGTGCAAATCATAAGTGTGTAATTAATGAGCTATCAGAACATCACACCCTATAATGACCACCCAATTCAAGAAATGAATTATATCTATTACTCCAGAAACCACTTCATGGACCATCTTAAATACCACCTTCTTCTTTTTTCTCAAAGATAGCCATTATTTTTTATGTTAAATTGAGTATGGGAAAACACCTATTATAGCATAAGAAAGGACAAAATGAATTGTATATGAAGCATTCTCCCAATTATGTGATTAGTGACATGTAATTAAATGTTTAGGAGAGTACTAGAAGGAAATAACCAAATTGATCTCAGCGGTTATATTTTAGTAATCTGATTAGGGTTGATTTTTATTTTCTTCTACCACAGAAAATGTATATTACTGTAATAAATAAGCAAATGACAAATGTTATTTAAAGGGAATAAAATATATTATAGTCAAGTTGCAAACTTATGTTTATATTTGTCAGGAGCTGGTATTATTTTTCTGGTTCTGAAATGTGAAAGAGCTAAAAAAAATTGCCTATAAAGTAAGGCTATTACATACAATGATGTTTAAAACAATATATCTCCCATTAGATTATGGCCAATTATGATAATGCTTTTGGTTACACCATGGACACGAATTACTGAGAGGTACATACCACCAAACCACATGTGGCATGGTTAACTCTTGTGGCCAGTGTGATTTCTGATTTCCTGCCAGCACAAACCTTATGAGACTCCATTAGGCTGGCTTTGCCACATTCTACTGATTTTCTTTCCTACTCTTATGGTTCTGCTTAGAAAAGAAAAAGTAGGAAATTATGCTAGAGATTATAAAGGCAGACTAGCAGGAATTGTACCAATAAGGCAGCAGAAGTTTCTGGGAAAAGATCTAGAGTTTTGGAAATTGGCTAAGGTCCAGGGGTGTGTAGGCGGCATTTTCTGCATCTTGTTTAAAAATTGTATAAAGAAATAGAAAAAAAATTGTATCTGTTATCTTTGTTTTTACAGAAGTCAGATAATATATTGATGTGGGGAAAGATTTAGCTTCTAATAAGCCTTAAATATATAATCAAGATTAGTTGGAGTCTTCATTCCCCCCAATATTGTTTTGGTCAATTGAACATTTATTTTGAAAACAGACTGGAATTTAATATACAGAAGGGATATATGTGTCCTAGAGGGAATACAGCAAGAACTAAATAGAAAACAAGTGGAAAGGAATTTAACAAAAGTAATTCACATATGATTTATCTAGGACAGAAGCTGAAAAATATTCCTAATCAGAAAACCTTGCCTCTTACTAAGTCAGTTTCCCCAGAAGGAGCTGGAGAGGAGAATAGATATTTGAATAGTTGATGGTGAAATCTTAGTGCTCCATCCAGGCAGAAGACCATGATTCTGCTGTGCTATGCAGAATCCTCCAGAGTGAGTTACATAACACACTGAGGAACTGCAAGAATGGAAATTGTTAAGAGTCACTGTGGCTCAAACTGCATAAATAGTAATGAGTGTGCAAATGTTAGGTTTCAAACTGTTCTCTTTATTATCCAGAAAGATACTATTTTTTCTAAAAAGCCCAGGACAGTGGAATGTCTAAAGCTGGTGCTCTAATAGCCAGGCCACAGAATTTAGTGGCCAGCAGTGACCCAAAGTTGTAACTTTTCAGGCCCTGACATTTATTTAATGTCTTTAATATGGTTGTGTAATAGTATTTCACATGCACACTATTAATATTTAGGTGCCAGGTGGCCACTATGTATCATGGTTTATTATTTATGGGTCTGTTTCTTCTGGTTCCTGGGGAGATGAGTGGCTGCCATTGACCCGAGAAGGATTCTTTTAATGTCACTCATTAATTGCTTCAGATAAAAAATAACATTACCTTACATCTTGGTGGTAGCATAAAATATAGTAATGTACTGGACTAGAGGTCAGGAGAACTTCATTGCAGTTGTGCATCTGTAGCTAGTGAGGACTATAAGCTTGTGCATTTACTTACCCTCTCTGAGACTCAATTTCCTCATCTGTCAAATGGGAATCTTTTTTTATATGACCACATGCTGTATACCTATTAGTTTGCTCTGAAAACAGAAAATTCTTAAAATTAGTTTCCTGCCTCCCTTTAGGGCTCTTAGTTCCCTCATTTGGAAAACCAGTGGGTTAAATATGGAATGTTATATAATTTCATTTCATATGAACTCCAGTCATTTGTCATGAATTGCCTAGAGTGTATCATAAAAAGAATTTGAAACCCAGTATGGGTATGTCATGAAAATCCTGGATGGATTACTCATGTCTGCCTTGGGAAAAGAATGAAGATGTTTACACATGAGCTACTAATTTCTCAGTCCTCCCAGATACAAAGTCTGTGACTTTGAGCTTGGCCTTTGTGTTTATGAACCACCTTAGGCAGAATTAAAGGAACCTACGTAGGACCATTGTTACTAGATCTTTAAAGTAGCCCTAATAAAATTCATGCTCAGACTGGCAATTTCCCTAACTCAGTGTAGGGACTTCTACTCGCAGACCTTGCACAGAAACTTGCCTTGCCAACTTTTGGCCAGTGAAGGTCTAAGTCAAAGGCTGGCATTTGAGCATTTGCCAGTAAAAACAATTTTGTGGAGTTTTATTACCTTATATACTCCCAAAGGAGTCATGATAAAATCTCAGCTTATCTTAGTTCTTTAAACCATTCCACTCACTTCATTCCTGAATTTCATAGGATGAGGACAGGAAACAATATGGTTGGAAGGGGGGAGATGTAGTCAACAATTTGATTGTTAATAAATATAACTAAAAAAGTAATTTCAAAAATTACTTTCCAAAAATTGAATATATAATTACTAAATTTTTAAGATCAGGAAGAAAATATAAGATAAAGCACAGAAGAAATATTTCCAAAATTCTCAGAGGAGAAATGTGGAGAACTTTCCTGAATGTGGTGGTAAAACTAGAGAGAAATAATGATTTGTGGCCCTTATTTCTCCAATAGACAGTTATGAAATATCAAACTCAAGTTGTAGGTGGTATGAACAATGATTTGCTACAGAAATCCAGAAACTGATTTATTCAACAAATATTTATCAAACAGCTATAATGTGCCAGACATGTTCACTGATAGGTGAGGATCACACAGGTTATAGTGTAGTAACAAAGTACCTTAAAATCACTGATTTCCAACAACAAATATCATTTGTGCTTAACGTCTTTCATGGTCAATAGTGGCTTTCCTCCATCATCATCTTCACATAGGAGGCCCAACAATTGAGGAGCTTCTCTCTGGTATCCCGATGGTCTTAGGGTAAAGAGGAAAGAGAAATGATGAAGCACGTACTAAATCTTAACACCTCTGTGCTGAAGCACATGTAAGTCACTCCATGACCAGGCTTGAATGTAACAGGATGGGGATCTCTTACAGAGTGGACACCAGAGGAAAGAAATGTGAGTAATCAGAAAACAGCAAGACAATCTGCTTTGCCATGAAATCTGTTCTCAAATGCTATCTAACAGCATTTCATTTGTTCATATTAATCTCAAATATGATACTAAATGGAGTAAATAGTCAGATATCAGTGAAGGAGCAACTGTGATTATACAAAATCAGTGTGGTTTTAAGTTTTAATTGCTTGAGGTTATTTAGAATTGTGGATCATATGAGTTCAGTGCCCTAGGACTCAGCAATTACTCCAGATTCTTTCATCATTCCCCAAAGGAAAAGCAATAATAAGGATACCAGACATTCATGCAATCTCCCTGAGATCATAAAGGCTAACAAAGGGAAAGTTTGCATAAGGCAAAGGCACTTCATAATTTCTTTGCAAGAGACATTATTCAGTAAATACACACAACAGCATTCATGGCCTAGAGACATATACCACCTTGGATTTGGTCCTGGCAAGTATCATAGATTCTACAAGGTTGAACAGGTTAAATTCTTATAAGGAAGACCTTTTGGACCACCCAAGAATTACAAAATGTGTAGCTGTATTTCAGATGAGGTTTTATTCTGAGTATGTCTTGTTCAGTGATCCTTCCTCACTACACATTGGATACTTTTTGTTCAGTTGACTTGGCCAGTTTTATCTTAAGTAATCGTAGTTTATGTGACTGAATTCGTCTTGTCCTTTACTGCACTTATGTAAATGAAATGCTCTTGTTTTTGACTTCTGAAACTATTTGTAGACCCTTGCCTTCACGTGTTTGAAATAAATGTGAGGCATTAATTGTAGTCAGACATCACCGAGCCCAATTCACTTGAGAAAATGCATCTCAATGTGCAATTTATCATCCAGGACCTGTCCACTAGTTCGTTACTCCCTGGGAGTAAATTAGGCTCTTTGAAAGGTGCATTAAACTCTTCCTGGCTGCTAGGTACCATGTGGGGCTGTGGGGCATGATTTACTTACCAGTACCTTGGCGACCTCAAAAAGTTTATGTTGTTTGGAAAGTTCTTCATTTTCTTCCACAAAATAATTTATGCACCAGGAGGTTGGGTATGCTTATAAATATTTTTTTTCAGATAGGCAATAGCTGTTGAATAGAATAAATAAAATAATGTTGTCATGCTGATGAAGAAATCACATGTTTCGCAAATGTCTTATCTATCTTATCCATGGAATAGATGTATACGTCATAAAACAATTATTTCTTTGGAATTCACTTTTTTTATGGATAAGCCTGCCTCACATTTTATTGTAATTAGTAATGCTTCATAGCTACAAAGGTTTCCAGATCCACATCTCTGCATTTTTTCATATTACAAAACACATTTATCCAAAGTTAGAACAATATACTGCTAAATATACTGAAAGTTCTGACAGAAATTTATGTTCTGCTTCTTCCTTTCATTCACAGCAGAGCTTTATCCCTATTAAATTTATCGGTTGTTAAATTTTGATACCTACTACTTCAGTCACTTATATATTAAAATGCATAAAATTAAGCTTGATCCATCAAATCAAGCAAAAGTGATGTGCTCTGGATTTTGCTTTTATTTGAGAGTTAGAATTACTAATGAAAAGAAATAGAGTATCCATTAATTCTCAGATCCAAAGATTTTTATATTTTAATGTCTCTCAAATTTGGGTAGGTCTTATAATTGATAGTGTGTCTAAGTTTATTTGACAGCATTTATCTCTCTCTTATTGTCATAAAATGATGGCACATCTTACAATTGATGGCATATTAGATTTTTGAAATATAGTAGGACAATGTTTTTACATATTCAAGATAAAGACTGGGGTGAAAACAGTTCAAGAGCATGCACACCTTGCCATTAGGAAGGAACAGGAGCTGATCATGTTTTTATACCCGTATCAGTCACACTGTCCATCTGAGTTTTTCTCCACTAACCAATTCTGAAAATGTTTGAATGGGGGCAGAAGCTGACCACTATCTGGAAATAAGTCTGTGAGAATTTTAAGGAAATATATAGCCATAATAAAGCAGTGGAAATATTGGTTTAAATAATAATTAAAACTTATTCTTACTACTCTCCAAATAATGGCCAGTGAAACAGTGACTTGCTAATGAACACAGCTTTGGGGAGAAGTGCTCGGACAATAACACTTATGTTTACAACTGATATATTTTCTTTCATCATAAGAGACCTGGAAGGGAATGTCTTTTCCAAAATAACTCCACTCAAATAATCTCAACTGCATTTACTATGAACCTCTTTGGATGGAACATCAAGTTCACATGTCAGTGACAATGGAAAGGAGAGAGTGTTAGAGGCATAGGAAAAAACAAAAGGAGGTAGAGAGGGAGGAAGGAAGGAAGGAAGGAAGGAGGGAATTAAGGGAGGGCAAATTTTACAATTAATCAAGATATAGAATTCCTGGCCTTGATGTTACAGTGGAGTCTAAGAAGGAAACTAAATATCCTATACATTTTCATTAACAAATAATAACAAATGGGACAAATGTGCTTTGTTCTCTTAATAAAATGTGATGCCTGTTAGAGCTTCCTTGCTGTATCATCCCAAAGTCCCAACATACAACTGGGAATTCCACTTCTCATTTACATAATTTTAAAATTCAAAAATGTGATTTCATGAGTACTCAACTTTAAGCTCCTGGATGGGGCATTTTTCAGGAGAGATTTGATTCAAGTTTTAAAAAGTAGCTAAGTCCTAATTAAATTTTCAAATGAAATATACATAGACACATGTATACACATATGCACATATACATGTGTGTACATTTACATGTATGTGTATTTATACATAAGTGTGTGTGCGTGCACGTGTGTGTGTGTGTTTGGCTACCATTTGAATTTAAGCTCTGGAACCCAGAAAATCTACAAACTAATATACAATGGAAGTTTTTGATGTGTCTCTCTACCTCTATAGAATAAACTCAATTTCCTTTGTGAAGAGAGGATTTAGGGTGGAGTGCACATTGTAACAGTGAAAGGTTCTAAGACCTCTGCACTGTCCTAGTCAACACCACACACAACTTTACATGAAGTGGAATCTATTGAATGCCAACATATATTAAAACTCTGAAAATGTTAATGATATGTAAACATCTACAGATTCTGAATTTGCCTGAAATTACTCTTCAGAGTATCTTATTTTTATAATCTCTATCATTATAGAAATAACACAGTTAAGAAACTCTAAACTTCATTGTAATTTTTCTTAGTATTTACTTCTACTTACTACATGTATCTGCTTTGTACCTTTTGAGTACGGCCAGGGTCTGGTGGTAGGCTGCAGAGGTCATTAAGTTTGAAACACATGACATTTGAACTCAGTAGCTACATATTTCCTCTCCTACCTTTGGCAAATCACATTATTCTTTGAGCCTCAGTGTCCACATCCATAAAATAATATTTACTTTTATGGTTATTGATAACATTAAATTAGTTCATGTATGTAAAGCACCTGGCATGTAAATCTCCTGGCATATAAAGTGTGTTCAATCATTGGTGCTTAAAATAAGCTCCCTAGTAACTGGAGAGTAGTAGTAACTGACCTTTTAGTTCTATATAACTAGAATTTACTTGATGGATTGCCTCTAAATTGTTTATAAGTTTCATAAGCATTCAGCAATTCAACTCAATAAATATTTACTGAAGGCTATGATAGTTCTAGAGAAGATGGAAATTATAAAGTGACTCCCATAGAAGTGCTCATAGAGCAGATTGACATGTTAATAAACGTTTGCAGTACAAGAACCCTGAATCTTTATTTTGTAGTCTTAGCAAACAGTGTGGGACTTCTTGTGACAAAATGGTGGTAGCAGGTGTTATGAAAATAGTGATGAGAAACTCCCAGAAAAGTGAGCTTGAAAATATAACTTAAATCACAGGAACAATATCCATATAAAGATGGGGAGAAAACTGTAAAAAAAGACATAAAAACATCCAGATAACTTTTAAGATAGCTTGGAGGCAAGAAGATTCATTATATGTGTTTGGCAGAAAATAGAATGAAATGAGAATCTTGGTTACTTTGCTAGGTAGCTTAATGGTTAAACTAAATGCTTATTATCCTTACTGTAGCAGACAGGTAACCAGATGTCTAACTTTAGCTTAGTTCACACATTAGGGTCTGTGGTGTTTTAGGATAACAAACTGTTATTTCTTGCTAGAAGACTGTGGTCCATGAGGCATGGGATGATTTATTTGGTTAATAAAGAAATGTGGGGTGACTTTGCAGGAGACATAAAATGTCCCAAGAATTTGCGAGTCATAAGGAGCCTCTATCACATTCTTTTAATAGCCCTACACCCCCTTCTCTGTTCTTTCTCTTCTCTGCCTTCCAGAAGCACCAAGTCTTCCTCTCATCTCATACAGAATGGATGATCCTTCATAACTAGTTCCTTTGGGATTATAGCTATAACCCAAACAGGCATGTCAATAACTTTCCAAAAAGGCAATTTTCCTTCATGTAAGAGAAATTCTTGTGCAAACTGCTAAGAGAATCCCGTGCTCTCTATTTCAGACACTAGAATGCATTAGAAATTCTAGTAACTGGCAGGTCTTCCTTTCTCTAATTGTGTTATCATAAAGCTTTAGGGAGGAGAATATGAGGAGCCTTTGTAGCTCAGCCATAAGTCAGGTGACTGTTCGTAATCAGCTTGTTAATTAAGGTCATGATCAGAATACTTAGTAACAGCATCCTTGATAACCATAAATAATCAATCATCCAAAGTTTTTTTTTTTTAAGATTTTATTTATTTATCTTTAGAGGGAAAGGGAAGGAGAGAGGGAGAGAAATATCAATGTATGGTTGCTTCCTGTGCATTCCCTACTGGGAACTGGCCTGCAACCCAGGCATGTGCCCTGACTGGGAATCGAACCGTGATCTCTTGGTTCACTGGCCCGCGCTTAATCCACTAAGCTACACCAGCCAGGGCCATCCAAAGTTTTTTGATCCATTCATTTAAAAAAAAAAATGGAGGACGGGATGTCAGTGACCAGAGGGGAGAGGGGAGGGAATTTCAGGGGAGAAGGGAAGGGTTTACAGGAACAAATATAGAGGACACATGGACAAAACTACGGGGCTTGGAAATGGAAGGGAGGTTGGGAGGGATGGGTGGGTGGGCTGGAATGGGAGTAAAAGATTGAAACTGTACTGAATAATCTAAAAAA
>CM052540.1:54748177-54760450 GCA_028533065.1 Trachops cirrhosus | reverse complement strand
AGGACGGGATGTCAGTGACCAGAGGGGAGAGGGGAGGGAATTTCAGGGGAGAAGGGAAGGGTTTACAGGAACAAATATAGAGGACACATGGACAAAACTACGGGGCTTGGAAATGGAAGGGAGGTTGGGAGGGATGGGTGGGTGGGCTGGAATGGGAGTAAAAGATTGAAACTGTACTGAATAATCTAAAAAAAAAAAAGTCAAAAGTGAAAAAAAAATCAATCATCCAGCTTTTTCAACAATTTCTTGTTGCCAAAAATTTATCCTTCTTTTTTAAAGTTTTACTTATATATTACAAGGTAGAAAAACATTTTTGCATGTATTCTAAGAGAGTGTAGGAAGATAGGAGAGCAGCTGGTATGAAAATTACCTTCTATCTTCTTTCTTTTTTGGGGGGGAAAACCATGACAGAGGGAAGATGGTGATAAAGGGGAGGTACAGTAGCGGTGAGGGGGCTATGTCATGAGAGGGCTTTGAAGAAATTTAATGCCTACTGTGAGTGGGAAACTTGAAAAGAAGAGAAGATTCCTAATATGTATATGTGTTGTCTAAAACCCTTTTAAGGAATCTTCAAAATTTAGATATTCTTTAAAGAACCACTAGATACAGCTATTTCTTTATATGTTACACCACATAGAGATTGGGACACATGAAGCCTTATATAAACATAGTTTTTAAAGGCCAAACTCTTGTTTATCTTCGCATCTTCTACAACAACAAGCCTAAGTATTTCCCACATGTCAGGTGCTCAGAGAGGTATGAGCCCTAAATTCATGTTTACTAAGGTCGAAGCATGTAACAGGTTGGAAAGAGGATGGGACTGGTGATGCATGACAAATCTCAACCATACTCCTGGCCAATTGAACTCAGCGCCTTTGAAACCTTCAGCAAATTCTTTCCCTTCTGTGGAATCAGATTCCTGCTCTGATCATAAAGGCATCGACTGGGCCATCTCTACCTGCCCTTCCCACATTCTAAGTCCAGCACTTTAACCTTACAAGTTTCCAGGTCATGTTATTTGGCATGGATGGATTCGGTGTTGCTTAGCCAAAAATTCCACCAGTTCTGCTTTGGAGTTAAGAGCATATCTTGCTTCCTGTTGTTTGTTGTTTTCAAACAGCTGAGAGCATTCTCTGAAAAAGGAGTAATGGAAGGCACTTGTTTACAACTCTGGCCACCATTGTCTAAATTACTAGAGATGATACAGAAGTCTTGATAGTAATACTTGTTTGTTCAGTAGATATTGTGTATTCCAGGCACTGTGCTAGTCATTTAGCAAATATTATCTCATTTACTTACAATAACGTTAATAAGCAGTCCTCATTGTCTTAGTTGCATAGGTAAAGCAATCTCTTCTAGAGAACACTGTTTGAAATTAGTGTAACAATTAGAATTAGAGGTCTCTTCTAATTGTTACACAAGCACAAGTGCTGGCAGTCATTTGGAATAAACATGGTAACCCCTTGAATTACAGGAAACATACTGTGTGAATTTGCATTTACACATTTATATATGCAAATATACTACCATCAATTGCTTCTTTTCTTAAAATAAACTGATATCTGTAAGAGAGATAGTTGAGGAATATTTGAATAGACCTTACTTTCACAAATAAAATGCCTAGCACTATCTATCCTTTGTCCTATTTTCAGCTGGTTCCTTTGGAACTGGCCCTTTCTTACAAGTAGACTAACTAAAGATTTATGGTCCTCAGAACATGTGGAAATTAGAAAATGGACTAATGGAATCCATTAATATCCTCTCAACAATTAGATGAATTGTGGATCAATACAGTATATTAATAGAGTCAAACTGATTTATCTAAATATCCTACTGGGACAGCTGTAGGGAGATAGCACTAGTCTCAAGTGTCTCAGAAAGGACAAAAGAAAGAAAAATAAACTAGACAAAGCCCTCCTTTCCAACCTTGTGTCCTAACAATTTTGAAATAAAAATAAAATAAGTTAGTCTACCTTGCTAAATGATAACATACTACTTCTCATTGCAAACTGAAATTCTAATAGCAAAGTGAACAATATCCTTGTAATAAGAAAGAAATTCTTTGTCAGGAAAACTGCAGTCAAATATTTGTATTTTTTAAATTTTAGGTAATAGTTGTTATCTTAGTTTAGACATGCTTTCCATTTTCAGAAGCAAATAACTCTGAGAAAAGGGCCTGATTAAATATGATTGATATAACAGTTGCCCTCTCATGTACACTTTCTCCATAAACCTCAAAGCCTAACCTCAAAGATAAAAAATAAAATTCCAAAGGGAAATTACTGAAGAGGTACTTTGTGCTAAACTGGCATCAGAAATAAAAATAAAATAATTCTGTAAAGTTTAAGGGACTAATTAGGATTTTAGTGTGGTGTTATTCCTAGGAAAATATCAGGAATCATGATTTAAGAAGCCTTGTGTTTTACAAATTAAAACAAAAACAGTTGAGGCAATCAGTCTATTAAAATGTTCCCAGATTGAAATTTAACAAAATCTTTAATTAATTGTTATTGGGATCACATTTTATCAGTATCAGTGAGAATCATTAGGAAACAAGAGAATGGTATGAACGGCCCACATTCCTATTTTAAAAAGAAAAAAAGAAAAAAAACAAGGTCAAAAGGTAGAGTGTGGTAGTTTAGCAAGAAAAAGAAAACAAACTGTAAATTATCTTCTGCAGAAGGACAGCATGTTCAGCCAGACAGTTCAGGGTTTATTTTTTTTATTGCCCATAGTACTCCAGCACTCTTGCTTGTGAGTTTAGACGTAGTGAAAGCATATTGGGACTTTGGGGGCACTCAGCTCCAAACAAAACGTTAGGACACACACATTCATGTGCTCCTAAAGGAAATGGGCACAATTGTAGTGGACATCAGACCCTGTACAATTTGGAGCTGGGTGCATGATAAAGAAGTCAGCTTTTATTCTGGAAGAAAGGTGGGGGGAAAGTAGAGAAAAGCCCAAACATCCTTTTCCATTTTTGTTGACAGAATAGAAAAATGAAAAGCAAAGAGGAAGTATAAAATAAGTCAAAATCTGTTTCTCATGAGGCAAAACTAATGCATCTTGGGTCAACATGATTGTCATATCACTTATTATTAATTTATTTTCGAATAACATAGATGCTAGGAGCACTTCCACGGACATTCAGTAACAACACACTGATACTTAAATGTGCTTAAATTCCTGTGCTGCTTTCCAAGGCAAGATTTATGTAAGTTAATTTTGTAGTGCATAATTGAAAGGCTTAGATGAAAGCTAGCTGACTCATGTTGGTTAATAAGAAAGTAAATTTTTCTTTCTCAATTAGTCACACCACCCTGACACCACCCCTGTTAACACGGTTGAGCGCTCAGTGACTGCGCTTGTCCCTGGATGAGAATAGAAAGAAAGAACTGACAGATGCATCAAGGGACACAGACACAAGCTCTGTCCAAAATGGTCCACAAAGGTGGTGGTTGTTCATCGAGTTGACATTCGAAGATTTCCCCACAGAAGCCTATTCATTTCCACAAATGCCTTATAGGGGACATGAAGTTAAAACTAGAAGTACTTTGATCATTGCCAACTAAGTGACCTATGAACAACTTCCACATTCGTAAATGTTGGACAATGACAGAGGAAAATGTTGAGAAGAAGCAAAGAGTGTTTAGAGGGAATAATACTAACTTCAGGAAGCTTAGGTCCTTGATTCCCAAATTCACTTAGGAAGGACTTTCCACCCCCTCCATTATTATAGAACTGATGGCGTTCTTGTGAGAGAAAAATATATTAGTTCGGTTTCCTGACTCAAGTGATTACATCATACCTCTTACAAATAATTAAAATAATGTCTAACATGTATAGCAAGTATAATGTAAAAGGTTCTATGTGAAGTGCTTTGCATAAATTATCTTTTTTACACATAAATTATCTTTTTTATGCACAACAGCCTAAGAAGCAGGTACAGTGACTGTCTCTGTTATTAAGCAAAGACAGAAAGATTCCCCAGGGACACAGTTATTAAATAGTGGATTAGAGATGTGTGCTTAACCTTTAACTGGTCTCCAGGCACCCAGTACTAGTCACATTACTTCCTGGGGCTGTGCTGTCAATATGGAGGCCACTAGCCACATGTGGCTCTTTCAGTTTAAATTAATATAAATTAATAAACTCAAAAATGTGTTTCCTCAGTCACAAGAGCAACATTTCAAGCACTCAAAAGCTATGGCATTTCCTAGCACAGATAGAATATTTCTATCGTAGCAGGAAGTGCTATCAGTAAACAGTATCTTAGGAAATCAGTTTCCCTCTGATGACGCTAACTTTCTTTTCCATTCCCCACAATATTCTAAACCCAAGTTAAGTCCACAGAGAATATGTGGGCTGTGATGAATCTTTTCTTCCCAACCACCCCAGGAAAGGGCTACCATCTCTCATCTTGAGAAAATTATTTCTATTCCATTTCTCAAAACAAAACTGTTTTAATGATAAAAAATGATTAGCAATGAAAGTTTTAAATTATTATCAAGGAGAAATGTGAAGGGTACTCTGTGGGAGTCAATGTGGTCTTTTCACCAAACCATCTGTATGATCTCTGACAGCTGAGAAAGAAAAGCAAGGAAGATTATTATAAAGCATATTTTATGGTGTTGATCTTATTTTGGCATCACATAAAATACTGATGGAATTTCACTAGGGAATGCTGCTATGTGCAGTTCTGCATAGAATGCTAGAGGAGGACATTCTAAGTCTGAGAGCACATCAGAAAATAATCAGAATGATTCAGTACTAAATCATGACAGAGATTTAGCCAATCTTGGCCTCAGTCCTATAGACAAAAAGAAGATGTTAAAGAATATCATGGAGTTCAATGAGATCCAGAAGGGAGCAGAACAGGTTATTGGCAATGACTTTCTAATGATGGCAAATCAATTTACAGTTAGTTAGTTAGTTAGTTAGTTAGTTAGTTAGTTAGCAGTGTAACTTGTGGAGTGTTAAATTAAGAATTAAAATATTAGGTAGCATACCCAAAGTCAAAGTTCAGACATGATAAATCAATTCTGGTAGAACTTCTTCAATTGCACTTTTTGAAAATAGAAAAAGATAGGATCCAGAAAGACTGACGGAACTAAGATAATGACTTCAGCTGATCTAGGGAAATATGTGAAAAATGAAATAAAGCATCAGTATTGTTGGCTAACATGCAATGTGGCTTATTTATAGTTTTCATTTATAAAGTGAAGGTGTACTATCTTATGAAATAATAATTAATTTTTATGTCATCTTTGAATACTGGCACAACTTCACTGTGCACATAAGAAAAAAATCTCAGACTTTTAAGATTTCTTAGTGAAAGAAGCTTTGGAAGTTCTCTATTTCACCCACTAAATTTAATAGGTAAGGATATTAAGAGCAAAAAATGGTCAAAAATTCAACCACAGTCACTCGTTTTACTGGTGACAGAGTTGGGACTAAAACCAAGGCACCAATGAACAATTACAGCTAATGAAGCGGCCAACAGCAGTGACTCTTACACATGTGTTTGAGGACCCAAGAAATTTGGGTGAGGTATTCTCTGCAGTCCCTCCAACTCTAATATTTTGAAATTTCTTTTTTTAAAAAAATAAACTTTTTACTTTTTTATAACAAAAATGTAAAAGCAGAAAAGAAAAAAATGTTTAAATTCCATTAAGCCACCCAAGGGAAACTTCCATAGCAAGATCAGTGATGGAAGTAGGTGATGCACAGATATCACCTGCTGGAAACGCTCTCTGTGGAACACACAGCACCCATTTCTTTAAGACTAGTATCACGTGCTTTTCATTTTTGTATCACTAGACCCTGGAACAATGCCTAGAACATAAGAAACGTTTTTGTGAATTGAATTCTTAATTTTAGAGATGAGGAAACCCATGCCCACCCTGACTAGCAGCTTGTCTTTCTGTCAATGTAGTCTATTTTCAACAGGGGCATTATTGGCCCCAAAGGGCTGGAAATTGGTTCTTGAAGGGTAAAGAAATTCTTACTCTTGTCATGTATAAAACAAAGATGTACATAGAGTGCATAAAAAGACATACAGCATAGCTGGAGTATCAAGATTTCATGATGGAGGAACAATTATGAAAAATGAAACTGAAAAGGATTCTATGGGGACAAAAATAAAACAAAATTAAAAGGTTGAAAAACACTGGTCTAAGCCTATAGAAATTCCATAAAGTGAAGAAAATAAATGTTACAAAATCAGAAGAAATATATCACTTTTTTAGATTGATCCTATTTGGACCTCAAAAATGGTTAAAATGTTTCACATTCTGTATATTGGCTCGAAGATGGCATAAATATAGTGTAGCAAGTTCCCCTTTTCCTTCTGCACAGAGAGCTCCAATAATAAAGCTAATTTCATGAACTGTTATTAATATGATCTTATGCTATTCTTATGATACAATCATTTATTTTAGAGCTTCACTCTCATATTCTATTCAAAGTCATCCTTTCTCCATGCATCCTCTTCCCGTTCCATGGGAAACTCTCCCTACAGAGCCCCCCAATTCTCCCTGTTATCACCCAACATCACCAGACCTCTATTTTCACCTAACCTACAAGCTTGTCTGTCCAACTGGGGTTATGAGGCCCTTACGGAAAGCTCCTTCCACACTCCTTGGAAATCTCAGTGTCTCTTTCATGGCTGTTACTCCTACATTAGAAGCCAAGTACAGGTAGACAAGCTAGTGAGTGGACCGAAGGCCAGGGAGATATGATATTGTATTTTCCCCGATCCTTGAGGCCCCTCTTATTTGGCTTCTTGGGGAAAAGCACCTCCATAAGTAAGATGAGGAAGTAGCTTCACCTCACCAGCCCTGCACCCCTCTAAAGCAGAACTGCCCCTCCCAGTCCTTCCTCTGTCATCCTCCACCCCCCCTGCTCCATTTTGAAGCAGGCTGGCTTCTCCTCACTGTCCCATGAAAGGTGACTCAACAAATGATGCTCCTCTAAACATCAGATGTGGAGCACATACTTGATTCTTGGCGCTTTCTCTATTCTCATCTGTTATCCTCCATTGTTAGATCAAGCCCTAGGGCCCTAACATCATACTGTTAAACCCACTGACATTTATCTTGGGCACTGTATTAAGCATTTGATACACATTATCTCATTTATTTCTTATAACTGACCAGTAAAATATTATTTTCCTCTTTTTACAGGTCTTTGAAGTTAACACTCAAATTTCTAAGATGCATAAGCTATTTTCTAAAACACATAGCAAATGAGTGGTTCAGCTACTAATGTTTTCTAGACTAGTTAGACTCTCAAGTCTGAGCTCTTAATCCTATTTATAAGCAAAAATGAAGTAAAATTAAATTGACTGGAGGCCTGTTTGATCGGTATCCTTTGAGGGACCTAGTACATGGCTGGCCAGGAAACCTATGTCTAAAATTGGGGCTCAGGGAAACATTAATAACTTATGCTGTCAATTTTGCATTTTATAACAAATTTTATTTTTTCAACCTGAGGACAAACCATTGGAGGACAGTAGAGTAGGAGAGGAAAGTGGGGAAGGGAGGGAGGGAGGGAGCGAGGGAGGGAGGGAGGAAGGAAGGAAGGAAGGAAGGAAGGAAGGAAGGGAGGAAGGAAAGAAATCAGTACTCTGTTCCTATGGTTTTGTTCTTTCCCATATACAAATAAAGTAGGCAGGCTATTGAATGTCCATGAGTTCAAGCAATTGTTTGAACTGAGAGAAGTATTGCATATGGGAGGCCAAATAATGGAAAATAACATGATAGTGCCCAGGCATTTGTGAGAAAACTTAAAGAACTAAGGATACCTTATCTTTATTGATTTTTTTCAATATGTTTTAAATGAGAAAAAGAAAGATAAGAGTCTCTGCCTAAGTAATAGAAATGTTCCCAAATAACCTATCATCTAAACTGATGATACAAAGTATTAATATTTTTTGGAGTCCCAACTGCATTTTGGGCCACCATAACTGAATCAGAAGAACACTGCATCATTTCTGGTTGATAGCTGAACAGTCTGTTATAAGGCTGGCCAAGAACTGTGGACCTCTTTGTCATCTCTGATTCATCTGTGGCACCAGTGCCTGAATCACAGCTGTGTGACTTCAACCAGTTGATGAAAAACAGAGGAGAGAAAAGAGGAAATATTTGGAGGATATTTGACTTGGAAATTACTATGCTTTATTTCTTACCTACAAATCCTTATGTAATCCCATCTGTATGTGTATAGTTTCTAAAATTCATTATTAATCTCACATATGTTTACATGGCAAACATTGTAGATATTCTTGTTCATTCTCTACAAAATATCAGTTTCTTTGGGGTATATTTTAGCTTTCTAGTCCCCATAGATCATCTATGAGCAGACTGGGTGACTCCAATGATCTTATGATTGGAGCTGTGGGAAAGTACTGGTAGCTACCTGACTGAGTCACTAAAAACCACAGTTTTCTGTAACAGTTTTCTTCTTAACAATAGCATTTGATATCTTTTGTCCAAGGACTTCTCCTTGGTTGTGCAGAGATTCAAGGTGCTTTGACTCTCCAGTTTACCTTCATGAAAATCTACATGACTGTCATCAAGGCATATGGGGCCTTTAGTTATCAGGATGACAGCCTTTTCTGAGGAGGCAATTCCAGGGCCAGCATTTCTTTCTCCTAAGTGAGCAAAGGGAGTGGTAAAGTCAGAGGTCAAGGTCTGTGTTTCTAGCCGAGGTGGCTGCAAAGGCAGCAGTGAGGGCCATTTAAGTTTTACCACCACAGGCAGCAGAGCTGTTGGGAATGTGAGGTTCATAAATGTTTCCAATGAATTACAACAGATTCAGATTCTGGTTTGCAGAATGCTAGCTAAACTTAACCTGTGCAGAGACTTAGAGAAATTCTTTCGCAAACCCTTCTAATTTAGAAAGCAGTGTAGTTAAATTAGTCTCTGGGGAGAATTACCAGGTCACTAAAGAAAACAAAAACAAAACAAACTATTGGAGGACAGTAGAGTAGGAGAGGGAAGGAGGGAAGGAAGGGAGGGAGGGAGAAAGGGAGGGAAGAAGGCAGGAAGGAAGGAAGGAAGGAAGGAAGGAAGGAAGGAAGGAAGGAAGGAAGGGAATCAGTACTCCGTTCCTATGGTTTTATTCTTTTCCACATACAAATAAAGTAGGCAGGCTATTGAATGTCCATAAGTTCAAGTGATTGTTTTGAAATAAGCAGGGAGGCCTTGTGATGAGTAGGCAAAAAAACCATTAATGGTGTAATGACTTCTGCACTCAGTTTTATAACTTCTTTGCTATAGCTACACTTCATTTACCTCATCTAGTAGCTAGAGCAACAATGTGTCACTTATGCCTTAGAGATCGAGGTGCCCATTACCTGTGTTTGGGGACTAGAGTTTGAGCAGGCGGTGGCTTTTCCCCATCCCCAGTCCTAGGAGGAGCACCCAACCTCCCCATTATCCACAGAGGTTCTACTATAAACCACTTTGAGCCCCACCAGCAGAAAAAATCTTTTAGAGCCACAATTATTTCCAGCATCAAAATTCTGTGGCATAATTTTACAAAAAGAATTGATAAAATGGATTTTTAAGAAACTTTTTCACTAGTTCCATATATACTTTCTTAAGGTCTCCTATATGTTGAGCACTGCCCTAGACACCTGAAAGACATCAGTGAACAACAACAACAAAAAACCCTCTACTTTCAGGGAGTTTACATTTTAGCTGTAAACAATATGACCCTTACATCCCTCTGCAAGGGGTGCAGGCCAGGGGACCTGTTTTCAGGTATGATATAATATTCATTTTATTTCAAACCATTGTCTAATGTCAAAAAGATTTCAAAGAAAAGGAGAACAGCCCTGACTGGGGTGGCTCAGTGGATTGGGCTTCATCCTGCAAAGTGAAATGTTGCTGATTCAATTCCCAGTCAGCATATGCCTGGGTTGCAAGTTTAGTCCCCAGCTGGGGACATTCTAGGCAATTAAATGATGTCTCTCTAGTGTATCCCTCCCTCTCTCTAAAAATAAATAAATAAAATCTTTTTTTAAAAAAATGAAGAAGAGACTTCCGACCAGGATGGAGGCATAGGTGGACGCACACTGTACCTCCTTGCACAACCAAGACAGGCACAACAACAATTTAGAAACAAAATGTCAACCAGAACTGGCAGAAAATTGATCTGTATGGAGGTTGGGCACCCAAGGAGTTGAATTGGACACGTTCATCCAGACTGGTAGGAGGGACGGAGTTGGGCAGCCAGGCGCAGGTCAGGAACAAAGACCAGAGAGTGTTGGGCCCAGACGCTGGCAAGGCAACTGGGGTGGCGCACATGACTGCAGCGGGCAGACCCTGAGTGCTTAAGTGGCGGCTGACTGGGCCCTGGCTGGGGTGGTGGCGACCAGCAGACCTGGCGAGGCAGCGATTGTGAAGCAAGGCACTGCGCACAGCTCAGGGTCCTGGTGCTGGGAAACAGAGCCTTGAGGTACTGATTGAAAAGGAAGGTCCCACAGGGTACACAAGCCCACCCACACGGGAATTGGCACCAGAGGGGCCCAGTTTGCTCAGGGAAAGCGGGTAAAGGGACGGACATCTGACAGGGAGTGGAGCAAGCGCCATTGTTCCTTCTCAGATCCCGCCCCCCACATATAGCGTCACAACCAAGCGAATGGGGCGCACAGCCCTGGTGAACATCTAAGGCTCCGCCCCTCACACAAAACAAGCCCAACAAGATCAAAAAAAGAGAAAAAAAAAAAAAACAAAAACAAAGAGATGGCTCAAACAGACCAATTGAAAGCCCCAAACGCATCCTTTTAAGTGACCAAGAGATAGCCAACCTATCAGATGCACAGTTCAAAGCACTGGTGATCAGGAAGCTCACAGAACTGGTTGATTTTGGTGGCAAACTAGATGAAAAAATGAAGGCTACAATAAGTGAAATGAAGAAAAATGCACAGGGAATCAATAGTGATGGAATGAAAGCTGGATCTCACATCAATGGAGTGGACCAGAAGGAAGAAACAAATATACAACCAGAAAAGAATGAAAAAATAAGAATTCAAAAAAATGAGGAGAGGCTTAGGAACCTCCAGGACATCTTTAAACGTTCCAACATCCAAATAATAGGGGTACCAGAAGGAGACGAGGAAAAACAAGTGGAAAAGATATTTGAACAAATAATAAAGGAGAACTTCCCCAGTCTGGCAAAGGAAGTAGACTTCCAGCAAGTCCTGGAAGCTCAGAGAATCCCAAAGAAGTTAGACCTAAGAAGGAACACACCAAGACACATCATAATTACACTAGCCAAGGTAAAAATGAAGGAGAGAATCCTAGCAGAAGCAAGAAGAAAGGAGAGAGTTACCTACAAAGGAATCCCCATCAGGCTGTCAGCTGATTTCTCAAAAGAGACCTTACAGGCAAAAAGGGGCTGGAAAGAAGTATTCTAAGTCATGAAAGACAAGGACCTACAACCCAGATTGCTCTATCCAGCAAAGCTTTCATTTAGAATGGAGGGGCAGATCAAGTGCTTCTCAGATAAGGTCAAGTTAAAGGAGTTCATCATCACCAAGCTCTTATTTTATGAAATGTTAAAGGGACTTATCTAACAAAAAGAAGATAGAAAACATGTACAGTACAATGACAGCAAATTTACAATTATTAACAACCCACCTAAAACAAAAACAAGGAAAAACTAAGCAAACAACTAGAACAGGAACAGAACCACAGAAATGGAGATCACCTAGAGGGTTATCAACAGGGGAGTGGGAGGAGGAGAGAGGGGGGGAAAAGGTACGGAGAATAAGTAGCATAGATAGTAGATAGAAAATAGACAGGGGGAGGGCAAGAATAGTAGGGGAAATGTAGAAGCTAAAGAACTTATGACACATGGACATGAACTAAAGGGGGGAATGTGGGTGGGAGAGGGTGTGCAGGGTGGAGGGGAATGAAGAGGGGTAATGGGACAACTGTAATAGCATAATCAATAAAATATATTTAAAAAAAGAAAAAAATGAAGAAGAGAGTAAAAAGGAACAAGACAGGAAAGTAAGAATATTGAATATTGTCAAGTTTTTTGTAATTCCAATCTTTAGCAAATTAGGAATAGAAGAAAATGTGTTGACATCATGTCAGAAGAGGATACCTCAGTTTGTAGATTGTGAATAAGAATGAATAGGCCAATTTGTTTATTTTTTCTTCTGTTTCCCTTGCCTGGGGAGATATATGCAATAAAATGCTGCTACAAGCAATGTCTGAGATTTTTCTGCCTATGTTTTCTTGTATACTTTTTTTTAAA
>CM052540.1:54736032-54748077 GCA_028533065.1 Trachops cirrhosus | reverse complement strand
CAGTACAGTTTCTATCCTTTATTCCCATTCCAGCCCACCCACCCATTCCTCCCCTCCTCCCTCCCCTTTCCAACACCCCTAGTTTTGTCCCTGTGTCCTCTATATTTGTTCCTGTAAACCCTTCCCTTCTCCCCTGAAATTCCCTCCCCTCTCCCCTCTGGTCACTGACAACTCTATTTCAGTGTCTTTTGTTATATTTTACTTGTTTCTTTGTATACTTTTTATGGTCTGGGGTTTAACATTTAAGTCTTTAATCTGCTTTGAATTTATTCTTGTGTGTCGTGTAAGAAGGTGGTTTAGTTTCCTTTTTCTGTTATGTATCTGTCCAATTTTCCCAACACCATTTATTGAATAAACTATCTTTAGTGCATTTTATGTGCTTGCTTCCTCTGTCAAATATTAATTGACTATAAAGGTATAGATTTATTTCTGGGCTCTCTATTTTGTTCCACTGATCTATGTGTCTGTTTGTATGCCAGTACCATGCTGTTTTGATTACTATGTCCTTATAATATAATTTAATATTAGGTAGCACATATAGATGGCCAATACACATATGAAAGGATGATCAACATCACTAATCATCAGAGAAATGCACAATGAGGTAGCATCTTACACTTTTTAGAATGGCTATCATCAATAAATCAATTAAACAACAAGTGCTGGTGAAGATGTGGAAAAAGCAGTATTTTCACTTGTGCACTGTTGGTGGGAATGCAGATTGGTACAGCCACTGTGGAAAGCAGTATGGAGATACCTCAAAAAACTAAAAATGGATCTGCCTTTTAACCCAGCGATACCACTTCTGGGAATATATCCAAAAGAACCCAAAACACTATTTCCAAAGAACATAAACACCCCTATGTTCATTTCAGCGTTATTTATAATCACCAAGATATGGAAGCAGCCCAAAAGTCCATCATTAGATTAGTTGATGAAACAACTGTGGGACATTTACACAATGGAACTCTACTTGACTGTAAAAAAGAAGAAAATTTTACCCGTTGCAATAGCATAGATAGACCTGGACAATATTATGCTAAGTGAAATAAGCCAGTCAGAGAAAGACAAACACACCATGATTTCACTCATATGTGGAATCTAACGAACAAACTGAACTAAAGGAAAATAGAGACAGGCTCATAGATGAAGAGCAGGATGGCAGGTAAAGATGGGGGTTAGGAGGATGAGGGACTGAGCAAAAAGGAAAAAGGACTCATGGAGGGAGGTATAAGGAGACTAAATGGTAATGGAAAAATACAACAAAAATAAAAATAAAGAAAGGAATTTACCTAATGGGGGGAGAATGACTAGAGAATGTATTATATTTTATTCCCTTAACTGTGACTATTTCAACTTTTAAGAAAAATATCCAACCTTATGTTTATATTGCACTAATTTTTATTCTTAATCCACATATTGAACATCTTCTAAATTTAAGGTACTTTGCTAGGTGTTTTGTGTAGTAGTGAGTTTACATGTTAAATCTTAACACATAGTTAAGATTAGCATTACATAGGTGAGGAAACAGACACTCAGAGGTTAAATGACCTGCCCAGGATCTCCAGCTGGTAAATGGAGGAGGCAACATTGGCATCTAATTATGTGTTTCTCTAAGCCTATGTATCCTAATCTATAAATAAGGAATAATAAAAACACTTTGTATAAATGTTCTAAGTATTATAAATAATATATGAAAAGTTGCAGTGCCTGTCACATAAAAGCTTGTATGATAGCTGATAGCTCTTGTACTATATACCTCATCTATCAACAGGGGACATCTTGTACTAAAGATCGTAGAGATGACTGCATCATAACTCCATTATTTGCCCCATGGGAAATTCAAAGTCCTCCCCAATATTGCCCTAATTAACCAGTGGTTGATATTTTCCCTCCATGATTTCTTGATCCTAGTTCACTCTATAGCTTATAGCAGTTCCATCGTTGGAATGGCATAAAAGCAAATATTAGACATCTCTGTTCTGAAAATTTCCTTGGCTATTTCAGCCAAATGGGCTCCAGCTCCCACGCTTAAACCACATTCATTTGTTACATGGAACAGGATAGCTCTTTCTCCCAACTACTGTTGCCTGGAGGCTTCAGTCTTAGCCACAAGCAGGTACTAAGGTATTTTCTTAAGGCAAAACAATGTCTCCTTTAGGCATACCCTTGAAATCGACTGATAAAATTAGCTTTCACCTAGAGGACCCTCATTTTTACACAATTGGGCTGGATTTCTTACCTGTACTCTGTGGTTTCCTGGGTGAATCACTGTGGACAAGTTATTCTGGTACTTATTCCCTCAACTGTGAAATAAGAAAATTGGGCTTGATGGTCAGCAAATCCATTTTTGCTCAGTAATTTTATTCCATTCAAAGCTTTCAGATAATTCCCTTTCTTATAAATTTCAGCACAGGAGGTAGGGTTTGGAATGGAATTTGAGAATATTTCATAACCAATTGCACAATGAAGGATGCTTTATGCATAAGGAAAAATCATCAATTTTGTTTTTGCTGGTTCACCATAAATGAAATAAAAGCCACAACCTCTCCTTTAGCACCTTCAATCATCGTGTACTATATGACCACACTAATAAAAACAGAGACAAAGGAGATACAATGTTTTGAAAATGATGGAAAAGGGCAGAAATATAATTGTTAAGGATAAAATGTGTTATAATAATATTGATGAGACCAGGAAATGTTTTCCTATCTAGCCACTGAAATTCAGGGAGGCAACTGTTTTGTTATGCTGAAGCATTTGGCAGTGCGTGCAGCAGCTTCCAGAAATATATTTTTCTAGTAAAAAAAAAAAAAAAGAAGAAATACACACTCATTGTAAGAAAATTGGAACATTCAGAGGGATAAAAAATAAAATGTAAATTATATTATCAGCCAGAAATAACCATTGTTAATGTTTTTCTTTCTTTCTATTGGGATTAATTGGAGCCAATGTTACATTCTGACTTATATTTCTTTTTAAGTATATTTTATTGATTATGCTATTACAGTTGTCCCTATTTTTTTCTCCCCTTTCTCCCACTCCTCCCTGTACCACCCCACTCTACAGCATTCCACCCCCCTTAGTCCATGGGTTGTACATGTAAGTTCTTTGGCTTCTCCATTTCCCATACTATTCCTAACTTCCCCCTGTCTATGTTGTGCCTACCTATTATGCTTCTTATTCCCTGTACCTTTCCCCCCAATTCTTTCCCTCCTCTTCCCCACTGATAACCTTCCATATGATCTCCATCTCTGTTCTCATTGTTTGCTTAGATTTTGTTTTTGTTTTTTAGGTTCAGTTGATATTGTGAGTTTGTTGTTATTTTATGGTTTACAGTTTTTGGTTGCCTTCTATTTCATATATTTCATATTTTGCCTTGAACATTTCATATAATAATGGCTTGGTGATGATGAACTCCTTTCACTTGACCTTATCTGAGAAGCATTTTATCTGCCTTCCCATTCTAAATGATAGCTTTGCTGGATAGAATAATGTTGGATGTAAATCCTTGCTTTCATGACTTTGAATACTTCTTTCCATCCCCTTCTTGCCTGTAAGGTTTCTTTTGAGAAATCAGCTGATAGCCTTATGGTAATTCCTTTGTAGGTAACTCTCTCCTTTCTTCTTGCTGCTTTTAAGATTCTCTCCTTATCTTTAATCTTGGGTAACTTAATTATGATGTGTCTTGGTGTATTCCTCTTTGGGTCCAATTTCCTTGGGACTCTCTGGGCTTCCTAGACTTTCTAGAAGTCTATTTCCTTCACCAGATTGGAGACGTTTTCCTTCATTATATTTTTTAAATAAGCTTTCAAGTCCTTGCTCTTCCTCTTCTCTTTCTGGCACCCCTGTGATTCGGATGTTGGAGCATTTAAAGTTGTCCCAGAGGTTCCTAAGCCTCTCCTCATTTTTTTAAATTCTTGTTTCTTCATTCTGTTCCAGTTGGATGTTTACTTCTCCTTTTGTTCCAAATTGTTGATTTGAGTCTCAGTGTACTTCCCTTCAATGTTGGTTCCCTTTATATGTTCTTTTATTTCACTTTGTATAGTCTTCATTTCTTCCTTCATTTTGTGACTGAGTTCAATCAATTCTGTGAGCATCCTGATTACCAGTGTTTTGAACTCTGCATCAGATAGGTTGTCTATCTCATTGTCACTTAATTCTTTTTCTGGAGTTTTGCTCTGTTCTTTCATTTGGTCCATATTTCTTTGTCTCGGTGCACCTGTTAAGTTGTAAGGACAGGAGACTTAGGTATTCGCCAGGGTGGGGCAATCCTCTGTGCTGCATTGTGGTGGGAGGGGTCAAAGAAGAAACAATGCTTCTTGTTCTCCCCACTTTCCCTAAACTGGGAGTTCTCCTGCCACTGCAACCACCACAGATTTTTACAGCCAGTGGTTTTGAGCCTTCAGTTTCCCACACTGAAAGTTTCAGCAGTCTGTTTTGCTCCCCCAGTTGTTCCTCTCAGCTTATCAGCCCATGACTATGGGATCACCCTGGCCCCACGGCCTGCCACCTTGCCTTGCCACATGTCCTCTCTGCCCCCATCTCTGCTCCTCCTACCAGTCTGGATGAATGTTTCTTTAACTCCTTGGTTGTTGGACTTCCATGCAGTTTGATTTTCTGGCAGTTCTAGTTATCTTTTGTTTTTAAATTGGTTGTTATCCTTCTTTTGGTTGTATGAGGAAGCGAAGCATTTCTGCCTACACCTCCATCTTGGCCAGAACTCCTGACTTATTTTTCTTAATGTGGGTGATGATCATATCTTTCCCATCAATGTATTGCAACATTGTCCTATGAAGTGTTGAGTGATGACTATGGTCATAGTAACCAGAATTAGGGTGGGTTGATGACTTAGTTCTTAATATTAGGATTATGACTTTTCAGAGGAAATAGTAAAGTTAGGCATTTGCTTTCAGAAACCCTGAAGGAGAATAAAATCCATCTCAATATTTGAAGACTGGTTACATGTAGAGTAGCTATATCTTTTAGTTGCATGTCATGAAAAGTGCTGCAGTAATCCTGAGTGAGCACTTAATGGGAAGTGGTGAGAAGAGCTTATTTTGGGGTGGAAAGCCTGCTGGGGTTCAGGAACAAATCAAGTGGGGACAATATAATGCCACTGGGAACTCAGGCATTTGTGGATCTCTTGGCAGAAATTCAAATCCTGGCTTTTAACCCTGCTGGCTGACTAACCATATACACGTTTTCCTCTTTGGGACCCAGTTTCTTAATATATAATAACTGTATCTCCTATCTCACTGGGACTCTGTAGGAATTAATTGGCATAATGCATATAAGTCATTTATCCCAGAATATAATTTTAAGTGCAAAATAAGTATTAGCCATGTATTATTGTTGTATTATTATTATCACCACCCATATTTGACAAGCTCCAGTAAGTGTCAAAGGGGTATAGTCAAGAAAAACTTATTTTTCTCTGGTCACAATCTTTCACTGTTATTCTTGTTCTCCCTTTTCCACACCTTGGCAATATCTTGAGTAAAGTTTGTGACTTTTCTGTCCCTTTGGATTACTAAAATTTAATCCTGCTTCAGAGTTCCATATCAAGTAATTTAGGTCTCATCTTTTACTTCCCCACCATCCTACCCCCAGCAGCCATGAACTGGGGCAAGTGATGAGGCTGGCTTCCACAACCTTTTCTGGCTAAGTAGTATTCCATTGTGTAAATGCCCCATAGTTGTTTTATCCACTCATCAACTGATGGACACCTGGCCTGCTTCCATATCTGGGTGATTGTAAGTAACACTGCCATGAACATAGGGGTGCTTATGTTCTTTCTAATTAGTGTTTTGGCTCCTTCATATATATTCCCAGAAGCAGGATTGCTGGGTCAAAAGGCAGATCCATTTTTAATTTTTTGAGATGTCTCCATACTGCTTTCCACAGTTGCTGTACCAGTCTGCATTTCCACCAACAATGCAAAAGCATTCCCCTTTCTTCACATCCTCACCAGCAATTGTTGTTTGTTGATGTATTGATGATACCCATTCTGAGTGGTGTGAGATGATACCTCATTGTGGTTTTAATTTGCATTTCTCTGATAATTAGTGATGTTGAGCATTTTTTCATATGTCTGTTAGCCATCTGTATATCCTCTTTGGAGAAATTCAGGTCCTTTTCCCATTTTTTTAATTTGTGTGTGTGTGTGTGTGTGTGTGTTTTGGTAAGTCTTCTTTTCAATATATTGTCCTAGCATTCTTATCATTTGGAAAATTTGTTCAAATATAATTAGTTGTCCAGGAAAACACTGTGACAAGTTTTAAAGCAGAGGCTTAAGAGAAAGAATCACAACCCAATAGATCATATGCCTGCCTAAAATAATTGGTCTCTTCAGTGATAGGCATGATTGGCCATAAAAGTTACATTTGTTAATTCACGAAAGGATAGAGAAGACCAAACCCAATGGAGGTTGTTTTTTTTTTCCCTCAGATGCTAGCAGAAGTAAGATAATCCTGGCCAATTTCACCATTTCTCCAAAGCAGTGGTTCTTAAAATGTATTCCCTGGATCACCTGGGAAATTATTAGCAATGCAAATGCTTGGGCCCCATGCCAGACCTACAAAATCAGGAACTCTGGAAGAGGGGCACAGCCAGCTGTGCTTTAGGAAGTGCCGGATGATTCTGATGCACATTCAGAATTGAGAAGCACTGCTTTAATGCAGGAGTTTTTAACCATGGCTACACATTTGAACATCTTGGGCCCTGAAAGGAAAAAGAGAGGAAAAAATTTTTTCTGGGCCCCAACCCATAGAAGTTAGATCACAATATCGGGGGTGGGTTCCAAGCAGGGATATTTTTAAGAAGTTCCTGAAATGATTCTAGTTAATGACCAGAATTGAGAACCACTAAGTCAACAGACTCAACACGGCTATGAAGAGCTCTCCTGGAGCTGCTGTCAGGTATGAACAGCCCAGCTGCAGGGCTGTAGGTCCCCACCCTAATTCACCTGGAGCAACCTAACGTTTAGCTGCTTTCCACTCTTGGCTTCAGTGTAATGTTTTGTTTGAACAAAGGTTTCTGTGGCTAAAAAGTACAAACATTAATTCTCTGAAGGATAATAAATGGTAAAAGCCAAGAGCCCTTTATTTCCTTCTAATTCCATTTGATGGAGAAGGTGAGACAGTAAAGTAAATATATGTGGAGCTTATCAGGGAAGAATAGCAGCAGGAGGCTCCTCGTGAGGTTATAGGAAATCTGAGGTTTGGAACGGGCTGAAGTGCATGGAAACATTTGTGTGGGAAGTTCAGGAATGTGGTGTGTGTTCCAACTCCTCAGTGCTTCTCTGACCTGATCCTCTAAAACTCCTTGCTCATTAGAACATAAATTACACTATTACAGATTAAAAACATGTTCACCTTTTGAAAAATAATTCATGGTATAACACAAAGTAGCAATTTTTTCTCCTGATTTTAGTTAGCTAGCATCAAATCTATGAGCAAAACATGAAATACAAAGTACAGACATGTTTAAAATAACAAGAAGATGTCCAAAGCGGGGCTACATCAGCATGCATGGCCCACATTGGGATATTTTTAATGACAAATAAAATGCTGCAATTGAAACTATTTTAGAATACCTGTTTTAATTATCTTTACTTTAATTGAAGTAGTTCTGTATATAAACATGCTGAGGTATATAAGAAGGAATAAATATAAATATAAAGTGTGAATATCTTCATTGAGCAAGGTAGATAGACATTTTAGATGGCAATTTGAGTCCCTCTCACTTTCTCTCTCTCTCTCTCGCTCTCTCTCTCTCTTCTCTCTCTTTCTCGCACACACACACACACACACACACACTCACACAACCAATGACAGACTTTGACAACATTCACAATTAGAGGATTCCAAATGTCCCCTAGGTCCCTGGAAAAGGAAACCTAACTAAAGAAAAAGTCTAGCATGTTGCATGCGGTGACTTGGCTGATGATGGACATGAGTCTAAGTAAACACAAAAACAATGAACAATATTTAAATCTGGAGAGGTATAAAAACACATGCCTGATGAGTGTCACAGGTGTCAACTGAACAGATGGAGAGAAGAATGGACCTGCAGGGTGGGGAGGCAGAAGTGGCTGTCAAAGGTGGCAAAAACAGGAAGTTCCGGTTGGTGGGATGCATGGTAGAATTACAATAATAACAGTGATCATCACAGACACCTCCTTCCTCCTCTCCGCTGCAAGTGTATAAATAAGGAACTGGAGTATGACAAACACTCCATAAAACACTCATAAAATCACATTGTCCTTCCAGCTCTCTTTATGTGACCTGCTATGGAAATACAAAAAAGGCAGGGTGGGAGGCAGAAATTTTTCTGGCCAAAAGGAGAGTTTAAGCAAGACTTCTTTTATCAGGGAATGAGGAGTCAAAGCTAACAAACAAACAGAAAAAGCACAACACTTCTTTCATCCTGAATCTTGAAACTTGGAAGATCAGAAACACTGTGGCTCAATTCATGGGGCTTTTTCCCATGGCTTTTGAACTATGTAAGGACAGACACTTCATTCATTCATGTTCCCAACAACATGCATAGGACCTTCAGCTTGAAGAAAAATGTAAACATACTTAGAATATGCATTAATTCTTCCATAAAATTTCCCCAATACCCTGTTTTTTTTAGATCATACATTATCTGTGTATAACTTCCTACAATATACTCAAACATTTTCAGTGGTAGAATCTGCTTACATATTAACTCTTGTGAGTGAACCACAATTTATAAAACAAATTAAAGTAGAACTGCAGAGGCCAATCCAGGGTAGGGAGCTCAGGCTGCAAGATCACCCTTGCTTCACCCCTCACAGTGACCGGAGCTCTCCACGAGGCATTGAAACTTAGCAGAGCACTTTGAAAATCATTGTAATGTCTGGAAAAAGTCCAGGCATTATTAATACAATGAGAATAGTTTGCAACCTTGATATAACTTGGCAGCGAAGGAGAATGGACTGGAATTCACATGCATGAACAATGATGACTTCACTGTGCTAGTCAGTGCGGGCAGTAGACACCGTTGAGTGAGCATGTGTACTGTGTGGCCATTGCATTCAAAATAACTGAGTGAGTAGAGCAACAAATCTACATCAAATTTTGCATTAAGCTTGAACATTCCTCCACAGAAACTAGTCAGATGATTCAGAAGGCTTTCAGGGATGATGCAATGAGTGCAGTGCAAATAAAAGTGTGACACAAATATTTCAAAAATTGTCAAGAATCTGTCGAAAGTGATCCACATTCTGGAAGGCCTGCAACAAGCAGAGAACCTGAGAGTGTTGAATGTGTACAGGCTGCGATCAACAAAGACTGGAGAACTGTGTGAGGTCCCAAGGTGCCTACTTTGAAGAGAACTGAGGCATCATTGTCCTGTGTACAGTGTTTCTTGTATCTTGTATCTTCTTCAACATTGTCTCTGTTTTTCATATTACATAGCTGGATACTTTTTGAACAGACCTCATATGTTATATATCATGAGTACATGTGGAATATATTTGTAAAATCTTACAAATGATTTTTCAATAACAGTAACTATTTACTATTCAATATAAATAGTATTGAGTAGTTCAATAATAGTAACTATTTACTATGTTAATATCTGTGTACCTGCTATGAGACAATCCAATCCATGTACCTGTCTCTCATTGACCCATCCCCTTAGAAACTGTCTTGCACAAAGGCCCTCATTTTCTCACCCTAGTTTCATTTTGAGAAGATCTTTTCTCTCTTTCTTAAATTAGATGTTTACTTATTTTTTTCTTTGCAGTTGAGGTACAACTTGCAACACTAAAGTGCACATACCTGAGGTGCACAGCTCCATTACTTTGACCTGTGGACACACCTGTGTGATTTCCACCTAGAGCAACATAGAGAATATTTTAGCACCCCAAAATGTTTCCTTCAAGTCATTCCATTCTCTAGAAGGTACCAATTCTTCTGACCTCTAACACAGAAGATGAGTATTTCCTGTGTGTGGACCTCATGTAAGCATAATCATAGATTGTAAAGTTTTTGTGTCTGGCTTCTTTCACTCAGCAAGTAAGATTCACCCGTGTGCCTATCTGTGAGATTGGCTCATGGGGATGACCTTGACTTTTATTTTCCTAGAATCAGAAGTTATCTGACATATGTATATACCTGCTTCTTACCCACATTCATCTTAACAATGATCATCATCTGGATTCAGGGGAGAAAAAAATTGTAGGACTTTAAATTTATCTAGTCCAGTAATGTTAAGAGACTGGCCTGAAGTTGTGCCTCTTGTTCTTGAGAGAGCTAGAAATAAAGAAGTTCATTGTCTTGACTCTCTGTCTAGCGACCTCTCCATTACCTCATGCTCCCGTCTCTCTTTATTTCTTTTCTCTCATTCACCACCCTACCAACCCCCTGCCTTTTCTTTAAGAAGCAATGGAAAGCTCATCTACCCTATTAGTAATATCCTAAAGAATGTGGCTTAAACTCTCTCTCACTTCTCCAGCACTGACCTGACCCACTCTGTGGCTTCTTTCTTTCCTCTTGCATACCTGACTCATATCCAATATACTTACAAAGTTGCAAGTACATTTTGTTCCAAATTGTACTACTGCCTTTCACCCTACATTTATTTACTCCTTGGTATTTTGAAATCTCTCTTCCAATGCATGATGCTGTGAAAATTGCTGTAACCGTGCTAACCAATGACATTTTTCCAGCTATCTTTTCTAGTCCATCTTTATTACTACCTGTCCCCAGATTTCTGAGGCTTTTGATTTCCATCTATTGTTAACCAGAGACATTGAAATAAAGAATAAACTGACAGTAACCAGAGGGGAGTGGGGAGAGAGATAACAGGGGAAAGAGGGGAAAGGGTCATCAAAGAATGACCCATGGATGAAGCCAAAGAGGGGAAGAATGGAGGGTGGGAGGTGAAGGTAGGTGGGGCAGGGGAATGTGGTAGTGGGAAAATGGAGACAATGGTATTTGAATAACAATAAAAAAAGATAAAAAAAGAAATATGTCCTACCTAGACTTCCATAACTTTCTCATTTCATTGCAGCTTTATCATTTTTGTCTGAATCTGTTTTCTATATTCCCTCTGGTGTTTGGTTTCTACTCCACATTATCCAATTTATTGAAGCAGTAAAATTTTGAATTATATGACAGCATCAACAACCCAGGATGAGAAATCACAAGCAGACATAATAACTACAAACATTTATATAGCATGATTCTAAGCATTTTACTCATTTAATCATCCCAATGACCCCCTATAGTAGGAACTACTTTTAAAAACCCTGTTTCACAGATGAAGAAACCAAAGGAAAAAAAATTAACTCACCTAAGATCATATAGGTGATTAGAATTGAAGTCAGTGGATCTGGCTACAAAGTCATTGATCTGAACAGCCTCCCAAAGATGAAGATGTTATGAATTCAGAACACAGGCAAAATTAAAAGAAGACAACTTAGGGTGTTTAGGATAAATTTTCAGGAAAAACTTGGAGAGACTTTCAAGATGAACAATATAGTATACACGGGAATTTAATGTGGCAAAGCCATCTGGAAGAAGATGACGGGTGGATAAAATGGGGAAGATTCCAAGGGACTCAAAAATAGCTGCCTTCATGTAAAGAAGGGGAGAAATGACCCTGAGCATTCAACCAGTGTTGCAAGGACAAACTGCTGATAAACATTACACTCAGCAGGAGGAAGGGATAATGTTTGGGGTTAGTGCAGAACAATTATACCAAGTTGGTTTTCATAGATTACATAATGACAGCCTATATATTTTTTTATTTTTTAATCATTACTCAAGTACAGTTTCTATCCTTTACTCCCGTTCCAGCCAACCCACCCATCCCTCCCTTCCTCCTTCCCATTTCCAACCCCCCTAGTTTTTGTCCATATGTATTTTATATTTCTTCCTGTAAACCCTTCCCATTATCCCCTGAAGTTCCCCTGAAATTCCCTCCCCTCTCCCCTCTAGTCACTGTCAGCCTGTCCTCTATTTCAGTGTCTTTGCCTATATTTTGCTTGTTTCTTTGTTTTGTTGTTTA
>CM052540.1:54712462-54735532 GCA_028533065.1 Trachops cirrhosus | reverse complement strand
TTCTTCATTTCCTCTTGGCCCTTGTTAATAGTTTCTATTTCCTTTTTCAAGTTGATATAGTTTGCAGTGAGTTCATTGTAACTTCCCTGTAGTTTCTGGTAGCTCATTGTGAGTTCGTTGAACTTCCTGATAATCATTGCTTTGAACTCCGTATCTGATAGTTGAGTTGCCTCTATTTCATTTAGCATTCTTTCTGAGGCTTCCTCCTTTCCTTTCATTTGGGGATTCTTTGTCTTCTCATTGTTCTGACACTCTTCTTGCTAGCTTCAGCTTCTTAAATTGATCTGTTCTGGCTCCCTGGGTTTATGGTGTGAACTTTTGTGGTAGAATACCTGTGAGATTCAATGGTGCAGTCTCTTTTGGGTATCCAGGTGTTCACCATTTCTGCCTACTCTTTTTTTTGTGATCAGTTGGAGGTGGAAGGCAAAATGGTTTAAGACAGCAAGAGAGTATTATATGGCATTAACAGTAGCAGCCAGTAGAGAGGAGATAGGAGATCCTTTGGCTGTGTATAGTGTTAATCGTGATCTTCTACCCCACTAGCCACTTTTCAGAAAGGATGTAAAGAAGAGAAGACTCTTGTTGGGAAGGAAAGGATTGTGAGTTGGCTCTAGAAAGCAGTGAGGATGGTCAGATTCTGAGGTAGAGTGAGAGTAAAGAGTAGTAAATAGGTGTAGTGTGTGAGAGAATAGAGTTAACCACTATAGTAATAGAGTTCAGGAAACTGTGAAGTGGGCTAAGATCTGGGATGGGTGTTGTGAAGTATTTAAAATTGTATGGAATACATATTATTTACAGTAATATTAGAGCAGCAATCATATGACAGAATCTATGAGATCTAGATAACAAGAATATGGAGTATTGAGCCTTGAGTAGTGTACTAATGGAACACAAATGAAGGCCAGTAAATTAGCAATACACTATGAATGAGATAACAGGGGAAACCTATCAAATGATACAATATAACCTGCCAAGCAAAGAAGACTATACAGAAAGAAGAGGAATACCAAAACACTATTAAAATAAAAAGTGTAAGAATAATGAAATAATGATAATACAATTATGCAATTACTTGAAGGTTGAAAAAAAGGAACAAAGCAGAAGATGGAAAGAAGAAGAGGTAAATTTGGAAAGAAAGGGAGAAGGATCAATACTAGAATGACAGAAAGAGAAGCATAAAGAATTGATAGATCTAAAAATAATAACAATTAAAAGATAAAAAGTTACTTAAAAATAATTAAAAGAAAAACAAAATAAAAAAACAAACAAACAAATAAAAAACACCTATTGTTGGTTCCAGACTGACCAAACTGGTTTTTCTAGCTGGCTTTAGCAGACTGAGGGGCGACTGGAGACAGTTTTTCTCTGTTCAGTTCAGAACTCAGCCAGCCTCTGTCATACTGTTCCTAGGGCTAGCTGTGCATTCTCCCCAGAGCCCGTCTGGTGCCTCTCTGAAGGGTCCTGTGTGTGGGGTCTAGGTGCTCCTAAGTCCAATCTGGGAGTTCACTGCCATGGGTTCCAATGTCCCATGGGGTGCCCGTGCCTTTTTCGGGTTCATGGGTGTGCACTCTGTGGATCTCGAGGGGTGCCTATTTCCCCCAAATTCACTGCCTGGGCATCATATGTTCCGGGGAGCGCCCACGCCTTTTCCTTTTTCACAGCTGTGGTTTCCGAGTCTTCCACAAAACCACATTCTCTTCAGGTTGGGGGGCTCAGACGCACAGGCGGGTGCTCTTGATCACACAGCCGGGCACCTTTGGTCACACAGCCGGGCACCCTTGGTCGCACAGGCTGGGGTGAACACTCTCACCAGGACCATGTGTGGGTGCTCACAGCCCCTGTGTGGGTGCTTCTCTGTCCTCACTCCCCTCTCTGTGCCCTCCAGTTAACTGGCCTTCCCCGGTGTTGCTCAATCCTTGTTTGGCCAGGGAGGGAACGGTTGACCCAGCTCTCTCCCAGGAGCCCCAAGGCAGACCCCTGAGTGCTGGGCCTGGAGCTGCAATCTCCCTGGTCCCTGCGCTGATCCCTGGGCCCTTATTATCGCAAAGTAGTCTCCTTACCGTTGGGTTTTTCAATGTCCACTACAATATGTGATCTCCTATTTTCATATATGTTGTGATAATGTTGGCTGTTTGCTCTTCCTCTGTAGATTGGCTAGGATTTTTCTCCCGTGTGTAGGGGAAAGTAGAATCTGCTCCCTTCTACCACACCACCATCTTCCTCCCAAAAGCCAGCCTATATATTTTTTTAAAATAAAAATGCTATTTCATTGCTTTCTATAATACATAAAATTGGATGAACTAAATGAGCAAAATGATTGATTTGGCAGAAACTGAGCCACATGTAATCTCTTTAAAAATGTAGACAGTACTTAATTATGTCTATATCATCCACGGTGCCAAGAACAGCATTTTCACATTTTCCATACCAGAATTTTTGTGTTCATATGGAATTTATAGTGGGTTAAAATAGTGATGGATGGTTGCAATCTATTAAAACAACAATAAATACCTAATACTTTAAATCCTTACTATGTGTTTGGCCATATTCTAAGTGCTTTATGCCATTCATTCTCAAAAATATCTTGAATAAAGGGTGTTATTCCTATCTGAACATAAGGAAATTGAGACTCAGAGAATTATGTAATAGACTTGTGGTGGCACAATTGAGTGATAAAGTTGGGACCCAAAGTCAGTCTGTTCGCCTCTAGAACCAAAGGTAATATATTTTCCACCATTCTAGAGAAACAGAGACAAAGGGAGAGAATGAACAATTATACCTATATGTAGAAGCAATACTAATTTAATTGATGCCAATGGAATGACAGTACAGAGCTGTGGCACATTTCATTTGAGATTCTCAGAGCCTGATTTTGCTTTGTTACACACACACCCCTTCTCTTGTGAGGCTCAGGAAAGAATGCACGAAAAAATCTTTGGTCAATGATTATGTTTATAACAAGTCCACTCGAAATTAAAAATGCCAGCTATATCTATTATCATTTGTGCTTTGCAAACGACTTTATCTCATTTTATATTCACATTCATGAGTTGCAGTACAGAGTTTATGGAGAAACCTAGTCACAGGGAGGGACTCATATCTCCTCTCTCACAGCTCCTATCTCATAGCAAGGAAGTGGCAGCAGACCTGCAGTAGAACCCAGATCTGCTGATTCTTTTTTTTTCAGTGTTTTAATTTTTTTTATTTTCTTAATTACATTTTTTTGATTATGCTATTACACTTGTCCCAGGTTTCCCCTCTTTGTCCCCTTTCACCCAGTACCTCCAACCCCCTCAGGCAATCCCCACCCCATTGTTCATGTCCATGGGTCATTCATATAAGTTCTTTGGCTACTCCATTTCCTATACTGCACTTTACATTCACATGGCTATTCTGTAACTACCTACTTGTACTTCTTAATCCCCTTACATCTGCTGATTCCTAATTTTGAGCCAAAGCTTACTCCTCAGTCTCATTTAAATGAATTCCTTTCCTCATTACATACCTCCAATATTTTCTCAGCTCCATGCCTGACCCAAAGAAGGTCTACAGCAAATATAAATGGAAGGAAGACAAGCTGTTCTGCTTGAATATGTTGATGTCTTCCAGAATCATAGATGAGTTTACCACCTAATGATGCCATCTAGAAATGGCAATGTAGAAATTACAATACTTTCCAAGTGCAAGCATTTGCACAAAAGTGAACGTGGATTACTGTTTTTTACATTGGTTCCTTGTGCTATTCTTAAAAGAACGAGCTCTGGCATCAGGCCCCTGAATCCAAACCCTCACTCCCACATTTACAGTCAGTGGCTAGGGCAAGTCATACTCAGATTCACTTGTTAAGCCTGAACTAGTTTCTTCACCTGTGACTGTTATCCAACAGTATCTCCTGTGTGGGGTTTTTGTGACTATTAAATAAAGTATGTAACATATTTCAAGCAATACCTAAGACAAGGTAAGAAATAAGTAGTAGTTATTATGTCATCATCACCATTCTGTATTTCCTCGAAGATAGCATTGGTTGTAAGATTCCACATTAATTTTTTACCATAAAGAAAGAACAAAAAATCAAGTATATCTTGTCACTGTTTATAAGATACATTACATTTCAGTAAGTTAGATTTGTGACAAAAGTTTTATCTCAGTTATATAAAGCACAGTATACATGCATATGTGTGTTCACAGATTTAAATTGCAGTCTGAATCAAGTTTAAGAGTAGAAAACTTCAGCTAAGTTTCCCCAAAGAAAGTTTAAAAGCAGTTCTCTGTTCAACTAAGAAAAATTCTTTCAATAGTATAGTGAAAATGTTCTGAGGTAGAGACAACTATGTATGCTTCTCTAGTTAGTATACTTTTAAACTTTCTGAATGATGTTTTAATAATGTGCATGTGTTCACAGATTTTTGAAATGGGCTAGTAATATATATTGCAAAAACAAATAAACAGTAGAGATATGTCATTTGAAAAAGTAAAATGTATTTTTTCATAACCAGATAAATACACTTGCAGATGCTTTTCTGTAAAAAAAAAAAAAGAAGAAGAAGAAGAAGTGATATCTGGCGAATTTCAGGAACTTTATTGGAATGACAAAGTTCAAACTGCTGCCAAAGCTTACATATAAGGCTTATATAGAGAGACAGAAGAGATCTCACTATGTTGATAAGAGTTTTATTTCTTGGTTCTCATTTTCCATTACTGCTTGGTAAATAGCCATGAAGTATTCAGAGTGTTTCTGCTCAATAAATTTCTCAAATCTTATATCCTTCTCTCCCAACTTCATTCAAAACCAAGCACACATCTTAACAAAGATTATGTATCTAGAGAATCTAGCACATCACTGGAGAAATATACTAATCTCTCTTTGTATATTTGAGGATAATCTAATGCAAAACCTATCTTTGAAACAATAACTTTAAGGTTTAATGATATCATGACTCCAGTACAACTAAATCAGTCATGACAGTTGATTCAGAATTTCAGACATTTTCATGCTTACAGAAATTGATCAGATTGAATACATTGATCCAATTCAGGATGTAGCTATTTTGTTGGAAGTGGAGATTAATGGTACATCAGCAGTATCTGACTATGTGGTTTACCATTGGCAAATGGAAAGCTCATTTATTATGGGCACTCAAAGTGGGTTTAAAAGGAATAAAGCTCTCAGACCAACAACTCATAGTAAATGACAGTAAATTGAGATGCTAAATATTTTCTAAATATTTTTGCTTTTTATTATTTTGTTTTATTTTATATTTTACTTTTCACATGTTCTTGCTTTGGAGAATGGAATACAGAGATGGCCAGGTTTGTAATTCCTATTGCAATTCCAGATCTGCAAGTCAGGAGATCTTTGAAGGTACACTTAAAAAAGGTGTATTGTAACTCTTTGAATTTGAGTTCACTTTGTAAAATAGAATATTGATTTTATGTACCACTAGGAACAAAAAAATACTGGCTATCAAACTATGATGCACCATTAACTTTAGACACATTCTAATTTCAGAGAAATTAAAATGTGAAAATATGGATGACTTAGAAATTATAAAATATGGTAGTTTCCATGATAAAATGTAGCTATGTCATCTCAGGAGCTTTTCAAAAAAGACCATATATTATGGTACAGAGAAAACCCGGGAACCTGAGAGCTTAGGAGGCATAATGGATCTCCTACATTATTCTGGATGCTTCAGAATTACCCAGTGGAATAGATCCTTTATTCCATACTCCAGAAATTCAAGGGATCTTTACTGCCCACCCTTCCCCCACCCCCCTGCCAATGCAAATCCAGAGCAGAGAAATTCCACAGCTTGCAAGACAGCTATTTAAATGTTTCTTGCTAGTTTTGCACCAAGGAGAAAGTTCAAGGTAGAATTCTAATCTTCATTTAAAGTTAATTGCTGATAGGAGGTATTGCAATGGGGGCCTTGGGGATGGAAACATTGCTGAACAGTCAGAATGATCCATGCCCCATTGGAAGCTCACATATTGTGAGACAGTTTGAGAGGTTTATTCCTCTAAGGCAACTTCATGTCTCCCCTCTTCACACCAACCCCATTTTAATTCATTAAACCACATTATAACAACTATAGTGTATTACTGGGGACAGGGAGATAGAGGACAAATACTAGAAGCCATGTTCCAAGGAGGTTACTGAGGTTAAATTAGGATAGTTAGTCCCAATATCCCAAGGCTAGATTGACAGTAGAAGTCTACACACACACATAATCTGTTGTGGAAACAGGAAAGTGAACAAAGAGTGATAAAGGATGTAGAGCTGTTACAGAAAAACAGACTCTTACACGATTCAGGGTGGCGGAGTAAGCCTTTTCATTTACTCGTAGGGACCTAGAGGAGAGGAACTCCAAATTCTGGGCACGGGGGAGGGGTCAGGTAGGTGGTTAAATACTCTCTAGCAAGGCGGGAAAAGGCAGGGGGGGGCTATGTGGGGCAAGCAAGGGGCACAGAGGTGGAATGTGGAATCTAAAGGTATAGAAGCAGAATGCGGAAGTTATCTGGGGCCCGGAACAAAGAGCCAGCTTTATTTCTCATAACAGAGTGAGTTTATTTGAATGCATTTGAAATATGCTATGTGTACAACTGAGCTCTTTCTTACATGGTTCTAGCAGATACGGCAGTGCATTAGCTCTGTTCTTCTCACCCCCACAGGTTGGGGTGTCCAACCTGTGGCCCACGGGCCACATGTAGTCTAGGATGGCTATGAATGTGGCCCAACACAAAATTGTAAATTTACTTAAAACATTATGACATTTTTTTATTTTCATTAGTGTTTGTGTATTTAATGTGTGGCCCAAGACAACTATTCTTCTTCCAGTGTGGCCCAGGGACACTGAAAGTTTGGACACCCCTGGATGAGAGAGGAAGCAATTCCACTAGATTCCTCTTCTTAACTCATAGTGATAAATAAATATTATTTCCCCAGGGAAGAAAATTCTAGGAGCATTCTCTCCCCAGGGTATACAAGAAAAATAATAATTCTAAATTTTGTGGACAGAAGAGAGGTTCTGTTTAGACCATCTCATATCTGGGCACTATAATTAAGAAGAAACAGACTGAAAAATGTAATCTAATCTTATATTTGCACAGTCTGCCATTCCTCTGTAAACCTATGTTAGTGGGAAATCAAAATGTTGCCTCCAAACTGTGCAGCATTCTTTGCTATTTACTTACTAAACATTGTTCTTTCCTAAAAAAAGTGGAATCAAGAGAAAAGGTGCCGGGATGGTATGCCTACATGTTGCGCGCATAGCAGCAAGTTATGATAAAACCCAACTATAAGTGTGCCAAACTACACACCACTGTGAAATAACTGAAGCCAAACTGTGAGGCAAAAAAGGTTTAGGTTGCTTGTACGTTTAATCTTTAAGGGGTATGTGAATGGAGGAAAAGGACAGAATAAAGTTCATGCAATTTACTTATTTTATCAATATACCTTTAAACTTTTATTACAAATATATATATATGTACTTCATATGCATGATTCAATTATTTTTATAGATGTCAGGAAATTAATTAGGCTTTGGAACCCGAGGATTTCACAGGGAAGTGGAGTGTCTGTGCTTTAACTCAGTGGGTGCTCCATAGAGCAGAACAGCTGCAAGGACTTGAAAGGCACGTCTATTGTGCAGTGCTCACTGCGGTCCTGAGAACCGGAACTGAGGGAGGTTTACCAACGCCTGTCTCTGCTGTTATGCTATGCGGGTGCACTTTCCTTTAAGGAAGGAGAATACTCTATAAATAATAACAGAAAGCAAATTTCTGCTCACTGCCATCAATTTTTGTCAATGAAATTAGTGCCATACATTTATATGAAAAATTTAGCTCTGATATTAAAATTCCTCTTAAGATTGGAGTGACCCTTTTTATTTTAAATCACATGATGAAAGGGACAAGATTTCTTATGATTCGCTAATGGTGCTCCTCCTTAAAAAAATTAGCACAGATTAAAATGAAACTGATGACTCTCTAAAAAACAGAGCCCTCCTGGGGCTTGTTCCACATAAAAGCAATTGCCTTAGTCTTTCAGTATAGAAAATATCCCTTTAAATACTTTCAACTCATTGCATTCCATGAGGGGAAGCGACTGTCTCCCCACCTTTAAATGTAATGGGTCTTCTGTGCAAGTTTCCTTAACTTTGACAGGAAACTTCCTGTCCTCATTCAGGGTTTGTTTTAAATTTATTGAGCACCTATTATGTGCCAGGTGCTATTTCATACCTTGATTTTATTTGATCCTCTCAACCCAGAGGCATAACTATTAGTATCACCATTTTTAAAGACAGAAAAAATGAGTTTCAGAAGGTTAAATAAATTGTTTAGAGAAAAATAATAAGTGAAAGAATTAGCATTTTGACACCATTTTTGTCCAATTTCATAATCTATTTTCATAAACTGTTGTCTTTATCAAGGCATGCTTTAGTGGAATTTTTTCAGAATTATAGAGCACAGTTTTCTGGGGGCAGCCCCAAGTAAATGTTTCAGGATACAAATTTAGGGAAAAAAAATGAGAGAGACAAAGAGAGGCACACAGAAAAACAGAAGGAGGCAAGGCAAAGGAAGGAGAGAGTGAGAGAGAGGGAGACAGATGGAAAGGAAGACAGGGGCAGAGAAAAAGAGGGAGAGACAGAGAGAATGAGTGATAGTGATTGGCTCATACTAGACAAACTAACAGCCAGCCCTAAGAGTCAGCCTCTAGGCAACACATTTGACCAAGAAGAATGGCAGAGTCTAAAGTATGGAAGACCAGTCCCACCCTGGGATACTTGAGGTCTCTAAAGCAATAGATTGCATGCAAGTGATTCTCTGCTGTTCTGATTCCTCACTGGGGTGTTTTGTGCACTTCTCAACTTTAATGTGCATTAGAATGACCTGGGGGATCTTGTTTAAATGTAGATTCTGCCTCTGTAAATCTGGAGCAGGCCCTTAAGATTCTGCATTTCTAACAAGCTCCCTGATGATACTGCTGCTGCTGACCCAGGGACCTCATTTTGAGTAGATGAAATCATTAGCTAGGGCCTCAGAAAGGCCAGTACTAGAAACCAAGCTCCACCATTTAATAAGATATGAATTAAGGTAAGTGTCTTTACCCCTGAGCTTCTGTTTCCTCATCAGTAAAGTGGAAATCATAGTAATATTTAATTAGTACAATATTATATGCCAGGCATGGTACATTATATAAATTAATCCATTTTATATTTACAACAATCTTATTTCACTATTAATGATGTTGAAAGCACTAACAAAGAAAGCTTAAATAACCTGCACCAAAGCCAGGTGGTTAGAAAGTGGCCAAGAGTGAATTCAGATCCTAGGTAGCATAGCTGAGGGGCCCACTCATTACAACTAGGGGAGCACACTGCACAGGTCTGGCTCTCGTGCATTTGAAATAGCATAGTCAGTGCTCAATAAATCTTAGTTCCACTTTGCTTCCTTCCCACCCTTCTTCTACACCAAGGTTGATTGTCTTTAAACAGAATCTACTGATAAAGCCTAGAAACTGGTACCACTTTCTATGATGTGTTTTTTCACAATGATCCTCTCTTGCAGAATTTTCTTTAGCTCTTAAAGAAAGCCTTTAGTGCTTAAAGATTTGCATGAATTGCTACTATTGACAGAAGGAATTGCTTTGATCTCTCTGGCATTATTACTTGGTCCTTTTGTTTGTTTTCTTTCTAGAGGTGCCAAAAAGTCTTCAATAGATAGAAAATAGCATTTGCTAAAGCTATGACCTTATAACTATACCTTTTTGTTAACAAAATAAAAATCTAGATTTATCAAATATACAATAGCGGTAGTTCCATTAACCAAGAGATTTACTAAGGTCCTTTTTAAATAGTAAGTTCTGATGTTTCTAATTTTTTATTAAAATTTTATAATTAAAAACAACCTTTTTAAAAAGCAGAACTATTCAGTTAAAAATTGAAAGCAGAAAAGGCAAATCTATATAGGCAGAAAGTCCATTAATACTTGCCTGGGGCTGTGAGGAATCTTTCCAGGGTAATGGAAATATTCTAAATTTAGAAAACGGTCATAGTTACACAATTGTATAATTTACTAAAAATTATTGATGCACACACTTAGAACAGGTAAATCTTATTTATTTTGTTGAGTGTTAAATATACTTCAATAAAGAAGTTTAAAGATGTTTAAAATGGAAAAAAATGGAAGCAATAGAAAAATATTTTACATATACTGGTTTGCAGATAAACTTATTCTATGCAAAGAATTGTATAGGAAAGATGAATGAATGAAAACTATTTTATATTCTGTAGTGGCAGAATAGTTTGCTTCGAGAAGTAGCTTCAAATATTTTATATTTAAACTTAATTAATAATCATGTCAAAACATGAAAGCTGTTCCTCTTCCTGATATCCATGCTAAAGAATGATATTGTGGTACTTCTGATAGAGGGAACTTTCTAGAATCCAGAGTTTATATCTCTGGACATACTTGTCTTATATGCTAGAATTGTTTTGTTTCTTTTTTTGCACAGCGGATCTGCCTCTTGCCATATCTGTCACTTGGAAAAGCACACTGTGAAAAGTCCTAATTTTTACCATCATTACCTAATTTTTTACAGGTGATGATGATATGAATGAATTAGGCTATAGTATCATCATCTGATAGGCCCTATGGAAAAGGATAAAAAATAATGAAGAATTTGTCTTTAAGAGTATGGGGTGTGAGGATGAGCAGGGGACTAGTGATACCAGATTTTTTAAAATTTAATTCTTAGTGATAACACATCATGGTACTAGGGTATGGCTCAATAGACAAGGCAATGGCATACAGCAGAGAGTCCAGAAATCAATTTAAATATATAAAATAGTTTAGGCTATAAAAAGGGGGAACCTCAATCCAGTTGAGAAAATATGTATTATTCAATAAATGGTATTGAAGCAAATGGATAGTCAAATGAGAAACATGTTGAACCCACCTTAACCTAGTGTAACTTTCTAATAAACCATAGATTTAACTGTGAAAAGATAAACCATAAAAGTTAAGGGAAAAGCAATGGAGAATTCACAAAGAAACTTGGTATAAAAATAAAGTGTAGCAGCCTTTTGAAGATTCGTGAGTAAGGAATAGATTGCACCTCTGTACACTGCCAGCCTCACCACCACCAATGAGCCGGAGGTCTTCCACTGCAGATCGTAGACTCTAAAGTCTTCCACTTTATGTGCAACCTTCCCAGTTCTTGAGCTAATCTTAAAAACAGAAGGCATACTGAAAGTGCCCATCCTTAACTCAGTCTTCTACTCTGTCTATATCTGGGGGGGCAAATACTAATGCCCTCATGCCTCCCAAAACTTAGCCATTCTTTAAGCTTTATTGTGTTTGACAACCTTGTACATTTCTTCTTCCAATTCACCAAGGAAGAAACTTTCCTTAGATTTTAGAAAATAAATGTAATCCAACATTCATCATTGCTGTCCTTAGCACATACAAACAAAATGAACTTGAATATGCTCTGATTCGCCAGGTCCATATCAGTCTTACTCCTCATTGTTTCCATAGGAGAATGACCTTCTTACAACAAGAATCAGAAGACCACAAAGTGCATGTGGTTTTTCACTTGTTCATGCAAATATTATTTGTGCAACTAGGTTGGTTGTGACAACATAGATTATTTGGTGATAACGTGAGCAGTTGTAAGATGAGGTTGGACATAGAATTTTTCTATCTTTTAAAATCTTCTAAAAAATAAAATCTCTGCAGGAATGAACTCTGGTTCTCTTAATGAGTTCACTATGAGAGTCACTCTGGTCTGCAGTTGTTTGATTAAAAGAGCATAAATTGGGATGTTTGAAGGTTCAGAAGCATTTCCTATTGTAATTTAAATGAAGCTGTCTTGGGGTAGTAGACATTACTGATGAGAGGTTACAATGGGATTAGAAAAGTTTCATGAATGAACCCAAATTCACCAAATTTTCAAAGTTTTTAAATATCACTAAAACCACTGATAAAATGTACCTTTTTAAGAGAATAAACATATAGGGGCCAGAGAATGCTTGAAAATAAGAAAAGCAGATGCAAAATTAAAATTTAGAACAGGGAGCAAAAAAAAATTATTGGTTTAAAAAGAAATTACTGCACACATTTAAAAAAAAACCCTACAGTTCATGGTAAGTCTAAATTACAGTTGGAAGAGTGCCAGCTAGTTACAGAGGTGAAAATCTCCCAAACTAAAGTACAATTAAGGCTGCCTGAGCTCTCTGCAATTCTTTCCAAATGTATTTCCAAATAAAAGTATTCTGTTTCTCTATTGGATGCCAATAAATGGTAAAACTTAAACTTGAGAACTTACTACCCAGCGATAGCCAAGAGCTCATTTACAAAGTGCCGTGGAAAGATGCTTTTCTCCATGTGACATGAAGGAGAAAGGTTCTCTTTCTTAAAAGAGTCCTTCCACTTACTGGACATTCTACCCATTAACATCAACATTTTGTCTTTGCCCCGTTGTAAAAGAATAGTAATGACTAATTGACAAATTTGATTATAAAACTACAAATACCATATGATCTCACCTATAAGAGGAATCTAATGAACAAAATAGAGCCACAGGCATGGAAACAGAGAACAGACTGAAAGTGACCAGAGAGGAGGGGGGAGGGGGATAATAGTGGAAAGAAGGGGAAGGGACTAGACAAAGAACATGTATGAATGACCCACGGACATGGAAAACAGTGTGGGAATGGACTGTGGGAGCTGGAGGTACAATGAGCAGAGGAGCACAAAGAAGGAAACATTGGGACAACTGTAATAGAATAAAATGAAAAAAATTTTTTAAATAAATAAATAAATAAGTAAAAATTGCAGTGGGATGTACAAAAAAAGAAAGAAAGAAAAGAAAAAGAAACTATGACAAAGTTCCTACATTCTCTTACTACTCTAGGTCTCTTCTTTGGTGTGTTATGGCATTTTTGTTTTCTTTTCCCAAAGCACTGCAGTGTGCCCACTGACAGGCAAGGCCAGAAATCACTGAACTTTAAAGTTGCAAGTGAGCTCACAGATTCTAGCACACCTCCTTCCTTTAACAGATGTGGAAAAGAAATTTTAGTGTCTTAGCCAAAAACACACAGCTAGCTAGTGGAAATAAAGAAGGCCTTAATTTCTAATTAAGTTCTTAATAATAGCTAACATTGCTAATTTGGTTCTTAATAATAACTATTATTTATTGAACACTTCTTTGGATAACATTCCACAAAATTCTTCACACAAATTTCTACATTTTATTTCGTGCACACACATACAACCCTCAAGGCAGTTATTAGCATAAGCCTTCCTAGACCATTGAGGAAATGGAAATCATGTAACATGCCCAAGGTGACCCTAGTCCTGAGTAATGCATCAAGGATTGGAATCCAGGCTCTGTGAGAGATAGAGCAATAAAATTGACAGTATTCCTGGCATCAAGGAGCAATTTAGGAAAAAAGCTAAGATATGCTACTAATAAATCTAGGATAAGTAAACAGGACTACATACAGAAGTATCCCCATTCTTTACGCTGGGACACTGGACTTGACCCATAACTGGGAATGCACCCATGCCTTTAGCTTCATTAATATTGCACACACAATAGTTCCAGAATCATGCCCAGATGCTCTGTGATCAAATGTAACACCACACAGAGTGCAAACTCTTTTGCTGTAGTGACTGCCAGAGTCAGATAATTCTGCAGTTGATATTTGAAAATTAGCTTCAGTGTTGATTGTCTTAAATTGGGAATCCATTGTCTTTGATGTAAAAGAGCAATAAAAAATTTCTCCAAGCGTGAGTTATTTATGGAAGGTTTGGCAAATGGCAGAAAGAACTTAGAGTACTTAGAATTTACCTAAGAATCATTAAGTAGGACATAGAATTTACACTTACAGAGTTAAAGGAACTATCATCTGAAATCACTTTCTTGAGAAACATTAAACTTTTTCCCATCATGCCCTGGCTAGTGTGGCTTAGTGGATTGAGTGCTGGCCTGTTGATCAAACAGGTTCGATTCCTGGCTTTCCTACACACGCCTGGGTTGTGGACCAGGTCCCCAGTTGAGGGCCAGTGAGCGGCAACCACACGTTGATGTTTCTCTCTTACAATGATGTTTTTCTTGCTCTCTTTTTCTTTCCTCTCTCCTCTCTCTAAAAATAAATAAATGAAATCTTTAAGATAAAAATTAATTTTCCATCATATCATTATAATAGTCTTTCTTTTTGAAAAAAATGTTTCTTAATTGCTTTCTAAAGCTACATACAGGGTTCTAGACACTGTTGGCTGAGCAACAGTCACTTTCTTCTCCCTCGTTCCGTACAAACATACAGCAGAGGCTGAAAGTGCCAGTTACTCATTTTTCCAATCTTCTTTGCAGCTAGGAATAGCCATATGATTTCTGGGTAATAAGCTAGGTCAGACAACAAAGGACTGATCAGCATTCAAAGATGGGTGAGAAGAATGATTTGAACTTGGTTCAAGGTTGTTTTCACTTTGGTTTATGACTCAACTAGCAAATAAGTGGTGTAAATGACAGGCACCAGGGAAGTATACAAGACTGTGTATGTGCAGCTTCCGGGAGCCTGTCTGAAGCCCAGTGCTGTGTGAACCCACATACAATGAAAAACCTCCCAGTTCTTAGAAGACAAGAACCTAAGGTTTCAAGTCCTTTAATAGGATTAGACAGGGAGTAAGGCTATGTTGATTACAGAGAGTAACATACTACTTTATAAGGTGATTTCCTGCTGTATCATAGTTACATACCTTCAGGTGTGAAGTCCCACAGTACGGTATATTTAGGAAACATTAAATTATTCAGTTCACCTGGAGTACAGAAGTAGGAGAGTCTTTGGGAGAAATAAGCAAACGGACTGAATCAAAGACCTTGGATTGGATCACCATCATAAAGCAATTCAAAGTCATTGAAAATTAGTGGCAGAAACCACGCATTGACATTCCAATGGGTCTTCTGGCAAGAAAATACCTAGAGAAATGGAAGGGACACATGGCAAGCAGACAGACAATCCAAACACTATGGCCTCCTTCAGAAAAGGTTCAGACATGGGGTAGTAGTGGTGAAAATGACAGGAATGGAATATCTGATGAATTAATAGAGCTAAATGGTTCTTCCAGTTAGGTTTGATGTAGCTGACTACTTGGCATCATGATGACAGTTTGAAATCAGGAAGCATGGTCATCTCTGGGGCATTAGTGTTGCCAAATCACATCTGAATGTATTTTAGCTTTTCATAATAATGTTTGTTAAAGTATAGTTGTAGTATATTTGTTTCAGGTGTATAAAGTAGTGATTTGACATTTATGTACCTTACTAAGTGATCACTATGATAACTCCAGTACTGCCTGTCACCATACAAAGTTATTATGAGAGTATTAACTACATTCCCTATGCTGTACATTGTATCTCAATCACTTACTTATTTTCCAACTAGAAATTTGTACCTCTTAATTCCCTTTGCCTTTTGTAGCCAACCCATACCTTTTCCCCTTTGAGAAGTTTGTTCTCTGTATCTGTGAGTCTGTTTCAGTTTTGTTTATTCATTTGTTCTGGGAGTTATCTTTAGAATCCCCATGTATATGAAATCATACTGCATTTGTCTTTCCATCCAACTTACTTTACTTAGGATAATACCCTGTAGGTCCATCCATGCTATCACAAATGGCAATATTTCATTCTTTATTATGGCTGAGTAATATTTCTTTCTTTCTTTATTTTTTACTGTTGTTCAAATACAGCTGTCTCCATTTTCACCCCACCTCGGCCCCCACCCCACCCATCCCCACCTCCAACCCTTGAACCTACCCCCTTTCCCTTTGTCCATGTGTCCTTTGTACATGTTCCTTGATGACCCTTCCCCTATTTTCCCCCATTATCCCTCTCTCCCCTCCTCTCTGGTTACTGTCAGTTTGTTCTTTAATTCAGTATTTCTGGTTATATTTTGCTCATTTGTTTGTTTCATTGATTAGGTTCCACTTATAAGTGAGATCCTACGGTATTTGTCCCTCACTGCCTGGCTTGTTTCACTTAGCATAATGCTCTCCAGTTCCATTCATGTTGTCGCAAATGATAGGAGCTCCTTCTTCTTTCTGCTGCGTAGTATTCCACTGTGTAAATGTACCATAGTTTTTTTATCCATTCATTTACTGGGGGGCATACAGGTTGCTTCCAGCATTTGACTATTGTAAACTGTGCTGCTATGAACATTGGGATGCAAAGGTTCTTTTGAATTGGTTTTCAGGATTCTTAGGGTATAATCCCAGCAGCAGTATTGCTGGGTCAAAAGGCAGCTCCATTCTTAGTTTTATGAGGAAATTCCATACTATTTTCCACAGTGACTGCACCAGTCTTCATTCCCACCAATAGTGCACTAGGGTTCCCTTTTCTCCACATCCTCTCCAGCACTTGTTGTTTGTTTATTTGTGTATGATGGCCATTCTGACCATGATTCTGAAGTGGTATCTCACTGTAGTTTCAATTGGCATCTCTCTGATGCGTAGTGATGCTGAACATCCTTCCATATGTCTGTGGGCACTCTGTCCTTCCTCCTTGGAGAAGTGTCTGTTCAGGTCCTTTGCCCATTTTTTAATTGGGTTGTTTGTCTTCCTGGGGTGGAGTCATGTGAGTTCTTTATATATTTTGGAGATCAAACCCTTGTCCAAGGTATCAAATGCTTCTAAATATACACATACACACACATATATATATACATACCACATCTTTATTCATTCATCGATCAATGGATACCTGGGTGGTTTCCATATCCTGGCTGTTGTAAATTATGCTGCAATGAATATTGCATGTGCCTTTTAAAATCATGTTAATATTTTCTTCACATAAATACCCAGAAATGGAATTCCTGGATTGTGTGGTAGTTCTATTTTTTATTTTTTGAAAACCTCCATACTTTTGTTTTCCATGATGGCAGCACCAATTTATAATCCCACCAACAGTGCACAAGGGTTCCCTTTTCTCTACATCCTTACTAACACTTGTTATTTGTTTTCTTTGATAATAGCCATTCTGACAGATATGAGGTGTGCATTTCCTAATGATTTGTGATGTTGATAATATTTTCATGTGTCTATTGACCATTTTTGGAGAAATATCTATTCAGGTCCTTTGCCCATTTTTTCTCAGATTATTTGTTTTTTTGATGTTGAGTTGTAGGAATTCTTCATATATTTTGGACATTAATATATGACATAATGACTATAATAAGGGATATATCCCTTATTGGATATATCATTTGCAAATACCTTCTCCAGTTCAGACCATTGTCTTTTCATTTTGTTGATGATTTCCTTTGATGTGCAAAAGCTGTTTAGTTTGATGTAGTATCATTTCTTTATATTTTCTTTTGTTGCCCATGCCCAAGGAGATCTATCCATAAAATATTGCTAACATCAACCTCAAACCTCAAAGAATTTTACTGCCTATGTTTCCTTCTAGAAGTATATTACAGTGCAATCAAGTTGTTTAGTTTTATGATTTTGCATTTATCTGTCCAGTTTTTCCAACACCATTATTGAAGAGTCTGTCTTTACCCCATTATTCATTCTTGCCTAACTTGTAATATATTAATTGACCACATGAGCATGAACTTATTTCTGGGCTCTCTATTCTGTCCCATTGATCTATGTGGATGTGTTTGCACCATGAACACACAGTTTTGATTGCATTGGTTTTCTATTATAGTTCTCTGCAAACAACTGTAAACCTACTTTTGCCCATCCCTGTTTATTCAGGTACTCCTGAATGCACTGTAGAATGCATAAATATTTATGAACATTATATCATCCTCTTGGATTGGCCCCTTATCATTATTTAATTCCCTTCTTTGTCTTTTGTCACAGTCTTTGTTTTAAAGTCTAGTTTGTCTGCTATAAATGTTGCCACCCCAGCTTTCTTTTTATTTCCATTTGAATGGGATATCTTTTCTATACCTTCACTCTTGTTCTGTTTGTGTCTTTCAATATGATGTGAGCTTCTTGTAGGCAGCATGTATATACATGGGTCTTTTTTGGAAGGGGGATCCATTCAACCACCCTCCATGCTTTCACTAGTGCATTTAGCCCATTTACATTTAAAATAATTATTGATAAGTTTGTACTCTTTGCCATTTTCCTTATTGTTTTCCATGGGGTTTTTTGTAGTTGTCTGTTCCTTTTTTCTTTTGGTATCTTCCATTGTGATTTGCTGATTTTCTTTAATGTAACTTCTGGTTCCTTTTTATTTATTTGGTTTGTATACCTATTGTAGGTTTTTGGGTTTTGGTTAGCATAATGTTCATATGTATGATGTATATGCATGTATGTGTGTGGATATGGTCTGTCCAGAAAGTATCCAACCATGTACTATGAAAAATAGAGACATTTATTGAAGAAGATACAAGATGCAAGAAACATTGTACATGGGACAGTGATGCCTTTGTCCCCTTCAAAGTAGGCACCTTGGGACCTCACATAGTTTTCACAGTAGCCATCAGCTACCCTTTCATATTTTCTTGAATCTCATTGGCAGTCTGAAACCTCTTTCCTTTCAAAGCTGATTTTAGTTTTGGGAAAAGCCAGAAGTTGTAGGGTGACAAATCTGAGCTGGGAGTCACCTGGGTGACTTAATGTTTTGCCAAGAAACTCTGCACAATATGTGATGCATGAGAGGACATGTTGTTTTGAGGAAGCTATCAACCACCAGTCACCCATAGCTGCAGACTTCTGAATCATTCAAATAGTTTCTGTGGAGGAATGTTCAAGCTTAATGCAAAATTTGATGTAGATTTGTTGTTCTACTCACTCAGTAAGTTTTAATGGAATGGCCACATAGTACACATGCTCACTCAATGGCATCTACCACCCACACTGACTAGTACAGTGAAGTCGTCATTGTTCAGGCATGTGCATTGCAGTCCACTCTCCTTGGTTAAATCACTGTTGCAGAAACCATTCTCGTTATATTAACAATGGCTGGACTTTTCCCATATAGACCTCATATGTGTGTGTGGATAGCAGTCCATTTTAAATGGATAGATATTTAATTTTGAACATATTCTTAAAGTTCTACATTTTTACTACCACCACCATGTTTTAGTTTCTGATCTCATATTTTAGGCCTATTTGTTTTGTGTATCCCCTAAGTACATTTTTAGTTATAGTTGACTGTGTTACTTTTCTCTTTTAAACTTCATACTAGCTTTTTAGGTGCCTCATCCATTGCCTTCATTATATATTGTTTTTACCAGTAAGAATTTTTCTTTCATATCTTTTCTTATTTCTGGTTATGGCCTTTTCTTTTCCACTAAAAATGAAAAGGCTTTAACATTTCTTGTAAATTTAGTTTAGTGGTGATAAACATCTTTAGTTTTTGCTTGTCTGGGAAACTCTTTACATTTCCTTCATTTCTGAGTGAGAACACTGCCTGGTAGAGTATTCTTGGTTTTAAGTTTCTCCTTCATGGACTAAATATATCTTGCCACTCCCTTCTGGCCTACAAACTTTCTGCTAAGGAATCAGCTGACAGTCTATGGGTTTTCCCTTGTATGTGACTAGTTGTCTTTCTCTTGCTGCCTTCAAGATTTTCTCTTACATTTTGTTATTTTAATTATATTATATTATATCTTTGTGTGGGTCACTTTGGGTTTCTCTTGACTGAGACTCTGCATTTCCTAAAACTGGATGTATTTTCCTTTCCCAGGTTAGGAAAATTCTCAACCATTATTTCTTCAGATAAGTTTTCTCTCTGTTTCTTTCTTCTCCTTCCAAGACCCTTACAATGTAAATGTTAGAATGCTTTATGTTTTCCAAGAGGTACCTTAAACTATTTTCATTATTTTTAATTCTTTTTGCTTTTTGCTGTCCTAACTGTGTCATTTACACTATTAGCATCTTCCAGATTGCTAATTGTTCTTCTGTTCTAATCTGCACTTTTTCCCTCTAGTGTATTTTTATTTGTTATTGTATTCTTCAGCTCTGATTGGTTCTTATATTTTCTGATTATTTGTTGAAGTTCTCACTGTGTTTCGCCAATCTCCAGAGTTTAGTGATACTTTATGACCATTACTTTGAATTCTTTATCAGGTAAATTACTTATTTCCATTTCCTTCAGGTTTTGTTCTGGGGGGTTACCTTGTTCTTTCATTTGAAACATGTTTTCTTTGTCTTCTCATTTTGTTTGACATTCTGAGTTTGTTTCTATAAAGTAGGCAAAGCAGCTACCTCTCCTCGTGTTGAAGGAGCAGGCTTTTGTAGGAGCAACACAGTGCTCCAGCAGCTTTGCCAGGCCAGTTGGAACTGGAGCAGACATAGGCAAGGTATCCTAGGGCATGTAGCACTGAGGCTTCTCTGGCAGAGTGGCTGGCAGGAGATGGAGCTGGTGTGCGCCCAGATACTCTGGGGTGGCCATGAAGGCTGGCTAGAGTATTTGGACTGACTTCTTTCTTATACAACCCAGGTAAAAAGGAAATGTAAAAAGTGCCACTCAATAGTATCTGTGAGCCAAGAGAGTTCCAGCAGCTCTCCACCCATTTGGCAGAGGCTTTAGGGCTAGTAAGTAGATTTGCTTTACACATAGCCTAGGTACACTTTAAACTGCTTGGTTTGTGTGTGTGTGTGTGCACACACCATGGCAGGCAAGTCTGCGTGCAGCTCCTCAGTGATATTCTTCCATACTGCTGGTTACCACACTAAAGGTGGGATTCCTATGGTATGTTATCTCCATCTCTTCTACCCTATTCTATGTGGTCCCTCTATTGCTTATTGTGTAGAAGTGTTCAATCAGCCCTCAGTCCTTACTCAGGAGGAATTGCTCTATATGCAAGAGTATATTTGGTATGCCGATGGGAGGAGGCAAGTTCAGGTACTTCCCACACTGCCATCTTGGACCTGGCCCTTAAATATAATAATGTTTTCAATGTACTATTTTTTAGGAAGTCTAGAATTTTTTGCTTATGTATTATGTTCATAATCTCCTGAATAATTTTAGTTTTGGCATCCTGTGCTAAATGACTGGAGAATTGAGTTCCTCCTAAGTACAAGAGACAAATGAAGCCTTAGGGAAAGCTCTGTAGCTGTGAGGTACAGCAATGTCAAGATATTCCTGGAAGGAGTATCAGGAGAACTTTGGGGGTTGGGAAGGCAGTATAGGATAGGGAACAAAGTATGTATCATAAACAGAAAAGAAGATGAAATATTGCTAATCTGGTTAAGCAAGCACAATGATACTTTGTAAAATTTAAGAAAAAATTACTAAATTTTAAAGTTACTCTTAAAAGCAATCTGTATGTAGAGTAATAAAGCTTAGATTAAAGATGTTCCTGCTGCAAAAGGTTACATGAATTAGATTTGGTCTGCAAAAAATTAGTTTAACAATGAATGGAGGCCACTATGGCACCTCTTCCTATTGGGACCTTAGAATGATTATATATTATGGACTTCAGCTCTGGAATCGATTTATTCTGACATCCTGTCTCTTTCCTGACCTGATATTTTAGAGTTAACTTATCCAAAGGAAAGCTGGCCTGACTCCTCTTTGTGAGCCTTGGCAAGTGTGTAGTCTGTTGGTGGTATGGCTGTAGGCCCAATTCTCATCTAGTGAATGTAGTCGATGACTGTATGTTTTTGGTATGCAGCCTTGTTTATGTGTAGCAGAGAAAGAACCTCTACGTAAAGGAAAAAGCCTTGAAGGTACTTGAGCCTTACAACTACTGTTAAGTGTGAGGTGGACTACCTTCTTATTACTGCACAGATTTCTCTCATTTTCCTAATAAAATCCAGACTGCCATTTCTATAGTTACTCTATGGCAATGATGAAACAGAGAGCAGATGTACAAAACTGCAGCACCGAATAAGGATACCTATCCTTCAGGAATAGTTGTAGATGTTTGCTATGAAAAGATAATGAAAAGATACTGAAATCTTTTCTGATTTGTTAATTCTTTGTGTCTCAGGTAAAATGTTTTCCTTAGAGAGCAGTTTCACACTACCATTCTATCATTCTGGAATTAAGTCAGAAGTTCAGATGCAGATAGAATCTTCAAAAAGTACATGTTTAACAACTAAAAAACTGAGTCACATATCCAGATGTTTGGCCATATGGTGTTAAACATCTGCATATTCACTCTACACTGTTCAACAGCTTTTGTTGAAATGTTTGGAAAACTATGTCTAGGTGAGCTAACTCATTGAAAATCACAGACCTGGAAGGAGATCTAGAGATCATCTAGAGACCTGGAAGGAGATCTAGGAGACCAGTCGCTCCATAGTGGAGCTGACAGTGAGTGAAGATAGCACTGTCCAGTGGTAGACAAAATAAAGGTGGGGGAGAGTGATTAGGGCTCCAAAAGGTAAAGTAATTTTTATCAAATTTTGTTCATTTTAGTCATGTTTGTTTTTAAGTAAATATTGTTATGATGTTTTTAATTTTTAGTAATCGATTGGCTAGGTCTTTGAAAAAAATAAAAGACACTTACTTAAGTTCTCAGAGTCCTTAGCTTGACTCAAAAGGAAGAAATAAAAACCTTTTCCATTTACTACTAAAACTCTACTACTTCCCAAGGACAAACATTCATTTTTGTAGTATGCATATGAAAACGATTTAGAGTGCCTAGCCATGGAAAATGTATTAGCTCAGTTCCTTGGACCTAAAATTAATAAAAAAACTTTAAGATTAATGGGACCAGAAATATAATTGCTTCCCTTGGCATGATATTCACAGTATCTTCTTAGTTTTAAAATACAACATGTTGCTATGAATCTATTGTCTTATCCTTCAAATGATTTTGTGAGTTCTTGAGACTATGAAAACAAAAAAACTAAGGAATAATTCTTTTTCTTTGTGCCACACAAATCAAATGATATCTAACATTGTTCTATAAATACTTTTAGAGTATATAGAAACTATATATAGTGATGTTCTTTACATGGAAAGTATGTGAAAGTTACATATAGTGATGTTCTTTAAAATCCCAAGACTGAATCAAATAATCTAGGGAAATAGAGTCTACTTGTCTAAATATAAGCTGTAATGCTATTCATTCAATACTAAGAGCTTCCCTC
>CM052540.1:54548625-54712362 GCA_028533065.1 Trachops cirrhosus | reverse complement strand
TGGGCATCTAGGTTGTTTCCAGCACTTAGCTATTGTAAATTGTGCTGCTATGAACATTGGGGTGCATAGGTTCTTTTGGATTGGTGTTTCAGGATTCTTAGGATATAGTCCCAGCAGTGGAATTGCTGGATCAAAGGGCAGGTCCATTTTTAGTTTTCTGAGGAAGTTCCATACTGTTTTCCACAGTGGTCATACCAGTTTGCAATCCCACCAATAGTGCACTAGGGTCCCTTTTTCTCCACAACTTCTCCAACACTTGTTGTCTGTTGTTTTATTTATGATGGCCATTCTGACTGGTGTGAAGTGGTACCTCATTGTGGTTTTAATTTGCATCTCTCTGATAGCTACTGATATTGAGCATCTTTTCATGTGTTTCTGGATCCTCTGCATGTTCTCCTTGGAGAAATGCCTAAGAGCTTAATTATTAATTTTTTTCATTCAACCAATTGTTGAGTATTTATTGGCAATAAAACCATGAGTCCAGGAATGTAGACCTCTTTGAACCATGCTGTTTTCTTTCTTTGACTTTACAGTTTGGATAGAGACACTAAATTCAGATAAAAATATAGAAAGCAATAAAAAGCCTAATAATTAAGTTCTAAATTGTACTTTTTAACTTCCAAAGTTTTAGATTTTGAGGTAAATTAAAATCCTGTTGGTAAATGTTTGGATTCCAAGTCTCCATGTGCTTCTCCTAATGTGCAGCGCTGCCAGCACACAGCAGGAAGAAGGACAATGTGGCTGTCTGGGCTGGATTGTGACGCGGCTCCCTGCATCGACATAATTTTACGCGAAAGATGAACCTAATTAAAAGTGGTAAGGTGCACTGTGTCCACTATGGTTGGGAAAGGAACAAGAAAGGGATTGCCATTTGTTTAGTATTTAAAATTGCCAGGCATTTTCCATTACTTTTCTCATTTGGTTCTCGTAATAGGCTTATGAAGAGGTTACTGAGATTCATAGAAGTAAAGTAACTTTCCCAAGATTACATATCGGCTACTTGGTGGATAAACATTCAAATTCAGATCCAATTCCAGTTTCAGTACTCTATTACAGCTAACTCATGGTAAACTTTTGTGACTATTTAAAAATATAATTGTCTCATAGTTGAAATGAGACTATGGAACCCAAAACAATGAACATATCTTAACTTTGCCACTGACTCAGTGAATAATTGTCTCTCAGTCACTTAAAGAGAGTGGCTGCTGCTTTGTCATTTATAAAAATAGCTAAACAGAACATTTAGATCGGTCATTTGGAAAATGTGTAGCTTGCAAATTAAATAATTGCTTATATCTCTTCTGAGTTGACAAATTGTAATGACTAAACCTATCCATATGCCAAAGGGATAAACATATTTCAAGCCAAAACCCAGTTTCAAAATAATATATTTCTCCTGTATCCATGTGATCATATATAAGTCTAAATAATGAATATGTGTTTTTTCCCATTTTGACTGTACTATTTTTATAAAGTTAGAGAAGTGGGGACATATTATTTCAGAAGAAATTCTCAAATCTTTACATACAATACTCTGTTTGTTACTATTTTAGATTTAATTTAAAACTTTTAAGGTGCCATTTAAAAAAAAACAGTTTTACTTCTTTAATTCTAAAAAATGTATGTAAGTTGGGTTGACAAAAATTTTATGGATTTGTAAAATAAAGACAAGAAGAATGAAAACTGATCATATAAAATTAAGATCTGGAGAATAAGACTTTAAAGGAAGAAATCCTTCCTTGGGATAAAGGCTCCTATTGTTCAATTGTTCAGTGTGCCAACATACCCATAAATATTTACTAGGGATTTCATGATCAAGAGCACTTATCTACCCATGATTCTTAGTACTCATTCTATCATGAAAATGAAAGAAATCTTCTACTTCTATTTTGACAATATCTTTCCTATTTCCAAAATCATTCAAATGCTGTATAAATGAAGACTAATTTCCTGCCTCAGCTTTAGCAAATTTTGCCAAAATACCCTGTCTAAAATTAGATAATTAAACTGTAATGCCAAAAGAAAACTCAATGAGTCACTTTTCCTTACCTTAGCATTGTATCTAGTCATTTCCCTCCACCCAGACTGGCCTTGATCTCCTTTATATACATGGTTATTCCATTCCTCCAGCAAGCCATATTCTGAACATATAAAGGTAACTCATTTCTGATTCAACATGGTTCTTTGCTTTTCTAATTCAAAGATGCCTCAGATTTCGGTCTTACACTCATTCTTTCTGTTCACTGGCCTTATAATAATTTAAGATATCTATGCCCACATCTTAAATTCCAACAATGGATTACTGTTTCTTTTTTGTTGTTTTTTAATATATTTATTTTTCTAATATATGCTGTTATAGTTCCCATTTTTTCTCCCATTTCCCACCTCCACTCAGCCCTACCCCCTCCCCTCCCAAAGTCAATCCCCATATCACTGTCCATGTCCCTGGGCTATACATAAATGTTCTTTGGTTAATCCCTTCATCATCTTTCCCCCACCCACTCCTTTCTGGTAGCTGTCAGTCTGTTTCATGTATCCAAGTTTCTATTACTATAATATTTGTTCATTAGTTTATTGTGCTGATTAGATTTCTCATATAAGTGAGATCACGCATTATTTGGCTTGCGCTGACTGGCTTAATTCACCCGGCACACTATTCTCCAGGTCCATCTATGCTGTAACAAAATTAAGAGTTTCTTCTTTTTTATTGCTGTGTAGTATTCCATTATGTAAATATACCACAGCATTTTTTATTTACTTATCTACCGATGGGCACTTCAGCTATTTTCAAATGTTGGCTATTGTAAATAATGCTGCTATAAAGACAGGGGTGCATATTTTTTAATTGGTAATTTAAAATCTTTACAATATATTCCCAGAAATGGAATCACTGGGTTGAAAGAGAGTTCTATTTTTAATTTTTTACGAATACTCCATAGTGTTTTCCACAGTGGAAGCACCAGTCTACATTCCCACCATTAATGCACTAGAATTCCCCTTTCTCCACATCCTTGACAATACTTATTGTTTGATTTATTGATGATAACCCTTCTGACAGGTGTGCAGTGATATCTCATTGTGGTTTAATTTGCATTTCTCTGATGATTTGTGATGTTGAAAATTTTTTCATATGTCTATAGGCCCTCTGTATGTCCTCTTTAGAGAAGTGTCTAATCAGGTTTTGGCCCATATCATAACTGGGTTGTTTGTCTTCCTGGCATTGAGTTCTTTGTGTATTTTGGAGGTTACACCCTTATCAGATGTATCATTTGTGAAAATGTTCTCTCATACAGTGGGTTCCCTATTTGTCTTGCTGATGGTTTATTTAGCTGTGCAAAAGCTTTTTAATTGACTATATCAAATGGATTACTATTTCTAATCTCAAGAACTCCCTTTTTAGTTTAACAGATACCCTCACTTTGAATTGAGAAAGTCCTAACACTATATTTTTTAAATTACCTGGAAAAATAATTACTGCATGAGTTCTACTCTAAAACAGACCTACAAACTCAATCCTTACAATATTACATAGCATAAAAGTTTAAGTATTGTGTTATTATCTTAGTGTTGTTTCCATTTCCTTCTAACCATGGGTGGTATTCCTTTATAATTTTATTGTGAACTATAGTGGGTAGGGTGTGGTTAGCTATTTAGATTTTAAGTGTAGCATAGGTCCATCCTGAAGATATGTTCTATTTTTTATGCATTTTATTTATCCCCTACCTCACCTTGCCCCAAAGTCCAGAGCCTATGGGATATATGTCATATAGCAATATGAAAGTAAAAGAAAGATGAAAACAAGCTAAGAGTGCTTAGGAGGGAAGTTTATGATCAAACTGTAATGATCATTGCACTTGCTACAGGACCACAATTCTGGCTCTGTGCTTTCTTGTGAGCCAGACTTGGTGAGGAAAGAGAAATCTGTTAATTAATAAACCTACTATGTTATAAAATTAAATCACAAGAATTATAAAGAGCTCAGAGAAACAAGACATTACTGGCACAAAGATAGAGAGAATCCCCTGAAATATAACAATCATCACTCTTAATAACATCGTTACTCTTAACACATTAAATTTCAAAAAAAAATCTATTTCCTATGTTGGTCCTCAATAAAAGCCAAAGGCATCGAGACAGGATAAAATAAAGGAAAAAGAATGGCACTAGGTGCCACACTGATATGACATGACTGAAGTTTATTGATCTCTGAAGTCCAATTTAATACAGTTACAATTATTAGGAAGCGACTATATAAGGAGGATTGGCCTTTGAATGCAACAGCCTTCACATAGGAGTGCTCCAACAAACACTAGAAATTCAGTGATTTGTGTGCTCTGCAGTTGATTGACATATGCCTTTGTCTCTTTGTTTTGCCCCCATTATAAGATCTATAATGTAGGTTTAGAATGTAGGCCTCGTCAAGAACAGTATCTACATCTTACCATTAGCACAGGCATTTTATGTGTTAGGAAGACCCATAGTTGACATTGTTGTGTTTCCAATGGTCTAGATTTTTAGTCTATGATATTACGTCTTTCAGAGGAAACCTGTTCACATTATGACACTGTAGTAATCTAATACATCAAAAATATTACCAGCACACAGACAAAGGTTGGAGGCTCACAAAGTTCCTGTTAACAGGAAGAGCAATGTGATATCCCTACAAAACTTTGGATATTAACAAGGACATATTAACAGGGTGTCTGGGAATGTCTTCTCTATCCTGATGAAGTCAACAGAAGTAGACCCGGAGAGGAGAACCCTTATGGCCTGCAGATATGTAATTTGTACTGTTTCTAATTTGAAAACTGGAATAGATTTTTAATTTATGATTGAAAAGGTTGAGTTCACCTTTGAACAGTTTAGGTAAATTAGATTGCCCCACAGTCATGCTTGAAAAGCACCACCACCACCACCACCATCAGTTTCAATTTGTAAAATGGAACCCATGAAATAGTCGCTAGGGGCACATTCACACACCTCACCCTTAAATTATGCATAAATAAGAACCACCAACACCTCCAGCAGGCAAATTAATTTCAAAGTGTGAGGATTTCTATTGAGAATACTGTGTTCAAAAGTTCAACTCAGCAATACCAGCAGGGCTGTACTAATGAATTCACTACGAAACCACAAGAGAGCTGGAACAGAGATGCCTGCAGTCACTAAAGCAGGCTTCTCCAAAAGAGCTTGGCGAATTTAACTTCCTAATATTAGATACTATATGTTTAAAGGGCAAAGGAAACCCAAAAGAGGGTAACTAATATAATTCAAGTTAAAATTCTTAATTTCCTCCCCTTCTCTATCAAAAGTTAAAAAAACGTTATAAGGGAAAATGTCATTTGCATGAAGATTTAGAAGGCAGCCATGGGTTGCCTTTAATTCTCAATAAATTAGTTCTATAAATCAGACTCTGTACAATAATTCTAAAAAACAAACCTTATCTTATCCAGGAAAGTCCATGGTATATATTTATAACCTCATAAGATTCTATTAGTTATGTTATATATTGTACTATGTAAGCCCATTTAAATTACACACTTTAACTTCCTTAAGCCAGTGATTTCGAAAGTTCATGACCATGATAAAATATATTGCTCTTAAGAATAAATATCCTTTATGCCCATCATAACTATGTTCTACCAATTAAATTACACCAACATTTATAGGACAAAGTTCTAAGAAACAAAGATTGTGTTCAATGCCTCCAGTGACACCTACTGGTGATGAAGTACACCAAATTCTTGAAGATATTTGAAAATAATATTGTCATAGATCTGTATTTTCATCCTCAGGTCTTGAATTCACCACCTACCACACATTCTTGCTTTTCATTAGCTAAATCATTTCAGTAGCTTTTTGGTAGCATGAAATATATACAAATAACCTCTTCTTGAGAGTTAGGATTTGGCACACAGCAGTTTGTTATCTCTGTTGAGTGTGAGGAAGAAGTGCCCTTTTTGTGGGTAACAGATTGTCACGAATCATTTCATGCATGCTTATGCAAAACCAGATGTCTGCTCTTCGCCGAGATGTTCAAGAGAGAGGGTGCCCCTCACAAACTGAGGAGAAGATGAAGAAGGACAAAGGAGGCTTCTGCCTGAGTTACAGACTTATAGGATGGTCTGACTAGTGCTTTCCCTGCTTTTGAATTCTTGTTATTCTCTGGTCTATATTAAGAACCATTAAGAAACTGTTCATGTGCTCTTCTTTGGTCATTGCTAACATTAAATATACAAAAGTCCTTTTCTTGGATCATCCTAAAAAAGCTGGGAATATGGTAACCTAGAAGTAATGGCTTTAATTTTCACAATGACCCTTCAAGTTAGGTACTTGTGTTTCTAAGATAAAGAAACTGACACCCAGAAAAGTCAGCTACTTTGTTCAAGGTAATACATGTTGACAAAGTTGGATTGTAAATTCAATCTTTGAGTCCAAACAACCTCTTCCATTATGACACATAAATATGTTATCAGAAATTTCCTTTTATCCAAACTCCAACCTTAGTTGCTGTTGGGAACATTTTATCCTCTGTAGGTTATCCCCATCCCTGCCTGCAAACAATGACAACTTTCTAGAAAGGGATGCTCCTTCTACTTGGCAACAGAGTTTCAGAAATATTGTTCTGCATTTTGCCTAATGGTTGAAGTCCCTGGAGGGCGATGGACCTACTGTCATTTTGACAGTATCATGTTGCAGCTTGGGGACCTCAAGCCTTTCTTTGTGGCTCCCTCCCTACCGCTAGAGCAGTGGTTTGCCAAGAGAGCCTTCAAAATAAACTGCCAATGTGTAAGATGCTCCAGTGAGAGATACATGTCACCAAATGTCTGTCAAAACCCAGAGTGCACAACATGAAGCGAGAGCCCTAATGTACCCTATGGATTTTGGGTGACAATGATGTGTCAGTATAGATTCGCCTTCTCTTGTAACACATGTACCTGTGTGGCGTGAGACATTGCTGAAGGGGAAGATTGTGCCTGTGTGGGGAGAGGAGATATATGAGAAATCTCTGTACTTCTGCTCAATTTTGCTGTGAACCCAAAACTGCTCTAAAAAGAAAGTTGAAAGTATTTAGGGAAAAAAAAGTAAACTGCCAGTGCCTGGCCCCACCCAGGCAATTAATTCAGAGTCTCTGGGAGTCAGACCTTTGTATTCATGTCTGTTTAAAGTTCCCAGGTGATTTTAACATGCAGCCAGGCTTGAAAACTGCTGTGCCGTGTCTCCTGTGTGTCTGGTGTATCGGGAGTGCCTGTTGCCCTCGGTTGCTGAGTGTGTCCTACTCACAAGCACTTGGGAGTCATGGCCATGGTGATTCTTAAGCTCTAGTGCCCCTTGAATTATGATGATACTTATGTTGTTAAATATAATAATAAATCTATGTCCCTGGTAAGCGGCCAGATGTGTACCTAACACAGCACACAACCACCCATCTCACTTCTGCGTCTTGGCCCCAGAGCCACAAACATGTGACTATTTTGTGTGCCTTCTTAGAGTGAGAGTTGCTAGCTGTTCCAGCGTGGGTTTGATTTCTGGCCCCAGATTCATCCTTGAAGGCCTATGGGCCTTGTCTCCACTCTTGCCATCATCTTTTCTCAAGTCTATATCCACATGTGCTCATAGAGATCAAGAACTTCCCCCATTCTTTCCTCCCTGACCGGGGGAATCCTGGGTATGCTGCTTCCTCTACTGTTAACCTGGGAAATGTTAATTTCAGCTTTAGTTTTCATGAAAATGTCCACAAACTCAGCACTGAAGGCATCCCATGACCTCTAAGCACATCCTCCATCCATATATACCAGGTGCTAGGCATGGGTGAGCATACTTAAGTCCCACTTTATTTTGATAGACTGCAAGCCCTCTGAGGGCAGAAGACACGCCTATTCATCTCTACTACCAGCTCCTGTGCCTGATCAGCCTAGCTAGATATTTAAATATTGTAAATAAATAAATCAGTCTTTCCGTTCTGAGGTTCTGAAATAAGTTTCGAAAGTTAACATTCCCTACTCCCATCAATATAATTGGGCTTGGACTGCTTTTTCCAATTGTAGGAATAGGAATATGGGGGGATTAATGGGGAGAATTTTAACTGAGCAACAATAAAAATAATAATGATAATATTTATACCAAATGGAAAAAAGAATTTTTATTAAGTTACTTCACTGCTTTACTCAAACACTCTTTTAACCAATATCAAATTGCAGGATAGTTCCATAAACTATTGAGAGACATAAATTATTTGGTGTCATTAGTACTTCATTTTACACAATCAGAAGGTGTGCCAGAGGGCTATGTTATGTCAGTTTATCAAGCACTTAATTTAATTTGGGAATAAAGGATAAATTATTCCTTGGTAGGAAAAGATTCTTTTCTTAAGGCAGAACATGCATCTGCTGTTAAGTCCCCACTCTACCATTGCTTATCATCTGATCACCTCCAAGTGTCTTGGTGATGTTGACTACTTTGTGGGGTTTATTATCACGTACTTCTTGTAATAAGATTTATGTGCCCCTTACAGGTCACATAACACCGTCAACTAATTCAGTCATTATTATCACTGGCATTTTCTTTACTTTCCATATTTTTTAAAATTATGATTTTTCCCTACAATTCAAATATGAAATCTGTCATCAATCTACATGGTATTTGGAAAGGTTTGCAATTTGCTAGATTAGCCAATAGACTTAAGATAGTTTTCCATTCCAAAGAATACATTGTTTAAAAGTTAATTGGGCACCATAGCTCGGGAAATATTTTGGTGATGTAAAGAAAGCTTTAACAAAGCAAATTGTATATATTTACCATCCTTGTCAATCAACTAGTATCCAAAGAGCACCATTATGTTCTACAGCTGCTTTATGAGGAATGGATGGTCTTAGGTTAGCTTAACCACCAGGTCTCTATAATTTATTCCAACATCCTGATTCTCAGAGAATTTTGTAATTACTGTCTCAGCAGTAGAAAAGAAAGATCAAATCAGCTTTACCTGATATATTGGTTTGCCCAAAATGTCTGTTACATATTTTCATTTTTACCAATAACTATTGATTTGGGTATTTTTTGCATATGTCAGGTACCTCCCATATGGTTTAATGTTGATTTCTCTCAATTAATGTCTCAATTTGATGCTATCAATTTCAACTGGCCCACCTGACCGCAGAGCATCATCCAGTGAGAAATCTCCGACACAAAACTTCTCAAATCACTTCTCACCCCTTGATCAGCCACAGCACCTTCTCTATGCACTGCACAGATCTTTTTTTTTTTTTGAGTTTCAGTTGCATTTTTACCTCTCTTGAAATAATAAAGCATAATATGCTGAAAATGTTACATATTTTCTTCCATCTTCAACGTTAAAACAGCTACACAAAATTTCACCAATTTTGATTTTTTTAAATGCATGCTGATATGACGCTGTCACAATACAGTGTAACAAAATTATTTTGAATGAAGTTAAAGACAACTAAGTGCTTTGAGAGCCATCTTATGGAAAAAAACAAATAAACTTTTTAGCTAACCCAATACAGTAGTTAAATGCTGGGCCAGATAGTGGCATATTCAATCCACCCAAGACTGTTTTGATGCCCTGTACATAGAAGATTAATACTTTGAAATAGGAATGATGCAGCCAGACTGACCAATGTTTGTTTCTGTCTGGTCGGGGCTGTGATTGTTCAAATGCAACCTTAGAAAAGGTCTAACAAATACTTGCTGTGATGATGAAAGTTCCTGCAGCGCTTCCAAGGTTACATGATTTGATCTGAATTTTAGCCTGATGTCAGGATGCTGGTGGAGTCCTATTATGCCATTTTATAAAGCATTTTTGTGCGCCTAATTTGGTATACATTTAAATGTGTATATGTACACACATATATGTTTGCGCTTGTTAGTTAAGATATATCAAGTAAGCTTTAAAACATTGAAACTATCTGATTTGCATTTTTCAACAAGAACCAACATTTGTATTTATTTATGAAAATATTTTTGGCATAAGACTTTCTATTAAATTATAATAAGAAGCCTTCTCTAGCTCCCTGGGGAATCTGGCAACCAGCCTACCTCCTACCCAGATCAGCCTCCCCACCTAGCCCTGCTTTCTCCCACCCCAAGTATGCACAGCTCATGGCTGCAGCCTTGCCTGGAGCTGGTGTTGAGGAGAAACGAAAAACTGGCCGAAGCAGTTACGTGTTCAGCGGCTCTGGATCCCACGACCTCCCAGGTCCCACAGACATCAATGGTCTTTCGCATAACTCTGTTTTCATTTTCTGTAAAATGGACACAAATGTATTTTATATTTATCATTTAAAACTTAAAATGTATATTTTACATCTTAAAATAATACCCAAGAAAGTAACTGGGTACAATTATCTGTATGCTCAAAACTTTGGTGAACTACAATTTTTAAATTCCCTAACCTAATCCAATTTACCTTTCCAGTCTAAACTGGTCAATTACTGGTCCTCTATTTAATTTTAAAATTATAATTATCATTAATTATGACCACTAAGGCAATAACAATATAGTAATGCTAAGTGCTTATTATCTTTCAAGCAATATACTCTGTACTTTTCATGATTTCATTAATTGTCAAAATTCTACTAGGGAAGTTATTATTATGATACCCACTTCACAGATGGTAAATGTGAGAATTCAAGAGATTCACACCACTCCTTCAAGATTACACAATGAGAAAGTGGAAAAACAGGGAATCCCTATGAACTGTCATATATTTCAGTAGAGACATAAATGATTTAACCAGTTCACATTTATCAATAGCTAGTAAAGGTGAAAAATTAATTTCCCATGACCCAGCAATTTGGCTTCCAGGTAAATATGCTCCAGAAGTAATAAAATATGTCCAAGAATGTTTACTGTAGCATTTATTTTTAAATTAAATCTATTGAGATAACCTTGCTTAATAAAATTATATAGGTTACAGGTGTACAATTCTATGACACACTGTCCACATACTACCTTGTGTGCCCACCTCCCAAAGTCAAGTCTTCCATCACCATGTACTTGACCCCCTCTACCCTTCACCACCCTCCAACCCCCTTTCCCTCTGGTAACCACCATGCTGTTGTCTGGTGTCTAAAAACTCAGAGCACTTCTTTTAATAGAAAAATTTGGAAAATATTCAAATATCTAATATTACAAGCCAGGATATAGAAATTTAATCTCAATTAAAAGGAAAAAATTATTTTACATAGATCTCAAAATATATATGTTTAATTTAAAAAGTAGCAGAATAAAGCATATGTACATATAAGAAAACAGGGCTTGGATGCTCTAAATTCATGACAAGGGTTACTTTTGGATCAGGACAAGAGTTTTCTCCATAGCTGGAAGAAAAATGATTTCATCCTTATAATGTTGAATCTCTTAAGCATACAAAAATTTTCTAAAGCAAAAATATTACCATTTGTTAATTCTGGATACAGAAGTACTAGACTATGCCTTTTAAAAAGAAAGATTATGTTCTAAATCTCATAGTTTAAATTTTTATTTTATTTTGCAATAGGCTCTGCTACTCCTGATGAGTAATTTTAGCATTTTTTTAATCAAAAAATTTAAGTTAATATTGTTCAGACTTAGTAGCTAAACCTAGTGATAGCTGGAGAAGTAAAGGCAAAATTCATTAGGTCAGAAATATGAAGCTTTTTGTTCTAGCTTTTAGAAGTTTAGTGTAATAGGAAAATGAAATATTTGAAACATATTTTTAGGGTCTGTTCTTTTATGTTTATAGTGATAAACTTTTTCCTGTAGCCATATTAAAAAAATAATAATGTATACTGAGTTATGACTAGACATTGTGCTATTTTAATATGTAATTTATCATTTAATTCTCATAACATTTTATAAAAAGACACTTTCATCTCAATCTAAAAGATGAGGAATCTATTTTTCACATCTGTGAAATGAAGGTGCTAATAGCTACTTCATAGATTGGTTCTAAAGATGGAATTGAGGTGTATAATGTACTTACTCATAATAAGCTAATATTATTGATTTGAAAATAAGGAAAGTAAAGCTCAGAGAGACAAAATACCTACCCTGAAGGCCTCGAGCCAGGAGGACTTCTGTCACAGAATGGAGAGGACTAACCACGCTTAGCCGCTGTTACAGGAAGATCATAGTCTACTGTTCACTCTTTTAGGGCTTAACGCAAAGTAACAGTTTCCATATACTTATTTCACAAAGATACAAACATTTTATTAAAAAATACATGCTGTTGGTGAGATTGAGAGAAGCTAGGCACTCATTGTTGTAAAGAGTATACAGACATTGGTATGATTCCTTGGGTGGGAAATTTAACAGTCTCTGTCACAACTTTGTAATTCACCTATCTTCTGACCCAGTGGCTCCCCTGCTAATTCCCTGCTGTTGTTGTATAGACAAGTGCACGAGGAGACCCACTGCATTGCTGCAGTGGCAATGAATACTGGAAACAACATAGTGATCATCAGTGAAGCATTGTCTGTGGAGCATGATGGAGTCATACAACAGAATACTCAGTAATCATTAGAAAGAATAAAGCAGACCTATGATAGTGATATTAAATAATCTCTATTATACTTCACTAACTTTAAAAAGCAGGATGAAGAAGAACATATAACATGCTAGCACTTGTATAAAAACAATCATAAATATGTAGGCTTAGATATGCATTTATCTGTCTCTAGAAATGTACATAGGAACTAAGAACAGGGGTTTCCTCCAAGGTGAAGAACCACCTGAATCAAGGGTTGGAGGAAGAAGCATATTTAATTCTACCATTTTCACCACTTCCACTTTTTACCACAAGCATGTTTCCTTTTTGAAAAGTACTTTAAAACTAAAGAACAAAAGCCCCACATAAAGTGATTATACATAGTATCACCTCTTTACATGCTACATTGAAAAATACTCTGTATCTAAAGTCAGCATTACTCTCTTATTTCCTCTCCCAAAGTAAGATACGGACTTGGAAAACCTTGGCAAGGAAACCAGTTTGCCTAGAAAGAAGTTGGAGGAAGCTGAAGCTGGGGTGACAGAGGAAGAAGGTGCAAAAGGGGACATAACTTTACCTATGTAAGAGATGATATGAACTGGGAGAAAGAGCAAACTCTCCCAGAAATTCAGTCTCAATCCCAGGCCGGAGTCTAGATGCCAAAAAAATGGCAACACAGATGACAACCTTGGAACTTGCACCTGGAGAGGCAGAAGGCATGGAAATAGCATCTGGGTAAAAGTGAATAGAGTGTAGGTATCCTGGCGGAGAGCTGCCTCTCATAGCTTGAAGCAGGTCTTTGCATTTAGGTTTACAGATGATTTCAACAAAAATACCAGACACACTTGATAAATCTATAGCTGGGAGCTCACAAACCAGATGGCTTAAAAGTGGACACTAAACAGACTTATTTGCAGCATCAGGTCCCCTGGAGAACAAAACAAGGAAACCTGTGTGAGCATCTCTCCATCCTTGAGCGTTCCTCTTGAAGTGAAAAGCACAGTGATGGGGGCGGGGCTGACGGTTCAGACTGTGTGGCCAGCCATGCAGGTGTACTTGACACCTTCAACACCTTGTGCTACTGTGGCTTAGGGGAACAACGGTTTCAGTAATGCAATCACATTCCCTAATATAAATCGTGTGTAATCAATCATGAATTTTTTCTTACTGCTTTTAAATTTGCCACCACATGAAAAAATTAAGAATTTTTGAGTAGAAGTCAAAGAAATCACACCTTAATTTGGAAGCTATAGAGAGAACAATAATAAGTAATTATGATAAGAGAGTTAGGAATTTGGCTGTTCCTAGATAGTAGGGGTTAAATGGGCTGTGCTTTGTACATGTGCATGATGTATATTCCACAGAAACCTGGCTTTTTGATATATCCTACAAACATTTCCTTTTGCATCTATGAGAAATAGCCAATTGCCAAAGCATGTACTGAGGAGGGGAGGGAAAAAGGAATGAAAAGCAACTGAGTAAGGTCTATTCTTAGAGTGTGTGTGGGAGCGGGCACTTTGTAAAAATATAAAGCTTAAGTAAATAAACAACTAACTTAAAAAATAAATCTTTAACTTTCCAGATAACTTAAAATATTGACTTTCTTTTCTTTACAAATAATCCAGTTGTTCTTAGTCATTTTCCACCTCTTCTTACACTTCTGGTTAACGCAATTCCTCGGTTTCACTTTATTGTTGCTTGGGAATTGTCTTGATTTATAGTACATCTCAAATGATGAAAACTTTCCAAGAATTGTCCCAGATCCTAACTTACTGACCCACCTAACAAATTAATTTTACTTATCGAGCTCCCTTGTTTATTCTTTTAAGATGCTATACTGAGAGTCGATCAGATTTATTATTTTTCTCAAAGAAACACAAATTGAGTTTTAACAGATGTTCAGATGTTTTCCAGAGTTTGCAATTCTCACTTGGTTTTCATGAGTTCATTCAGCAATGCTGGCTTTTACTAGATACTGTACGTTCTCACACTTGGTTTTTCAGCTCTTTGTACTAGAAAGGAAAGGCAGTGAGGCAAGTTTATTGTGGGAATGGAATTCTTGCATGCCTGTGGGTTCACACACAGAACAGCCCTAGCTGGGGAGTGGGAAGTAAGGTGGGATAATAAAAAAGAAAACATCTCAAAAAGTAAACTGTCCACTATGAAATTTAGCAATTTACCTCTTGTCAAATAAATGCTAAGTCTTATTTCATCTTTGCAACCCTCTTTGATTATACATAATGATATTTTGTCTTTACTAGGTATTTGCCTGACAAAATTTTAATGAAAATATAACGTTTAATATTTGTGGATTCTATTCTTAGATGAAGTCAGATAAATCAAATAAAATCTAAAAGTTACAAGCTTTATAGCCAGCCTTCTGTTTTCAATGCTAGATTCTTCAGGTACAAAATTAATAATGTTTGCTTTCATATGTAAATGACTCAGCAACTATATCAGTTATTTTTCTGTTTCAAGCGCTTGACACCAAATATATAATTGTTCATTAAAATATTAAATAAAACTCTTCTTATCCTTAAGGATATTGTGCTCAGGATTCTGATGTGATGGAATTGATTTATGGAAACCAAAAGGAAAACCCTTGCTTGACATAATATGACATAATGTGGTAAAACAGGTATAATATATTGGTATTACCAATGGCTGGAAGTTGATGTTTTAGGTTTTATGATCTAATACACATTATAATCACTTAGGGAAGATATTTATTGTGTAGGCTTTCAAGCTATTGCCTGTTATAAAAACCAAGATTGATAGAGTTAGATTAAGAAACACAATCAAAGGAACAGAGTACATTTTTTCAGAATAAAAGAAGAAAGGTAGGGACACATTTCAATCATTTTATATTCTCTCCACTCTGACTCAGAGATAATTTCAAGACATTGATTTGTGGTCTGCTCTACTCTTTGCCTTTTGCTTTTTCACTTCTCCTACCCCAGCTCTGCCTAACCAGGAAAAAAAAGTGACACCTTGACTTGTTAGATAAGCCACCTATTTCTGAACTGCAGACTGTAAGAAACAAAACAAAACAAAACAAAACAAAACAAAACAAAGGCTTTGGGTGATATAAGGCTATGAAGATTTCCAGTTATTCAAAGCAATTAGTGCTTAAGCAAAATATCAATTTAATGGTGTTACCTTTCCTATTTAAGTCCATTGTTTTAGATGGTCTTAAGGTAGCCAGATGAGAGAGTTTTTTAAAAATTTAAAATAAACTATTAGCAAAGTAAACTTAATTTGGGTTATTCTGGGGATAAAAGGATGTTTTATTGATAGAAAACATTACAAAGTAAAAGACTACATTAATAAGTCCAATTGAAAACACTGTCTTGCCGTATATATAACACAGAGAATAAAATTCAACAACTTTTCCTGATAATACTCAGACAATCACAAAGAGAAGTGTACTTTGTGAACTTAACGCAGAATGCCTATCCTACACCCATTGCCAAAATCATAATTATGATGAAAGCCAAGAGGCATTCTCAGTAATATGAGAAAAATGACCCGGATATGTGCTACCCAGTGTGATGTTTGCTCTCAGTTAAGATCCTGGAGGGAAACAGACGACGCACTCAAACTGGGTAACAGGGTTAGAGAAACACCAAAGGATTCTGCAGCATCCTAAATTAGCAACAGGAGGGAACCGCAGCCACTCACAGGGCTGAGGGGCAAGTGCAGGGACCCACTGCCAGAACTAGGAATGGGTAGCTAGGCCAAGAGGACTGACTCTTGACAGGATAAAACCTGGGCGATGATGAAGCAGGGAAGGAGCTGTGAAAATCAACCATTCCCCTCCTTTTGCCCCCCTCTGATTTCCTGCCAATGTCCTCATTGACTGAATCCAAATGGGAAGCAGAGGACAAGGAGACCCTACAGAGGCAGCCTGCAGACCTGTCTCTGAGCACAGAGCAGGGTGGCCAGGGGAGCAGAGCTCTTGAGGGATGAGAGAGAGGTGTTCAGCACACCCAGCTTGGTCTGCACAGTAAGTGGTGCATCCAGATACAGACGAAAAGTCTGGATACAGAACCTGAGCTTTTATTTACCATACTTACTGCTTCTCCCTGATCTTGAAATTACCTTTTAGATGATCCAAAGGGGAAAGGGTTTCCAATCTCATTGGCAGCAAATATTATAAAATGCCTAACTACATACAATATCAGAATCATAAAATAAATAGGAATAAAACTTAAAAATGTATAGGTACTATGTAAAGAAAATATTTTCTGAAAAATATAACATATTACTTGAATAAATTGTCAGGGAAAACATTGTCCTAAATTGGATTATCTTAAACATGTCATTTCTTCCCAAATCAGTTTTAGACTTAAAATAATCTTAATTAAGTTCTTTATGGAATTTTTAAAATTTAAATTTTATTTAAAGCTGCTTTGAAAGAAAACTGGCAAAAACAAAAGCTAAGATATTTTTCTAAAGATTGTTGAATAGGACACTTGACCATTCAATTGGGAAGCCTAATAAAATAAAATAACATTTCAACTATAAAATATACATTTTATCAAACAAATTAGCAGGGTTCCCCCACTGTGTTTGGTTTTAAACACCCAGTGCAGAGCAGAGGGTGCTGGAAAGACCGTTGTCACAGCTGCTGGGAGTACACATTGGTGCCGACTTCATGAGGCGCAGCCTGGGCATTGAGATAGAAACCTTAAATATGTTCATACCGTTTATCTCAGTAACTCAATTTTTTGTAATTTATCCTCAGAAGGTAATTAGACTGCACAATGATCTAGCTAAGCAATTATTCATAGCATTATAATAGCTTTTTAAAGTAAACAACATAAACATTCAATAATATGGAATTTGTTAAATTATGGAATAATCAGGTACTAAGATGCCACGTAGACTCTAAGGGCATTTGTTTAAAAATATTGAATAGAGTAAAAATACTAGAATACTAAAATAGAATTTACAAATATATGGAGGTTTAACATACTTATGTGGAGTATTTTACTAATCTATTAATACTAATAGGTTATTATATCATAATAGAATTTTATTATTTAATAATATATTAATAACATTTAATTGTATGTAAGAAGTATATGTGTACTTACATATGTAAAAATGATATGATTTTTATTCTAAAATTGTTTCTTTTCTTAAGCATGTATGGGTAAATGAAGGGGGAGATGCACCAAAATGTTAACATATGGTTTCCCCTGGTGGTTAGTTTTGGGTGGCATCACATTTTCTTCTTTATATGTGTGTGTATTTTTCAGATTTTCTATTGTCAAGAATTATATAATGAGAAGGATATATGATTTTAAAATATTTAATTTTTAAAGATTAAGTTATATTGCTAAAATTAAAGCTTGCACTACTTATGTCAATTGCATATATTTTTAAAAAAGTGGGGAAATAAAGCAGATCCTAAAGTGAAGAAAAAATTTTATGTTAGGGGGAGGAAAATTATGCAGATGACAGAATTTCGGCATTTTTTTAAATTAGGTCAGTTCTATTAACTATCACCTAGACAATGGCAGAGTAGAGTTATTTTACCAAATGAACTTTTGGAAATGTAATACTACAATTCCCCCCAACTCTTTTTCCAATAATTAATAAAGGATTATTAATATCAACTATCTAATAAAGGAGTTTTGTAGTGCACAAATACCAGTCTTTTCATATATGGTCACTGGTATAAATTCACAAATATGTTTTCATAAAACATGTATTAAAAACATAATTAATTTAACAAATGGAATGATGAAATAAAATATAAGGCAAAATTTCAAAACAATAAAAAATGACAGATTATTAAACAAATAATGATGAATAGTTAATCTATTTTTAAAAACACAATGTTAGATAATCACCAAATGACTTCAGATGTTAGAATTAAATAGCTAACAAATAAAATTTTTTAAAAAAATGAAATGATGTATACATATAACTAATCTTAAGAAAATGGAAGTATTTACTTTCTTACCAAAAAAGAAATGGAAAGTCATAAAAAACTATAATGAACTTATAATATTTAAAATGTAGAGTTTTTTAAACCATAGATCATAGCAAGTTTAAATTTAAAAAGAAATCTATTTATAACAAATGTAATAGATAGTAGTTTACTATTCTCTATACATGAATAATTCTTGTATATTTCTTCCAATAGAAATATGGGCAAATGTTATAAAATGACAAATGTCAAACTTCATTAGTAGTCAAACTGCAAATTAAGACAAACATAGGACACTAATTTTTCTTATCAAATAGAAGATAAAAGCATATAATATTAAATTTATTATAGCAGACACTAACTTCAAGAGAAAGTACAAAGTGGAACTATATTTCTGCAAAGAAATTTGGCAACGTGTATATAAATTTTAAGAATGTTTACTCTTTAAATTCTTCCTTGGTGATTAACCACAGGAAATTATTTAAATACATTAAAAAGTATAATATTTACCCAGCTTTACCTATCAGATTGAAAATGAGAAACAATGCATAATGTGCACAGTAATGTAATGGCTAAATAAATTTTGATATTTCTACATGAAGAATGATTATAGAGACATAAAATTGGAATTCCAAGAAATGTTCATAAGAACTTATTAAGTACATATTAAGAACAGCCTTAATATGATCTTAAGTGACAATTAAGGGCACCACAGAGGTGACCCCATGGTTGCTCATGGCATGCACACATGACTGAGAAAGTTAGCACTGATTGTCCTTGCACACTTAACTATATTCCAGGCACTGCTCTAAGTGTTTTACGAGGCCTGCCAATTACTAACTTACTGTCTCCCAGCTTCAAATTTACAGCTTTTGTCTGCTCTAGAAAAATGGAATTAGGCCCTTTAAATGTCAGTAGAGGGTCCGGGAAAGACGTTGCAGGAGGAAAGGGTTTTACTAGATTTCTCTGGATCCTGCAGTACATGGAGACCAGTGGCTCCCCTTGTCATCTGTCCTTCCTCCATAGGCAGTTTTGTAGCAAAGGCTCCTATGAGACACTTCCCCATGAAAATCTTATATGATCATATGGGATCTTGGTTTCTTATTCTTTAATATTAGTATTTCCCTGGTCGATCAAAGGGCAGTTTTCTGGCAAGTTCTGCCAATGTGTCAATGTGTGACCACAGCATATTCTGTTTCATTCAGTGAGCCGCAACCTGGCTCTTTTTAATAAGGTTTAGATGAAGAGAAAGGAACTCTTCCTTGGGAGCTCTAATGTCAATTATGTCATTTAATGCCCATAAGAAGTTTAGGTAATAGACTATTATCTCCATGTTACAAATGAGAAAGCTGAGGCATCATATAAGATCATACAGAAAAAAAATTGATGAAAAGAGAATTTAATCCCAGCACTTTGGTTCCAAACCATGTACTTGCAACTGCTATGCTCTAGTGACATTTGAGAAATTGAGTATGTTCACACAGGTTGGAGGGAAAAGCAGGTATGTGTATGTGGTATCTATCTCAAAGTGGTGAATATTACAAGTATCTTATTTTACTCTGTGCAATTTCCAAATTTCCTTCAATACACAAATATTAATTTTATAATCAGAAACACATATTTAGATTAAGAATGAAATTCCAAGGAACCCTCTTTGGACCATAGATATCTCAGTCTTTACACGAACTCATACTACCAATACAAAAAAGTACATACTCGAAAACTATTCTGATAACCAAAGTCACTCTTATTTCCAGTCTTTACTTCAATGCCTTTCCTGATATACAGGGGCAATCAGTATCACTGAAAACACAATCCCAAATTTCCATTAGATTGATGCTTTCAATCCATTCAGAATCAAGGCAAGAGTAACTATAGTTAAATTTTAATTTGCATAATTACAATCCCACACAAATAAAAAACATTCATTATGGTTATACCTGGCTTGGCTCCAGTATGAATCATTCCCTAGACTATACAGCTAATATTATTAACAGTGCAGAGCAAATTTATAATAAGTTTTCAGGAAGCTAAACTCTGAACATTATTTCCCAATTTCTTTATGTAGTTATCCATCATTTCTCAAGGAAGCCTTTAAAAAAAATCTGTTTGTCCTGAATTCTTTATATCATACGTGATAACTTACTCTCTACTTTCCTATTGACTATGTTACAATCTGTGACATTTTCTCCTTATTCCTGAAATACAGTTCCCTCATGGATGGTGTCTGCTGGTCTGGGAGAATCAATCTCTTAATGTGCCTGATATTCTTAACCCCAGATGACTCTGTGTCAACAGCACAGCCATTATTTTTTATTTATAAGGTAAAAAGGGAATCTATCATTTTCCTTTATGCTTCTACATACATTCTGGCAACATAGTTGGAATCTAGGTTTAACCTCTAAGTTAAAACTGAAACATAAGTAATTTTATTTTTAAGTAATTTACAATTACTTAAGAGAACTTCAGCTCAAAGCTCATTTTCTTAAAACAGTGGGGATCATTGAAGTTGTATATTAGGTAGCAAAAACTGAGATTTTTAGCTTTTTCTACTCATATTTAGAATACTGTTTTCAACTGTCCCACAGATTATGAAGTTTATGAGAACCTGATATGATCATAGGGGATCTTGATTTTTCATTCTTTATTAATCTTTTGTACTTTCATATGTTCAGTGATTCAAACAACAAATATCTATTGACTCAGAAATAATGCCTAGGGAAGAGAAATATATATCAAGTTACTAGATAGCTAATATAAGCATAATCTGTAGAATAGAAATATGAAGACAACATATGAGAATTTTTATAGTAATATCTTTATGCTCCATGCTAAAAACCTGCTCAAATCACTTAGTTATCAGTGGCTGAAAGAATTGTCTTATTTCTTGCCTTACCTGTATTTTCTTTTTTCATTGTCCGGGTTCTGCTCCTTGTGTTTTACTCACTGCCTTTGTCTTTCACAACCTAAACTAGAAAGGTTTTCATATGTAAAGACCTTACTACTATTTGCAGGAAATTCTTATTCACTACATTTCTAATTACTTATTTTATTTTACTTTTTAAGAAGAAAAACTTCTTACGGAAACTTCTTATTTCAAACAGGTTTGGTTGCATGTATGCTACAGCAAAAGCTGGCTGTCACAAATAGTTTCATTTCAAAACTGCATTCTTTGTTCTTTTTTTCTTTTTGTTTATTTTTTATTGTACTGTTTTCCATTACCATGTATCCCCTTTATTCCCTCTTCCCCTCCATTCTACATTAAGGTATAAATTAGACATTGGGAATACTTGGGAATTCCCATACTTGGGAATGATTCATTTCTGGTAGCTTCAGTCTAACACTATGCCAATTTTTGCATTTATTGTAGACACTATTTTAAAACTAGAGGTTAAATTTTTATCACCAAAAAATGAGAATAACAGCTACTACTAAGGTAATGAGCTGTGCAATTCATTCCCCAGTATCACTTTGAAAGTATAGCCATAAGTTGTGAAGAGAAAATCTGACTTTACTCATATGTATTCTTTAACTATATTAAATTGTTCAGGCATCATCTATGGTCAGCTTGCTTGTCTCTCCTCTTCTTATTTGACCCCAACCAATCAAACAGCAGTGTTTTCTCACCTCTTCTGCTAAGAGCAGTTTCATCTCCTACTTCTGTACACACAGGATAAGTCAAAATAATCTTGTCCAAATTGGTCTTGACTGCACTAACTTCCTCCATCAATGCGGATCCTGTGTTTGCCATGAGCACCTCGCTCTTAGATAACTTTTGCACCCTTGCTGCTTGCTTGTCTCCTTCAGTGCATACAGCCTAGCAGCCTTCCAAGCAGACTTCCAATTCTGTGACAATCTCAGGTAAAACTCCAACTAAACCAAGTACCTGCTTGATCATTCTGTCAGCCTGGCACAAAGTAGGGTTGATTTTTTGTTCCAAGTCCCATAAGACCTCCTGGAGCAGCATACTGAAGATCATTATGCTCAGTAAATAGTGATACAATTTTGGAAAAGATTAGTTTACACATGAGTTTTCCTTCACTCCATTTGAAAATAATACCAGCCCTGACTTCTATCCCTTGGCCCACGTTTAGCACTCCTTTTAGAATACTACCACCAGCTAACCACCCCCTTAAGGTCATCGGCTTCACAGCCAGTTTTGTTGACATCAATGCAATTGCTTATTTTAAATATAACTGTTTTTCAACCATACTGAACAAAGGTTTTGCTTCCTGTGATATGTTTTGCTAAATGACTCTACTAGATTCTTGTTACAAATAAAGGCTTGTTTTTTAATCATTGAAGTTGTCTCTATTGTAGGTGTCCATATATCTTGCTTTGTCTTCTTGATCCTTCTTCTAAAGATTTTAGTGTCATATTCCTCTTTGTTAGAAGAATAACTTCTAGATTGATCCTCAGGAGTAAGAAGAAATCAGAAACGTGTTTCATGATACTTCCTGTGGCAGATTAAAGGTGGCTACAGTTTGTATCTTAAGTCAGGTCTCTTGGACATTCCCTCTGGGAGCCCTGGGTAGTCAGGTAAAAAAGCCCAACTACTGTGAGAGCTTCATCCTGGCTGGTGGTTCCATAGGTAAATGCTCTGGTCAGTAGTCCCAACCAAGCTCAGCTTTCCGGTCACCTCTGCCAAGGTGACAGGGCTTCATTTGAAGCCACCTTGGACCCTTCGGATTAGCTTACTCATTGGCTGAACTAAACCGAGTGACTTCTATTCATGCCACGTGGAACAGAATAATCACCTGGACCAGCCTGAATTCCTTACCTACACATCAAGAGATATTAGAAAATGGTTGTTCTTTAAGCACGTAAGTTTTGGGGTAGTTTGCTAGGCAGCAACTGGTAACTGCTTCCCTGAATGTAGCAATTTCATGGTTTTATTCTTTAAACATTTCATACCCATTTTCATGTCAGCAACACTAATATTGTAAATATAATTTTTAAAATTCTATTTTCCATGGCATGAATTGGGATGCAGAAACATTTGTTCACCAGGTAAAATAGGATTTAAAAATGTCCCATTGGCCATTTTATTAAGTGAATTCACAGATTCAATTCAACTAGAAAAAATTTCCTAGCAGAAGAAATGGATTCTTCATGGAATGAAGGACGAAGGTATTGCCCTTGCTCAGCTTTACTTATAAAAGATAAAACACTGAAACTTTTCTTCAGGGACAGGGCAGCAGAGGTAAAGGAACATTAGGGAGACAAGAGTTCAAAGTACATTAGGCAATTTACAAGTTTATCAGATAAAAAAATTTCTGATTTCTCCAAGTCTTTTGTTTTTTGTGTGTTTTTCCCCCAAGTGAGCAATGTGTTTCTTGCTACTGCCATCATCACTATTTCATACTTGTATATATAAGATAAAATCTTGCCTCATAAGCTGAAATATGAAGAGATGTACTAGAATGTGAGCTGTGAGCTACATTTCTATGTGAATTTGAAAGATGAGAATTCTTATCAAAGAACACAGCTCACAAAGATTACTGTTCTTCAAAGTAGTGAAGAACAGTTATGCATCAGAAGTGCCTAGAAAGTTTTTCAGAATACTTTTTTCAAAAATTCTGATGTGGGATCTGAGAATATGTATGTTTGTATTAGACATGACCCAGTGGGGGAAAACAAAGCAAATTAAAAAATAAAAACAGAAAAAGTTATTCAAACAGACAAGCAAAAAAAAAGTTTCTTAATTTACATAACTGAATAGTCCACCTTTTAGATACTTCTGTTGGGGTATACTTGCTAGTTATGAATAACCTCAGTAGTGCCAGTTCTTTGCTTTTCAGGTGTGGGACTTGCCTATTGACTTCCCACAGACAAAGGTGAGTTTGTTCACTGGTCTCTGTCTCTTGCATGCCTCCCAACAACCCTCCTCATACTTTCAAATATTGTTCAGTATCAAGGTTATGTTTCTACAGCTACGTAGCTGTTGCTTGTATACAAGCCATGTAAGTACCTTCTTACAGTCATATGTAAACTTTCACTCTCTCTTAGAAGTGTCAGTTTTCCCTCAGTTTGTTCAAATACATTGTCTTCAATGAATTCCATCTCTTTTCATCTGGGCTGTTTGTCCTCTAAGGCTGCTAACATTCTGGGATCTCCCTTTGCCTCTCTCTTCTAACCATTTTCTTGCTTTCTGGCTCCTATGTTGTGCTCTTTCTTGATTTACTCCTTTATTTTGGTAAATGAAGGATAATATTTTGAGACATAGTGCAGTTGAAAAGTATTGTTAGACACACTTAGTTGTGATAGATAGCTGACTGAATTTAGAATTAGAAATTGGAAATCTTCTTCTCTCGGAATTTTAAAGCAAATTGTCATTGTCTTCTAGCTCCCAGCATTGCTATTGCTCAAGTTCAATGCCACTGTGATCCTTGATCTTTTATATGAAACGTATTCTTTTCTTGAGAACCTTGTAGGGTATGTAGGTCCTTATCTTCTCTCCCAAATATTTGAAATTTACAGTTGTATGGTTTGGTTTGGTTTAGTTTTGTTTTGATCCATTTTGCTTTCAGGGGAATTTATAGTCTGAAAACTCTTGAATTATTTGTTCGATGATTCTTTTGTTCCCTCTCTTTGCATCTCTGGTTACTAAAAATCTAGCCTTCCCAGATGAATCCTCTCATTTTCTTATGTTTTCTCTATTATATTTACTCTGCTTGTGCCTTGCCTCTGGGCAGATTTTCAACATAAAAATCCCACATTTCTAATGCAGTTGTTCATTTCTACCATTAGTTTTAAATGCCAAAACTCTTTTGGTTTTCTCTTTTCAAAAATAATATTACTTTTTATAAGAATAAAATCTTTTCTATTTTCATCCAATGTTAAGTGGGGCTTTTTTGTTTTGTTTTCATTTTACATTTCTTTCTCTCACTCTACACGGTCTCTGCAAAGTTATATGCTTAGATTTCTTCCGTGTTCAAGGCTTTCCTCAAACCCCTGATGCACTTTGAGTCTTCAGTGGTAGGTATTATCTCTATTCACCAAAATCTTGTTTTCTCTCCCTATTATAGTATAGTGGATGGCCTCCACTGACAGCTGCCGACATCCCCTCACCTTTCTCTACTTCCCCTCCCTTGAATGTGGACTGATGAACTGCAGCAGAAGGGATACCAGTCTCAGACATAGGTCTTAAGAGGCTGACAAGTTTCATTTAAATTCTCTGGAAGTGTTCTTACACTTAGGAGGAAGCCCTCCAGGACTACTGAATAATGGATTAGCCAATGAAAGAGAAACAAGGTGCTTCAATCAACAGTTGACATCAACTGTCATTCATGGGAAAGAGGCAATATCTTGGCTATTTCAACTTTTACTAAGTTCTTAGTTGAATGCAGCCACCTCAGTGATTCTGGCTGACACTGCAAGAGCAGAAGAATCCCTGTATCAAGCCTAGCCAACCTTTAGAATCATGACAAAGAATACTTCTGTACATATTATATTAAATTAAGTCACTGAGCTTGGGGGTAATAGATAACAGATATAGGAGATATTATATATTCCTACTTTATGACATTAGACTTAGACAGGTGACATGCTTAACCAATGAAATGTCAGCAGAAGCGATGTCTGTCACATCTGAGCCTTAAAAGTCATTGCATGTTTTGCCATGCTCTTTCCTCTCTGCAAAAAAGTCAGCAATATTCCAGGTAGAGGCTATTCCCCAGGATTCTAGATCTCAAATTGAAGCTGACTTTGATCAGAGCACTGAATTTCTGTAACTCACTGAGACTGGGAGATCATGAGCTATTCCAGCAAAACCTTGCCTTTCCTGCCTGATACAGACATCGAAGAGTTAATGTGAAACTTGTGCACAGGTGTGGGGTTCACTGCAGGATAACTGCCAGGTGCTCTCCAGCTCCTTCAGAAGTGAAGCTCTTATTTCACTGGCTGCTAGGAGTGCTGCCCGCTGACAATCCTCAGCTGTCACTCCTTGCTGGAAATTGTCCTCCGTTGGGGAAAACCTTTGCCAAAGTCATGCCCACTCCTCGGGTGCAACCTGTGTCCAATGATTAGTCAGCATAAAGGCACAGAAACACAAACCCCTGGTCATAATGCAGGACCATCCCTGTTTTAAATCTTCCACATTGTCAGCTTGAGATGTGATCACAGTCCAACCAACTCTTCCCAATCCTGTCTTTTTTCCCTTTGCTTCTTCCCATAGGTATGTTCCCATGAGTGCCCCCCACCCTATTTAACTTCCTGCAAGGTAATCTCCATTTTAGAGTCTATTTCCTCAGGAAACTAACCTAAAATAGTTTTTTTAACTTAAAAAAATTTTAGATTTTTATTTATTTATTTTTAGAGAGAGGGGACAGGAAAGAGAAAGAGAGGGAGAGAAACATCAATCTGTGGTTGCCTCTCACACATCACCTACTGGGAATCTGGCCCAAAACCCAGGCATGTGCCCTGAGTGGAAATGGAACCAGTGAGCATTTGGTTCACGGGCCTGTGCTCAATCCACTGAGCCACATCAGCCAGGTCCTAAAACTTTTTTATTAAGAAAAACTTTAGGGAGTATCTAATATCAGTATCTTTCAGAATTTATCTTGGATTGGTTGAATTCCTCAATAAAGAATTTTCTAATATCATGCTCAAGAGTGTAGGTCAGATCGTTGGTGCTGTGGGAGCAGAACTGAGGAGAAAACTATTGGGTATTGACAATTATTTTTTCAGCCTTCCCATTACTATCTCTATATTCAGTACAGTATCCTGGCCTTCAATGGTGCCCAATATTCTCCAGGCCAAAAGCCTTTGATTTTACTTCCACAAATAATAAACTCCCTGCCTTCAGCTGTGATGGGGAAGAGGGAACAATCCAGTTGTGTGGAATGAGTTAGAGAGTCTGGGAGCTATTTCTACTTAAAGGTACTTTGAGTCACCACACTTTTGCACTATTTTTACTTTCATTTCCAGAAGCACCTGGTTTCCAGAAGCACTAGTGCCTAAGTCTACAATGCAAGTCAAGTGGTTTTGCAGCTTTCCATCTCTTTCCAACTTCCAGAATTTTGTTACCCTGGCCTCCTCTCCCAGTACCTCCTCTCCCGGTGTATTTATGACTTCCAACGAAGGTCACAGTCTTCCCCTCCCCTATCATGTGACCTTATGCCATCTGACTTTGCCACTCTTCCCCAGCGCCTATGCCACACCAACTGTTAAACATTTTGACTAGGCACCTGCTCAGTCTATTCAGTGTCAAATCAGTTGCTGATTCTGGATTGTTGTGCTACATGGCCTTCCTTTTCCAGAACGAAATGGAGCCATTCTGAATGGTTAACAAATGCACCCTTTCTAGTGGCTGTCTGTATAAGAAATAGCATTATGGTTACTGAAGGATTTCATTAGACCAAACTTTAAAAGCACCACTGTAATTTTGACAAACAGCTATTAATCAAAAGATGCCCTGGTGCTTTCAACTCAAGCCTAACTAGTATATTGTGTAGGTGCTTCTCACCTCTCATTATGGCATATTAAATCTGAATTCAAAGGATATAGATATATGACTATTTAAAAATAAAATAGAACCAAGTCATATTCCACACCAGATAGTTAACATCTAAAAAATCTTTTGTGTTTGTTTAGCCCCATATGAATTTTATAAGAAGTTTTGCTGTGTTAACTATGGTAAAAGCTGAAGTAGTTGTTATAAGATTACTTTTAATGCGATAGTAAAAGTATTTTAATGTGTTATAATTGCAGACTCCTCTTAACGGATGCTTAAAAAAATCTCAAATATGATAACATTGTAATCCCTGGTTATACATTAAGGCCATATTCTTCCCAAGATGCTAATGCATAAAGTAGAGTAGTAATAATAGCTGCTTGAAAATGTGTACTCGGGGAAGAATGTAACCTTTTAAAATTACTTACAAATGGAAATCCATGTGTTAGGATTGCCAAAACACATTTCATCACAACTAAAACTAATTTTCTATTTTTGCAAATATAATTACAAAAATGTCAAATGAATTCCAAGTAGTAAACTTAAGATAAAGTTTCCTAATTTCATGTTCACATAATATCATGGATGGCACTTCATAAACTATTTCCTTAACACAGTAGATTTCAAACTTTCTGAGAGAGATGGAGTCTGTCTTCAAAGAAAAGCTTTAGCAGAAGAGTAACTAATACAATACCAATAAAAAAAAATAGCTTTTCTTTACCTAGAGTGATGAGATAAGGGCCTAGAATCCTGCCCAACAGATTCTGATTCCTAATTCTACTAATCAGTATATTCAGAGAGTCCATGAGAAACTTCTGAGAAATTGCTAATACTTTTATGTTTTATTTATTTATTTATTTAATATTCACCCAAAGATATGTTTATTGATTTTAGAGAGAGGGAGCTGAGAGAGAGAGAGAAAGAGAAACATTGATGTGAGAGAGAAACATCAATAGGCTGCCCCCCGCATGCACCCCAACCAGGGAACAAAACTGCCTAGGTATATGCTCTGACCAAGGACTGAACCTGCAGTCTTTTGGTGTATGGGATGATGCTCCAACAACCTGAGGCACCTGGCCAGGGAAAATTACTAATACTTTTGAGATGCTTAATACCACTGATATCTCATTTATTTAGTGCTTATAATATACAAGGGTGAGCAAAATTAGGTTTACAGTTGTGACTATGCAAAACATGGAGTTTATTATTGTGTCTTTATGTACTTGTGTTATTATTCATTAATTTATTATTGTATTTATTATTGTTATTAACCTACTTGTGTTCACCCTTGTATAAAAATTTAATAATTCTGAAAATAGGAGAACCCTAAGGATTGTAACATAGACATACCAGTTTATTCTCTTACTTAATATAACTATCTAGAGGCAGGCAAGAAGACCAAAATAGGTATGAAAACACCACAAAGTTCAGCTGAGACCTAAGCCTCTTCTATATTTCTTCTCTGCTGCTCTTGGTATAGGCTACTGTTGTCAAGGTTACCACATGGTCCAAGATGACTGCTAGAGATCTATTTGTCTTACCTTTATTCCAACAATAGAAAGGAGGAAGGAAAACGAGTTCACCTTAGCCACCTATTACCCTTTAGGAAGCTTTCCCACAAATTCCTTCTAATAATTATATATCCTTGGCCAGAATTTAGACACCTGGTCACAGCTGCAATACACATTTTCAAGTCTGGAGTTTGCCAAGTCTGGAGTTTGATTTTATCTAACTCTCAAGCAGTTAAGTCATACTGTTACTGTTTCATGGATGCTGACAGAAGACTACAGACTGTGGGGTGTTTATTAATCATGGTACAGCATGTTTATGTAGATTGCCTTGCACCTGAAGTCCCATGGGAATGACAGGAATGATGCCATGAATCTGAATGAAAGCCTGCATATGCAATGTGTTACATTATAAGAGAAGAGCACTGTGTTTGAGGAAACCCAACATTTTATAGCAAGCAGTTAGCAAGCCTCCTCTTGGTCCTGCTTGCTGCAAAAGTAGCCCTGAAAAATGACCTAGGTCAGTAGCATTCTTGGCACACTCACCAAGAACACAGAGGCATGCTTAGGGCCTGTGGTGGATTGTCTTTCCCCATATGCATACCCACCCTGAAAAATGCAGGGTTCTATCACCGAGGAAGGAGGAAGGAATGAAATTGTTATAAAATAATATCTTGTCACATATGCTTTCTATAATTTCTGAGATTTATATTTTAGATAATTTTAATTTTAAAAAAGCTTAAATAGCCCAATATATTCTAAAGTATTAAAATAGGTATATTATTATAATCTAGCAGTCTGGCTAGGTTGCAACTGGAACTTGGATACTCAATATATGTGGAAGGTATTCTCCCCTGAAGAAACTTTGATTCATAAGTTATTTGGGAGCAAAAAAAATAAAAAGAAAATTTTGTTCATTTATTTTTTTTTATTTTGTGGAAATGGATTGTTTTTGTTGTGTATTGGAGGTGAGCAGAGAAGAGATGAGCATCCTTAAGAACTGGGATGTTACCTCCTCCTGTACCCAGCCTCACTACTTGATTTAGTGTGGCTATAAGAGAGATTAGAATAACATCAAGGATTTTTGTTCCTCTCAGGTTTTCTTAGCCAGTACCATACTTTACATCACTGCTACATACAAATGAATAATAGTCTAACACTCTTGGAAAAGTGGTTGAAACTGCTTATGACTAATGAATCCAACCCAGGGGCTCTTTATGCCCCTACCGACCCCGCCCAACCACCCAGAGTGCTGAGGGGCTAAATCTCTGATCACGTATGGTATATGTTCAGGAGAGGAGCTCTCTCTTAGACCAAGTGCATTAGCAGTGCTGGGAAGAGGACCTAGGATGTCCCATACAGTTGACTTCCCATATAGTTCATCCATGCAAGGCACACTCAGGTTCGGGTGGCCACAGCAGACTCTCTATGCCCAGCAGAGTAGCATTCCCAGAGGAAGCACCGTCAGCCAAAGGAGCATAGACAAGAAGTGCTAGAAAAAGACTGTAATGGTTATGTCCCTGTGCCTAGATGACTCACCACCAGACAGGGGACAACACAAAATAATAAGAGAGGCTGCAGTCCTGCATAGGCAAACAGGTTCTAAGGGGCATTATAAATTCGATATTGTTGGTTGTGTGGTACTGGTGAAGTATCATAAACCTATCACAGATCCATTATTCTATATCAACAGTGTCAATGCAAGGCCTGGCTCAATAATATTTTACATTATATGTTGGAATTTACATGTGCTTAGGTTTTTGTATGTCTGTGATAGCTCTACTTACTTGCACTAACAGATGTATGAGTATATATGTAAGTTCTAGGAGAATGTATTTTAGGCTTCAAACCTAGCTCTTATTTAGACATCTTAGTAGGACTTTCAAAAGAGAACTAAAGCACTTTGATAAAATGCCATAACTTGAAAATGCTTAACTTGGAAGAATATATTCAAATTCATTTTGCCTTTCAACTGAAATTTCTATAGAAACATTTGTTATGAAACCTATTTAAGGTGTTGCAAAATAAAGAGTATAAGCTTTATAAATGTCACTTTAGGGCTATAATATTGTTGACCATCAAGAACCAAATATTATTATTCTATTCAACAAAGTAACTGTGCTGCAAAGAAAAAGCTCTGACTTGCAAATTATTAAGTTGCACATACAGGACAACATAGTAAGTCCAAGAAATCATCAGTGTTAGAGACTGGAAATTATACAAAGTCAAGAAACCATGAAGTTCCACTTTTGGACATAGCAATTATATATTTTCATAAAGAAAATTATCTAGATTGTTCCCATTATTTTAAATCAGTTTCTCAGCATAGTATGAAATCCATTACTCAGTTTAATTCTATGTGAATTAAGATGAGCAATTTCATTTCTCCAAAATAGTTTTTTAATCCATGAACATAGGTAATAAGGAGTACATGTTATCACCACCTGACTTTTAAAAAATATAGTTTTTCTTTACCTCCCACATAACCATCCCAACTAGCTTCATTTGCCTGAGAAGTCCCTGGTGTTAGTACTGAATGCCCTGCATCCAGAGGAAACCCTCCGTCCCCGTCAAACAGGGACAGTTGCTTATTCTGCCTCACAACAGAATGCAAGCTCTGTGAGAGCAAGGCTGATTTTTCCCCACCATTATGTGTATCCTCAGCAATTAGAACAGTGCCTAGCACTTGGTGGTAGCATGATAAATATTTGTTGAATGAATGAATGAATGGTGTGCAAGATCACAGAAAAAATGTAGTGGGAAGTAATTGCCAATAAAAGAGATGAAAAAAAAAAAAACTTAGACACCAGTACAATTCTCATTTTGTATCAGGATCCAGGCAGAAAAATAGAACCTCCACCAGCTAGTTTAGTAGAAGGCATTTAGTACAAGAAATGAGCTACAAAGACATCAGAAAAACCGAAAAACCAAAGAGGGAATGGTGAGACTTCTCACATATTTATATCAGGAAGCCTCTAGTGCCCTTAGGATGAAGGGGCAAAGGTATGAGGCAGGTTAACCAGAGCTCAAGAGCAGTGTGAATGGAGGCCTCTGTATTCATCCAGAGGCAGCAGGAAACTCCGAGGAGATAGGCACCGCCAGAAGCTGCCCAGAGCAAAGAGAAAGAGGGCAAACTGGTTTCTGCCTCTTTCTGTTCTTCCATTGTGGAATTGAGCTGGAAGCCAGTTGACTGAGGATTCTGAAAAATGTTTGCAAATCTAGGCAAGGAATATATCTTTTATGGTTTCATACAAATGTTAGGCTTGTGTGTTCTATTAGGTTACCCTGGGTAGTCAGACATTTTCACAGTGTTAGTTCTTCCAATCCACCAGCAAGAAATATCTTACCCTTTATTTTTGCTTTCGATTTATTTCATCAATTTCTTCACTGTGTATAGGTCTTTCACCTCCTTGGTTAAATTTATTCCTAGGTATTTTATTCTTTCTGATGCAATTTTAAATGGGTTAATTTAACTTCTCTTTCTGATAGGTCATTATTTGGTTCATTGGCAGTGGTTTGAACCAAGTCATTAGCAACTGCAGCACAATGTTCCTTCTGTTCTAGTAGCAAGAGTTACAGAACAAATTTTGCTGTGACACATTTCATGCCAAGATCCTGCATCAAAATCTCGGACACAGTTGTTGGCATTCCCAGATCAGCCCTAGTTCTCACACTGTCAGTCGCCGATCTTTGTTGATTGCAGCCCATACGTGTTCAACACTCCCAGGTGTTCTGCTTATTGCAGGTCTTCCAGAATGTGGATCACTGTCTACAGATTCTCAACCATCTTTGAAGCATTTGTGCCACAATATTTTTGCCCTGCATTCATTGTATCATCCCTGAAAACCTTCTGAATCATCTGAGTAGTTTCCATGGAGGAATGTTCACGCTTAATCCAAAATTTGGTGCAGATTCATCATTCTACTTGCTCAGTCATTTTGAATGTGATGGCCACACAGTACACATGCTCACTCAACAGCTTCTACTGACCTCACTTACTAGCACAATGAAGTCCTCATTGTTCACACATGCACATTCCAGTCCACTCTCCTTGGCTGCCAGGTTACGTTGATGTTGTGCAAATCATTCTCGTTATATTAAAAATAGCTGAACTTTTTCTGGACAGAACTCATAATATCCTTTTTAAACAATGACAGTTTTACTTTCTGATTTGGATGCCTTTTATTTCTTATTCTTATCTAATTGCTCTGGCTAAGACTTCCAATACTAAATTGAAGTAAGTGGTGAGAGCAGGTATCCTTGTTTTGTTTCTGATCTTAGAAGAAAATTTTCAGATTTTCATCATTAAGCATATCGTTAACTGTGAGCTTGTTATATATGGCCTTTATTATGTTGAGGAATTTTCCATCTATAACCACTTCATTGAGAGTTTTTATCATAGATAGATACTGAATTTTGTTATATGCTTTTTCTGCATGTGTTTAGATGATTATGATTTTTATGCTTCGTAGTGTTAATGTAGTGTATCACATTGATTGGTTTACAGATGTCAAACCATCTTGGAATCCCTGGAATAAATTTCACATGATCAAGGTGTATGATCCTTTAAAGGAACTGTTAAATTTGGTTTGTTACTACTTTATGAGGATTTTTGCCTTTGTTTTCATCAGGGATATTGATCTGCAATTTTCTTGTGTACTCCTTTTCTGGCTTTATTATCAGGGTGATGCTGGCCTCATAAAATGAGTTTGGAAGTGTTTCCTCATTTTCTATTTTTTGGAAGAGTTAGAGAAGGATTAGTATTAATTCTTCTTTCAATGTTTGAGAGAACTCACCAGTGAAGCTATCTAGTTCTGGACTTCTTGTTGGGAGGTTTTTGGTTTTGTTCTTGTTTGTTTTGCTTTTCTTATTTGATTACTGCTTTAATATAATAGGATACAACTCAAGAAGTGTTGGGAGATTGTCAATTACCAAATTTAATCTTCTTACTGGTAGTCAATGTGTTCAAACTTTCTATTTTTGCATGATTTAGTCTTAGTCTATTTCTCTTGAAATAAACTCAAATATTAAAGTGTCTCCTCTCTTTATGTCATTTTAATCCATAGTGATTATTCCATTCACCACACATTCAGGGATAACTGGAAATAAGTGTAAACTGTGGTCACTGGGTGCTATTTGTAGCAATTGCTTTGTTTCCAACTTACCCTTACTCTGTTCCAGTTTCTTACCCACTCCAATTTCTGTACTGATCCTGACACCCAAATACCTTTCCTGTTTGTTACTCTGCTTCTGCCTCTGGACTTGCTTTTCCAGGCTTGACTCAGTCACGCCTCCGTCTTTATCCACTGGAGAAAACTTTGATGAGCTGACTGTGCCCTAATCTTGCTGTGCTCTACTCAGCACTGATTTTTATTTGCACTGTGTCATTTTGTATGGAGAGAAGGAAAAGTGTGCAAAACCCACTCAAAATATTTCTATTTTATTTGAAAAAAGACTATGGAATTAAGACAATGAATCTGTTTAAGAAAATCCACAAAGATATAGGCAAGGATGATGATGTTGGAACAGTCTTTGGAAATAATGTTCAGAAAGTTAGGCAATTTTTATAGGCCTAAGAAAGGCTGGAACCCCTTTCCTCTTGGACAGCCTAAAGGGTCACCTTAGTTCCAGAGCACCCTGCAGGATCTGCTGAGGGCTTTGTCTCAATACTGTAACACTCAGCACCTTCCTTTGCCTACTTCTCTTGCCTTCACAACCCTTTCACCCAGGTGTTGATCCCAAGGCCATTTTCCCAATATACTTCAAACTCCCTAGGGAAGTTGAGTAATGACAAAATGTATAAATTTAAATTTTATTTTGACAAAGTAGCTACAACCAAAAAGTCAAATTTTGAAGGTACAATTATTTTAATAAAGAAATAACTTGCCTTTGTCTGAAGGCATTGAAGAAACCTACCTCTAAATAAAAAAAAATACCTAAGCAGAGAATAATAAATAAAATTTACAAAAAAATTTTACAGAAAAAAGATTGAGAAGAAATAATCAGGGAAGAAGAATTATTTCAAGAGAAAATAAAACTTCAGGTAGGAGACATTATCTGAAACTGTTCATTGGATCTAAACTAGTCAGACAATCTGTTACAGCAGTTGGTTGGGTAAAATGGCAACAGAGCAATGAAAAAATGAAATGTTGATGGGTGGGTCAGGGTTTGTGTTTTTCTATGATCACGCATTGCTCTGCAGAGAGGTTGGATGTGGAAGAAAAACACTACCTGCAAAATGTGGAAAGAAGGAAGAAGATATAAAAGGGACACAGACCAATAGTAAATCAAGTCGGAGGGGTTAAGCAAATAAGAAACTAGAGCCAACTTTAGTAGTTTTCTCTATTTTCACTGAGGGGAAAGAAATTACCCCAGAATTTAATTTTAGGAGTGTGGATGCCCAGTTCACACCAAAATGTGTGTGTGCACAGAGTGATTGAATGGGGCTCAGAATGGGGCATTTAATATTTTCCAGACATACAACCCCCGAACCAGGAAGTCATGGAGGATGCTGGTATTTGTTAGAGTGACGGTGATGTTGGTCATGGCACTGTGTAGTAGTGGAGGTGACTGTAGAAATGGTAGTTATGGTGTTGGTAGTAGAGGGGTAGTAATGGGAAATTCCTGACAGTACAGTCCTCCCTGTAAGTAGCATTTGTAAGTGTTGAGAGATATTTCATTGGGGATCCTAAGAAGCCCTGAAATCAGAGGTAATAGGTTTCACAAGCTACAGAGATTCTGGACACATGATGAGAGAAAACCAGACTTTGGGTTAAAGCTGCTATGAACACGGCCATAGAAAGGGAATATAATATTCCTGACCATTTTTGAGGTATCTATCACCTCCATGTTTATAATCACCTCTCTGTAGAGGGCTCACTCCTTCCTTTCTTTACTCTAAACTCTTAGTTTGAGCCTGGCCAAAGGCTGAAAACACATTGCACTTGACCCCCCTAAAAAGCAGGAAAGAAGGCCTGATCCTGAAAAGATAATTTCCATCTGCCTTTTGGTCTTTAAGATTTGTAAAGTTGGTCATGATCTGCCCTGTCTTAAAATTCCTCAGTAGCTCCCCAATGCCTTTAGAAAAATGTTACCAGAAGTCCAGTATTCATGGATATTATAGCAACAGGTCTGTATTGCTGTCATCCATTCACATTGGCCTCTCTCTGAAATGTGAGTGCCCTGGGAGGAGAAGCTACTGTAGTCCCCATTTCTGTGATGATACCAGTGCCTGGCTCATACCAAGTACTTCATTATCATTTATTTAAAAATGAGTGGTAGTTATTCTCTTATCACACATTCCTGCTGGGTTCAAGGTTATTCATTACTTAATAAAGTGAAACAACAGAGTAGAGGGTGCAAATGAGTCTTAAATAAAATAAGATCTCTCCTTTCTGACTTCAGTAACCCAGTAGTAGCTTCTTCTGGGATCTATATTGTACTGGTCTTTTGAGTGAATATATAGAAGTTTTTACTCAGTCTTGTTCCTCTTTTTCCCCTCCCAAGTTTACCTGATGTGTCTGTGTAAAAACAAAAATCTTTAGCATTAATTTAATGAATCTGCATGCTACATATATACAATTATCATATAGTATAATACTTTTATATTACTACATATGTCAAATTAATCTCTTTTTAAATTTTATATCATACTAAAATTATACAGAATATTGTTTATGTAAGCTCAATCTTCACATATTGAAATTTATACATAATCTAATTGCAATATGAAATTTAAAAAGCCTCAAAATCTACTTGATATCAAATATAAACAAATTCATACCTGTTCATAAACCATAGCATGTTTTTCAATAATTCAACTATTTCACAAAGACCATGGCATATATCACAGAGATAAAGAGCCAATATTCAGACAAAAATGTTGAGGCAAAGTCCTCTAAAGTAGAAACTCAAATATTCCCTCAAAATATTGTTACCAATTACATAAGTTTTCTCTTGTCAAATATTTCATTGTCCTTTTCAATTTTGCAATCTCATTACTGAACTAAGGTTATTAATAATGTACCATGTTCATTCATTTTACATACTTTTTAAATAATATATAATGTCTATGTTCTTAAAAAACTTCATCCTCTTGCAGCAAAGATAAGACCCTTTAGAGGGTAATTATTCAGTCTATGGATAATTTGAATCTTTCAATTTTTTCCATATATATTCTATTCTATTTCAACAATCATTATCACAATGGGAAGATTAATAACTAATAGTAGGAAGGCAAAGACTTTAAAAGCTATAAATAATAATATAACATAGCATAAATTTTAAAGTGTTTTACTTCTCTATTCTCCTCTTCACTACTCTTCTTCATCCAGTGTTCAACTTTCTCTAAGTAACCAGCATTTTAAAACTATAAATGATAAGGCAGATCTGATAATTCACTTAACACTTTATCATTATTTAACCTAAGAGGTGACCTCTGGATAACTTATTGCGTTTTTTTAACAGAACTTTGGGAAAGAAATGCATCTTACAACTAATACTGTTTTGCTCTTAAGTATTCAATTTGAAAGGATAGATTCCATAAAATCTGCTATTGTTGTTAGCTAGTAAAAATTGTTGTTAGGTGTAAAAAATGCAAATAAGTTCAGATTCTATTAAAACAAAAAGCAAACTACAAATTCTATTTGGATTATGTTTTGGATTATTTAATATTCTAGATTTCCATAAGTTAAAGTATATAATTAAAGAATTCTTCTATTAGGTGAGAAAAATAGTAGAGAGGGGGCACCATTTATTTTTTTAATTTTATTTTTAATTACAGTTTTCATTCAGTATTATTTTGCATTAGTTTCAGGTGCACAGCATAATTGTTAGACAGTCATATACTTTATAGCAGGGGTGTCAAACATTTTCACCAGGGGCCACATCAGCCTCGTGGTTGCCTTCAAAGGGCTGAATGTAATGTTAGGACTGTATAAATGTAACTACTCCTTAACAGTTAAGCGAGAGCTCAGTGCTGCCACTGGGTAGAAACAAGGTGCTGAGCAGATAAAACAAGGGGGGCCTTGTGTTCGCCACCTGTGCTTTATAGTATTATCTCCAATACTTCATGAAACCACCTGGCACTACACATAGTTATTATATATTATTGACTACATTCCCTGTGCTGCACTTCACATTCCCAAGGCTGTTTTGTAACTGTCAGTTTGTTAATGCTGTTACCTTTTCACCCAGCACTGCAAACCTACTCACTTCTGGTGACCATCAGTCTGTTCTCTGCAACTATGAGTTTGTTTCTATTTTGTTTGTTCATTTATTTTGTTCTTTAAATTCCACATATAAGTGAAATCATATGGTGTTTGTCTTTTTCTGAAAGATCTATTTCACTTAGCACAATACCCTTTAGATCCATCTATGTGTTCTTTTTGTGGCCAAGTAATATTCCATTGCATATGTGTACCACCACTTTTTCATTCACTCATCTATTGATGGGCACTTGAGTTGGTTACATACCTTGACTACTGTAAATAACACTGCAATAAGCACAGGCCTGCATATATTCTTTCAAATTAGTGTTTTGGGGTTTTTTTTTGGATATATACCCAGAAGTGGAATTGCTAAATCATAAGAAAGTTCCATTTATATTTTTTATATGGAACTTCATACTATTTTTCACAGTGGCCGCACCAATGTGCATTTCCAACAGTGCACAAGGATTTCCTTTTCTCCACATTCCCACCAACACTTCTTTGTTGGCTTATTAATGATAGCCATTCTGACAGTTTGAGGTGATATCTCATTCTGGTTTTAATTTGCATTTCTCAGACAATTAGTGATGTTGAACATCTTTTCATATGTTTATTGGCCATCTGTACGCCCTCTTCAGAGAAGTGACTGTTCAGGTCCTCTACCCACTTTTTAATTGGATTATTTGTTTTTTGGTATTGAGTTGTATAGTTCTTTATAAATTTTGGGTATTAACCACCATCAGGTGTATCATTGGAGAAAATATTTTTCCATTCAGTAGGTTGTCTTTTTGTTTTGTTGGTGGTATCCTTTGTTGTTCAAAAACATTTTTGTTTGATGTAGTCCCATTTGTTTTTTTTCTTTTGTTTCCTTTGCCAGAGGAGATATAGCAGAAGAGAATAGTGCTGAGAGAAATGTCAGAAATTTTACTGCCTATGATTTCTTCTAGGAGTTTCATGATTTTGAGTCTTACAAAAATTTACTAATCCATTTTGAGTTTATTATTGTATATGGCATAAGAAGGTGGTGTAGTTTCATTCTTTTTGCACATATTTGTCGAATTTTCCCTATTGTATGTTATTGCCTCCTTTGTCATAGATTGACCATATAGGTGTAAGCTTATTTCTGGGTTCTGTATTATGTTCTTTTGCTCTGTGTAGTTTATGAAAATACTGTGCTGTTTTGATTAGCATACCCTAGTAGCATAGTTTGATATCAGGTAGTATGACACCTCAAACTTTGTTCTCCTTTCTCAAGATGCTGTGGCTATTTAGAATCTTTGTGTCTCCATATACATTTTTGGATTATTTGTTCAGTCCCATGAAATATACATTGGTATTTGGGTGGGAATTATGTTGAATCCATAGATTGCTTTGGATAGTATGGACATTTTAATAATGTTAATTCTTCCTATCCATGAGCACAATATATACTTCCATTTATTTCTATTTTCATCAATTTCTTTCTTCAGTGTATGCAAATATTCAAAGTACAGGTCTTTTACCTTCTTGGTTAAATTTATTCCTAGGTATTTTTCTATATAATTATAAATGAAATTGTTTTCTTAGTTTCTCTTTCTGATAGCTTATTAGGGGTACAGAGAATAAGTAGCATAGATGGTAGATAGAAAATAGACAGGGGGAGGGCAAGAATAGTATGGGAAATGTACAAGCTAAAGAACTTATGACACATGGACATGAACTAAAGGGGGGAATGTGGGTGGGAGAGGGTGTGCAGGGTGGAGGGGAATGAAGGGTCGGTAATGGGACAACTGTAATAGCATAATCAATAAATATATTTTTAAAAATGCAACTAATTCTGAATATTTATTTTGTATCCTGCTACTTCACTGAATTCCTTTATTAGTTCTAGTAGTTTTTGTGGAATCTTTAGGGTTCTCTCTATATAGTATTGTCATCTGCAAATAAAGGCAGTTCTACTTCTTTCTTTCCAATTTCAGTGCCTTTTAATTCTTCTTCTTGTCTGATTGCTGTGGCTAGGACTTCCAGTGCTATGTTGAATAAGAGCAGTAAAAGAGGACATCACTATTTTGTTCCTGATCTTAAGAAAAATGTTTTTAGTTATAAAGGTATAATTAAAACATAATATGGATATAAGAGATGAGACAGATAGGATAGGATCCAGCAAAGGCACTATAATATGTGACTTTAATATATGATAACAGAAGCATTATCATTTTTGATTAGAACATTTGCTGTCTTGAAGCTTTAAGTTCTGTATCTCAAGACCCAGAGATATCACTATCTTTAGCCCATTGCATGTTTTTACCTACTTTATCAAATATTAGCTGACTATAAAGGTGTGGGTTTATTTCTGGACTTTCTGTTCTGTTCCGTTGATCTATATGTCTATTTTTTATGATAGTACCATGCTGTTTTGATTACTATGACCTTACAGTATAGTTTAATATTAGGTAGCATGATTCTTCCAACTTTGTTTTTCTTTCTCAAAATTGCTGTTGCTATTCAGAGTCTTTTGTGGTTCCATATGAATTTTTGGAATATATGTTCTAGTTTTGTGAAATACACCATTGATATCTCCATAGGAATTGTGTTGAGTAGATTGATTTGGATAGTGTGGACATTTTAATAATGTTAATTCTTGCTATCCATGAGCATAGTATATGCTTCTACTTATTTGTATTTTCTTTCAGTGTCTTATAATTTTAGACTTAAATGTTAGACTCAAAACTATAAGAATTCTAGAAGAAAACATAGGCAGTAAAATCTTGGACATTTCTCATAGCAATATTTTTTCTGATATATGGCATGTCTTCTCAGGCAAAGGAAACAAAAGAAAAAATAAACAAATGGGACTGCATCAAGCTAAAAAGTTTTTACACAGCAAAGGAAACCATCTAAACACTAACTAGAAAGAACATAAGCACCACTATGTTCATTGCAGCATTATTTACAATCACCAAGATATGGAAGCAGCTCAAGTGTCCATCAGTGGATGAGTGGATAAAACAACCATGGGACATTTACACAAGGACTACTACTCAGCAGAAAAAGAGAAGAAAATTTTACCCTTTGTGACAGCATGGATAGGCCTGGAAAACATTATGCTAAGTTAAATAAGCCAGTCAGAGAAAGACAAGTATCATAAGATTTTATTCATATTTGGGATCTAATGAACAAGCTGAATTAACAAGCAAATATAGACAGACTCATAGATGGAGAGCAGGCTGAGAGCTCTAGGGAGGAGGTGTGCTACGGGGGGCTGTTGAGGGACTGAGCAAAAAAAAGAAAAAATGAAAGAACTCATGAACATGGACAACAGTGTAGTAATTGGGAGGTGAGGTGGGTGGGTGGAGGTGGAAGAGGGTATAGGGGGATAAATGGTGATGAAGGAAATAAATTAAAACAAGAAAGAAAGAGTAGGAATTCAAAGGAGGGTTTTCAGAGTGAAGGTTTCTTTAAAGAAAACTGCACACTTAGTACGAGTACTATATATTTCTTCTTCACTCCTCGGTGTGGGAAGAGTCATGCTTCCTCACCACCTCCCCAGACAAGTCAGAGGAGCTTTAAAAGAATCACTTACCAAGTCCAATTTGTCTGGTAGAGGAGCAGTATTTTGTTGCCCAGGCTGCGGACTTGCTGAACTGTATGTAAAATTTAGTCCTCGCCTTGTGTAGCTATTGAAGCAGAGTATGGTGAGAAAACCTTCACGAAACCTGATCTGGGTCTTCTGGAGTTTGGGGAGCCCAGGGATCACTTTCTGACTTTTCCCTTGAACAGTTTGAATGTGAAAGGCTTTAGAATTGCCTGTGATCAACAGGTCCCAGAACCATCTGCAGATGTGGATGGAAGTGAGTTGCTGAGTTTCTCTGTGGTGCCATATAGACAACTTGAAACATTTCAAGTAGTGAGGGGTAGACTGACACCATTTTGAAAGGAATTCCCAAGAGAACTGCCTGTCTGGATACGTGGACCCCAGTAGGAAGAAGTTGTGTGGGGTGCACCAGGAAAGCAGGAGCTGAAAAGGAATTCTGTGAGGTTAGCAGTAATGTCTCATCCCCGTAATGGGCAGATGTCCAAGGAGCCAGAGTGGAGGAGGTCTCCAAATAACTCACTGAATTACCCCATAAGAGGAGGAGTTAGCCTTTGGATATCTGCCATGGAAGACAATTTTCAACAGTGAGCCAAGTAAAAAGATAATTTTGTTCCTTTTCATCTCATTCCCAACTTCTTACCCTTAATTTGGAGGAGCCAGAAACAGCAGTGAGTGAATGGACAGAAGGTAGTGAATAAAACCAACACTATCCAACTAAAACTGGGAGCAAAGAGGAGATAGTTTAAATTGAATGTAAAATTAAATTTTCAAAAATGTGTTTGGATAGGAATTTTTCATACTAAAAAATAAGGGCCATTTGTATTCCAAATTGGCTGTAAAAGCAGTGGGGGCCACAGTGGTTTTAAAATATGTCTGCAATTTCTCTGACACTCCTTCAGTCAAGAGATAGAGTCTATGTTGACTGTCCTTATGCCTGATCATTTGTGACTGCCATGATAAGTAAAATATGGCAGAAGTTGCACGAGTTGACTTTCAAGGCTAAATCAGATAGGAGATGCTGGCCTGCTGGCTTCTCTTAGGCACTTGCTCGGGGAGCCTTCAGCTACCATGTAAGAAGTTCAGCTGTTCCGAGGCTGTCATGTGCAGAGGCCATCGGCAGAAGTCATACTAAGAGAGAGGCAAAGAGACGGAGGGAGTCATTGATGGCATGGTTGCAAATAGGGAGAGGTGACTGAGGTGAGTGTGGCATTCACTGTGGGAGCAAAATTTAAGGTGGGGGCATAAAAACACACCCAGTAATCAAGATAAATAATATCTTAGTGCAATAATTTTGAAATGAGCAAAACAAAAAAAATGATGAATAAAGTATTAACACTGTAAATAAAGACAGGATCAGTATTGCTGAGCATTCCTTTTGCTTCTAACTTCAGTATGGGTTGGCAAAGCATTGCTATTCATCAGATTGACTGGAAGGGACACAAGGCAACTTTCTGGGGTGATGGAAATATCCTCCCTCTTGGTTTGTTTGATGTCTACGTAGATGTATATAATTGTCAAAAGTTACTGCATTGTGTACTTAAGATCTGTACAGTTTATCATTTGTAATTATACAACTCTCTATATGTGTATATGTTTTTAGAACAGGCATGCGATCCAATTCAGTCTAAGGAATATTGGAGCAATATTGCAGGAGGTTTGGAGGACAGAAATTTACTTACTCTTTAAAGGAGAGCAACAGCAATGGATAGTCTCTGACAGCATTCTGTGTACATGTGAGAGCTGGAACATCTGTGGGTATCTGTTTGCTACCCTGGACAGGAAGCTGACACGTGGAGATGGGCAGAGCTGGAAGAAAGTCGAGCGTGATGGGGCCAGAGCCTTAAACCATGTCTGATCACTGCGTTAGCTCTGGACCTTTTTAGTTACATAAGCCTCCTTTCTTTTTATGAGTCAATTTAGGTTGGCTTTTTGTTACAAATTCAGAGAGACATACAGAGAAAGCAATAAACAGAAGCATTTAGGCAGTCAGAGCCAGGAGTCAGCAGAAGTCATGAAATAACCAGAAATGGAGTGTAGACAGGGCTGTAGGCAGTGCCTCCCATCTACCCAGCACTGTGCTCTCACGAGGTAAAGGACAGGAAATGAGACAAGATCTCTGCTCTCATTGAGCTTACATTCTAGCTGGGGGTGAGAGACCCGGAGGGGGACAATCGTAATTTTAGAAAGTGGTAAATACTATAAAGAAAATAATACAGGGTAAAGTGACATGGAAGGGGCCACTACTTTTGCTGGAGAGCCAGAAGTCTCCTCTACAGAGGTGATGTTTGATCAGTGACCCAAATGAGGAGTGCCAGCCATCTGAAGCTCTGAAGAAAAAAAACTTTCTAGGTAGAGATGTAGCAGCACATTCCTGGATGACAAAACACAGAAGAAAGAGTGGGAACTCCTGAAGAACTTTAATGTACCTACACATCATCTGGAAATCCGGTTAAAATGAAGATTCTGATTCAGTAGTCTGGGGTAATATTTGAAATTCTGTGTTCCTAATAACCTCCAGGCAATGTATATATGCCTGGTTTATGGACCATATTTGGGAACAAGGCCCTGGAGAATTTCTCCCCAAAGTGTCTTCTATAGCCTGGTGCACAGGAAAATAAACATTTTCTTAAAGATCTTTATAGCCCATTATCATTGATATAATATCCAAATATGTAATCTTTCTAGTAATTCATTTTAAGTTCATTTGTCAGTGATACATTGGAAATCAAACACAAAAAAATACCTGACCCTTCACAGTTTGAGAAGCACTGTCCTAGGTCCTACAGTACTATGGCTGGAGGGAAGGAATCTTCCTATTAAAGAAGCTGGGAACACTGAAATACCAGGTACAATGGACAGTGGAAATAAAATGTCAGGTGCAAAACACAAGAATTGGAACAATCAACATTGCCATCAGGATCAACATCACATACATGCATATAGACACACACACACACACACACGCAGCGCTTCCATACAGAACTCCCCAAAGGCAGGCACCTATTTCTCAGACACACACCCAGCTATGTCCTCTCTAAACACATCAAATAGAACTGAGCAAAGAGGTCCTCATCCTGAACGTTAGAGGCTCCTGAGTAATACTGCACCCTTACAACTATAGCCCATGAGTCCACAAACTTTCCAGTGCGAACAGACTCTAAAGCTGTTTACTGCCTAATTATTAAATATTATAAAACATTAAGGATCACCAGACTTTCTAGGAACCAATTTAAACAAACATCGTTAAAAGCAGAAGGAGAGCAAGATAAACAGGGACAGGTAAACTGAGTCATAATTATGGTAGAATTGTGAAGATTCTAAGTAAACCTGGTCTCTAGAGGTGCATCCTCTGAAATGACCTTCCATTTCTCTCTGTGTGCTTATGATATAACCAGAAACATGCCACATTTTTCAGTGTGTTTTACCTATGGAAACTCTGTCTTTATCATAGTCCTAATTATTCTTTAACAAACTCCCACTGAAGTAATCTCATGTATTCTTTGAAACTTAAAAGCACCTGTCTAGCTCACTGTGGATGGCCTAATACGTATATAACATGAGTTTGAATTATTTTAGTTACATATAACAGAACACCCAATTCAACACTACTTTAAGAAGTAAAGGAGGTTTATTGGTTCACATAAATGGAAATATAAGAGATGGGGTGGACTTCAGATAATATGTAATCCAGGGACACAGTGGTGGTCTCAAAACTCAGTTTCTTATCTCTATTATTTTTTGCCATCACAAAGTATGGATATTACAAAAAAGATACTGTGTAACTGGAGCACGCTCTTTCCACTTATCATTATGTCTGATTTTTCTTAACTTTGTTTGGAAAATGGACTTATACCACCATAGCATGGAGGAGAGAGACTTCAGAATGGCATTCTAGCTAGCTTGCAGTAACTGGAGTCAGAGATTCTGGAACAGCATTTGGATGTGTTCCACCCGCAAAATAACCCAGTCCCAATGCTTTCTCCCACGATTTCCTCACTGTGCTAGGATTCTGTGGGTTCAAAAGGAAAGGAATTTAAGGTCAGATGGTCATGACCTCCTGGCACCTTTTCTTTCTCACTTAGAGAGATGAGACCCAATCACACACACTGTAGGTTTCAGTGTCTTTATTTTTCTATTAACAGTTTGTTGTATGAATAGAGACTGATAACTCTACATGTTCTCAAAGGAGATATAATTTTACATTTTTATCATGCCTAAGATTCTTTCTTAGCCATTCCCTCCTAATAGTTTTCTCCTAGACAAATATATATTCATTATCCTAATACTCTCCTTTTTTCTTCTTCACCTTTTTAAAAAATCTTAAATGTTTTTGATGGAGGAAAAAAAGTTAATGATTGTGTAAAGATTTTTTTATAATATTGAACAAACTGAAAAAAAAAAAACTCCTTTCTTTCATTTGAGAAATTAGAGGCCAGTTGGAACCAGCAGATAGAATATAAAAATCTTTGCAAACTGTAATAAATTAAAACTGCATATTGTTACAAATTAGGCAGAGGGAGATGCACACATGCCATCTAGTTTGCACTTAAATGAAGGATTAGTAATAAGAGTCATGGCTGGTAAATGTATGTAAATAGTCCATTGCCCCACAATTAGCATTCCCCAAGAGTCACTTAGTCCTTGGGAAAGGATTCCGTTCATACAGTGCTGACCCTGGAGCCCTCAGTAACGTGTAGCCGTGAGGGACTGCCTGCTGTCCACCTCTAGGGACCGGTTGTTAGAGCAGAACAAATAATGTGTACTTGGGAGGCACTAGAAGTGTTCTCTGCATCTTGATGAATTAAGTTGGAAGTGCCAGGATCTATCTTTTAAGGAGACATTATTTGGACAATTGGGTGCAAAGCATCTTGCTAGGGTCTGAGGATGAAAGTGTGACTTGGTACCTGTTTACATGGAGTTGATGGTCTAAGGGGGGAGACATTGCATAAGTAATTACAAAACTAAATATACAATTACAAAGTAGGATGAATACTGACTGTGAAGCAAAAGTATAGGATACAATGAGAGTGTGTCACAATGGGTTTAACCTAATTTGTCGGAGTTGTGAAGTGATGTCCATGGCAGTGCCATTCACTGAGTTGCTGAACTGTGATAGATGACCAGGCCTGAGTATTGGTGAAGTCTGGGTTGAAGATGAAAATTTTGAAATCCTTCATCAATAGATGATAAGCTACAGGTCAAAATGAACTTAGAAAAGAGGATCTCTCCCTTAAGGAATTCCAGCACTTAACGACGTTAGCCAGAGGAGGTTAGTTGGTAAAGATTGATGAGTGAGTGACTGGTGACAGAGGCAGATCTACTTTGAAACTAATGAAGCCTAAGATTCTGGGTCGAACTCTTGCCTGGGAGGAGCCCTAGACACATGTTTGCATGGTCATATATTTTTGTAAAATTTTCAAAAGAAAGATATCTTTTTTTTTCTTAAAGCAGAGACCCAAACTGTATAAGCTTCAGGTCCCACACATCTTCCCCTAAGTAACATGAAGGAGCAAAACTGAAAGTGTGATTGCGTGGAATTGGTGGGGGGTGTACTACTGAAGAGAATGTTCAACTAACCATTATTAGTGCTTCTGAGAGGACAAGAAATGTGAACAGAGAAATATATGCGTTGGATTTCAGTAGTGGGTGTTCATCACTTTCCCTAGTAAGAGTCCTTCCAGTGCAGTAATTCTGGTAGAAACCCATATGCATTTGATCTCAAGAATTTGAACTGTGCAGGAGAGGGGAGGAAAGGTGGTAACAGGAGAAAAATAAACTAGGGAGAAAGGTTCTCTCCCTAGCTCAAGAAAACTTGATTTTTCAGTGCTTTGCTATTCAAAGAGGAGGAATCACTGGAATTCTCCAAATGGGATGCTTTGAGATAACTCTACGGCAAAAACACAAAAGTTATGTGGAGCAAATGTTTTTAAGAACAGGGTACTTGAGAATGCTGATAGAAGTTTTCAGGATGTGTTGACAATTCAAGGGAATGAGTTTTCCTAACTTCCTTTCATCCTAACTTCACTTTCATTTGCAAAGGACCCAGAGGAGATGAATATCCATAGACTCTTCTCGAGGAGGCAACCTCATCAGTGTTTTCATTTCCCCAGTGGGCAAATCTGCACTGCTCACGCTTGTGAAAGCACAAGGGGCCTTGCTGTTGATGGCACAGTGTCCACCCCGGGCAGAGTTCACTTCACTGAACCCCCCATCATTTACAGGCAAACAATATATTTTGCAGCTTTCTGACAATATCCAGTGATTGCTGTGGGGGGAGGGAGATATAAGGGGGTCAAATGGTAATGGGAAAAATGTAATTAAAATTTTTAACTTAAAAAACAGCTCAAATCAGTTTCCCTTTAAAGTCTTGTATATGTTTTAAACTGTGTTTCCTTTCAAATATTTGGTTAATATCAGAGAAATACACGTAGTTTAACAGACAAAACAAAAATCTGTCTGACAAAGAAAACATAATTTTTATTCAGAATATTAAAATAAATTCTTTTAAATGTTTTCAGCTGGACTTCTGAGTATTGTTTGATGTATACTCTGATATCAGGTTTTTGTATTGAGGAACGGAGCAATTTTCTTCCACAAAAAAGATTACTGGAATTCAGGAATTGAGGGTATAAGAAAGACAATCTTTTTATGCCTATTTATATTTATTTATTTGAACTTATTGCATTGATACTGATTAATAAAGTTATATAGGATTCAGGTGCACAGTGCTATAATAATCACCCCAAGTCAAGTCTCCTTCCATCAACATTTATTCTCCCTTTAAGGAAAGACAATCTTAAATGGCACAAAATAGAAATAAATATTTTTCCCAGCAACATGCAATTCTGAACGCTTCCTTAATGTTTGTTTTATCTTTTAATAGGATCATATGTATAAGAATGAACAGTGATTTGTTAAAAGTAACTTAGAAAGTAAGACTGTTAGCTCCACTCCCCGCCCCCCTTGCCTTCTCGTTTAAGTGTTTCTCATCACCATTCCATACCACTTTAGTAAGTTTCCCATGCAGAGAGCATCCACAGGACAGTCCACATATTAAAAAAACGTTTAAGACTCTATAACTAGAAATAGAGACTGCCAGTTCCCATGGATCAATCGATTTAGCTACTTAAAATCCAGGACGCCCAATTAAATTCAGATTTCAGATACACAACGAAAAGTATTTTTTAGTATAACTATGTCACATACATTGCGTGGGACAAACGCGTCCAAAATAATGATTCCTTTATTTAACGGGCCTCCCTGCATTTCCCCTGATTGCCTCACAAGGCCCACGGCCCAAGACCCAGGACCAGCGCCCCGGAGCCACTCTAAAACCCAGGACCGCGGGCAGGGCAGCGCCCCCTGATTGGCCGAGGCGCGCCCGCCCTGCCGGCCGCAGGCGTCACGCAGCTCTGGCAGCTCCGGTCCGCCGCCGCCGCCGCCACCGCTACCGCTGCCACCACCGCCTCCGCAGCCTGTGTCCGCGCAAGTGCGGGGCGGGCAGGGGGAGGGGGCGCGGCGGAGCGCGAGGTTGGCGTCCGGCCGCGGGGGATTAAGTTTCTTGGTCGCGCGCGGGTGTGCCTACGCGATTATCCCGAAGCTCCTGGACGGGCCGTTACTTGGGAAGAGAAGAGAGAGAACGTGGGCGAGGCCAGGCACTCCGAGTCCCTGGAAACCCCGGCTCCCCAGCCTCTGCCCCTTTTCGTCCCCGCGAGGGGCCGCTGCCGCGGGCTGGGTAAGCGGCGCCAGGGCACGGGCCGGGAGGCCGGAGCGCGCTCCCGAGCCTCACCCGCGCGCCGGCCGGCCGGGATGCGCGGGTGCCCGGGACTCGGCGCGCGGGCGGTCGGCTGGCGGGAGTGCTGGCCCCACCCCGCGAGGCCCGGAGAGCTGCTGCTGCTGCTCCTCTGGCTTTTTAAAGGATGAGGTCTGGAAGTTTCTTTCGTCTGCTCCTCGCAGGGCCCGCGAACGTTATTCCTAGACCTTTCATTCTCCCCTCCCCCAACCCCTTGTTTCTGCTTATTTGAAGTGGTTCGAAAGTTTTCCTTCGCTTCGTCTGCAGGGGCGACACGCCCAGAACCGGAACCGGGCCTGGCGCGTGGGCCGGTTGCTCGCAGGCTCAGGAGCCTGTTGCTCTCCGCTGTGGCGGACGCGCCCCGGGCCGGATGCCCCCTCTGCTGTCACGCGGTGCCAGGCTGTGTAGGGTTGGTAGGGGGTGGGGAGAACTGCCCCCACACTCGTGTTCCCCCTCTTCCCGGGCTGCGTAGGGCTCAGATCGCGCCGCTAATTGGTATCCGCCCCCCCCCACCTCCTGGCGCCTGTGTGTTTTTATCTGCTGCTCTTGTTGGTACCACATTTTGCCTTGGCCTCCTGCTTTCTTCCCCCTCCCCCGCCGACAGACTGCTTTTGTCTGATTTCGCTGCCCCGGGATGCCGGATGTTCCCCGGTATCGCTGTTCGGAAACGCTTTGTGTCTAGAGGAGCTGTGTGTGCGTTGGCGGTGGTGATGGTGTAAATTTTTGCTTGCGCTCTTTGCAGAGGCACGGGAGTCGGGCTCTTCTTTCCCGCAGATCACTTAGAAATTGAAGCTGGGACTGCGGAGAAGAGGAGGGGCTGAGCGGTGGCGGGAGGTGGCTGCCGCTGCACTGTGGCTAGGGGGAGTTGGGGGTCGTGGGGCATCTCCACCCATCGCTGCGGTTGGGGCTGCTGAAGTCACTCTGGGAAGAACCCGGGCATGGGCGCTGTGTGCCTTGGGTGGGGAAGATGCGGGTGGCGACTAGGGGTTTCGTGAGTATTATCAGATGAGATGACCATGACTTCCCCAGCCAAAAAGGAAACCTCTCCATTTTCTTTTGATGTGAGAGGGGAAGAATCTGAAAAGTGGTCTGTCATCCAGCTTTGGTGGACAGCTGTAGTGTAGCCATCCCTTTTGTGTTTCCGCAGACATTCCTCATTTAGGTTACATTTTACAGAATAAATAACATCTGACCGGAAAAACCAACAAGGTGATAATGGTTTGGGGCTTGGGAGTTTTTACATGTAGAAGTTTGTTATAGATGTCTGTAATGAACTTTTTCTTAGGGTCGAATCGTTTACATTTGTAATGTGTGTGTTTAATGAATGGTAGAATTTAAGTATACAGTCGCATTTATTTTTTCATTTGTTTCAGATTTTATTTATTTACTTTATACAGAGGGGAAGGGAGGGAGAAAGAAAGGGAGAGAAACATTAAAGTATGGTTGCCTCTCCAGCCCCCATCCCCTACCCCCGCACTGGGGACCTGGCCAGCAACCCAGGCATGTGCCCTGACTGGGAATTGAACCAGTGACCCTTTGGTTCATAGGGCAGCGCTAAGTCCACTGAGCCACACAAGCCAGGGCTACAGCTGCATGTAAAAATCCAGCAAAACTTGAAGCTCTTTTAATACAAGCAGAGCTCTGGAGGGAAACTGCCTTGCCAGAGGGAAGGGTGAAGACTTAGAGGGCAATGGGGATAAGCTTGCCTGGGATGCACAGGCATGCTGTTAACGGACTAAAATGAAAGGATCTATCTAGATTGGGCTATGTCCGTGCTCAGAGTTCACCTTGGGGTCTTTTGAAACAAGAGTCTGTAAATCTAAGGGCCATAGGCTAAATCTGCCTACTGCACTGGTGTTTTTCGACAAGGTTGAGGAGCCAGGAATGGTTTGTACGTTATTAAATTGTTGAAAGGAAAGAGTATTTTACACATGAAAATTATACGAAAATCAGATTTCAGTGTCCATGTTAAAGTTCTATTGGAGCACAGCCACACTCACTCCTGTTGTCTGTGTCTCATTCTCCGGCAGCTTGCTTGCACAGCGTGGGGCACAGTTGAGTAGTTGCATGGTTGAGATAGAGATGTATAGCCTTTGAAGTCTGAAATGTTTACTATGTTACTACTCTGTACAGAAAAAGTTGCCAGCCAAAGCCAGACTTTAAACGTGTTGCTTAAATACTCCCTTGTGTCATGGGTGCATTGTTTTATTTCATTGCCTTTCAGGCCCTGTTTCTGGTGCCCCCCCACAACTGGCATACTTTTTCTCAAAAGATAGACAAATTAAATAAATGTGTTGGATTTTCTCATTTCCAAATTTCACTCTTGATTTTTTTCCTAGATTTTTGGTATCTTTCTCTGTTAGAATCTAGGATAAACTAGAGATTCTGACTAGTAGAAATATGTCTATTATTTTAAATTTAACATAGCCATTTTTCATGGTGTTCCATGGTGAGTTTTAGGGACTTTGAGCAGTTCTGTCCCCTGAGCAGGTTTGAAGACTATAGTTTTGTTTATTTAGGTAAAGAGAGGGAGGAATTAGGACCTGTCATGGGTTCCTTTCCACAGGCATGCTGTCACTTAGACTAAGTTAGTTCCCTGAGTCCCCTTGTCTTGCCCATGCCTCTTTTCTACCTCATTTGCTAAAACAAAAAACTGATGGAGTTTATCTCACCATATCACTAATAGATCAATCCCATGTGTATCATTCCTTGGCTCCCTCAGTATTTCTGTTGCTATTGTTCTTCCTTCTCCTTTTAACACACTTCCTTTTATGTCCTAAGCCCGACTAGATGGATATCAGTTTTTATTTTGCTTGAAATTCCTATCATGTAGACATAGCTCTGTTTGGCCCTTAAAGATGTCATTGCAATTAGACACCTTTTAAATGCACATATATTATGAGGGAGTAGAGGCTGTTTCCGTAATTTATTGTATCTCTGCAAGTTAGGGGTACTCGGAACAGGTTCATAGAAATCCTTGAAGTGTATGTAATTTTGTATTGATGCAGGCCTTTAGCTGCTGGGTGGAAAGGCTTTGCTTTACAAATAAAGAAGTGAACCTATTGTCTAGAGTGAAGATGAGGGAATTAGAAGCTGGCCTGTAACAATGAATTTACCTGGAAGACAACTGTTTGAGTTTATTCTTTCAGAATTATTCTCAGATTATTCTCTGTAGATTACATCCCAAGTCTGACATCATAGACTTGACTCTTCTGTGATGACTTATCCAGGTTGGCTCCATTTTGTATATGTAACATGGACAAAGTACTCTGGCTTTCATAAAATATCTTGAGGCTAAGTTGATATATTGGGCTGGAAGTGTCCTCATGTATACTGTAGTAACAACTCATCTGCCAGTAAAGATCCTATACTTTAAAGTAAATAAGCAGACAAGTTCCTGTAGAATTCAGGATTGCTTGATGGTCCATGTGAATGACGGAATCTTGTATCATCATTATGTTTCCCAAACAGTTGTATCTGCTTTAAAAACACATTTGGCCTAAACTAGGAATTTGTTTGATATAGTTACATTATTATATGCAATATTAACTCCATACTTATAACAAGAAAGGTATTGTTTTTGTATTATAAATTAGTGTCATTCATAGGACAGCATCAATATACATACATTTGGGAAAGTACATTTAGTAGGGAAAGCTGATATACTGAGATTAAATAATTATAGTGGGGTTCCATATGGGCAAATAAAAATGAGATAAGGAACTACCTTTAGATGAAGGAGGCCAATGATCAGTAATCCACAGCCTTCCTGTGAAGTGTTTTCTGAGATCTGAGGTAGTTACTCATTTAGTAGATAGTGACAGATGGATTAGGAGGTGTGTTGTATTGGGCGAGGCGCTGGGGCGAACCCACAATCAATATACTGCTCTAGAGGCTTACAGTCTTAGTTGCAAAAATAGACACAGAGGAAAGAATAAAAAGATTTTACGTGTAGTAAAAGTTACAGTAATTCAAAGAAAATTAGACATCAACATAGGATTGCTTGCTGACAACTTGTAGATGGCATCTTGAAGGTGGCCATCTGTCCCTCTGTCTTCACATGGCCTTCCATCTGTGCATGTCCACGTCCTAGTCTCTTACAAGGACACCAGTCATATTAGGTTGGGGACCACCCCAGTGACCTCTTTTAACCTTAGTTACCTCTTTAAAGACTCTACCCCTAAATACAGTCATATTCTGAGGTACTGGAGGTTAGGACTTCAACATAAATTTAGGGGTTGGGGACATAAGTCAGCCCAGAATAGAGTTCTTGTGGAGACTGTAAGGCGCTTACAAACTGTGGACTGCACACTGGTGAGACCTCAAACGGACTGGCTCAGCGCAGAGAGGCGGGTCATATAGGAGGCTATTGAGGTGCTATAACTAAGCATTATTGTGTAATTTGATGTTTGTGAATAAAGGGAAACTGCTATTTGAGGAAAAGGTATTTTACTTTGGCCTGCAGCCACTTGTTTTCTTTCTCCTGGTGTTTACTGGGAAATGGGCCCTTCCTTTTTGTAGACAGAGCCTTAGTTTTCTTTTTAAATGTTTCGTAAGAGCATTGCTTTTCTTAAAAATATTTCTTTTATCTCCCGAAAATGGGTAGTATGTTACCTTTGAAAGATGAAATGTTAGTGTGGTAAACATCTCATGATGGTTTTGGAGTTTAATTAAAGCAGCATTTTTTATTCTTAAATTACATTAATCTAAAGACTATACATGTATCCTGTGCATATTTTGTGGGCAAATGTTTGGCATAATCATTTCTCCCCAGAAGTCTTTCCTTTTTGGGAAAAATAAAAGCTTTAAAAAATAATACATATATGATTTCATAAAATAATGAAACTTTTTTAAAATATTGAAATTATAATATTAAAGCAATTCTTCCAAATTTGGCCAGTTCAGTTAAAAAAGAAAAGTAAAAAGAGACTGAAGTTCTTGCTGTTTTTCTCCTCGCCTGTGGTGGTTAAGTTCCTTTTGTCGAGGGAATACACATCTTTATCCCTCTTTTAGTTTTATTTATATCTATGAAAAATACATTGTTATTTTGTTGTAAAACACTCTATTCCTCCAGATCTAAGGTGCTGTAGATAAATGCATGAGGGGAAAGTGAAAAAGGAAACACTTGTAAGAAAAAAACAAAAAATCAGCCACAAAAAAAGAAGAAAAGAAAAAAATCTTAAGGAAAAAGTTATGTAGGTGGTGCTGATGATTTAATGTTGATAGTTTGAGTGTGTTTTGAGGTACTTTACCATTTACTGTATTGCTTACATTTTAAAGCTAGTTATAGTAAAATATGTAAGATAATTGTTTCTTTAGTAACTTTTGATGATAAAAAAGCATATTTTAAAAATACATAATGAAGCAAAAGTAAGTTGACAGCTTTTCTTATGGAAAATAATGCAATAATTAATAAATAATAATATAAGAATAAACTCTGTGTTTCATATACTCACAACTATGAACCTACTTTTGCTTCATCCTTTATTTAGGAAATACAGTCTAGCTCAAAGAAACAAAACATTTACCTGTACTTCTATTACTGAGTTACAGCCCCATGCCCCTGCAAAGAAACACGTGTTTGTGAACTGAGGATGCTTAAATTATTCTGATACAACAAACGCATAGGTAGAGATGCTGATCAATAGATTTCACTGATTGCTCTTTTTCTTAGTGAGGAAATAGGATCTGAGATAATTAAACATCCATCTCTTTAGTAGCATCTATTTGAACCAACATCTCTTGACTCTAGAAGGTTAACTGCCCCGTGGCACACAGGACACCAGTGGAGAGTGCATTTCTAAAACTCGACCTCTGTTTAAAATTATTTGTGACATAGACCTATAGTTAAGTTTGGAATAACTTCACATGATGTAATTGGGTAGTCCCTGGCATGCCCTGCTCCAGGGAACTGGATGCAGAAAATATTCTGCTCATACAACATCACTAAACTAACAAAACTGTGATGAGAGAATAATGAAGTTAAAAATATTATTCTACAATTTAAAAGATAACTATGTGATCTATACAAGGTATGCCAAGCTTTTCATAAACTTGCTAGGCCCCCTTAACAGTGTTTGTCTAGGGTACTACTGGATAAAGATCATACAGGGTTAGGCTAGGTGTCTCCCCGCCCCCACCCTTCATGGGTATTTCATTTTCATTAGTCAAGTGAGAAGTCAGCCTCAGGGAGACATTTGTTTCCCACTGAGGGGCTTGGACGAGCCTCTATTGTAGGGTTTGGTGGAGTTGAAGTTTGGCCTGTCTTTTTACCCTGCCCATTTCTTACCACATTTACTGGGGTCCTTGGAGTAGTAAGTAGTCATTCTTTTCCCATTTAGAAAAGTGCAGCATTGAATGCTTCTTTATTCTGAAATAATATGCTGAATGTGTATGTTGGATCAGGCTAAGTCACAAAGTATCGGGTTGGCCAGAAAGTTTGTTTAGTTTTTTTTTTCCATAAAATAAAAGATATGTTTTTCATTTTTACCAGTAGCTTTATTGACTTGGATACATTGAGTATGTTGGCTATCTCAGTGTGGTACAATGTTGATTGTTCTCAATTAATGTCTCAATTTGATCTCTATCAACTTCAGTTGGTCCCTCTGACCATGGAATATCATCCAGGGAGAACTCTCAAGCACCAGACTTCGCAAAGCACTTCTGACACATTCAGTCAGTCATGGCCCCTTCTCCATATACTGCACAAATCTTTTGTGTGTGTGTGTGTGTTTCAGTTGCATTTTTAGCTTTCTTGAAATAATAAAGCATGCTGTGCTGAAAATGTTGCTTATTTTCCTCCATCTTCAGTATAAAAATGGCTGTACAAAAATTCACCAATTTTGATAGGCTCTCTCTTAAATGTATGCTGATATGACGGCTGTCATGATACAATCTAACAAACTTGTTTTGAATAAGGTTAAAGACCACTAAGCACTATTAGAGCCATCTTACCAAAAAAAAAACCAAATGAACATGCTGGCCAACCCATTATTTGTACGTCTGTTTTGAGGTAAGAAAACAAAAGAAGAAACAGCCCCTGGGCCTGGATCGTTGCTCCCTGGCTGGCTAAGTTCAGTGGGTATCTGTTGGGTGTTGAACTTAGGGCATTCTAGCTTCACCCTCTTCTCAAGTCAGAGGAAGGGATTGTTTAATTATTTTATTGAGGTATACTTTATAACTGACATATGATAAACTGCCCATATGGAAAGTATACAATTTGTGGAATTTTGGCCTGTGTGAAACCATCTACACAATCAAGACTGAACATACCTGTTACTCTCAAATTTTCCTCATGCCCCCATTTAACTCTTTCCAGCCTTGCCTCCTACCCATCTCTGAGTAAACACTGGTTTGCCCTGCTTTCTGTCCTTATAGATTAGTTCACATTCTCTAGGGCTTTACATAAATAGGATCTTACAGTATGTTCTGTCTTTAGTTGGGCTTCTTTCACTCTATTTTGGGATTTATCCATGTTGCCTGTATTCAGCATTTATTACTATTTATTGTTGAGTACTAGGTCATTGTATGGATATATCATTCAGGAATATTTAAAATGGTTTAGAGTTCTTTTGTGCTTTGTCCACTGTCTTGCATGCTATTTGTTCCCGGTATTAATTGTGCGTGTCAGACTTCTGTGTTTGACAGTATTTTCTGAGTTTCTTAAATTCATGGCCTTTCTGGATAAACAAAATTTAAATTCCCTTATTTAATGTTCCTTGAAGTTTTAAACTAAGTTATGTTTTTTTAAAAAAAAAACCTACTGGTGATTGTAAAATGAAGTGATTTAAAATTTTCTAATCTTTAGGTATATCAAGTGATTAAGTTAAAAAAGTCTCCTAAGTCTTGAGGCTTTTCGAAAGCTTTTGTATACTGTCCTGCGAACAGTGTATGTCCAGCACAGTCAGTTTCAGTAGAGAGCCCAAAGCTTTGTTTCCGGGAAGGCTTGCCTGAGGCTCCTGACTCGCTTATTTTTCCTGCTTCTTTTTGACTGATTTATCTGTCACTGCTTATGACAAATGTATGTGACATTCATATAGTGAATTGGTTAAAGGACTAATTTGGTACCTGAATTATCCAAATAATTGGCACACAGTATATGTTATAACTAAGATCCTCAAACATACTGAGAATGAAAGCAGAGATAAGCATTATATTGTGAAAACACAATATTCTGGATGGAATCATTCGGACTTTTTGGGTCATTTATAAGATTTATGTTTGTCTCTACTTCCTCTTCACTTAATTAAAATTAAGTGGCAAAAGCAAAACAACATTTCAGGTAGATGTGCTGTCTGGATTATTAAAAAAGTAAAAGTTGGTTTATAATCTCATTAACATTTGGCCCTTTGAGTAACATAGCAAAATACAGTTAATGAATGTAGTTAATGAATAGTAGGTAACTTAATTAAGAAGCAAATAGTCATGTTTATTGAAAGGGAATAAGACCTTTTAAAGATGTTTTCAGAGAGAAAATTCCAGTTGTCAAGATGGCCCTAGTGAGTCCTATGGAATTACATATGGTAACTTAATAGTGTAGCCCGTTGTATTTATCTATGAATTAGTAATAAGGGGATTGAATTGGTCCACACTTGTTTATCTTATACAGCTAAGGTTTGTGTTCAGGTAGGTTCATATTAATTTGGTTTTCCTTATGTGGTTTTCCCATATCTGGACTACATGGAACCTCGCCAGCATGCTGTAAACTGTCATTCCTTTTGCTGAATGTTCTCAGCACTATAGGCTGTCACTGACTGACAAGATTATTAGTTGACTTAGACTGTGACAATGATACCTCTTTGCTGACAGAGGAATAGAGGGTTTTCCTCTGCCAGCAATTAGTAATTCTTTAGTACAGATTATGAGAAACATTGCTTTTACAATTGTGGACAAATTTTAATTTCTTGAGTATATGCATAGTTCTTCAACAGAAGATCCAAAGGTGAATGTTTTGATTTAGTGTGAAGGTGAATAAGAGAGGATTATGGCTAATTTTATATTTTTAAGATACAGTCTCTCTCTTCATATATATAGACTTTGTTTCATCTTGGAACTTGTTGGTATGTTTTTTATTCTACTGGGATTTTTAATTGACCTTATAGGTGATTATGTAAAATCTATTTAAGATATTTTATCTTGTGTATTTAATTTGATCTTATTAAGGTAATCTTCCATATGCAGTTTGTTTTCAAGCTGGTATAGGAACCGAAGCGATGTCAAGTAAGCCTTATTCAGTGTCAGCGAAACGTTAACACTCTCCCTGGCCTTGTGTTGAGTGCTTTTGATGCTTGGTGTGATCAAACATGAAAGGTTTTTACTTCTAACTGATTCTGCCACTGAAATAATTCTAAAATACAAGGGGGGGCCTCCCAAAATCAGAATTTCTTTATAAAAAATTGTGTGTTTATTCTTACACATTTAAACTTCACACCTATTTTTCCATTCCTCAAATCAATTTTTGACCATGTTGATTTTGATGATTTATGGGGTTCTGGAATTTTTTATTTCACCTCTTCTCATGGGCAAAACGTTTCCCTTTGAGAAATTTTTTTCATCCAGGAACACACAAAAAAGTCTTCCAGGGTGAATAGTCTTCAGGTGAATAGGGGAGGTTAGGACATGGGGGACATGCCATTTTTGGTCAAAAACTGCTGAACACTCCACATGGTGTGGGCAGGTGTGGTCACAGATCACCCATCATGAAATGGGTGAATGCATTGAAAGAGTCTTCAAAAAAATTCATTCAAGCAGAACACAGCCTCTCACAACAATGCCAGCTGGTACACTGATAACAGATGGGTTCCTAGAACACTCACATAGTGGGGCAAACTTGTACTACAAGGGTCCTACCCTCTACAAGATAATTCTGGTTTTCAAATAATATATAGGATCTGGCATAAATAACGTCCCTCTTTAATTACAAAATCTTTCAAAATCATAAGCACGTAATTCTGTAGCATAACAACATTGTACTCAAACATACCATAGGACATTTTAGGTAAAATGTTCAAATTGAAACTGTAAATTATGAATTATGACACTCATATTATTACCCTCCCAGCCACACTCCAGCAGGCGTGCCTTGTGCCGGACCCTGCATATGTTTGAATGTGCATGTTTGCCAGTGTTCCCTACCTCAGTTCACCCCTCTTTCACCCCTCTTGTTCAGCTCTACCTTCTTTCTGACAAATCAAATCTGCTTTAACTTCAGCAGCGACACTTAGAAGCCAGTGATTCCCTGCTTTTATATTTCCAAATTCTTTTCTCCTTAGATCCACAGATGTTATTGACTCATTCTGTCAACAAATATTGATTTAGTGCATTCTCTGTGCCAGTCACTATTTCTGATGCTTGAGATATAACCCTTTGTGGGGGTAAGTAGCCAACAGCAAAAATGACTACCCTCATGGAACTTAAATTCTAATAATTCCTATTTTCCAAAGGCATTTCAAACTCTATGTCTGTAAGGAATACATCCCCACTCCTTCTTCTGAAAACAGATGACATTCCTATTTCTGCGGTGGTTCTTTAAGTTAAGGGTGTCCCAATGTTTTTAGTTTCCAAGATTAGAAACATTGAGAGTCAATGTCCGTTGCTGTCCCTTACTCATTCCACCTGTCCTGAACGTACTTCTAGTGGCCATTGAATAGTTTTGATTTTCTAATAAGTATATTTCCTTCCATTTTCCTTGCCACTGCCTTAATCTAGGCTTACATTTTTTTTCCGATTAAGGTGTTTTAACAACTTAACATCGGGTTGTGTTATCATTGTTTTTTTTTTCTCTTTGGTGATTATTTGCCTTTTTGCTAGAATTGTTTCTCCAGAATATAAATTTTAGTAATCCCTCCTCCACTGGCCACTGTATCTAAACAGTTTGCTTCCAGGCAAAGTTCCAATGAGACTGGAAACATTGCTTTTCTAGCTTCTGTCTAGTTTGGTAGCCTAGTACAGTAGAACCACTGTCATTACGGTCATCCCTCGCTATATCGTGGTTCACTTATTGTGGCCGCATGGTATCACGGGTATATCACAGTTCACTGACTGGCTTCACTGTATTGAGGATTACCTGCAATGCAATGAAGCTGCAATAAGTGACCCGCGATATAGCGAGGGACGACTGTATACTTCACTGGTGAGTACCCATATAGAATTTTATATGTAGTTAAAATTGCGTAGGTTTAAGAGTGTAGAAGGTGTTTAAGAACATATGAAGTGTTTATAAGAGTGTGGGAAAGGTTAATAAGAGAGTGGGAAAGGTTTATAGGAGTGTGGGAAGGGTTTATAAAGCCTTAAATATGTATAAATAATAAAGTAAATATAACGCCACTACTTCACAGAATTTCACCTATTGCAGGGGTCTCTGGAACGTAGCTCCAGCAATAGGTGAGGGATCGCTGTAAATTCTGTTTTCTTCATGGTTTCATTGCTTTGGCAAACATCTTCCCTTAGCAAGAGATGCCTTTCCCTCTCATGGCTCTTCCCCATACTCTCCTAACCTGTGCACCCTTCAGGACAATCACCTGTCACGTTTCCTCCAAATTCTTTCTGTCTCATGGTGACAGCATTGAATTCCTCTGGACTCTCACAGAATTTCCACATCATGTTGCAATGTAATTACTGTTTTTCAGTAGACTCAGAGCTCAGAAGTTAGGTACTTGTCCTTATTCTGCTTTGTCATATGCTTCAGATACAGGCAGGTGCAGCTTTGGAGGGGTAGAGTTTATAGAATTTGGGATGGACCTCTAACATAAAAAAACAAAATTACAAAATCAAAATTAGATAAAAGTGTAAAATTATTTAAATGAGAGTGGAAAGACCCTGTGCAAGTATCTTCATGCTAAATCTCCTTATGCCCTGTGCCTAGGGAGATGGAAGTGCCCAGTTAAAACTTGCTGAAGTAATGCAGTGTGTTTTTTAAATGCATTATGTAAATGCATTTATATTATTGTTTTGCTGTTGATTTTCTTAAAGTTAGGATAGAATACTTGGCCATCCTGTTGCTAATACTGTTGTTAATAATTATACTTAATGCTTCAGCATTCCTCGTTTTCTAAGCAAGGCCAGGTTTCACTTTGGTGGGGAATGATTCAGTTCTTCCTGTGCCTCTGTGACCTCAGGTAACACCTGGTTCCCGCTCCTGTTAGGCTGGTGAATGGTAAGGAATTTTTTAAGCACTTTCTAAATTATCTTGCTGGCACTTCATCTTTTTATCTCTTCTTCCTTTTAGCTTCCTCACCTCATTATTTCTTCTGTCTTTCCTCCCTGTTTGTTTATCTGGGTCTTGCCATACATCAAACCTATTCCCTCCCCATCTGTCTTTTCTGGTTAGGCAATACCTTTAAGTGTCGGTTTTTTTGCCAACTGAATTTTGGAGTTTGCAATTATTGACTTCATTTCTACCCCTTTGAAGTATTGTAGGGGTGATTTTGAGGTTCTTCAGTAGTACAAAAAGTATGTATAGTTTTTGGCAATGGGAAAGGAGATGTTCTAAAGTCATGTACTCTATTTACTGCATAGGTAAAGCATGGTACAGTTTGCAAGTCCCAGACCAGAAACGGTCAAATTTTATTTGTTTTAAGGACTTATTTAATAAACATGGTTAACCTGGTAGCAAGTTGGAAACAGCGAAGTGGAGAGATTAGTGTTTAGACATTAATAGAGGACAAAATAATGACAGCAATAGCTTTTGTACACTTATTAATTCTAAGCACTTTACATATTATGTTATTGCTAATGCCCACTTTACAGTAGCCTCTCAGAGAAGTTAAGTGACTTGCCCAGGATCTCACAACTAGTAAAATGGTGGTGTGTTCTTTTTTTTTCCCCAATTACAGTTTACATTTGGTATTACTTTGTATTAGGTTCATGTGTATGCATAGTCATTAGACAACCATATACTTTACAAACTGGTCCCCCTGATATTTTGAGTACTCACCTGGCACCGTACATAGTTATTACAACACTATTAACTATATTCCCTATGCTGTATTTTACATCCTTGTGATTATTTTGTGACTTGCAATTTATACTTCTGAATAATTCCTTCATTGTTTTCACCTAGCACCCAACCCTCTTGTTTCTATTGTGTTTATTTATTTTGGTCCTTCGTTTCCACATGTAAGTGGAATCATATGGTATTTGTCTTTCTCTGACATATTTATTTCACTTAGCATAATACCTTCTAGGTCCATCCTACTGTCAGAAATGATGTTTTTTTTTTTGTAACTGAGTAATATTCCATTGTGTAAATGTAATACTTTTTTTAATCCACTGATGGGCACTTGGGCAGCTTCCGAACCTTGGCTAGTGTAAATAACATTGCAATGAACATAGGGGTGCATATATTCTTTTGAATTAGTGTTTCAGGTTTCCTCAGATAAATACCCACAAGTGAAATTGCTGGGTCATAAGGCAGTTCCATTTTTTAATTTTTTGATGAAACTCCATGTTTTTCCTAGTGGCAGCAACAGTCTGCATTCCCACTAATAGGGTATGGGGGTTCCCTTTTCTCCACATCCTTGCCAACACTCGTTGTTTGTTGATTTACTGATGATAGCCATTCTGACAGGTATGAGGTGGTATCTTATTGTGGTTTTAATTTGCATTCACTGAAGATTAGTGACATTGAGCATCTTCTTATGTACCTATTAGCCATCTGTATGTCCTCTTTGGGGAAATGTCTATTCAGGTCCTTTGCCCATTTTTTAACTGGATTTTTTTGTGGTGTTGAGCTGTATGAGTTCTTTATAAATTTTGGATATTAACCCCTTATTGGATGTATCACTGGCAAATATATTCTCCCATTGAATAGGTTGTCTTTTTGTTTTGTTGATTGTTTCCTTTGCTGTGAAAAATCTTGTAAGTTTGATGTAGTCCCATTTTTTTCTTTTGTTTGCTTTGCCTGGGGAGATATATCAGAAAAAATATTTCTGAGAGAAATGTCAAAGATTCAACTGCCTTTGTTTTCTTTTACGGGTCTTATGGTTTGAGTCTTACTTTTAAGTCTTTAACCATCTTGAATTTATTCTTGTATATAGTGTAAGAAGGTGGTCTAGTTTCATTTTTTTCACATATATCTGTCCAGTTTTCCCAATACCATTTACTGAATAGACTGTTTTTAGCCCATTGTATGTCCTTGGCACCTTTGTCATAGATGAATTAACTATAAAGGTATGGGTTTATTTGGGGGCTGCCTGTTGTTTTATTGATCTATGTGTCCGTTTTTATGTCAGTTCCATATTGTTTTGTTTATTATAACCTTGGGGTAAAGTTTGATATCAGGCAGTGTGATACATCTGACTTTGTTCTTTTTTGTGAAGATTTCTGTGGTTATTTGGGGTCTTCTGTGGTTCATTATAAATTTTTGGATTGTAGTTCTGTGAAAAATGCTGTTGGATTTTGATAGAAATTGCATTAAATCTGTAGATAGTTTTGGGTAGTATTACATTTTAATGATGTTAATTTTTTCCTATCCATGAGCACAGTATATGCTTCCATTATTTGTGTCATTTTCAGTTTCTTTCTTCAGTGTCTTATAATTTTCTAAGTACAGTTCTTTTATTTCCTTGGTTAAATTTATCTCTATGTATTTTATTTTTCTTGATGCAATAGGAGATTGGGTTGTTTTCTTAGTTTCCCTTTCTGATAGTTCATTATTGGTGTCTAAAGATACAACCAATTTCTGAATATTTATTTTGTATCCTGCTACTTTACTGAATTGACATATCAGTTCTAGTAGTTTTTTTGGTGTAATATTCAGGGTTCTCTATGTACAGTATCATGTTATCTGCAGTTAATGACAGTTTTTACTTTTTCTTTTCCAATTTAGATGTCTTGTATTTCTTCTTGTCTGAATGAAGTGGCTGGGACATTTAGAACTGCGTTCAATAAGAGAGATGAAAGTGGACATCCCTATCTTGTTCCTGCTTTTAAGAGAAACACTTTTAGTGTTTTTGTTAAGTGTGATGTTAGGTGTGGGTTTGTCATATATGGCTCTTATATTGAGACATATTCTCTCTGTTCCCAGTTTGCTGAGAATTTTTTGATAAATGGGTGTTGGATTTTGTCTAATGCATTTTCTGCATCTATTGATATCATATAATTTTTACCTTTCAATTTGTTTATGTGGTATATCTTGTTATTGATTTGTGGATATTGTAGCAGCATTGTATCTGGGGATTAGATCCTACTTGATCAGGGTGTGTAATCTTTTTAATGTATTGCTAAATTCTGTTTGTTAATATTTTGGTTAGGATTTTTGTATCTATGTTCATCAGGGGTATTGGCGTATCATTTTCTTTCTCTATAGTGACTTTATCTGGTTTTGGAATAAGATAATGTTGGTCTCAAAAATGAGTTTGGCAGTCCTCCCTCCTCTTTAATTTTTTGGAATAGTTTGAAAAGGGTGGGTGTTAGTTCCTCTTTGAATATTTGGTAAAATTCACCTGTAAAGCCATTCAGTCCAGGACTTCTGTGTGCTGGGAATTTTTTGATAACTGCTTTGGTTTTGTTTGTTGTAATCAGTCTGTTTAGACTTTCTGTTTCTTCTTGGTTCAGTCTTGGAAGATTGTATGTTTCTAGGAATTTATCCATTTCTCCTGGATTGTCCATTTTGTTAGCATATAGTTGTTTGTAATATTTTCTCATAATCCTTTGTATTTCTGTGGTGTCACTTATTACTTCTCCTCTTTCATTTTTATTTTATTTATTTAGGACCTCTCTTTTTTTCTTGAGTCTATTTAAAGGTTTGTCAGTCTTGTTTATCTTCATAGAGCCAGCTTTTGGTTTCATTGATCTTTTGTATTGTTTTTTAGACTCTTTCATTTATTTGTGCTCTGACCATTATTACTTCCTTTTTTCTACTCGGGGCTTTTTTGATCTTATTCTAGTTCTTTTATGTGTAAGGTTAGATTATTTCTTGAGGTAAACCTACATTGCTATGATTTTTTCTCTTAGGATTTCTTGAGCTATGTTGCTTAGATTTGGGGTTTTTGTGTTTTCATTTTCATTTGTATCAAGTTATCTTTGGATTTTTTCTTTGACCCCATTGTTAACTCATTCATCGTTTAGTAACATGTTATTTAGCCTCTGTGTGTTTGTGTACCTCTCAGTTTCTTTCTTTGTTATCGATTTGTAGTTTCATAGCATATGGTCTAAGATGCTTGATGTCATTTGTCTTAAATTTATTGTGCCTTGTTTTGTGGCCTATCATGTGGTCTATTCTGGAAAATGTTCCATGTGTACTTAAAAAGAATGTATATTCTGCTATTTTGGGGCAAAATGTTCTGAAAATATCAATTAAATCCATCTGTTTAATGTGTCATTTAAGGGTACTCTTGCCTTGTTGACTTTTTGTCTGGATGATCTATCCATGGATGTCAATGGGGTTTAATTTAAAAGCCTCTACTATGACTGCGTTACTGTCGATCTCTCCCTTAACGCCCATCAGTGTTTGCTTTATGTACTTAGGAGCAATGTTTGCTCTTTTGTTGGGTGCATAAATATTTACAAGAGTTCTATCCTCCAGTTGGATTGATCCCTTCATCAATATGTGATGTTCTTCTTGTTTTTGTCTTACTATAGCCTTTGCTTTAAAGTCTATTTTGTCTAAGTATTGCTACCCAGCTTTTTTGTTTCTATTTGCATAAATATCTTTTTCTATTCTTATACTTTTATTCTGTTTGTATCTTTGTTCTGAGGTGGGTTTTTTGTTATGTATTTGTTGAAGTTCTGAGTTCCTTGAGCATCCTTTTAACCATTGTTTTGAACTCTCTGGTAGGTTGCTTGTCTCCATTTCATTTAGTTCCTTTTCTAGGGATTTCTCCTGTTTTTTTCATTTGGGGCATGTTTCTTTGTCTCCTCATTTTGCTTGCCTGTCTGTTTATTTCTGTGTGCTTTGTAGATTTGGTGTTACCAACCCCCATCTTGGTAGAGTGACCTTTGAAGTAGATGTCCTATGGGGCTCAGTGGATCAGCCTCCCTCATCACCTGAGCTAGGTGTTCCAGGAATGCCCCTTGCATGGGTTTTGTGAGCTGTCCTGTTGAAGTTTAGTCTTGATTGCTTTTGGATCATCCATGGGTGGTCCTTGCCCTCAGGTTGGCTGACTGTGAGGACTGACCCTGACCACAGTGTACAATCTGCTGTGTGGGGGCTGACCCCATAAGCGGATTTGCCCCAGCAGGGTTTGGTGCCTGCCGAGATCTGGTGACATGTTCTTTTAAGAGAAGTTTATAAAGCAGTCTGGGAACTCTGAAAGCATAGTTGCATGGGACTACTTAACCTAAAGGTAAATAACTTTTTGCTTTTCTTTACTATTATTATTAGAGCTCAGAGCTATGATTTGGTGGAAAGGAATAGGTTTTAATGTCATTCAGACTTGGGTTGGCTTTAAATGTTAGCTCCATTGCTTATAAGCTTCGTGAATGTAAGGGAAAACTATCTCTCTGAGCCTGAGTTTTCTTACTTGAAGTTGGGTGTATCTAATACAGAGCTGTTGGTAGTTTTAAGGGAAATGTGTGTAACACGCATGGCTCTGTTTAAGGAGACAAGAATATATGAAGGCTATTTCATAAATGATTTCATGTCAAACAGTAAAATTAGTGGTGGTTGACTGCCTAAAAATTGCACTTATGGAGGCTATTTTATTCTCTGGAAAAATCATTATTATAGTAAACACAATAGCAGTCAATTCTTAAATGCGGTTTTATTATTATTTGTTATTGACTAGCAGTTTCAAAAAGGGTCAGATAACAAACTATTGCTTTCATTTGTGAGTTACAACCAAGCCTACATTTTAGACATCCAGTAGTGACTATATATTGGGAAACTTTTACATCTTAAAGGGAGTACTTGGTAATAAATTTATGCCTGAAGTATAAAGTTTTTTTTTTAATCAGCAAAATTGCATGGAAAACTTAACAACTTTCAGTGAAGGGCATGACTCAAGGTAGTTTGGGTGGGGAGATAAGTCAAAGTGCCAAGGTTATAATATTCTCGTCTACCCTCTCATCTCCTAATTCCAGTTTCATCTGTATTAGAGAAGTTGTTCCTATTCACTATCTATCTTTTAGGACAGAGACTTTCAACCAGTGTGCCACAAAAATTTTTAAAACATGTAGTAAGTACCTGATTATTTACTCAGGGGCACTGACCTCTTTTCCCTTAGATTGTCAAATTTAAAAACATGACAAAAAAAACCAACATAACAATAGCCATTTGATGGGACTGAATTAAAATTATACCACTCTTTTGATCACATAGGAAAAAATATTTTGGGGTGTGCTGCAGAATTAGTATTTTAGTGTATGTGTGCTGTGAAATGAAAAAATTTGAAAATTGCTGCTTTAGGACTTTACCCTGAGGAATCATTCAGTTACAACTGACAAAACCACATATTGTTCTGCCCCAGTATCAACAATGAGATCTCAAAAACTCAGAGAAAATCCTGTCACTGAGAGGGGGCTGAGAAGTGACAGATATCTTCTGTATTATTACCTCGTCCAGCAATTGATAAGTCCCAATGCAGGACAGCAGTTGGCCATGTTTTGGGTCCCATGGGGACACCTTAAGTATCCCGGCTTTTCCTAAGCACCAAGGACATAGTCTTCCCTGGGCCCACTGGAGAATTGCCTCATTCCAGGCAGCAAAAGGGCAGGAGGCTGGAAGCCAAAGTAATTTCTCTGGAGTCCTTGTTGCCGGTATAAAAAATTGCACCTGGGAATTCTGTGGCACAGAGTTAATCCCTCTGCACATCTTCTGCTTCCCCAGAGACATTACGTGACTGGAATGAGTGCTTTATGAGCAGCTATAGGCCTGTGAAGTCTGATGTCTACCCGGTGTTTGCCTGCGAGAACAGCCCTTGAAGGGATTTCCCTGCACGTTTCTGCCTAAGAAAGAGTCTTGGTGCCTACCACGAAAATGTGGTAGCAAATGGGCAAACTGCCCAACAAACCTGAATTCCCCTGAGTGTAACTCAGGAGTGAGAGAGAATAAGAGGATGAATCTTCATTCTCAGAAGCATCTGCATCTTTTCTCTGAGTCACCACATTTGGTGTGAGTTAACAATTGAGGGCTCCTGTCCCATAGGGATTTACTAAGAGAGAAGATTATGGATGGAAGATATGTAAAAATGGGTGTCCAGAGAGAAAGCATTGGAACCCAGTTTGCTAATATGTATGTGTGGATTTTTTTTAATTTTTAAAAAATTATGAATGAGGGTGGAGGAGGAAGGACATAAATACAATACAATGAACTATAAATACAGTTGATTTGTCTGGTATATTAAAAAAATAAAGTTCAGCCTTTCAAATTGTCAGTTGAGTGATAACAGTAGCCTGAGATTTTATCCCCATACATACATACAACTGATTTGTTATCTAACCAAACCTCAGGGAGCTCCAGCTTATCTGTGAGCTACATGTTTTGCAGGGCTAATTATAAAATTGACTTCATAGTTGGGTATGAGCAGTAAACAAGGGGGCTTAACTTAAAAGCATCATAGAATGTAATATGTCATTCTAGAAGTGGCTGTGAGTCTGGTAAAAGTCTTTATAAAGCTACTATGAGCTTTAAGGAGTCTGCCATTAAGGTAAGACCATGTAGACTTTTTTAAAAGACAAGAAACCTTTCACCTCAGGCCAACAGTCTTAAAAATGAAAGGAAGTGACTTTCAAAACAAAAGTTAATTTAATAAATATTTGTTAGTATAAATATATCTATTGTTTAAATATATCTATAATATTTTCATTTCTGTGTTATACCAAATTTTTTGGACTGTAAGATGCACCTAGGTTTTAGAGGAGGAAAATAGGAAAAAAAATTTTGAAGCAAAAAATGTGGTAAAATATTTAATAACATAAATAACATAGGCTCCCCCCCCCCCCCCGCAGTGAACCAGGTAAGCTACATTCGGACTACAAGACGCATCCCCTCTCCCCCCAAATTTGGAGCGTGCGTCTTATAGTCCAAAAATACGGGTATATATTTTTCTTTACAAAAAGTCAACAGGTTTTTTTTTCTTCCTGTTAGGAAATTCCTGGGAAGGGAATGAGATGATATTACTTTTACCAAAACTTACCTAAAGTATATGGATTCTTGGTCAAAGTTTTGATTTCTGTATCTCTACATCTTACGAATTATTATGACACTTTTTCATATTAGAGTATCAGCTTAGATATTATGTGACTAACTATTCCTTATATTGTCATATGAATATATATGAAAGATAAGTTTTCTTTCAGTCAGAACAGATTATGTTTATGTGCTCCCTTGAGTTTCGCCATCCTTTCCCCAGGTGCCCTGTGTTTGAGTTCACAGGTAGAACCGCAGCAGTGTTCATCGCGTCCTGCCCTGTGGCTCCCTCTCCTGGGGGGCTGGCTAAGCCAGGGCCATTCGCTCTGCTTCTAAGGCTCTTGCTCTAAAACTGGTTGGCCAAACTAGCAGAGTAGCCTCCAAAAAATCAGATTAAAACTTGGTTTTTAATGGTAAAAATGAAAGTTCCTTACCACATACTAATTTTTGAAGAAGTCTTTTCATAATATTTTCTTTCAGTTTGCTGGAAGTTAAGTAATCTAGCCTGAAGAAATTTTTTTTTCTGGAAGCATTTACCAATGGAAAAAAAAATTCCAAATAATTGAGTAGTTGGAGGTGAAATCTTTTTTCCCTGAGGAAGGATGATGGGATTAGAAATACTAAAGGAAATAATCATCTCTAGTTCTAGCCTCCAAATTAGATATTAACATTTTCATATGTTTACTGCCAATCTCTTATTCTTTTAATTTTCATTATAAAAGTTTCGAATGCAGATTTCCCCTTGTGCACATTACAGTGAACTATGATTGCAGTGAACCCTGGCGTTGCCTCTTTCAGTTGTAATCGCCATGGGCTCCTGCCCAGGTCTTGTGTCTTCTGTTTCTTCCATTTCAATGAGGCAAATCCCAGACATTTCACTATTTCATGTGTAAATACTTCAACCCAGTTACTTTTTACATATATACTTTAAAAACATTTTAAAAGTGTAGTTTCCTTGAAAAAATAGAGAAAGCTAAAATCCCCTCTGACCTTCCTCTGATCCAGGCTACATCTTCCAGCTGTCCACACCTAAAAGTAAGTGGTATATAGTGGATTTTAGAATGTGTCCTTTTCATTAATTATTTAATATTATGAGAGCACATATGTGCATATTTGTAGTACCTATGAGTATTATCAGAGAACATATGTAGCATATTTTATATATTTTAAAAATACAGATCAGTGATATTAAACTATACTTATTCTGCAAGTCTCAGTTTCATTTTTGACATCTGGATAGTGAATCTATTCTTTAATAAGTGAGTCTGGTCCATTTGTATTTATTATGAATACAGATGCCTGGATTTATTTTAGTCCCCTTGCTTTGTGTTTACTGTTTCTTTCCCTGTTTTTCCCCCTCTGTTCCCCACCTTTTGTAGATTATTTGAGTATTCTTTATTTCATCTTTTCTCCTCCTAGTTTATAAATTATAGATTCCATTTCTGTTTGGTAGTGATATTTTAAATTTTTGACATACATATTTGGCTTATTTTTCTAGTGGAGTTTGAAGTGAAACTACTACTTCTAGCCTGTTAGGACTGGAATATTTTTGCCAAAAATACCATTATTTTAAATGTTTACAGTTACTGTGGTTTCATTAATAGAGTGAAACCTTGTCAGTTAGATCAAACATTCCTTTTTCAGTAGTGGGTGAATGTTTTATTTGATTGACCCTAATAGCTTTTCTCAGGAACTGATCAAAATTGAATACTTCATAGTATTTTATTTACCTGCCATAAGATCAGCTACCCTAAGTCTTGTTTTTGTGATGTAACTATCTTCCCTGTAGGATTCTTAATGATCTCCGTGGTCCTATTCAAGTTATCTTTGCTTTATATCTCTCATCCTTATTGGAAGTAGAGTGTTCACTCGGAGAAAGGGTACTTTTTGAGAGGGATGCGTGAGGGGACCGGGTTATTTGGGAAGTGATGGTGGGTTGCTACACCGAAGCAGGTTGTTTCATGGAACAAAGAACCTCATACTAATTACCTTTGGCAAATGGAGCTCACTGTAAGATGGAGTGTTAGTGACTGCATCTTAGGGACCAATTACTCTGTTTCCCTCCCATTGGCTGTTAGTTCTTCGAAGCTCTGTTTCTATCAATTGACTTGTTTGGTCTCTCATAACATAGGCTTGCATGTGCCTCTTCATTCGTTACTCCTCTTCTTTCTCTTTTTTGAACTCGAGCTCTACCAGTAGTTGGTTTATTTTTGGAATGTTTCTCTTCTTAAGTTTCCAAGAGAGACTAGCCCAGTTCTACCTTTCAGGTCAGCACTTAGATTGTCTTTCCTTGGGTGAGGCGCCCAGTCCTTGTTCCACGGGTTCTGATTGGAGGAGAGGAGAGTCATAGTGTCTAATGTGTTTTTTGGAGTAAGGGCTGTGAAAAAGTTGAAATCTACAATGTGGGGCAAAAGTAGGTTTACAGTTGTTCATATGGAAAATAATACAATGATTAATAAATGATAATGTAGTAATAAACTTTGTGTTTTGCATACTTACAACTGTAAGCCTACCTTTTCCCCACCCTGTATATTAGTTAGTTCGGGCTGTCACTACAAATACCATAGACCGGGTGGCTCAACAACAGAAATTTATTTCCTTATGGTCCTGGAGGCTGGAAGTCTGCCATCAAGGTTTTACAGGGGTTGGTTTTTGGTGAAAACTCTCTTCCTGGCTTGTGGATGGCCACTGTGTCCTCACATGGCCTTTCTTTGGTGTTTGCATGTGGGGAGAGCGGGGAGGAGGAAGGGAGGGAAGGAGCAAGTGATATCTCCTCCTTTTTTTCTTACAGGGTCATGGAAGTCTTATCTCCTAATACAGTCGCATTGAGGGTTACAGCTTCTGCATATGTTTGGGGGCATATAATTCAGTCCATGGCAACATTATAAGATACAATGATTCAGCCTTTTAGACTCTTGATAAGGACAGATTTTATTTCTAGAAGAGTCATACATACCCCTGATATGCTGTTCTTTTTATATTTTCTATCTAGGCAATTGGTATTACCATCCAGTCAGTAACTGAAACAGGAAAGCTGGAATCCGTGCTAGACTCATCTTCATTCCATCCATATTGCCAGGTCCTGTTGCTTATAGCTCTTAATTAATTCTTGAATCCATCTCCCATTTTTATTTATTTTTCACTTTCATCCCTATTTCTAAAAATTGTCTGGTATCTGGCCTTTTTTCCCAGTTTCTTTTGCTTCTCATAGGTCTTTCACAGCTAAATATTTAAACTCTTTAAGAATGGTATGCAGCACCCTCATCATGTCTGCTTCTGCCCTTCCTCCTCCTTCAACCTCAGTCCAGGTGCAAGAAGCTACTTGCAGTTCTCAGAAGGTACAATGCATCCTTGCCTCTATGTGGGGAGCTCTTTTATCACCCTTTCTGTCCTGAGTCCCATCTGTTCTTTAGGACTCTGTGCTGGGGTCTCAGAAGCTTTTCCTGTCTCTTCCGTTTGGGTGTGTTGTCCTTATGTCATCTTATATTTTAAGTGCCAGTTGACAGTGTTTTTTCTTCCAGTCACTTGGCCTGTTAGTTCCCAGACTGTGTCCTCATTTCTCTAATTCCGCCACTCAACAACATGTCATTCATGTAGGCGTCCCATGTGTGGTCCAATCAGTAACAACAGAACTTGAGTTCTTTTCTAATCCTGTGATCCCCTTGGCATTTTCACTTTGGATAGGTAGTTTATCTTTCCATTTTATAAAGGAAGGACAAGACTATTGATCAGTATTTTGAAATATGTTGTAAAGGTGAAGTTTCTTGATACCTGATTGTCTTTGATTTGGGAGAGTAAAATAATAGACACTATTATTATTGAAGGAATTCAAAAAGATTCAAAGGGCCAATTGGAAAATAAAAATATTGTTCACAAATGCTTTTTTGATCAAGACTATAAAAATGAGGCACAAGTTCAAAAGAACATTTGCTAAAAAGAGGCTGTGTTTTCTCTTGGATGACTGCATGATGCTGGTGTTACTTGTCTGCTTTTGGAGCAATAGTTCAATAACGTTATCCTAGAATATGAACTCTGACTGAAAGTGTAAATGTTGCTGTCATGGCCAGTTGAATTTATGACAAAGTACCTGCAAATGACTACAGCCTCATATTTGAGAGCTCAGTTCAGGTAGTGCTGATGCAGCTATGAACAAGACAAATGCTAAATTTAAATGCAGTAACAGATGCTGAGCAACTCTGACAAGCCACAAACCATTGCAGCAAGCTCCTTTAATGTTGTACTCCTCTTACAGTCAGAATTGTTTAAGATATCTAGAAAATTGTATGCATTTGGGACAGTTTCTCTTACTGGAGTTATTTTTAGCATAAAACATATTTTCACTTGTTAGTTGCCATGTAATCTGCATTGGGCAAAATGATTTGTTTTATGTTTCAAGCACTGATTGTCTACTACATAAAAGCTGTACCCACATACTACCAGTACAACTTGTTGAAACAAGTAAAATTATTAGTCAATTGTTAAGTTTCTGTTTCTAAATAAAACTAAATATCCTATTTGATTTTTATCCTCTGTTGAAACTAGTGTTACCAACCCATTTTTGGTAAATCATATGATCACAGCTAAAATCTTTAGAAATTTCTAAGGGATTTGGCAACTCTGTCATTATGTTAAAGTTTTTCAGGAATCAAAAAGGTCTTAAATTAAAAATGATTTTGAAAATTTGAGTTTTTTCCCAAGCTAATATATGTATAAATAGGTTTTCCAGATAAAGTAATAGATTCCCAGTTAAATTTGAATTATGTAATCAACAAATTGGTAATCAGTATAAATAACATATCTTTTGGACTATAAGACACACACCTCCAATTTGGGAGGAAAAGGGGGTACATCTTATAGTCCGAATGTAGCTTACCTGGCTCACTGTGGGGGAGTGGTGGTGGAACGGGGTCACAGGAGGTAGGAGCAGGGTCACTGCTGCATTTTCCTCCCAAATTGGGGAGGTGGGAAAGTGCATTTTATAGTCCTGAAAATACGATATTTCCCAAGTATTGCATGGGATGTAATTATACTACAAAATTTTTCATATATCAGAAATTCAAACTTAACAAGGTATCCTGTATTTTTATTTGCTAATTCTGGCAGCCTTTTATTGATACAAAATTTAAAAAACAGAAGAAATGAAGTGCAAGATAAATTTCTCTTAATGCCCTCCAGCTTCTCACATCCTATTATTAGTCTTTAGAAAGCTTGTAAAAATAATCCATGCTTTACTAAGCACACTCATATTAGTTTTACCTACACAAACATTTCTGTCCCTTGTATATAATACTAGAAATTTAATACATAGCCCTGGACTTTTTTTTCCATTCAACAATGTATTTACACCATGTGATTATTTTTTCAAGACAGCATGGCAGATATGGGTAGTGTGATAGAAGAATTAGTATGCTCTTTGAAATCAGGCAGAGTTGGATTCACATGTGAGTTCTCCAGCTTACTGGCTAGATATGTGGCCTTGAGTAAGGCCTCAGCCTCTCCTTTCCTCGGTTGTGTTAACTGGAAAGTGGAGAGAATAATGTGCTAGGCTGTGGAGGACATTGTGGAGAGCAAGATGGTCAGGGTTCCTGTAGCCCTGATGTAATGTGTGTATGTAATGTGCCTGGCTCTGAAGTTCCTCATAGGTACTGAATTAACTGAATCACTATTGATGTGTCTTATAGTTCTCAGTGCCATGGCTACTGAAACAGACAGGTTCAGTTATAACCAGATGATGATACAGCCACAAACACAATACATCAAGAGTAGCTAGAAGAGAACTAATATTTTCTTTGCTATTTAAATAAATATTCTTATTCTCGTGTTGAGGGATTTTTACCTTAAAATGTAATAGCCATTTTCTTAATGTACTTGGAATGTTAATATAAGGAGGCTTGTTTTTTTCTGGAGTTTTTCTTAAAAAACTTGGATTTTAAAAGTGATTTGTTTAAACATATGAACTTTATATAAATGGTGAATATTACTGATCTTTCATTGATATATCTACTGTAGTTTCTAAAATACTTAAGTCTGACATGTTCATATCTTATATGGGTTTTTGGCTATGTTGCATTGTCGACACCAGTCCATTTCAGATTTTATTCATTTTGGTTCCTGGAATTTATTATTATTATTATTATTATTATTATTATTATTGTCTATCAATAATTACTTTATTTTTAGTAGTTTGTTTTTTATATTTTTTCATTACTATTTATCCCCTTCCACTTCTACCCCCTCCCCTCCCCCACAATCTCTATGCTATTGTCCATATTCATGTGTCCTTTTTCCTTTTTGCTTGATTTCTCCACCCCCCAAACCACACCCCCAGCTGTCCACCTGATCTCTATGAGTCTGTCTCGTAGTTCAGTTAGATTCCACATATGAGTGAAATCCTGCAGTATTTGTCTTCCTCTGACTGTCTTATTTCGCTAGACTTTATACACAAGTCATCTTCCTCTTTCTTTGTTTAGTTTCTCCTGGTGTGGGGCAAGGTCTACACAGTTTTGAACTTGGAAAGAGGAGAGAATGGTAAGGTAAATCTTCTTCCTATCAAGAGGCAGGGTATTGGAGAAGTTAAATTGTTAATTGACTGTAGAGCTAGAATGCCTGGGTTCAGATTCTGGCTCCATCACTTACTAGTTGTATGACCTTGGGCAGGTTAATTAACCTTTCTGTGCCTTAGTTTCCTCAAGTGAATGGATTTAGTGAGGATTAAAGGATTTAATTGTATGATATGCTTTGTACAGTACCCAGCATGTGGTAGGTGCTGTTATCATTCCTTCTGTTCCAGCATTAGTGTTGGTTACTTTGTTATTGTGTCCATATCTCATTTCTTCTCTTTATTGCCTCTCTGCTTCAGCTTCCTCCTGGGTCACATGAATTGCTCAGAAAAACCCTCAGAACTTGGCATTCTGACATGTATCGGATCTTTTTTAAGTCTTACTCATCATCTGTGACCCACTGTTATCACTCAGATACCCTTCTATTTCCATATAATGATACAGTGTTGAGATGGGTAGTGAGGAAAGTGTGAGAAGGAGCATTTATGCCTGCTGTTTAATAGGAGTGGACTCCATATCTGCATCTCAAAAATTCTGTGATTACAAATGAGTTTCTTTATACTTAGAATCCTTGGGATAGGGGTATAGGACATAGAAAGGGTCACTTTTTTTTTTTTTTTTTTAATCTCCTGTCTCTGTCATGGTAACTAATGGTAAAATCTGGAAAACCATACACACACACACAAAGTTCCATGTATTTGTTTTAGGGACATCAGAGCAGAGAAGACAAACTATCACTGAAATCCAGAGGAGTAGAGATTTCATCTGGGAGCTAATGTCAGTGACTTGCAACTTGAGCCTTAAAAACAAAAACAAAAAACCTTTATGATAATAAGAATTTATCTGAAAAAGATTAATTCTTTTTTCACGTAACTGGCTTGTACGTAAACTCTTGGACAGCCCTGTTTCTCTTAGTTGGGAATTGCCTATCCTATACTTCCTCTGCAGACTCCTTCTAAATCACTGGGTCTGTAAATTCAAAGGGTGCCCCCCTCCACCTCATGCTGATTCTGCCTATCTTTCTGAGTTAACATTTTATAAGGGAAAGAGAATAGCACCAAATTTTTATTGTGTATACCAAGCATTCATGTATATAATTTTGCTCTTTCTGAACTTTAAGAGATTTTCAAGTTCAGAAAAGATAGATAAGTGACTTAAACACATATAGCTAGTAAGTGTTCAAGTTGAAATCATCAGACTCCTTAATCCATGCTCTTTCATTGCTGTCATGCTTCCCCGTGGGCAATTTAATTAAATATACCTACGTAGATCTGGGCTTCCTTATGTTGGGGTATCTTTAGTTTTCAATTGTGAGAAGTTAATAATTTTTGAGAGGGGAAACCTAATTATATGCTATTTTATGAAGGAATATTATAGTCTCTTTGTCAGTAAGAATAAAAAAATATGACTATCTTATTTTTAAGATCTCCCTGTGTTTTTCCTCATGAAACCATTAAATGTCTGGTATTGGAATGCTCATCTATGTGGTCTCAGCATTAATCCTGCATATATATTTTATAGTTATGATTTATGCAGTGAGCTGGAAATCGGTATATTTTATTTATCTCATTTATCATAATATATGCAATGAATAATTATGTTTTCTGGAAAACTAGAGTTCAGATGCTAGGCCCCTTGCTCAAGGCCACATCGCTATTTAGGTTTCAGTTCCAGGTTAAAGCGAGGACCCTCTAGTTGTGACACCAGGGCATGTTTTAAAACAAGTGTCAGTGGCCGAGCTTTTGACTGAAATGAAGTTGATGGTTTCAATACTATATTTTAAGTTGGGGTAAGGAAAGTCAATAAGTATTGTTCTCTGTTATTACCCAGAGCTAAAATTGCAGCTGTTGACGGTCTCTGCATGTGTTCACATATGTACCTCACATACTTCCATTCTTTCCAAATGCATTTTCTCTTAAAAGAAATAACAGGAGGCAACTTCTTCCTCCTCAGAGAAATCCCCTTTCTCATCTTCCAGATGAGAGTAAGGATGTGGTTGTAGATTCTTTTCCTCCATTGAAAGAATTATTGACTTCTCGATGACTCATTTTTCTGCAAGACGAATGGTAGACTTAACTGTGGAGATACTGTGCAAAATTGGTGGACAGCAAAGATTAAAGATGGGTTAGTGATGTGACCATTGTCAGTGGAGAGCTGAATTCAGTACTTAAAACTGTCTAGACAAGTACTGTCAGAGAAAGATGAATCTATGTGAGTTGGAGCATTTGAGAAGTTTGCGGGTTTTTTTTAAATTTTTTTTATAGGAAAGAAGAGAATATTATAGCCAGGAGAGTATTTTGAAAACCTTTGAAGGATCTTTTTTTAATGTAGCAGTCTTTTTATTTATTTGTTCGCCCAGGATTTACTGCACTACCTTCCAGTGGCTGGTGTACTGCTTGAGTGTCGCAGTTCGTTTCTGATTGGTATGGATGTTCTGTCTCCCCAGTTACACTGAACTTTCAAGGCCAGGATCACATCTTCTGCTTTTTACATTTTAATGTTTTGCCCACAGAATTTCTTATGCAGAGTCAAGTTCGCTTTTTACTCTGAGGGTAAGGATCTTTAAATGAATCCAAGGTTTTAGTGAGCTGTGTTGAGAAGCTCTAAAGGAAATATTCTGGATATGTCTGTAATCTTATTTAAAAGAGATTTTATGCATTAACCTTATTTTACAAGTATTACCTGCAAAATAAGATATTTTTTGCCTATAAGGAAAACTATCTTTTAAGTCAACAAAATTTTAATGGTCAGAGGAATTATAGTAATATCAAGTGCTTTCTATAGTATATAGTTCCAGAATATAATTTTAAAGTTCTGATAAAACATGACTGTTTCATTTTTTTCTCCCCAGAGTTCCGTTTTGGGTGCTGTTTATAGAAAAGAACACTGAACGTTGAAAAAACATGTTAGACACTATAGGTAAGGCCTATTACTTTCTGACTATTTTTAATAAGAATTGAAAATCCTTCCAGTGGAATCTTTGAAATATGTTATGTTCTAAGTAGCAGGAGTCCATCGTAACTTCATTTTAGAAGTTTTTATCCACTAGCATTAAACTAAGGTAATGTGTTTCTATATTTGTACAGTTTCTTCTGAAGTGTTATAAAAACATCATTTATAAACAAAAGTTAAAAGCATATGTAATGTTGTACTAATTATGGGTTTTATGCTTAAATGTAAACCCAATTCTTATGTACGAACCTAATGGTGGCTTTTTATTCTGAGATACCATGGGAAATAGGACCCAGGATAAAGTTTTCATCTGTACCTTTATTCCAATTTGCTTTTAAATTTCTGCATATGAGTAAATATTGTTCGTTTAAATTGGTGTGTGTTTGTGAACTCATGGTGAATATTAATTCATGTTTTAATGTCCCAATTTCTGTGTAATTCCACATTTAATGTTATAGAAAGTGCCTCTGGTGATAATTAATTCTCATTGTTTTTGAGTACTATGATATGGCAAATATATTTTAATATATATAATATATAATCTGTTAGAGCATATAGCTGAACAGGCTCCATTTAAAAAGTAAATTTGGCTTCACTTCTAAGTAAGAGAGAGAGCAGAAGAGAGAGTGAGTCAGTGTGTGTGTGCACCACATACGTGTGCTTAGGGAGGTGTTTTTAATTATTTTTGGTAGAAATTCACTATCTGGTGGAACATGTAAGATGCTGGGATTGTTATTACTATTATATTATTATGTATTTTGCAGATTTGTGTCTGGTACATTAAGTGTGGTCAATTAATATTTGAATTATCATAATTATAAATTATATATGTAAATCTGCCATTTAAATTTTGGGGGAAACTCTAAAAGTATTAAAAAGTTGTGTTTTTGAAGTGATATATGCATCACTGTGATATATTTTCAAGTAAATTCTCACATATAGGATGATTTTCTTTTCAATATATGGCATTGTCATATTTTAGATGTTATGGCTATCCACATTCACATATATGTGAGTTATATTTCTAATTTTTCTTACTTGTAAATAATTTTTAATAGGTGAAAATATCAGCATTTGCAAGACTACTGAGCATTTAGTCTCAATAGTTTTTATTAAAGTAGAAATAGCTGGCATTAGAAGTCAAATATACTTTATCTGAATTAGTTTCTGTACTTTAAAATTAGTTGCATGTATCATACACTCTAATCAGTCAGTTCCCTGCTTTCAAACAAACTTTCTTACAAGAAACTTCAAGTTTGAGGGACATATTTATAGTGACATGTTTCAGTCCCTCCTTTTTTTTCTCAATTTTATGCTTTCAAAAAGGAGTAGTCGTAGGATTTCTATAAGCATGGGTTGATGTGTGTGTTTGAATCCTGTTACTGATTGATGCTGCTCTTCGGTATAGACAAAAACCGGGCCCTGCAGGCCGCAGAGCGCTTGCAAGCCAAGCTGCGAGAACGTGGGGACGTGGCAAATGAAGACAGACTGAACCTTCTAAAGTCAGTCTTGCAGAGCCCACTCTTCAGTCAGATTCTGAGCCTTCAGACTTCTGTGCAGCAGCTGAAAGACCAGGTAGGACATCACTCACCCAAAGCAGGCATTCGCAGCTTGGCGTAGATCTTGTGAAAGCCTGGCGTTTTTCTGAAAGGGTGATTTTTGTATGTGTTAATGAATAGTTAATGAAGTCATTTAAACCTCCAAAGGAGACATTCAGATTCACGGTGGCTTTTCCCCCCCTAGTTATTTTTGTAATGGTTGTTGCTGTATATTGTAGATGATATGACATTGTGTTGAAGGTTGTGTGAATGCTAACGAAAGAGCCCCTACAGGAGAAAGGGATAATAAAATATGTTTGGAGTGGGTGGCTATAGAATTGGTTTCCATCATCACCAAAGCTCATTGTTAATGTGATCTTGCTCATTCAGATTCAGACATTCAGTATACTTATAAGATTTCAGATAAGCCTGGATTTGCATGTGTAATCATGTGTGAAGAAGGGAAATCACCTCCATTTTAACAGTAAAAGGAATAATTACACTGTCATCAGTTAGAGGAATTGCAGTTCTCACTTCTTAAAGGAGTGTAAGTAGCCATTCCTTCCATGACAGCATCAGATGGTGATAAACATTAGAACTTCTAAATGTAGCAGTTTTCTCTGTAAAAATCATGAGCATTAAAAAGCCCTAGCATTTATATTAAAACTGAAATATATCACAATGACGGAATTAAAATTGAAGTCAGTTATTTGAATTTACTAATTAAATCACCATTTCTCAGGTTTTAGAAAAATATGTGAGTGATTTTTTTTGTCCTCACTCAACATCCTTTCATTGCTTTTAGAAAGAGAGGAAGGGGAGAAACACAGATGCGAGAGAGAAGCATTGATTGGTTCCCTCTTGCATGTGCCCAAATTGGGGATTGAACCCACAACCCAAGTATGTGCCCTGACCAGAAGTCTAACCCACAACCTTACGGTTATGGGATGACGCTCCAACCAACTGACCCACATTGACCAGGGCAAAAAAATATTTTTAAAATGGTTGTTACCCTCACAAGGTTGGAAGTTGGTCTATGCCTTCAAACCAAGTTAATTCCCATTCTAATATTTTTAGCATTAATTTAATGGTATTAGATGACTTGCTAGCATATATTCTATATTAAAAGGTTAAAAATGAAACTTAAGACTAGTTTTATAATTCAATGAAAGAATAGCTCCAATTAAAAATACTTCAAATGTGTCAAGTGCAAAAAAAAACCAAACAGAAGCAATGTCATGAAACATCTTAATCTAGATACGTTGATAGCCAAAAAAATAAATGAAGAAGAATCTTTAAAAATATTTTTCTCTAGTGAATTTCTACTTAATGATTTTTAAGGTTATCATCATGAATTATGAAAAAGAGGTGTTTTGTTATATGTAGTTGTATTTGTCCTCTTTGCAATTTATTGAAAAGATTGGTTTTAGACACTCATTTTCAGAATGGATGGGCAAGATTTTGGAGAAACCAATATCCTGAATATAAATGTGATTATGATGTGAAAAACTGTTTTTTTCAGAGAATGTGAATTGAGCAGGTGCCGTCTCCCCTTGTTGTATTATAAAGTTGTGATTAGAATGAGAGTAAAAGTTGAAACAAAAAGTACTAGTAAGTATGTCAGGAAATACCACTAGTCCAGTGAGATAACTGTAAAAATGCCCCTATGGTCTGCCTGATGTAAGTGGAGTAGCGTTTGCACTTGGCAGGGCTGCCCAAAGGAGGGCATAGGAAAAGGGCCTACTTGCTGAGCTGGTTTTACCATTGCCAAGTAGGGAATGGGCTCCAAAACTGTCCCAACTCCATGTGATTCAGCTGCAACCTCCTCGGAAATCTGTGAAACACAATATCATCGTGTGTCACTGTCTGTGACCATGTACAGTGTGGTGTTGTTTTTGTACTAATGGTAGACACTGATATATTTCAGGACTAAATAAGCTGTGAGGTTGGTGACTTCTATAGACATGTCTCACATGTCTTTGGACTTTCGGCTCTTAGGTCACCTGTTCAGGTTCCGAAAGGGTCGGGGGAAACCTTGTGACCCACACCGTGCTTCTCATGACGACTAAAGGAGGATGAGTGACTGGAACTAGAACTCGGTTTTCTTGGCCTTGCCAGGCACCACCCTTGCCCATTTCTGACTGTGCAGCCCGTCTCATATAACTTTTTCCCCTGAAGGTAGAAACTTGGTCCTTAGCTGATAAAAGTTTAATCTTTGTTAAAACCACTCAGGTGGTTTTTAACCTCTCCTGAGGTTACAGCTTCAGGAGAGGTGACAACCTCTCAGTTGTTTTGATTCTTTACTTTAGTCTCCATTCTTTACTAATTTAATTTCATTCATTTATTGAACCAGATTTTTGTCTTGTATGACTAGAGTACAATTTCAGAAACTTGTATTATTTTCTGTATTAAAGTTTAAACACAAATATTCCAAACTTTGTTAGACTTAAATTCTCTATATAGTTTACCAACTGCTAATTTATAGTTTAATATTTAATTAATGCACCTAAGGAATGAAATATTTTTGTACTTTTAAACCAATAACTACACAGATCTGATTAAGAGTGAATAGCTTTTGTTTATTACCTTATACCCAGATTATGTTTTCAGATGTATAATTTTATATGCACAGTAGGTGCAAGTTACTGTCTCCATCTTTGTTAGTATTTTTGGTATATTTGGTCCCTCTGATTTTTTTCCACCATAATTCTCCTGTCTTTTAAAAAGCAAAGGGAGAGAATAATTGAAAAGCTTAAGGTATATATAGCATATTGGAGAACATGATCATATAGTTGCTTTAATGACAGATGCTGACATGCCATGTTGAATTAAGCCTACTATTTTTCCCCTCAGATCCTCGTCATTACATCTATTCAGTAATGTTTAATTTTTCTAATTTGCTTCTTCAGTACTAAGACTGCTCTTAGATATCAGACTGTTTCCCTTTGGCAAATTAAACACTTGACAGGTGTGTAACTGAGAGGGCAAAGAAAAGCCGTGCCCTGAAGGGATGTGCTATTTAAATATTGTCAGAAATATTAACAGGACTGAGAGTATAATTGATGCCTCTGTTTAATTCTGCCACATTGTGCATTGTTCTAACCGCCAGCTAAAAGGATGTGTGCTATTAAACCTGAATAATCTCTAATGGCTCCAGTTTATTTCCTACTGCACGATTCCTGTTAAGTGAAGAGAAGGAAGAAAAAAGAAATGTGACTGTGTGTCAATGATCTGTCAAGTGCAATCCAGTAGTGTCCTCCCTGTCACCTAGCCATCACAGCTACTAACTGCAGGGCTCAATGTGTATTCATGACAAACATCCCGCCATTGAGGGGCAAATAAACACGTTAGCAGTTTGATAATAGAAACTTGTCAGCCATGAGGAAATTGGATTTGCACATTTATTCTGTGATGCTTCTCCAGTCCTGTATAGGTGTATGCTACTTTCTTGATGATTTAATTGCCTTGCCTTATGAATTGACCACAAGCACTAAAGGAAACATCATTTTACCCTGAGTCAGTTGTAAGAACACTGTGGATTAAAATTATTTATTTCATTAGTTTGGAACTAATATTTGAAAATTTATATTGCTGGTCTTTTTCTTTCTTTTCTCTTTTCTCTTTCCTTTTCCTCTTTTCTTTTCTTTCTGCACTGGCAACAGAGATCAATTCTAAGATTGAAGAAAAGATGTGGGTAATTCGGGTTAAAGAACTGCTGATATAGGAAACAAGCCCCGAGGCACAGAATATTCAGAGCACTCTCCTTGTAGTGATTTCCAAATTTTTTGGAGTGTGACACTGTTTTGTTGTTGTTTTTATTTGATATTTCCAGACTCCTAGTTCATTCAGTTTTCTCCCAGAAAAGTCTTGATACGCGTGCGCACACACACATACACATATGTCATCTAGATGCATGCATTACATACACACAAAATTAACTCAGATTTTCTAATGTTTTCCTTGTAACTTTTGACATCTCTTGAAATAATTGGAGAGATACTGATTTAACATAAAATAAAGTTGGAAATTGCTTCGAGATCATCAAGTTCAGTGTTGATGAATATTATATTTTTTATTTTTACTTTTGAAATACAGTCTTCATGGTATAAAATTTTGATTTATATATCTGCTTATAAGTTTTACCTTAGTTTGGTTTCTAAGTTTAACCTGAGTTTGGTTTATATTTCTATGTCCCTAAGTGTTACTCTTCACATTCCGAAAAGTATTTTACACAACCTCTGATGGCAAAATATGTTGATTAATAGTTGATTCAAAGATAAATCTAAACAAATATCAAATAAAAATATAGGAACTATATTTTTCCAGCACCTTGGGTTACTAAAATTAATTATATCATTTGATTTTCATTACCTGTGTGCAGTGGCAAAACAACAGCAGAAAAACTGGGGGATTATGTATTGCTCAGTGTGAGACATCATTCAGTGAGCCAGCTTTTCCCTTGGCAATGATTGGAGGCTTATATCATGGATGCTTCATAAAAGAAGGCTCACATTCATTTATCCATAAAACTTACTGAACACCTAAAATCAATAAAAATACAATAAATAAATAAGATAGAGGTTCTCACTGTCCAGAGGGGGAAATAGAACATATATAAACTTCTGTAATTAAATAGAAAAACAAGAAGGTGGGTGGTATGAGAGGAAGGAATTACTAACTTGGACTAGAAGAAAAGCTCACACTGGAGATAACATGGGTCTCGAAAAATGGTTAAGAATTTTCTGCAGAGGTGTGGGAAGTAATCTCAGGTAGTGGTAGCAGCATGTACATGGGTACAGAACAGTTCTCAGCTGGGTGTGATTTTGCATTCTCCCCTCCTAAGAGACATTTGGCAATGTCTGGAGACGTGCTCGATTGTCTCAGTTTGGGGTGGGAGAGGGCATGCCGCTGACATGTAATGGGTAGAGGCTGGCCGGGGTTGCTGCTGAACATCCTCAGTGCACAGAGCAACTCTCCAAAACAATTATTGGGTTTATAAAGCATGCACTGCTGAGGCTGAGCATCTGTGAAATAGTCACATACAGACCTGTGTTATCAGAAAAATGGAATGTATGCAGGCTGTTGGTAAGAGAGAATACTTTCAAGCTAGATTGTGAAGTAGTTAGTAATTTAGGGGTTTTTTTTAAAATCACTTGCTCGATAACTTTTTAAATTTCTTCACGTTAAAAAAATTATAGTAAAAAGATATAACAAAATTAAGGAAAGAGTTTTAATGACAACTTGATAGATAAGACCTTCAATTTTAATTGTAAATGCATGAATTATTCTTCTAAGAAATGCTTCTTTCATATTTCTAACCATGAAATACACTAAGAATACACAGTAAGAATACATCACATTCAAACTTATAAAAGTGATGGTTTTTCTTCCAGAGGGTACATGAGAAAATGTACAACCTGTGTTTTTTTCCGATGCTTTGTCTTTGAATAGGAGCTAATTTTAGAAAACCTAGAGAAATAATGTGCATTTTAGAGGGTCCCTTTCAAATATCTGATACCAGTTGGGGGTGCTATTCTGGGACTCGCCTGCAGGGCCTCCACCAGTAGGTATGTATTCATAGACTGCCAAGTCTAGTTTATGGACCAAGTGTTGAGGTATGCTACTTTTAAGCAGTAGCATCAGTAACTGATAATTCTTACATTTTTATTTTTAAGATCAATGGGAAGATGAGACTTATTTATTGAGTTTATTGGGGTAACATTAATAAAATTATATGTTTAACATGTACAGTTCTATTTCAACATAATACAATATCTGTATATTGTACTGTGCATTTACCACCCCAAGTCAAGTTTCCTTGCTTCCCCATTTGTCCTCCCTTTACCCTCTTCTACTTCTCCCCACTGCCCTTTCCTCTGGTATTCACTGTGTTGCTCTCTGTGTCTATGCTTTTTTTTTTTCCTGTTTTGGTTAATCCCTTATGTTTTTCACACAGCCCCACAACCACACTCCTCACTGACAGCCATCAGTCAGTCCTCTATGTATGAGTTTGTTTGGTTTTTTTGTTAGTTTATTTTATTCTTTATATTCCATATATGAATGCAGTCATAAAGCCGTTGTCTTATTTTGACTGGCTTAGTTAACGTAAAGCTCTTCAGGCCCACCCATACTATTGCAATGGGTAAGATTATTCCTCCGCTTCCCTCCTCCTCCCTCCTTCCTCTTCTTACTGCTGAGTAGTATTCCATTGTGTAAATTTTTATGGCCTAGTAGTATTCCATTGTGTAAATGTGCCACAGATTTTTTTTTACCCGCTCATCTATTGATAGACACTTAAGCTACTTCCAAATCTTCGCCATTGTAAATAACACTGCAGTGAGCATAGAATTGCATATATTCTTTCAAATTAGTGTTTTGGGTTTTTTTTTCAGATACATTCACAGAAGTGGAATTACTGGGTCATAGGGCAGTTCCATTTTTAGTTTTCTGAGGAAATTCCATACTGTTTTCCACAGTGGCTTCACCAACAGTACACTAGGGTTACCTTTTCTCCACAACCTCTCCAGCACTTGTTGTTTGTTAATTTATTGATGATGGCCATTCTGACAGGTGTGAGGTATTATCTCATTGTGGTTTAATTTGTATTTCTCTGATGATTTGTGATGTTGAGCATTTTTTCACATGCCTATTGGCCATCTGTAAGTCCTCTTTGGAGAAGTGTCTATTGGATCCTCTGCCCATTTTTTAATTGGATTGTTTATTTTTTCTTTGCATCTGCATGAAATTAAATATCTTTTTCTATTCCTTTGCTTTTAGTCTCTGTGTATGGAAAGATGAGAATTTTGATAACTTAGCATTTTATTGCCCTGTTTTGAGTTTTGTTATCAGAAAAATACTGTTTTGTGCAATTCCTGTCTCCGACAGCAGGAATGGCTATTTCCTCAGGTTTATTTTATTACTTATATAAGTGACAAAAAATGACCCCTCTATGGATTCTAATTTGAGACTGAAAGGAAGATGATTCATCTGTAGGCTCGCAGTCAGTAAAGGGGAAATGACTCCTGTCTCTCAAGAATGTGTAAGTTAAATTATGACTTGCTGTCCCTAAGGGGAGAGGAGAAAAAGAAAGAAAATATGCCTTATTCCCGTTAACAGAAATTATCCAAAAATGGACTGGAACTTTTCCCTGTGTATATTGCTTGTGAAAATGAAGAAAGGTTTTTCTTATTCCTGAAGTGGTTTGACTTTTGTGGTAGAGTATTGCAGCCATGTACCAGAAAAGAGTCTGTTTCTTGAGACTTTAATGTACATTATCTAGAAGTTTAAAGAAAAGGAGTGATTCTTATGTTTTTGCATTTACCATAAAGTTTATTTACTGTAGGAATTTATTTTTGGTACAATAACAGCTTTTAAATGTTTGTTCCTTTAACTAAAAGTTTGTAAATATAGAGCCTTTGAAAGGACTAAAATTCTTGTTTTATCCTGGGCAAGAAGGCACTGTTCATGCTTTTTATACAGTGCTGGATTAAAATGCAACACCATCTTGCTATTGGGTATGCATGTGTGTCTGAAACAGCAAATGGTGCTAATTGTGTGGTATCTTTGTGACAAAGTTAAATGATCCTTGAGGAAAAAATGTGAAATTTACTGGGTATAACCCAAATAAATTTTTAACCCAAGTAGTAAGAACAGTCATTTTACATTTGAAGCTTTAGTAACAATAACATTCACCATTAAGAAACCCCTGTGTACTGTGTGAGCTTTGTCTCATTTAATCATTCCATCAGCTCAGAGGAAGGTGGGTGTTGTCCCTATCTTTGTCTTGAGGAAATTAGGGTTTAGAGAGATTATGTAACTCATTTTTGGACCACAGATTATTCATTGGTAGATTTAAGAGGAGAATCTAAGTCTGTCTGACCCCAAAGCCAATGTTTTTACTTTTAATTTATACTGCTTCTAAACCCTTAGTTCTCTAATATAAAGGAACAAATAGGTCGGAAAAAAGAATCAATAGTATTCCTAAATAGAAATGCACTTAAATGAAATATTTTGTACACTCAAATTTATTGTCATTTCTCTTAAATTCTGCCCCTAAATTTTAACCATAGGGCCCTTAAAATATAAACTAGAACTTTCATTCCATTTTTATTTATAATTATACTTGATTTTAAAGTAAATATAGATAGTGGAATGAAAGGACAATATGGCAAAGCAACATCAGTCTTCATGTGTTCATTGCCATATACAGTGGTGGGCAAAAGTAGGTTTACAGTTATGAGAATGCCAAACAAAGTTAATAAAGCTGTTGTCATAATCATGATCTGCATGTCTTTTTCCATACAGACAACTATTGACCTACTTTTACAATCCTTGTATTTATATTGTACTTTTCTGTAGGCTTTTGTTGTATTTTTATTTTTCTCTAAGCAGACTATGAACAGTAAATCAGTTTTATTTGTCTTCTAGAAATGTGGGACTGACAGGAGAAACAACTGAAAAAATTCTAACGTTCTGTTTGTCTAAATTTTCATTTTCTGAATTACTATTTGTCTTGGCATTTAAAGTAGTTAACTTAATTTTGATATCTTCTCCCATTTGATATAGAAAATTTCAGCATCCTTTGATAAGAATATTATTTTTGGTTAAGCTACATTCTTTAAATGTTTTGCCTTGGAAGTTTTGCGAAGAAAGCACAGAAGTGTTGAGATTTAAATAAAGAAAAGACATTCTGCAAATGCACATCAACACACATGTCTAGACTGTGGTGTCTGTGCTGTGCTCCACTTGCCATTTTTTCTTAACAAGCATAAAAAGCAGTTTAGGAATTAATTGTATTTTAGATTTATTTGGAATTCATTTAATACTTTGGGGATAAAAACCATGTCATATTCATCTTTGACTACTTATACCTAACATGAGAACTTTGCTCAAACTCAATAAATGATTGCTTAATTAATGAATGCATGAATATTCTTAAATATCCAGAACTGTGGTACATTGATTTATCTTTCCTTAGTAAATATCTAATTTTAACATACATAAATGAGCCAAGTAACTGAAATTACGTTGAAAAAAGTTTTTCTCTTGGTAACCATATAGATAAGATGTTCCTCCTCCTCTTCCTCCTACTCCTCATCATCATCACAATGAACAGATACTACGTTTTTACTGTGTGTCAGGAACTATTCTGTGCAGCACCCTACACTCCTTCTGCTATCACCCTTCCTTTGTTCATGTCATGTGTTATACATGTAAGTTCTTTGGCTACTCCATTTCCTATACTTGCTCGTAGCATCGCCATGCCTATTCTGTAACTACCAATTTGTACTTCTTAATCTCTTCACCTTTCCCCCCATTTCCCAGACTCCCCATGCCACTGGCCAAGATACCAGAGTTCTCCATATCTGTGATTGTGTTTCTGTTCTGCTTAGTTTGTTTTTTAAATTTGGCTATGGTTATATATTTATTGCCATTTTAATGTTCATAGTTTTTATATTTTTCTTAAGTCTTTTTAATATTTTATATAATGATGGTTTGGTGATGATGAACTCCTTTAGCTTTACATTGTCTGGGAAACACTTTATCTGCCCTTCCATTCTAAATGTAAGCTTTGCTGGATAGAATAATCTTGGATGTAAGGCCTTGCTTTTTCTTCACTTTGAGCGTTTCTTGCCAATCCCTTCTAGCCTGCAAAGTTTCTTTTGAGAAATCAGCTGACATGCTTATAGAAACTCTTTTATATGTAACTATGTGTTTTACTTTTAAAGATTTTATTTATTTATTTTTAGCGAGAGGGGAAGGGAAGGAGACAGAGGGAGAAAAACATCAATGTGTGGTTGCCTCTTACGCGCCCACCCACTGGGGACCTGACCTGAAACCTAGGCGTGTGCCCTGACTGGTAATTGAACCAGTGACCCTTTGGTTCATAGCCCACGCTCAACCCACTGAGCTATACCAGCCAGGGCAACTTTTAAAACTTTCTCTTTATCTTTAACCTGTGGCATTTTAATTATGTTGTGTCTTGGTGATGTCCTCTTTGCATCCATCTTTTTTGGGACTATCTGTGCTTATTGGACTTGTATGTCTTTTTCCCTCACCAAATTAGGAAAGTTTTCTTTTATTATTTTTCAAATAGGTTTCCAGTTTCTTGCTCTTTCTCTTCTCCTTCTGGCACACCTATAATGCAAATGTTGCCACCTAGCAGACAGTTACAGACCAAATTGTTGCACTACCCAACCACCTCCACAAGCCACAGAGGGAGGTGGTTGCTGACCAGGTGTCACAGCTAGTTCTACCAGCTTTCTAGCCTCGGTAAATACCTCTTATTGACCTGCTAATCAACAATGAAGACTCATTTACAAGAGGAGGGAGTATTCAGCCCATATGAAGGGTGCAGCTTGAATACCCAGCTTGGTGGGTCGGGGAGGCTGTGCAACTGGACCCTACAGGATGCCTACTACATTAGACCACAGTACCAAGACACAGAGTCAAAGCAGCTCTACCTATACATGAAAACAAAAACAGGGAGGCTGGTAAAATGAGGAGACAAAGAAATATGGCCCAAATGAAAGAACAGAACAAAAATCCAGAGAAATAACTAAGCAAAATGAAGATAAGCTATCAGCAGCAAAGTTCAAAATTCTGTTTATACGGATGCTCAAGGAATTCAGTGGGTACTTCAATAGCATAAAAATGATCTGTTGAGAAATAAAGAAGATGCTAAGTGAAATAAAGAACATTTTACAGGGAATCAACAGTGGAGTGAGTGAAGCTAAGAATCAAATGAATGATTTAGAATATAAGGAAGAAAAAGACATTCAACCAGTACAGCAAGAAGAAAAAAGAATCCAAAAAATTGAGGATAGTTAAGGAGCCTCTGGGACAACTTCAAGTGTTCCAACATTTGTATCATAACGGTATAGCCTTTTTAGATATTTGTGGATATTCTTCTTTGATACGGCACCCAAGCTCTTTGTAGTTTCTCAAAAATTAGTTACAATGTAGAATCTGAAACCAAACCAATGAAAATTTTGTATTTAGTTACAGTAAAATGTGTCCCTCTTACTCTTTGAATTTTTTAAGCCTGTGCATAATTTTGTATCATCTTGGTAATCTGAAAAGTAGAAAAATTACATTTTATCGTATAATATAAAAAATTAGACTTGGCAGGATAGCTTCCCGTTTTATCAACAGAGTCTTTAAACCATGGAAAGTTGTCAAGCCTTAAGGCTGCAGTTTTAAGTTTCAAAATTCTAATTGTCACTTGAAAGCTCAAATTTTACTTATTGGCAACAGTTACTGTCAGTTGTTTTCTTGGAGTGACAGGGTTACTGTTTTCTTTTTCAAGAAATTATCTGCCATATACATACCTACGTCTGTATAATCACTTTTTGATATTCAGTAATTTTTTTATGTAATATGCTCATGAAAAAAGTAGCTAGTTCAACCTGCATCTCAAACAATAGTGCTTTTCCTTTAAACAAGTTTTATTTTTTATGCAGTGTAAGTGCTTGAAAAGACACACTGTACACTCAAGAGTCAAGATTGAAAAAGACCAAAAGTTTTACTGTTTCATCTAGAACTTTTAAAGTGATTCAATGGATAGAGAAATAGGCTATTTCTCTTGATGAGAAGAGCTGAAAAGAATGTTGTCTTTTTCTTTATCAGCCTACCACAGACACCTTCCCCACAGTGATGCTAATAAAAAATAAAGGTATTATCAAAACAGATCAAACAGTATGACAAAAAAACCATTTTTTTTTAATTTATAGAACTGGAATTGTAGTAGAAGGTCTAGGGATAGGTTAAAGTATCCTGTTATATTTTACTTCACAGTAGGAGGTAACTTTTTTTAACAGCTTAAAATTCTTTTTTTCTAACAATGTAAAATGAAGTTTCAAACATAACTATGACTGCTTTAAATTCAGTTTATTTTCTAGTCTTTATCTGGGTGCTCATGTATGTTTTAGGAAATTGGTGGTGGAGTGATATATGAATCTTTTCATATAAAGTATTTCTCAATATTTTAGTTGAATTTCGACCTTCCTTAAAAAATTAGTTTATAAAATATACATGGAGAACTCCACATTATGCTGCCTGAACTCAACATTTTAGTGAGTATGCATTATGGCTTGATTTTAATCAATATATTTTAAGATGGAATTTCAAGAAGAAGTAAAATCTTTTTAGATGCAGCTTTGTGGGGAAACTAGAACATTATAAAATAGCATAACCTGCTACTCGGCCTTTCACTTAAGTTGATGACATTGTATAGAAGTACAAAGTCTCATACTTGAGCTTGTCATTTAATAAACTATAGCAGTCAGCATTGCTGTGATAGATAGATGTTGATCATCTTCATATACTTGTCTAAATACTGAAAGGGAGAAGACAAGAATCTTCCATAATCTTTAATTCATTTCTGTTTTTAAGCATTTAAGTGTTTGTTTAAGTGTTCTTGGCTTTCCATCTTGAGTCTCATGCTTGATAGTTTATCCTTTTTAGCACAGGGGAGTTTTAAGACAAATATATGGCCTGAAACTATGGACTCGTATATACAGAGGGGCAGCAGCAGAAAATTTGCATTTTGGTTAGTCAGAATGACTCCTTAATCATTCTTTTTTTATGATTTGTGAAGCAATTGGTTAAGGAATTATTTTCTAAATTCAATCTCCTTATCTTTTAAGTTTAGCAGCCACTGGTAGTCAATGTCTACTTTAAAATATCTGTAAATTATTGTGTGGATTCTAGGCCACCATATGCTTTGCTGTTCAATAGGCTTAGCTAATAAAAGAAAAGTATTCTGTCTCAGTAGGTTGGTGAACTAATCCTGGTGGAATAATTTTATAGGATACCTAACATATTAGTGATTATGGAAAGCATAATCACCATCACCTATAGCCCAAAATCTTGGATGTTTACAGTGCTCAGTAAGTATTTGAATGAATGAAAGTTAAGGTCTCATAATAAATGTAAAATTATGCTTATTTCATTTGAAAATGTCCCCCCTCCCTTTTATAACTTGCTGCTACATTTTGTATCTTGTTTAGTTTAGGAGCTGTGAGCTACTTTATGTCCAAAATAGTCTCGTCACATTAAGCTAATCCCCTTTGAACATGCAACTCAATTTTTTTAATTAGCTTTAAAAATAAGGATCATTAAATCAAAGTGCCACCATCAATTATTGTGCAAGGGTTTGCCTGTTCAATAATGCATCAGAGTTGTGCTCTAATCAGTATTTCACTGAAAGATTTATGGAAAAGGAGGCCTCCCTTGGTTCCAAACTTGAAATGCAGTTCTATTATGTATAAAATTTTTTTCCTGTGATTGCTACGATTTTAGGTACTGTTTTTCATTGAATACTCTCAGCAGCCTATCCATCTTTCCATTTTATATTTGGGATCAGTTCCAGAGAGTGTTTTACAGCATTTTTGCAAATTCCTTTTTTTTTTGTTGTGCAAGAAAAAGAGACAAGGTGCAAATTAAAAAAAACAGTCTGCATTTCTGTGAGGTGCACCTGTTATGTCAGATTCCCCAGAGAGTGCCTCATTTCTTATTTCTGATTATGTTAAGGAGTAACAAACAAACGAAAAATGGGAAATTGAATTAGCATTATATGTTTGTAAAATTTGTTTAAAGTCTATGAAGCTAGGGTTGCAAAAGCAGTGGTCATTTTTCTTGCTTAATTCAACATAATATACGAGCTTCTAAATGATAGAAATGTAATATCCATAAAATGTACATAGTGTTTGGATCATTTTATTCTTATTGCTCTACTAAGCATTGAGAGAATGTTGCAGTAGTAGAAACACAAGGAAATTCAGTTTGATCCCAAGCAGTCATCTTTGTAGACAATTGTGTAAGTACTTTGGAAAGATTGATGTTAGCCATTAAAATAGAGGTAATGATATTAACTTCCTTTTCAATTAACAACCCAGAAGGGATAGATGAAATTTAAGAAGACAATATTTCAATATTTTGTAGCAAATTTAGTTAAGTGGATCTATGTATTTGAAAAATTTGGTTAAGCTTAAGTGTCCAGAGCACATTTATATAATCAAAATATTTTTAAAAATATTTAAGACATTCACTTTTTTGAATATTTTGGAATGACATTAATTTTATAGAATAGGTATTATTGAAAAACTTAAAAAGCAATTTGTAATTTTGAAATCTCTCAATTATGTCAGCCTAGTACCAGTGTGGATCAAAATATTTTAGTGTAAAAATATAACATAATGTTTATTTTTTCTTCTTGTAATTTGGTCTGTATCTAAGTGACTACAAGTTTTAAAAATTCATAGTCTTCAGGGGAGAAAAATTTAACACATTTTCATAGTATTCATCTTGACTGAGTACTTGTTAAAGGATTTATTCTGGGAATGGAAATTAGCCAGTTGAATCCATATGAAGCCTGTGGAGGGTCATCCGTCACCATATTAGAGCAAGCTTCATCCTGAGATAACTAGTTTTTATATAGTTCACCATTTAAGGTGAATGCCTGGTAATTGAACTTTAGATTCAGAGTGTCTGAATAGTTTGTAGAGGCTGTTCTTACTTTTATAAACAGAGGTGCTTGTGTGTCATCCATTGGGGTGCCTAGGTTCTGTGTTCTGATCGTATCACTTATTTTGCAAACTTTTTAAAAAGTGAGAAGTAACATACAGTAAAGAGAAAAAATATATAGCTCAAGGGTTTTTGTTTTAATGAATTAACTTTACACATACAACCTTTCACCTAAATCAAAGTATAGAAAGTTACCACTACTCCATAGTACTTTTGGTGTCTCCTCAGTCACTCCTAACCCTCTACCCCATAGGAATCAGTATTTTTTCCAACCTGTTTGACATATAATTGACATATAACATTGTGCCAGTTTAAGGCACAGGTGGCAAGCACAAGGCCCGTGGGCCAAATCCAGCCCTCCACCTTGTTTTATCTGCCTGGTACCTTGTTTCAACCCGGCTGCAGCACCGAGCTCTCGCTTAACTGTTAAGGAGTAGTTACATTTATACAGTCCTAAAATTACATCCAGCCCTTGGAAGTCCACTGCAAGGCTGATGTGGCCCCTGGTGAAAATGAGTTTGACATCCCAGTTCAAGGTATATTACATGTATTTGACACATTGCTATGAAATGAATATCGCAATTGGGTTAGTTAACACATCCATGAACTCACATAATTACCTCTGTGTGTGTATATGTGGTGAAAGCATTTAAGATATACTCTCTTAGCAACTTTCAAATATACAGTACAGTACCATTAACTGTAGTCACCATGATGTACATTAGATCTCTGTAACTTACTCATCCTATAACTGGAAGTTTGTACCCCTGGACCACTATCTCTCCATGTCCCCCTTTCCCAGACCTCTGGCAGCCACCCATCTCTTCTGTTTGAATGAGTTTGGCTTTTTTAGATGTCACATGTAAGTCAGATCATGTGATGTTCTGAGTTTTATCATATAGATAAGTATTTGAATTTTATATAAATGCAACCTGAGTATATACATTATTTGTATCTGGCTTCTTTTTCTCATTTTGGATCTGTGACATTCATTTATATTATATGCAGCGAAAGTTCTTTTCCATTTTCATTGTATGAATATACTAGGATGTATTTGTCCATTTTTCATTGATCATAATTTTGTTTTCTCTAGCTTTTGGCTACTATAAATAAAACTGCCCTGCACATGTCATTTGATGTTCATAAGTGTGCATTTCTCTTGGATATTTACTTAGAGTGAAATCTTTCCATCTTAAGGATATACAAGGTCTGTCCAGAAAAATCCAGCCATTGTTAACAAGAATGGTTTGCAACCTCGATGTAACCTGGCAGCCAAGGAGAGTGGTCTGGAATGCACAGGTGTGAACAACGGTGACTTCACTGTGCTAGTCAGTGGGGGCAGTAGACACTGTTGAGTGAGCATGTGTACTGTGTGGCTATAGCATTCAAAGTGACTGAGTGAGTAGAGCCACAAATCTGCATCAAATTTTGCATTAAGCTTGAACATTCCTCTGCAGAAAATATTCAGATGAGTCAGAAGGTTTTCGGGGATGATGCAATGAGTGCAACACAAATAAAAGTGTGGCACAAATGCTTCAAAGATGGTCAAGAATCTGTTGAAAGTGATCCACATTCTGGAAGGCCTGTAACAAGCAGAACAGCTGAGAATGTTGAACGTGTATGGGCTGCAATCAACAAAGATTGGTGACTGACTCTGCAAGACTAGAAGTTAATCTGGGGATTCCAAAAACTACCGTGTCCGAGATTTTGATGCAGCAACTTGGCATGAAAAGTGTCATGGCAAAATTCATTCCCCAGCTTCTACTACCAGAGTAGAAGGAACATTGTGCTGCAGTTGCTAATGGCTTGATTGAAACTGCTACCAACAAACTAGATTTCCTCAAGAAGGTCATAACCGAAGATTAATGGTGAATCTATGGCTATGATCCAGAAACAAAGGCTAGTCGTCCCAGCAGAAGTCGCCTGGGTCTCCTTGCCTGAAGGAGTCATGGCAAAGTTGCAGCAACATCAAAACCATGTTAACTATGTGTTTTTTTAATCTATTTTTTTAGAGAGGGGAAGGAAGGGAGAAGGAGAGAGAGAAACATCTATGTGTGGTTGCCGCTCATGTGGTCCCCACTGGGGACCTGGCCCACAGCCCAGGCATGTGCCCTGACTGGGAATCGAACCTGCGATGCTTTGGTTTGCAGCCCATGCTCAATCCACTGAGCTACGCCAGCCAGGCAGTAACTATGTGTTTTGATTGGGAAAGTTTTGTCCAACATGAGTACACCCCTCTAGGCCATACAACTAATAAGTACTACCTCAATGTTCTTCCTGGGTTGAGAAATATGAAAACGGCCACAGCTAAGGGCACCTGGTGATTGGCAGCTCCATCACAACAGTGTGCCTGCTCATGCATCATGTCTTGTGCAGTTTATTGGCAAAACATCAAATCACCCAGGTGACTTAGTGTGTTGCCACCCTTCAAGGCCAGGCAGGTTCATGGTATTTGTGCAGATAGAAAAATATTCATGGAGCAGTTGGGATGTCTGGCATGCCTTTATTCATGGATGGGTGAGCCACACATGCTGCAAGCTGCATGTATATCTGAATGCCTCATATCATGGCCCTTGCTCTCCAGCGTGGCACCTGTCATAGCACTTGTCCCAGCAGGGAGTCCCTACCTGTTTAAGTACTAGAGGGGAGCAAAGCCAGCAAGATGCCAGAAATTATATAACACGGCATAATTCTGCACATGCAAGCCCACTTCATGGTATGGGAACAGTTTATCGGACCCAGTCTCATGGCTATGAGAACACTAGTTATCAGGTGCCTCCAAGGCTATGAGAACCCTTCCCTTAGTGACCCAGACACCTGGGTGAAGACTGCCTCCATTTATGCTACATTCAGCCCCCCTACAGCCCAGATTTGGTGTCCTGCAACTTCTAGCTTTTCCAAAAACTTAAAATCAGCTTTGAAAGGAAAGAGATTTCATACCATCGATGAGATTCAGGAAAATAGTACAGGGCAGCTGATGGCGATTCCAAAAGGATTTTGTAGAATATTTTGAACAATGGAAGAGACACTGAGAGAACTGTGTGAGGTCCCACAGCACCTTCTTTGAAGGGGATGGAGGCTGCATTGTCCTGTGTACAATATTTATTGTGTTTTGTATCTTCTTCAATAAATACTTCTATTTTTCATAATACATAGTTGGATACTTTCTGGACAGACCTTTATACATCAGTTTTGTAGATTCTGTCGAACTGTTTTTGCAAGTAGCTATTACTAAAATTGTGAAAATTCTTATTGCTTCACATCATTGCTTACACTTGACACACCAGCTTCAAATTTCATATTTTCCAATTTTAGTCGCTTTGGGCATATGTTCTAATGTATTGTTTTAATTCACATTTTTCTAATTAATTATGTTGAGTACCTTTTCATATGCTTATTGGTCATTTGTATAGCCTCCTTTGTGGAGTCCCCATGTAAGTCTTTGCCCACTTTTCTATTGGTTTGTCAGTCTTACTAATTTACTATGTATATATATCTTCATTAAATTTTAGTAAAGTCCCATTTCCCAAACCTTTCCTCTGTGGGTATGGCCTTTTTGGTCCTATTGAACGAAACTATTCACTATGCCAAGGATATGGAGATTTTCTCTCAGAAGCTTGTATTGTGTTCTAAATTTTGGCTATGGTGTGAGGTAGAGATAAAGAATGTATGTTCATGGGTGTGTTTGTAACTTTCCATTTGAACATACCTCTGACTCAGAACCATTTCTTGAAAAGACCATCATCCTTTTCTCTGTTAGCATTAGCACCATTGTTGTAGTCATGGGTGTGGGTGTCTTGAATTCCAGTTTTGTCAAAAAAATTTTTTTGTTATATTTTGTGGAATCTTTCTAAAAAGGTTTTAGTCTCTGGTTGGTTTTTGCTAGGAAATATAGTTATTTTATATTGACTGTATCACCAACTTAATTAAAGCTCATAGTTTATGTATAGTTTCACTTTTGGGTATTCGGTAGGCACGATTGTATGTCGACTGCAAATAATTCCAGTTTTTATTTCTTCAATTATAGTATTTATACCTTTTATTTCTTTTTCTCATCCTATTGTACTTCCTAAAACCTGGAGCCTAAGAGGAGTGTGATTACAGATGTCACAGTGTCGTCATCAGTCTGAGGGTTAAGAGCTTTCAGTGTTTCCCTATTAAGTATGCATTTTATCCACTGCTTTTGTCCCTGTCACCAAATGAGCTAATCCTCTGTTTCTCATTTATTCTGTTCGTATGATAAATTAAACTTAATTTTTAAGTGTAAATTTAACCTTGCATTTCTGGAGTGCCCAACTTACTTAAAATTATTATCTTCTTTGGAAAATTATTATATCTTTGGATTTAGTGCATTAACATTCTTGATCAGTGTTTTCATACCTATAATTTTTCCTGTCTAGTAATGTCCTTGTTAGGTTTTTGTGTCAAGGTTATGCTGGCCTCAAAAGTTGAGAGCAGTTACTTTTTCCTGCCAGTGAAATAGTTTATAAAATTTGTGTTAATCTTTTTTTAATATTTGGAAGAATTTGCCAGTGAAATCATGTAGGCCTGTTTTGTTTAGTGTGTAAGAAGATTTTTAATAATAGATTCAATTTCATTAATAGATACAAAATTTACTGACATTTTGCTAAATTTGGTTTATTTCATCTAATTTGGTTTTTAAAAATTTTTGGTTTAGGTTAATCTCTGTATACCTTCAGAGTCTAATTAGGTCCCTCTTTTTATTCCTGATATTGGAAATTTATGCCTTTTGCATATATTTGGGTCAGTGTTGCTAGAGATTTCTCAATTTCATTAATCTTTTCTTCTTCCTAAAGAAAAACATTTGGCTTTGCTGAATTTCTTAATTGTGTTTTTTTCTATTTTCTTGAATTTTGGTCTAACATATTTTCTTTTTCAGGTTTAGTGTACTTTTAGCTTTGTGACATATGTGCTCTGGTCATTGATTTTTAATTTTTAATTTTTCCTAATTTTTTCCAATAGCCTATTTAAGTCCATAAATTTCTGTCTTAGCATTGCTTTAGCTGCATCCCACAGGTTTGGTGTGTTATATCTTTATTATCACTCAATTTTAAATGTTTTATTTTTTATTACAATTTCTTCTTTGACCCTTGGTTTATTTAGAAATGTATTGCTCAGTTGACTTACCTTGCTGTTATTTATTTCTAGCTTAATTCTTCTGTAATCAGAGAACATCTTCTGTATGATATCAATTCATTGAGATTTGATGATATGTACATTAGGTAAATATTTCTTTTGTATTTGAAAAGAATGTGCATTTAGCAGTTGTGGAGTGCAGCATACCATATTGCTCAGCTATGTCAGTTTTGTGTAGAATATTGTTTAGATCTTCTATATCCTTATTGTTTTTTTCTATTAGTTACTGAGATGATGTATTTAATCTCTACTTATGATTGTAGATTTGGCTGTTTGTCATTTGGATTGTGAGTCCTTTTGCCCCACATGTTTTGACACTGTATTTTTAGATTACTAGGATTGTTTTCTCTTCTTACTGAATTGACCCTTTATCTCTGTGATTTGTCCCCCTTTATCTCCAGTAATGCTTATTTCCTTAAATTCCACTTGTCTGGTACTAGTGTAGTTGTACCAGCCTTCTTCTGGTTAATGTATGTGTGTGTCTCATTTTTTTCTTTCTATTTTCATCTTTTCTTTATCTTTTATCTTTATTATTAACTTGTATCTTTGGTAAACAGCTTGTATTTGCCTTTTATTGTGCGATACAGTCTGCCAGTTTGTCTTTTACTTTGTGTATTTAACCCCTTTATATTTAATGTAAGTATGGATACATTTTTATTTTAATTTACAATTTTTTGTTTTCCTTTTTGGTTTTATTTATTTAGTTTTGTCTTTTTTTGTGTTACCCTCTTATTTCATCCTCTTCCTCTCTTAGTATGTTATTTTTCTTAATTTTATTATTCTCTTGGTAGTTACTCTAAAGATTACAGTAAATATCTTTGATCTGAGTCAATTTTTAAAAAAGGTTTTTATTTTGAAATAATTCTAGATTCACAGGAAGTTTTTACTATAGTATAGAGAGGTTCTATATATGCTTTCCCACATTCCGTCCTGTGGTTACAACTTAATAATTATAGCAATATATCAAAACTGGGAAACTGATACTGGTATACTGTGCATTAGTTTTTTCAATTTGTGTCATTTTTATTACTTGTGTAGGTTTTTGTGACCACTACCATAATTTAGGTACATATTTATTCCATCACCAAAACATCTCTCTCATCTACCCTTTGATAGCCATGTCCAGCTCCCTTCCCAAGCCATTTCTGTCTCCTGGCGACCATTTCTATCTGTGTACATAACTTAGTAATTTCAAGACTGTTATAAAAATGTAATCATAATGTATATGACCTTTTGAGATGGTTTTTCATTCAGCATAATGCTCTTGTGGTTCATCCAAATTATTGTGTATGTTTATAGTTTTTTAAAAATTATTACTGCTGAATATTATTCTATGGTTTGGATGTACCTATTGAGGGACATTTTGTTAGTTTTCAGCTTTTTAACCCTTAATAGGCAAAGCTGTTTTGAGCATGTTTTTGCATGGACATAGATTTTTAATCTTTCTATAGTAAATGCCCAGGAGTGTAATTGCTGTGTCATAATGTAAATGTATGTTTAATATTTTTTTAAGAAACTGACAAACTGTTTTTCAGAGTGGTTCTACCATTTTACTTTGCTACCAGCAATATATGAGCAATCCATTTACTCCACATCTTCTTTGGTTTTTGGTGTTGCCACTGTTTTTTGTTTAATCATTTTGATAGGTGTATAGTGATATTCTTTGTGCTTTTAATTTGCATTTCTCTAATGGGTAATGATGCTGAACATCTTTTATTTGCTATCCATATATCCTCTTCACTGGAATGTTTCTGTTCATTTTCTACTTGGATATATATTTTAACTATTAAGTTTTGACTTTTCTTTGTATAAGCCAGCTATGAGTCCTTTGTCAGATATATGTACCCTTATATTTTTTTATTTTACTTTAATTAGTATTCTCACTGCTTCCTGGAAAAATGAAAGGAACTCATTGCAGTTTAACTCCATTTACCTTACTCCTTTCTTTTGTGTAATTGTCAAGTCTACATATATTTAAAACTACGAGTTTTAGATTATTCCTTGTTTTAAGCAATTTCTATTTATTTACTCACATTTTTAATTCTTTTTTCTGCCCTTCAGTCTTTTATGCATTAAGGAAATTCCATCAGGGATCATTTTCTTTATGCCTAAAATTTTATTTTGCTAATTTTTGTACAAATCTGAGACAACACAGTATTTTTTGTGTATGTGTGGGGAGGAGGTACTCTGAAAGTGCTAGGTTGTCAATTTTTTTTGTTCTTATTCTTAATTTTTAAATCCTACTGTCTTTTATCATTGATTCACTTAAATCAGCTGTCAGCTTTATTTTTCTTGGAAGATAAAGTGTTTTCTTTCCTCTGGCAGCTCTGAAGATCTTTCCTTTGTCTTAGCTTTCAGCTGCTTTGCTATGGTACACTGTGTTAGCTTCTAAGGTGGACACTAATTAATAATCCCTACCTTCTGGTGTTCATGCTTTTGTATGATCTCTTCTCCCTGAGTGTGGTCCAAGCTTATTGATCTGCTTCCAATGCATAGAATATGACAGAAATGATGTATTCTTGTTGATACATTTCTAGCTTATTTTAAAAAATAGTTCTTTATACAAATGTTTTAATTGATCACAGTGGAAGGATATATCTGATACTGCTGTTCCCACAAGGTGAGCTTAATTGTATATAGAGCTGAAGATGATTTTATTTTGTTGGGATGCTACTATGGAAGAAGGAATGCTCTCAGCACACCTGTAAATAAGTAACTTTCTAGGTGAAAGGATACTGTCCATTCCTCTACATTGCGTGTAGGCTTTCGCCCAGAGCACTAACTACTTGTTTATTCAGATATTCCCTTGTTTGTGCTTCTGAAGCACTTACCAAGTGAGTGCACGTTTATCAAAAAGTCATTTTATAGCTATTTATCCCAGTTATAATTATTTTTATAACTGCATGACTTTATTATATAAAATTTATGCCAAAAATTATGAAAACTCAAAATATTTTGAAAGACCACATATATGAATTGATGAAACTATTCTTGATGAATTGGTTATGTTTTATCAAACTGTAAAACATTGAAGAAAGATCTCATAAAAATCTAGGTTTTTTTAATGAAATTGTTTCTTAGGTGTCCAAATTCTTGTTTCATGTTCAGAAGCTGAATTTGAAAATAATGTCATATTATATGAATTTGGTGTATGCAAGAGAGAAGGTAGAACCCTTCCATAACTAAGATATTTGTGATAAATATATATATGTTCTAAATTAAAATAATGTTCTTAAGTTATACGTCTGTCCTTTGTTATTATTTCTGCTTTATCTGACCTTTTAGAGTAATGAACCAATTACTGGATTTGATGGCATCTTATAAGGGCTTCACCTGTACTTCTAAATGTTGAGATGGTGTTTTGTTTTGTCCTTTCACAAAGAATTTGACAAATTTTTAATAGAATACTTTATAAAATCTTTATTTATGTTTTAGGTATTAGAACTAATTAAAACCTATTAATTGTTATATGTTTATTTACTAAGAACATAAAAGCCCTTTTTAGACTGAAATACTCAGCCAGAAGTTAAATAGAGAACACATAATTATTTGGTGACTCTTGCTCATTTACTAGCAACTTCCATAAATTATACAGATTGTTTATCTGTATGTAAAAATCACCAGATAGTTGTGTTTTCTTCTGTTTATTTAATATTCTATAAACCAAGATGGGAGTCAGCTTCTTTTATTAAACATTTATACTGTGTCTGCTGTGAACAAGCCTATCAAGGAAAAATAAGATTCATTTTCTTTTCATCAAAGATTCTAACTTTTCAGGGAGATTAGTTCAGAAACCATTTCTATAAAGTGATAGCAGAATCAAAAGGGGAGTTTGTGGTTTTTTATGTATATGAGTTAGAAATTATTAAAATAAGCCTTTTGTATAATAATATAATTAAACTGTAATTTTTACATGTGTGATCTCTTTATTCTTGCTTTTACATTTATGTGAAGCTCAAGGACCCAGAGGAGCCAGCAAGAGTCATTGACATGGTTAACTTAAACCTTTAACATAATTTGGAGAAAATACTGATAATTAGCACTTTTATACATTCTCATATCATAATATTGTACTTGCTCTGGTCCTACAACTTTACTCTTGGAATGCCCTCAACTCCTTGCTTTATGTATCATTAGAGCTTATACTTAATCAGTTACCTTCATATGGAGAGATTTCTCAGTTTTTGGAGTGTGACTCGTTCATTCTGGCTTACCATAGAAGAAGTCCAAACATTTGTTCCTATGAAATATACCATAGGTCTTCATGTGTGGGATCCTCAGCCTGTGACAAATTTCATTATGCCATCTGCTTCAACCTGAACAGTGCAGCTTCTGCTGGCAGACTGTATTGAAGTTGCCATGGCTCAGGATAAAAAAAAATCAGGTTTGGCATAAGAAGCTTGCTTTAGAAAAAATAATAATTGATCATACCTGCTGTAGATTTCAAAATAAGGATCTGAAAGGATTCCCAAAAGCCTCTCTTAAGCACATTGATCTCTTTTTCATCTGTGGTTTTAGAAACCATTATAGTGGTTAAATTATTGGTAACTTTGGTAACTTATTGATTTTTCTGTTTTATTTTTAAGGATAAGTAACATACTCTTAGGCCAGATTGGTGATGTACTGTGAAATACTTTGATGATTTCTGTGCTAGAAGCTCTTTACCTAATATCTTACTTGCAGAAATGATATCTCAAATAACTGTGTATAAAACAAAGATGATAAGAACACAATGATGAAAAATATTGCTCATATACTGTGCTGCTCTATACTGTGTCACTTTGTTAATTTTGTCATCTGTAAACTGAAAATAAAGATATTTGGAGGGTTGTCGGGGAGATTTTATCAGAGTAGATCCTTATAAAATGAATAAACACATATTCTGCAAATACATGTTAAATGCCAACTCTGTGCTAGCTAGGTACTCTTCTAGAGAATGAGTATGTAATAGAGAATAAAATAGTCAAATTCTTCCCCTGGAAAAATTCAACATTATAGTCTGTCTTGGCAGATTGGTATCAAAGCTCCATGACAATTGGGTACATACCCGGTGGTACTAAGCACCATGAACAAAAATAGGGCAGGGTGAGCGTATGAAGTATAATGGTGGAATGACTCTTTAGATATGGTTGTCAGGGAGTGCTTCTCTGCGGTGACATTGAGCACACTTGAATGAAAGAAGTGAGTGTGTAGCTGCTTGGGGGAAGGATGTACCTGACTGGCAGAGGCGGGCAACTTGGCAGTTGGAGGAAAGGTGAAGTGGTCAGTATCACTGGAGCTGTATGGGTGAAGGACAGAGTGCAAGAGATGAGTTCAGAGAGTGATCCAAAAACAGCATTGGTGTAACCTTTCTGATAAGTAATTATAGATAAAAAGTTAGATTCCAGACACTCTACAGAAATGTGAAGTCAGGATTGACTGTTTGCACTGTTGCGTGAATTGCTTTGCTTTAACCTGGAGCTCTTTATAACAGGCGCACAAAAGTAATTATAGAATGTTTTTCCCAAATGAAATTATTTTTTGTCATTGTTTATTTTTATCATTGTACCTGGAATTGCCAAAGTGTGAGGTTTGAGACACAGTCCTCCAGACTGGCAGCTCTGCGCAAGACCTTTGTGACCAACAGCAAAGGAGTTAAGCTCCAAATAAAAAGTCAGAGGGAAGAATATACACAAGATCAGACTAATGTCTGAACCAACTGCAAATGCAGGGGATTCCCAAAACTACCCTCAGGTTCACTAGAAGGACCTGCAGAACTTAGGGAAACTATTAAATTCATAGTTTTGGTCTATTTTATGGAAGGGATAGAGGTCAAAAATTGGCCAAATGAAGAGACACACAGTGTAGAGCCTGGTAGGATTTCAAATCAAAGCTTTTATTTTCCTTAGGAAGTGTCCCCTTCCCCCAATTCTATGCATGACAATGTGCATGTAGTATTGCCAACCCAGCAAGCTCACCTGAGCTCTCTGTTCAGAGCTTTTTTTTGGACATCATTTCCTGGGTTGGATTGATTACCCACATAGTTTAACACAGTCTCAGAATTTGAGCTGATATCATGTGACCTTGGAGCCCACCAAGAATAACAAAGACACTCCTATCGTCTAGGAAATTCCAAGGCTTTAAAAGTTACTTCCTAGGAGATGGGACAAAGGCCAGACCTCTCTTTGGGGAAAATCAAATTCTTTACTATATACACTATTTAAAAAATTCAAGTAGTATAGAAATCCCCAGAATCCAATTTGTCAGGAACAACTAGTGTTATATTGGTTGTTTGGTGTGTATTGTTTCAGATGTTTAATACATCTATAAACCTATAAAATATAAACATATTTTTAAAGTACATTGAATTATATTATGCATATTATTCTATAACTAGTCATTTTCACTTAAAAGCGTGTTTATCTATGTGTATGTTTTTGCTGTGTTCTAATGCGTACCCTGGAGTTGAACACTGGAAGTAATTAGTTTAAAATATTTTATCTAATAAATAGTGCTACATTGAACATCCTTGCACATATGACTTTCTGTGTTATTCTGATTTTCTCCTTAAAATAAATTTCTTGAAATAGAGTTGCTGAATTAAAGGGTATGGACAATTTGAAATTTGGTATATACTTCCTTATTAATCCTGTTGGGATGTTTTATGAAATAGTTTGTGGAATGTCAAAATTGTTAATTTCTATATTACTCTTAGGTAAACATTGCAACATCGGCCATTTCAAATGTAGACTGTGCCCATATTCCACATCTCAGCCCAGCTACAGCTGTGCAAAATGAATCATTTTTATCATCCCAAAGCAATGGCAATCTGGAAGCCATTACAGCATCAGGTACTCCACACATCAATGGGAAACAAGCTTGTGATGAATTTGATCAACTGATTAAAAACATGGCCCAGGTAAGAACATTTTGTCCTGTTATCATAGAATGTACAGTATCTTAAGACTATAATCGAGTCCTGGATAAATTGAAGAATATTAATAAATTTATATTATATAGCATATTAAATATGTATTTTATTAAAAGTAGTATTAAGTATATTATTAATGAAGACATTTATAACATTTGAAACAAATGGAATGAAAGTGGTTTTGTGTGGGTTTGGGTCGTTCAGAAATTTTTCTATTACATTTTTTTAAATTAACAAATTTAAACTGAATATTATATTTAATGTTCCAGAAATATTCTTCAAGATAAATAAAATGTCTCATTCTAGGACACAGGTGGCAAACACAAGGCCCATGGGCCGAATCCGGCCCTCCACATTGTTTTATCTGGCCAACACCTTGTTTCTACCCAATGCCAACACCAAGCTCTCGCTTAACTGTTCAGGAGTAGTTCCATTTATACAGTCCCAAAGTTACATCCGGCCCTTTGAAGGCAACTGCCAGGCTGATGTGGCCTCTGGTGAAAATGAGTTTGACATCCCTATTCTAAGTGATGAAGGATAAATGTTATCTTAGAAAAAATATTTTAAATATTTTTTAATAAAATGATGTCACTAATAAGATGACTGTAAGTACAGTGATTGGCACTTGGTTTTATTTCTTGCTTTGTTTCCTGGACAGGGTCGCCACGTAGAAGTGTTTGAGCTCCTCAAACCTCCCTGCGGAGGCCTCGGCTTCAGTGTTGTGGGACTGAGAAGTGAAAACCGGGGGGAACTGGGGATATTTGTGCAGGAGATCCAAGAGGGCAGTGTGGCTCACAGGTGAGACTGGCGGGCTACTTCTCTTGGTTTGGTATCCCATTCAGGAGGTGTCGATCACCTTGGGAGAATTCAGAGAGGCAAAAGTGAATAAAAACAAACAAAAATTCAAATGTACTGATATTAACCAGTTTAAAAATATATATCATTAACATTGCTATGATGAAAAGTTAAGTCCTGCTGAAAAGAGAGGAGCTTTTAAATATAAACAGAACTTAATCCCTTTTTAGTAAGGAAAGAAAAATTTGATTAGGATAGTATTCTCAATGTTAGTAAATGGGCTCTTTTGATTAGATTTAAAAATGACTATTTAGAAAAAATATATATATCCCATGATAATTTGAACTATATTTTATTAATATACTCAAAACAACAAATAAATATATACATCTTTGCTTTCATTTGTGGAAGATAGGAACATCCAAGATGTAGGTTGAGTGGGTAGCTGAAAGAAGAGGATGTTTAAATGGGAGGAATTGATTGTGGTAGATCAACTGAAGTCAAACTGTATGTTTTTTTAAAAAAAATTATTGTACTTATTCTATTACCATTCAGTCCCCTTATACCACCCCCTGCAATCACCACACTCTTGTCCATGTCCATGAGTCCTTTTTCCTTTATGCTTGATCCCTCCACCCTCTACTTCCTCCCACAGCTGTCATCCTGCTTCCCATCTATGAGTCTGTCTCTATCTTGCTTATTTGTTCAGTTTGTTCATTAGCTTCCACATATGAGTGAAATCATATGGTGTTTGTCTTTCTCTGACTGGCTTATTTCACTTAGCATAATGTTCTCCAGACCCATCCATGCTGTCACAAAAGGTAAGATTTTCTTCTTTTTTACAGCCCAGTAGCATTCCATTGTGTAAATGTCCCATAGTTGTTTTATCCACTCATCTATTGATGGACACTTGGGCTGCCTCCATATCTTGGTGACTGTAAATAATGCTGCAGTGAACATAGCGGTGCTTATGTTCTTTCTAATTTTGGGTGTTTTGGGTTTCTTCAGATACATTTCCAGAAGTGGAATCACTAGGTCAAAATGCACATCCATTTTTAATTTTTTGAGGTATCCACATACTGTTTTCCACTGTGGTTGCACCAGTCTGCATTCCCACCAACAGTACAAAAGGGTCCCTTTTCTCCACACCCTTTCCAGCACTTGTTGTTTGTTGATTTATTGATGATAGCCATTCTGACAGGTGTGAGGTGATATCTCATTGTGGTTTTTATTTTCATTTCTCCAGTGATCAGCAACATTAAGCAAAGTATAAGTTTTTAAATATAGAAGTGCCAGTAAAAGCTTTAAATGTGTGCACATTAGAAAATAGAATTAAAATAACCTGAAAATATATGCCAGAAAAGCTGTCATTGTCTTGGGAGCTGTCAGATATCTTTTACTCTACTTTTCATTGTTGATAGAGATGGAAGACTGAAGGAAACTGATCAAATCCTTGCTATCAACGGACAGGCACTTGACCAGACAATCACACATCAGCAGGCTATCAGCATCCTTCAGAAAGCCAAAGAAAATGTCCAGCTGGTTATTGCCAGAGGCTCACTGCCTCAGCTCATCAGCCCCATCATCTCCCGGTCCCCATCTGCGGCCAGCACAATTTCAGCTCACTCTAATCCGGTGAGTGTGTAAGGTGTTCACAAGGAACAGAACATATTTTTCCAGGTCTTTTTGATTTTTCACAGGTTTCCAATTCCTTAGGTTCTTTGTCTGTGTTGAGATTTTGCATTTTTATTCTTTTATCCCTCTGTAGCCTGGGATATCTTTTATTTAATTGTGATTAAGTTTCAAGCTTCTAAAACAATTTTTAATACTTTTATGAAGTTGATTTTTTATATGACAGCAGGCCTCAAATGAAAAAAAATTAATCCTTTAACCAAATTGACTATCTGTAGACAGATAACATCTTGATTTTGCTTTGTAACTTGTAGCTTGTACAGGGTAAGGCAAAAGTAGTTTACAGTTGTGAGTGCATGAAACAGAGTTCGTTCTTGTGTTGTTATTATTAATGATTGTGTTATTTTCCAGAGGAACAGCTATAAACCTACTTGTGCCCCACGATGTGTTATTGTTAGGTAGGCTCTCAGTGACTTTAAGAAGTCATCTAATTTGTAATCCTGCAAGGCAGGATTATGCAGAAAATATTTTTAACAGGTAAAAGTTTTTCCTTAATCTTTTTCTTTTTAAAAAATGCTTTACAAAGGATCTCACAAATCATCACTGTCTTTACCTGGCTAAGTGTGGTCACTATAACAATGTATTGATAATTTGAGAATGATTATGCAGTAACAATCTGTTGAAAGGGAAATGTACTAAATAAAAGGTACATTTCTTAAGGCCCATTATGTTTGAACTCAATTCCTTAATACTACTCACAAAATAATATTCACAGAAATATCAGCTACAATGAAAACTTTAGTTTTCCTTAAGTTTTTTCAAATGCTTATAGGAGCTTTGTTTTCAGGTTCACTGGCAGCATGTGGAAACCATTGAATTGGTGAACGATGGATCTGGCCTGGGGTTTGGTATTGTAGGAGGCAAAGCAACTGGCGTGATAGTGAAGACCATTCTGCCTGGAGGGGTGGCTGATCAGGTGAGCCACTTCCAACGGGTCTTCTGTCAAATAGCATGGCTTCATCTTTTATGTTCTCTGTCAGGAAAGAGAAACTTTGGCCTTAGGTAATACCAAAGAAACTGAATTATAATCTTCTGTTTGCTGGGCTGTCCCGAAAATGTTTTCTTAGACCCGGGGAGAAATACCTTTCAAATGGGGACGTTATTAATTTAAAGTAATAGACCCACAGACGAAAGCTTATGGTTTTTTATCATTGTGGAGGTAGCAGTCCTTTATTTTATGATCACAAGTCATATCTAAAAACTCAGTCAACTGTTTTACGGTCCCTTCATATTACAGAAAGAACACTTCATTATAGTAGGAAAAAAAATAAGGTTCATCTTGCCCCTTTCATGATGGGTCACTGGTGTCATCTTTGTATATGAAGCACAGTCTGTTTCTATCACTTAGAGTCGCTCAGCACAGAATTGCTATTTATGCTGTGTCATGTTGAAATATATATATATAAGAAATTGGTAGTTACTTATTATGATTTATATTTTAATTAGACAAGTATTGCTAATGTAGGTGTCTTTTGCCTTGATTATAACAATTTGTTTATAAAGATATTTGCTGTTGCATGTATATTTGATCCCAGGAGTCAGATTTATCAAATATTTGTCATATTCATAAGTGAAAGTCAGATATATTTGCAGTCTTATCAATAGAGGTATTGACAGTAACACAATCGTTTGCAAACTTTATTTCTTCTAATATTAGCCAGTCTGTAGTGGCATCAGTGAGATTCCCCTAGTTAACAGGCTTGTGATAAATGAGTTTTACCTTCAGCGTACAGCTGTAGAATTCAGTACTGTGGGTAATCACCACATGTCACTTTTAAATTCAAATTTAAATGAGTTAAAATTAAATAAAATTAAAATGAAATAAAACTACAGTTGGACTGGCGACATGCTGCTTGTAGTTGCCATATTGGACAACATTTTCATCCCTGCACAAATTTCCAGTGGCCACCGTGTTTATGGAGGCTTATAAGACTACGTTTATCTCGCCATGATGTCTTCTGCAAATGAAATCTTTAGGAATATTTATAAGTTATATAGCAAGGCAAAAAATTGTGGTATTAATTCAGTGCTTTCTTGTGGTTCATACCATATTTTGAGCAATATGTATTTGTATAATTACTTGTACTTCATCTTTGTTTAATGGCATTTTCTCCTTTTTCTATACTTCAGAAAATTCACAAAAAGACAATATCTTCTTGTATCTGGTGGGTAGAAATCAAATTGAAAAGCTCATATTGACTATCAATTTAAGGAATACTTGTGAATTTTAGTTACTTAAAAACAGTAAAAACCACAACGACATGTTTAGTGTCCCATGATTGATATTTCATGTCATCATTTTTTTTTAATTATTCCCTTTCCCTCACTTAGGATTTCTCTGATGAAAATAATGATAAATCCATCATTTCTTATTGATAAATCCATTTCTTATCTGATAAATCCATCTCTTCTTATTCAGCACGGGCGATTATGCAGTGGAGACCACATTCTAAAGATTGGCGACACTGACCTAGCAGGAATGAGCAGCGAGCAGGTAGCACAGGTCCTCCGGCAGTGTGGGAACAGAGTGAAGCTGGTGATTGCCAGAGGCGCCGTGGAGGAGCCGACCGCGCCCACTGTGTGCTCATCCCCATGCTCTACACCGGAGATGCGGGTAAGGCCCTGGGAACAGCGGATGGGGGAGGTCATAGTCAGTAGCATTGAGGTGATGGGGTGTTTATTTTGAAACTAGATTTAATAATGTTTATGTATTAGTGATAAAAAATGAAACAAAATTCAAACATAGAGATATTTTGGCATAAATCATATATTTTGGGGAATAATGTGTAACAAATGAAAAATAGATTGTGTAAAAAATTCTAGATCACTATTTTATGTTTTTTTTCTAAGTAGCACATTTATAAGGATAATATTTTGCACTATGGAAAAGTTTTAAAAAATTACTTGTAACTAATACCTAAAATGTTTAGTTCTTTCTCTTAGAAGGCTCTCTGTGAGGTGGGCTGTAAGTTTTAATCATTCCCTTACAGCAACTTTATAGTATCTTTGTTTTGGGGGTGGCGCTGATGAATAACACTCACTAAAATCTTTTAATATTATTGTTTTAAGGTATGTCACACAACTATTACCAGATTTGCAATGAAAAGGCACTATTCTTGACCTAGTTTTTATAAATTTTTTTTTTAAAGATTTTATTTATTTATCTTCAGAGGGGAAGGGAAGGAGAGAGGGAGAGAAATATCAATGTATGGTTGCTTCCTGTGCATTCCCTGCTGGGAACTGGCCTGCAACCCAGGCATGTGCCCAGACTGGGAATCGAACTGTGATCTCTTGGTTCACAGGCCCGCGCTTAACCCACTAAGCTACACCAGCCAGGGCAAGTTTTTATAAATTTTTAAACAAAAGTTATGCTTTTGAGGTTGTCACAAAAGCTTTATTCATATGTATAGCATTCCATCTCTATTTTTAACTTGATATGAAAAAAGCTAAACAATTTCAGAATTTAGAATGTGGTTATCACAAATAGTTCAGGTCACAATATGACTGTAGTGGATAAAATATCTACAAAACAATTTTTTCCAGAAAATCTTAAATATTGAAGGAGAGAATCACATTCAATTTTTAGATAAGCTTTAGAGCAAATGTTAAGTCTTACATTCCTTTGTCATAGATCTAAATGCATCTATGTGATTTATTCTATTAATGTGTTTTCTAACCAGTTGCTTCAAATTCTGTTTTTAGTATCCTCGCCTCCTCCACAAGCCCTTTTTGAAACTTTATTAGAACACTTGAAATTTCCATGATTCTGTTGTTTTTAGGATTGAGTTTGGTTGCTATTTTTTGCAGAGAGAAAGAAGTAAAGAAAGAAAGCTTGTTTATGAAAGTATTTAAGTGGCATTCTTTGTGGTAAACAAAAACATTTTATTCAGCAACATATAAATGAATGCAATACCGAAAACCATTTGATGTAATTGAAAGCTTAGAAAAATATCTATTCTGTGCATATCATCATTTCTGAAGCTTGTGCCCCTTTTAAAACCATTCGATAGTCAAATTGCCACCCTCTAAAATAGCGCTCGCATAAGTCTTATTAAAAATAGAAAACACATTTGTTTCAATTGAAGCAGATTTCATCCTGTCATTTTCTTGTAATTATCTAAACTTTAAACTTTTTGCTAAGTTTGCACAGATAATTATGTGCAGTGAGAAAAACTAAATGAAACTTTACCATAAAGTTATGTCTCATTTAGGTGGACTATCAGTGAGATATACTCAGTTTTCTTAAAGAAAATCAGAGAACATTACCAGCTAGCCCCTTCCAGCATGTCTACTCGAACCCTTAGCCTTCATTCAGTTGTGATCGTCTTAGGTTCTCTGTGCAATCTGCTGACACTACACTAGTATATAATACCGTAGCTCACTGAGACCTTACTGCCCTAGTCCACTAGTGCTTAACTCAGGGGCCCTTGCCCTTCAGGCCAATGCGTAATTAACACCAGTGATAGATGTTAGAGAACACTGCCTTCGGTTTTCATTGAAGGACGGAAGGAACTCATAGCAGAAAGGCATACTTTCCTTATAGATAGTTTTTAAATTAAAGTATGAACTTACAAAACGAATACAGGGATCATTTTAAATAGGTCACTGGTGAATCTCACTGATTTCTTAAATCATCAGTCTGTTACTAATGTGCCTGAAGGATAGATTGTCATATTCATGGTGTTAGAATCAACTGTTAACTTAGGATAGTAATAGCAGCAACATGTCCTGAGTAGAGAGGATGGCCTCTGCAGTCCTCTAGGGGTTTTACGTATGGCACAGCAATTAGGAACTGGGTTTCAGCAACCGGCCCATCTGCATTTTAATTCTGCCTCTACTAGAACGTTTACTGTTTGTCATTGAAAAAATGTTTATTCTTCAATTTCCCAAGAGAAAAATTGACAGTAATTGTGCCTACCTCCTAGGCTTGTTCTAAGGGGTAGATAAATTAAGACATGTCAACTGCTTGTTAAAAAGAAACTTCTCAGTAAATGTTAGCTGGACATGCTGTTTTATTTTCGGTAGGCAGTTGAACAAAATGTTGCTTAGAAAAACTCAGTGGCAAAGCTAGATTTGAACTTGTTCTGAATTCAAAATATGAGTTCTTTCAGCCTCCTAACTCTTTTAAAAATGAAGATAAGCCATCTCTGACAATAGAATTTGTTAATAAGAAACTGTTTGAATTTTAAAGTTTTGTACACGCAAACAATAATGTATTTGTCTGATAAGGGTGTGTGTTCTGCTTTACTGGTGACGTACCTTTTTAGTACAAACTTGATGTTAGTCCATGTCATCAAGATTTAAGGAGTAATCTATGTTAGTATCCTCCAGCAGACTTCTCTGACAACTAATTATAGTTTACTATTTCTAAATAAAGGTTGTAGCCTTTTGGGCTTATCTTGTTTGTTTACATTTATTTTTCTGTATATTTATTTATCAATTTTATTTTAGGTTGATGCTTCCACTCAGAAAAGTGAAGAAAGTGAGACATTTGATGTAGAACTCACTAAAAATGTCCAAGGATTAGGAATTACCATTGCTGGTTACATTGGAGATAAAAAATTAGGTAGTTTTAAACATTAATATTTTATTTTTTTAATTTGACAATTGCCTCTAATATAATTATCTTATGAAATATTTTCTCAACATTATATGTTTTTATATTGATGGGTAAACAGATTGAAACGTTTCTAGGAATAATTGAATGTATATGATTCTGATTTTGTATTTAAGACAGACAAAATTATTGTCTTATTGTCTAGCCTAAGTTTCTACTACTGGTTTTGTTTGTGTGGCTTATTAATTTATATTTGTCCAAAATTAGGACTTTATATTTAGATAATGGATGGTGGATATTATTTATTATTTGAGTGAGCTTTATAAATAGTAAAAATAAAACTATTTTCAATTTTAGAACCTTCAGGAATCTTTGTAAAGAGCATTACAAAGAGCAGTGCTGTTGAACATGATGGAAGAATCCAAATTGGAGACCAAATCATAGCAGTAAGTAACACATTTAATTTTACTTCATTAATTTTCATGGTTGAAAAATGCATTCTCCTAATTTACTCAGTTTTGAGAACTACATTTAGCTCAGTACATTAGCTGGCTTTGATGATTTAAAGCTGTCAATACAATGACCAATTTTATTTTGTGGAGGTAGAGCATTGCGTACTGATTTCAGTTCAAAAGGTGGGACCTCGTTGTTGAATAATTTCTGATACATCTGATTTGCGGTTGTAACATTAATATTGTAAGTATTAATATACTTAGATTACATTAATATCATAGTTAACTTTAGTTGTAGACACTTCAAAGACCACGTCATAACCTTTAGTTTACTTGAATCTGAATTTGGGATGCATTTTCATTTTTTCATTAGCAGAATAACACTGCTGTGGTTGACTCCATGACCAGGGCTATGTTTAGCTCTAAGAATGTACAAGAATAAAGAAAAGATCCAGCCTCTCTTGCTTAGATCAAGCCCATCATTGTTATTGTAATAACATCAGTATGTTTTGAGCTTACAGGCTATTCAAGGCAGTGTTCAGGACAGTCTGACTTTCAGTCCAGTGTTCAGTGGAAATGGGACTCCGTAACTTCTCCTTAGAATGCAAAAGCAAAAGGTGCTGCACCAGGGGCTTCCTGGTTAACAGCTTTAGGAAGACTGCTGGCGATCTGTTCTCTTAAGGATTCATAGAGCACATTGAAAAATCAAAGTCTGAGAAGTTCTGCAACAGAGAAACTTGTTTGACTCTTAATTTAGTGTTTCCTAAACCTTTGTAATCATGGGTTCTTTCTATCCTCAAACATATGTTAATATTCTTTGGAAGACATATTGGGGAATGCCAATTTATCTTAATATGTGTTTGCTTATGTTTAAGTTTCCATTATTTCCTTGGGATACTAATAACAGTGAGAAAGTAGTGAGAAATAGTGAGAAACAGTGAGAATGTTAAGATAGAGGAGGCCTTGTTCATAGCAGCATTATTCCCAATAGCTAAGGTGACATCGTGACTCACATGTCCACCAGTGGATGAATGGATTAACAAAATGTGATATTATACAATGGAAAATTATTTAGTGATATAAAGAAGGAGATTCTGTCTCATCCTACAACATGGATAAACCTTCAGGACATTATGCTAAGTGAAATAACCCAGTCACAAAAAAGGACAAGTCTGTATGATTCCACATATACAAAGTGTCTAGAACAGTCAAACTTGGAAGCAGAATGTACAGTGGTTTTTGTGAGGGGCTGGGTGGAGGGGAAATAGGGAGCTCTTGTTAATGGGTGCAGAGTTTCACCTTGCAAGAGAAAAACATCTGAAGACCTATGGTATGACTGTTAATATAGTTAACACTTCTGAATTGTACACTTAGAAATAGTTAGGATGGTAAATTGTATGTTACATGTTTTCTTTTTGTTACATTTAACAGAAAAAGTAGAGGTTTCCTTTATCTCTGCCATTGTCTTCTACATTGCAGCTCCCTGAGTTCTTGAACTTAGTTCCATAAAGCTCCTAACTACACCTGTTCACCTCTTGCAATCTACTATAAAGTTCAAGGTGTGCTTGCTACCTAAACTGGCTGTCTCCTGGGAATGAATTTGCCCCATGGCATCTCCATTTTAACATACAATGAAAATTAACTTCTTTAAGTATTTTATTTTGGAGGACAGGGAGGGAGAGAGAGTGAATAGATAGAGACTCTAAATCCACATCTGATACTGAATTAAAAATTGGAAACATAGCTACTACTTTTCCCCCTAAGCTGTATATTGTAATCCATTAGAAAAGTTTTTATAAATTTACTTTATTGAGATTAAATTCACATAAAAATTTACCCATTTAAAGTGTATAATTCAGTAGTTTTTGTATATTCAGTGTGTATCAGTTATCACAATCAATTTTAGAACATTTTCATTACCCTAAAAAGAAACCTCATACACATTAGCACTTACTCCCTAATTCCCCCGTCCTCTCAACCCTAGACAACCACCTATCTACTTTCCGTATAAATTTGCCCATTCCGGACATTTCATGTAAATGGAATCATACAATAAGTGATCTTATGTTACTGGCTTCTTTTGCTTAGCATAATGTTTTCAAGGTTCATCCATGTTGTAGGATATAAGAAGAAATTCTTCATTTCTTTTTATAGCTGAATGCTATTCAGTTGTATGGATATACCACATTTCATTTATCCATTCATCAGTTCATGGATATTCGAGTTGTTTCCACCTTTCTACACCTCTGTGAACTATCATGTACCAGTTTTTATGTAGGTGTATGTTTTCATTTCTTGAGTATGTACTTAGGAGTGGAGTCCCTGAATCCTATTATAACTTTATGTTTGTTTTGCAAACTCCTTTCACCTACAAAACTGGGATTAGGACATGACCGTTGTATGGTTTTTAGGAAAACAGATGAGTAATTTATTTTAAATACTTTGCATAATACTTTGCACAAAAATGCAATTTAATTAATTGAGCAGATATTTATTAAGGGCCTGAAACAATCACACATTTGAAAAGAGAATCACAATGCTTCTCTTTACCATGTCATTATTTTCATTCTTATGTAAAGTGGATCATCAAATATGATTTTGCTTAGGCAAGGGCAGTGATAAAGGAAATTGTTGACCCAAAAATGGAAGCACCTTTCTTGTGAAAAGTTTTCTTGCTTGCAATAAAATTTCTTGTCTTTTACCATCATTGATGTTCTGATTTCTGACTTTTAGCAACATTCTTAGAAGCACCTGAAACTTTTAGGAAATGTCATGAAATGCTTTTGATTATGCATTACTTTAGTGCAAAATATCACCATCTTGTGGACTTTTGAGATACTGATAGTAAAGTTCTTCACACTGGTTGTCTTTTCACAACTGTAGTATTTTTTTGTTTTCTATCTTTTTTTTTTGTAATAGCTATTTGGAGCTATACTGTGTTTTCATTTTATAATTGTGATGGCAGGAAGATTAAGAAATCATTTCTTACTATTTACTTTGAGAAAGTATTTTTATGGCATTAAAACTTCTTTGTTATAGGATTCCTGTTTTACAGATTTTGCTCTGTGGACCCCTAGGGTTTCACTGTAGACCTTACAGAGAAGGGGAATAAGGCGAATGAATACATTTTGCCCAACTTATATATAGTATATAAGCATTACTTTATAAAAGGACTCTAAAGTTGACCAAACTTATCATTAGATATAAACATATATACTCATCTTTTCAGATTAATGTAAGTAATCCTGGCTAAAAGCAGTAGGGGTTATGATTGATTAAAATATTATTAAATAAGCATGTAAATATGAAAAGGGACCAGATGTTGCCTTTGATATTCTGTGACTTTTTATACATATAGGTACAGGCTGTGTTTGAGGAGGGCTTAGATAGCCAATTGAGGGTGCTAAGGAGCTGTGATTTTTTTAGTTGCTCCAACTAGTATTTCATCCTGTAATTGTTCCTGTTAATTTTATATCTCTTGTTGCCATGGCACCTATTTCCACCGCAGTCTTGTCTATGGCCCCATTGGATCTGAAGCCACGTCTTAACTCTCTTCCTTCAATAATGAGGGACCAGCACTGGCCTGGGTTTTGGTTTAGATTTCGGTGACCTTGTCTCATACGTAGGATGGGACTTACTATATTGAACAAATGCTGTTCCCATGAAGGCTTGGGATTTTCAGGCTTATTAATCACTTTTTCACCCTATTAACAATAATGCAAGCTGATGAGTATCTTCCCAGTACAAAATGCCATGTACTGTAATTTCGAGAAGTATCATTATTCCCATATTACAGATGAAGATACTGAGGAATTTGAACTCAAGCCTGGATTTAAAAGTCTATGATTATTCCATTATAGCAATTTGTTCTGTGCTACTGCCATCTCTGACACTTGGGTAAGAAATATATTTTTAAATTTAGGTCATGAAGCTTTCAAAATAAAGGAAAAATGTACTTTTTTCTTTACATATTTGTATTTTATTGCTATTAAGTAAACAAAATCATATGCATTTGATTTTTATTAATGAAACTCACTTTGAAAGTTGAGCAATAAAAATCTTTTGTAGTTAAAAACTTCCAGCCTATGTTCTATGCATGTTAAAACTTTTTATGGAAACTCAAGATAGATTTTTGCAAGTGTTTTCTCCTTGACTACCCTGAAAATAAATAACATATTTATTTAACTTGTATTATTTTTTGTCCTTGAGGTTTAAAGAATATAAAATTTGAACATAGTTTAAAAATAAACCTTCTCATAAAAACCATTATTAATGGTTTATGTTTTAAAATTCCAGAAAGTATCCATGTATCTGTATTTAAGTAGCGCCATATTATCTTTGTTCATACATTTTAAAAAATATTTTGTTTTACTTAGAACTATACCTGGGAGCTATAATCATATCAGTACATGTAGATCTATTGTGGTATATTTAGACAATCCTTATAAATGAACAGTTGTTTACAGTTGTTTGCTGTTACCAACAACTATATTATGTACCTCTTTCTGTCTTTTATGGGCTAAGGCTTGAAATGTTTGTTTTGGTGTAATAGTATTCAGATTAGAATTAAACTTACTTTATTACTTAGCACTGAATTTTGTATGCTACTATTTATTTTATTGTTAAATTAAATTCAGTGGGGTGACATTGGTTAATAAATTATATAGGTTTCAAGTGTACAATTCTATGATACATCATCTGTATGTTGTATTGTGTGTTCACCATCTCGAGCCAAATCATCTTCTGTCGCTGTGTGTGTGCACCCCTTTACTCTTTGACTATTCCCTCACCCCCTACCCTGTGGTAAGTGTAATCTGCATCTGTGAACTTTTGTTTTTTTTCTTGTTTGTTCATTTGTTGCTGTCAGTTTTATAATCCACATATGAGTGAAATCATATGGTTCTTAACTTTTTATGTCCAGCTTATTTTACTTAGCATGATATTCTCAAGATCTATCCATATTGTCACAGATGGTAGTATTTCATCTTTTCTTATGACCTGGTAGTATTCCATTGTATATATGTACCACATGTTTCTCCAGTCATCTGTGGAAGGACACTTTGGTTGTCCAGAGAGTCTGCACTGAGGGAGCAAAACTTGCAGAGATCTCATGGGTGAAGAGAGCCAAGAGGTCCGAGGAATGGAAATAAGCCCTTTGCGGATGCTGGGCAGAGTAATAAACACATCATTCAGGGTGAGGGTGGTGATGGGAGGTGAGGATAGTGACCCAGGCCATTCTAAGCCATTCAGAGAGAGATTTGGAGCATTGCTCTACGCATGTCTGTAAAAGGCAAGTGGGATTATATGATTATATCTTCTGTTTGGAAAGCTCACAGAGGCATCTTTAAATGTTTTGTCATTTGTGAACTAGAAAAAGGGAAAACCACATACATGTTTTTGAAGAGGCAAATAAATGAAAAGGAATGCAGTTTTGCTGGCATTCTTTTTTAAAGCATATATATATATATCATTTTAGAAAATATCAATACTTCCATTGACCACTTTTGTCACTGTCTCCTGTACTTTTATGTCCTGCATTATACTGGTTTCCAAAGTTGACTGTGCATCAGTATTATCTGAGGAACATAAAAATATTTTAAGAGGTATAAGAAGACTGCCCCCCCACCGAACTGTTGGCTTATAATTTCTAGAAGTGAGGCCCAGTAATCTGTATTAAACAAAATAAACAAAACCCTCCTGAGTGATTCTAGTGAATGTGAGCTAGTACTGATCTCCAAACCGGTGTTAGCCTATTCCCCAGTTAGAGGGATACTCACTCCGCATTCTCTTTACATTAACAAGCCCTAAATACATATTTCATGAAATGATAATAGATAGTAATATCCATTTATTCTTTAACTTGCCTTGTTCTTACCAGGTGGATGGCACAAACCTTCAGGGTTTTACCAATCAACAAGCAGTGGAGGTGTTGCGACACACAGGACAAACTGTGCACCTAACACTAATGAGGAGGGGAGCAAAGCAGGAGGCTGAGCTCACGTCCAGGGAGGATGGCACCAAAGATGCCGTTTTGTCTGCTGTTAATGCCAGCATAAGCAAAGGTAATGCCAAGTTCATCTGGTTGCCAGTTATGCCCTTACATCATTTCAGTTCTTTTCTAATTCTGAAATTATTTAAAAACTGTTTTTTAGCTCTATTTAGTGTGAACCCAGTAAAAAGAAAATTTAATGCAGTCATGATTAACTGGGACAACGATGTGTTCATTAGGTATAGAATGGGCTTCTGAATAAAGCAGATTACTTCTTATCCTATTTTTTTAGGCACCATTTCTGCGTTGGAAACATGCATAGGAATTTACCTTTCTACCCCTGGCTGACCTTTGTCATCATCACGTTTTCTCCTTAGGGGGAAACTATCTGCATATGAGCCCCATGGTGTACTTAACTCCTCAGCCTTTCCTGGAAGGAATCGACTTTAATTTCCCACTTAGTAGTGTCATTCATAGCCTGCTTATACATGAGTATCTCTGGATATTACTGAAACCCCCATGGAGCTCACTGGGGTAAGGGTTTATTGGTAGAAGTCAGGCTGTTGGTTTGAAGGTGCTGCGTCATTTCTCACACTGTTAACCATTCTGGTATTTATGCCATGAACTACTTATTACAGTACTAGTGTACAGGGAGACAGATCACAGGAGAAATTCATTATTTCTTTGTCCATTAACAGGAGAACTTTCCTTTAAGAATATGTGGTTATTAAAGAGTTTACCTATGAAAAACAATTTCTCATGTAGGGGTTCAAATATATACAGTAGGGTTTGAAAAATTCAGATGCATGATTATATTATAAATATAACTACTAAAATATTCTTTTATTTAAGAAAATTATGAAAAAGATGAACATTCTTTATGTTTGAGGAGAAACACCAGCATATTATCAATTGAAGAAACAGGTAAACACCTGGAGCCAGGTTATTTTGTTCTTTATATACTTTTATACAGAAATGATTTTTAAAAATGTGATTAAGCCTCTATGGACCTATTGTAAATTACAAAAAGAAATTCAAAAAAAGGTGTGCCTGTACATCCTTATTTATAGATCCGATTAATCGCTCTAGCAGATTAAAACAGTTCCTGCAGAGCTGGCATACTTTGTTGCTGGGTCAATCTCCTCTACATTTTTTGACCAAGACCCTTTAGAGATCAGTCAGTTACATATATGATTTGACTTCAATCCCCTCAGGTTTGTATAGCCACCATGTGTGTACTTACTGAATGACGCGGACAGAAAATCATAAAGCATTTCTAAAATAAACACAAGGGAATCTTTAAAGCATAGGCTAATAGGAATGAAACCCCAATTTTGGGAGGGGTTTCCTTTTCAGTTTTTTAAAAGTTCTAAACTTTAATATCGCCAGGTTGGTTTGGAAAGGAATTTTAGGGAGAAATTAAAACTTTCTGAGATTTCTTTCACTATAAACCTGGAGTCCATCAAGCTGTTTAAACATTTTTTTGAGCAGCATTGCTTTAATATGTAATCATACCAGAACACTGTGATCTTTTTAGACTGGGTGCTGCATGCTTTCCTTACCTGTCAGATTGCTTTAGGTACTTTGGTAACTTAAATCCACTGAACAAAATCCAAGACTGATCTCCCTTCATTTGAATCCTGCCCTTCATGAAATAATTTTATTTTTTTCTATGAATAATCACTTTATTTTTTATTATTTTTAAATACATGTTACTGATTATACTATTAAAATTCTCCCATTGTTTTCTTCCCTTTATGCCCTTCTGCCTTGCACCTCCTCTCCCACCAGCATTCCCCCCACTTAGTTCACGTCCATGGGTCATACGTGTAAGTTCTTCGACTTCTCCATTTCCTGTACTACTCTTAACTGGCCCCCTGTCTATTTTTGTTCCTACCAATTATGCTTCTTATTCCCTGTACCTTTTACCCATTCTCTCCCCTCCCCCTCTCCACTGATATCCCTCTAGGTGATCTCCATTTCTGTGAATCTGTTCCTGTTCTAGTTGTTTTCTGAGTTTGCTTTTTGTTTTTCTTTTTTAGGTTCAGTTGTTGGTAGTTGTGTATGTTTATTGTCATTTTACTGTTCATAGCTTTGATCTTCTTTTTCTTAGATAATTCCCTTTAACATTTCATATAATAAGAGCTTGGTGACGAGGAACTCCTTTAACTTTATCTTATCTGGGAAGCACTTTATCTGCCCTTCTATTCTAAATGATAGCTTTGCTGGATAGAGTAATCTTGGATATAGGTTCTTGCTTTTCATGACTTTGAATACTTCTTTTCTTTTTTCTTTCTTTTAATCATTATTCAAGTACAGTTTCTACCCTTTAAAACCCTGTAAGCATTTCCAGCCATCCAAAAGAGCTTCTTTTTAAAAAAAAATTTAATTTTATCATTATTTAAGTACACTTTCTATCCTTTACTCCCATTCCAGCCAACCTACCCATCCCTCCCCTCCTCCCTCCCATTTCCAACCCCCCTAGTTTTTGTCCATATGTCCTTTATATTTGTTCCTGTAAACCCTTCCCATTCTCCCCTGAAGTTCCCCTGAATTGCCCTCCCCTCTCCCCTCTGGTCACTGTCAGCCTGTCCTCTATTTCAGTGTCTTTGGCTATATTTTGCTTGTTTCTTTGTTTTGTTGTTTAGGTTCCTGTTAAAGGCGAGATCATATGGTATTTGTCTTTCACTGCCTGGCTTATTTCGCTTAGCATAATGCTTTCCAGCTCCATCCATGCTGTTGCAAAGGGTAGGAGCTCCTTTCTTTCTGCTGCAGAGAATTCCATGGTGTAAATGTACCATAGTTTTTGATCCATTCATTTACTCATGGGCACTTAGGTTGCTTCCAGCACTTGGCTATTGCAAATTGTGCTGCTATGAACACTGGGGTGCATAGGTTCTTTTGAATTGGTGTTTCAGGATTCTTAGGGTATAATCCCAGCAGCGGTATTGCCAGGACAAAAGGCAGTTCCATTTTTAGTTTTTTGAGGACATTCCATACTGCTTTCCACAGTGGCTGCACTGGTCTGCATTCCCACCAACAGTGCACTAGGGTTCTCTTTTCTCCACATCCTCACCAGCACTTATTGTTTGTTGATTTGGTTATGATGGCCATTCTGACCAATGTAAGGTGGTATTTCATTGTGGTTTTAATTTTTATCTCTCTTATGGCTAGTGAGGCCAAGCATCTTTTCATATGTCTCTGGGCCCTCTATATGTCCTCCTAGGAGAAGTGTCTGTTCAGATCCTTTGCCTATTTTTTAATTGGATTTTTTATGTTCCTGGAGTAGAGTCGTGTGAGTTCTTTATATGTTTTGGAGACCAACCCTTTTCTGAGATATCATTGGCAAATATCTTTCCCCATGTGGTTGGTTCCCTTTTTATTTTGTTGATGTCTTCTATAGCCATGCAGAAGCTTTTTATTTAGATGAAGTCCCATTTGTTTATTCTTTCCCTTATGTCCCTTGCTCTAGGGGACATATCAGTGAAAATATTGTTGCATGGAATATGAGATTTTCCTGCCTATGTTCTCTAGGACTCTTATGGTATCATGATTGATATTGAAGTCTTTTATCCATCTTGAGCTTATCTCTGTGTATGGTGTAAGTTGGAGGTTGAGCTTAATTTTTTTGCTTGTGGATGTCCTGATGTCCCATCACCATTTGTTGAAGAGGCTATTTTTACTCCATTTAATGCTTCTGCCCCCTTTGTCATCGAATACTAATTGACCATAGAGACTTGGCTTTATTTCTTGGCTCTCTATTCTGTTCCATTGATCTATGTGTCTGTTCTTATGCCAGTACCAGACTATTTTTATTACAATGGCCTTGTAATATAGTTTGGTGTGAGGTATGGTGATCCTTCCTGCTTTGTTCTTTCTCAAGATTCGAGGAGTCATTTGACCCCTCAGTAAGATCAGAAGACTGCACTTTAGGATTTTTAAAATATGCCTAAATCTTGTCTTGGGGCAGTTGGGAGAGGGGGAGATTGGAGAGTTGTTAACTGTAGGTTGTGATTGTATGGAGACACATTTCAGATTTTTTTATCAGCATCATACAGGTTCCCCACTTTTTGCATTCAGAATCCCACCCTGCTTGAATTACTTCCCACCTTTGTAAGGACAGCAGAATCAGAGAAAAGGGGTTTGGGAGAGGGTAGGACTCTGAGCTGACCCTCCTCTTTCTTACCCTTATCAGGTCGAAAGTGTCTATGTAATGTTTGTTTACCCCTGTGTCATAGTTATCCTTCTCTGGACTGAATTTACTTTTGAAAAGAAAATACTTATTTGGGTGGGCTACTCTCTAAATTAAAATGTATATACATATATATTTTACTGTTTTAAATTTCTCAAGGAGAAACCAGATCATTTTATTAATTTAAGGCATAACAAATTTGCAAAATGGGCCTAGAGTGAAAGCTCATTAATTCCATTATAGAGGAGGCAGTTAATTAAAAAAATCTGAATTTTGGAACACTCTTTAAATTTGAAATTTGAATGCTAAAAGGAATATTAAAATTTTAATTTAGAGTATGCCTTGTGGAGATTTTTTAAAAGACAACCTTTATGACCTGACTGGTGTGGTTCAGCATGTTAGACATCATACCACAAACCAAAAGGTTGCAGGTTCAATTACCTATCAGGGCACATGCCTGTGTTGCAGGCCAGGTCCGCGTGCAGGAGGCAACTGATTTATGTTTCTCTCATACATCAGTGTTTCTCTCCTTCTCTTTCTCCCTCCCTTCCCCTTTCTCTAAAACGAAATAGAATTTTTAAAAACAAATGTCCTGAAGTGAGGGTATAAAAAGTAGATAGCCTTTATGAATAAGAAATATGATGCAATATGGAACTCTTTGAATATGACTTGCAAACTCTTTTCAACCAGTTTCTTATTTTAGCTAAATATTTTAAGTTAATTTTGTTTAGTGATTTTCTTTCAAAAATTTTTTATTTTCCTTTTGCCAATTAGTGCAGTCCAATTATGGGCTTTTATTTTAATGTGCATTCTCAGTTTTTCATTTTTTCGTAGTATATTTGCTCATTGTACATGGAGTTGCATATCTTATTTGTTAATTTCTTTTGCTTGCCTGTTTTTGCTAAGGTGTAGCATGGTCCTTCTTTACTCTGTAGAACCAAATAAAAGTAAAATAGGTAAACCAACATGAAAGGCAGCATGTTTTTTACTAGTGTCACCAAAGGACCACCCAGTGAAACGTGGAGCCATCCGGGGCCCTCAGTCTTTTTAGTAAATACTAGATTGTAAATGGATACTTTAACGGAAGTATAGTCAAGGCTTAAAAATGGCCTCTTAAAAGATAATAGTGTTGGAACATGAAGATGATAGGGTTCTAAATTAAATTATTAAAATATGTAGAGAAACAGAGTAATTCATATATTGGATGGTGGGTTAGACTTTGTATAATAGACAGGTTCTGATCCCTGGTACAGAATGTTAAAATTTTTAAAAAAGAGTGTTACAATGAGAATAATTTTTGTAGTTTGCCACTAACTTAATTGTTTTGATGGTTTCAGGTTATCCATTACTGTTAGCTGAGATAGAAGAAGTAGAAGACACACAACAACAGGAAGCTGCCCTGCTGGCAAAGTGGCAAAGGATTATGGGAATTAATTATGAAATTGTGGTAGGTTACCTTACCCTCCCTAACTTCCTTACTTATAACTGTATTTAGCAGGAAGTTCATGAGAGCAATAAAAATTGTAATCAAAAAGAGTCTTTGAAAAGTAGCACTTGTACCGGGCTGTTTTTGGGGAGCTAAATGTGCTGATTCATGTATTAAAATATTCAGGTTGGAGAAAGAAAGTTGGATAGTAACCAAGGAACTGAAACAAATGGGGTGAAGTTTTAGAATTCATAATTTATCAATGTTTTAATATTTCTGGCTGTACTATACCTTATATAGATACAGGGAGGCTTTTATCCTGATTCTTAAACTTGGGATTTATAGAAAGAATCATAAAAGAATAATAGCAGTTATTTAAAGATTAAAGAAAAATAAATTATGACCTATATATAAAACTGTGAAGACTTTTTCCTACTCTCTATCACACTCATGAATTTACTTTCCTTGAGAGGTTTATTTCTACGTGCTTTTTTTTCCACATAATTTATGCCACATTGAGTGTTTAATGTTTATTAATATAGTTTGCATAACTATTATAGCAATTGTTATTGGCATCCTAAAAAGATTTAACAAAGGTGTCACTAATTATCAATCTTTAGGTATATAGCAAATTTCAGGGATTTCAAAAGGAAAAAATGTAGTATGAGGTTAGGCAGAATTTCTCTTATTGATTATAATGTTTAAGTAACTTCAGATTAGAAGAGATAAAATAAAATAGATTCACATAATATTCATAACTAGCCTTTACTGAGCTTTGTGCCAAGCAGTGTTCTTCATGTTTCGTTTAATCCTCATGACAATGATCTTTTTTTTAAACACTCAACACAGTTAACAGACAATTAAGAAATGAGTACAGCTGTTACTACCATTTTAAATCGAGTCAGGGAAAAATACAGGAAGGTCCATCGTGGGTGTGGTTAACTTAACATGGAGAGAAAGTTGAGGAGCTCCTCCTGTGGGGTAGGCTGGCACATGGCTGGGACTCGCTTCTGGCGGTGGCTGAATAGTGAATGGAACCCTTTGACCTGCCCCTTTGTTACCAGTGTTAGGGACCGGGAACTCTTCATGCTGCGTGCACGTTGTCTCTGGGTGGCCCTCGCAGTGTTACTTATCTGTCAAGGGCATGTGTGAGCTGTACAAAAGAACTAAACTATTTATTGGCCCTCAACAAAGGTAAGTTAGACAGGGATCTGACTTTAAATTGTTGTCCCTGTAGTTTACAGCACAAACCTAATCATAGGAGTGGTGGTATACTGGAGAGGAGGGTTGATGGACATTACGTGGCCACCTGGGGGGCTGCTTAGAGGAAGAGATGTCTACAACGGGTTTTTAGGAATGAGGAGGTTCCATCCAGCGTTCAATTTCAAAGTCAGATGAGGTGGTTTCTGATAATAGCCCTGCACACATTACCACTAAGATGTGAAAGAGATCTTTTGTAATTAAGCAGCATTTTTCTCAGTCTCTCCCCAGTTTCCTTAACTATAAGATACAGGGGATGAAATAGGTCATCTTTAGTGTACTTCCAATTTTAATGTTACAATGAATGGGGTCTTCATGAAAATGGGTGATTTCCTAACATTCTTCATTATTTTGTGTGTAACATAGGAAAGAGGAAGGTCATTCCCCTGTTTTAAGTTTTGATTTGCTTTTGAAGACAAGTGTTGTCCCTCAAAACAGTGTAAGCAAGGGCTGTGGGCTGTAGGTTCAGGTTGCTTAGGTTCACAGCTCTTTTCTAGCTGTTCACTGACTGTGGTTAAGGTAACCGCTCTGAACCTCACTTTCCTAATCTGGGAAACAAGGATAGAAATTGGATCTACGAGAAGTAAATGAGGTAAACTGTGTAAGGTGGTTAGCACAGTCCCTGGCACATAATAAATGAAAAGTATGTGTTTTTGTAGACTGCTGTTATCGGTGGACATGGCAAATTTTCTTGGGTTTTTGCTTCTTGCCTCTTCCTTTTGGTTTCTGTTAGTTCATGAAATTAATTGATAGATATTAGTACACTTCCAAAGGCAAAGCTCCAAAATTTTGCAGCTTTACAATAAGGTTTCTGAAGCTTTTGTGAGAAAGTTGACTTGTTTTGAATAACATAAAATGCATATATGAGAATTTAAAAAATGAAAGAATATTAGAATTGTGATGATTTTTCTTCTTTCAGGTGGCCCATGTGAGCAAGTTCAGTGAGAACAGCGGGTTGGGGATAAGTCTGGAAGCAACAGTAGGACACCATTTTATCCGGTCTGTTCTACCAGAAGGTCCTGTCGGACACAGTGGGAAGCTTTTCAGTGGAGATGAGCTGTTGGAAGTAAGGAGCTGCGCCATCGTCCTCTCCCACCCCAGCTAAGATTCTTAAAAGGCTGCGGGAGGCTTCATGTGGTGAATAAGCAAGTTCTTATTATAAATGTCCCCTCCAAAGGGTACTTCAGAGAGATCTGCAAATAAAATTCCACCCAAAGCAGAAAATTCAAATCCATATTTGCATTGATTTTCAGACCTGGTTTCATGCTGAGTTTATTTTTCTGTTTTAGGTCTAGAAAACTACACAAAGTTCTTTAATTTTTTAAAACATATTGTCAACTTTTAGAATATTCACTTACATATTTCAAAATCACAAAGAATGCAAAGCTTTACAGTAAAAGCCTCTTTCCTGTCCAATTCACTCAGTTCCCATAGCCTTCAATAGGTAACTACTCTTACATTTATTTCTGAGCAACCTTCTGGATACTTTTAATGCATAAACAAGAAAGTTTCAATCTATTCTTTTGTCCCACTTAAAAAAATGTGCTAGCACACACTATGTACCACTTTCCATTTTGATTTTTTTCACTTAGTAATAGTATAAAATGTCAGTTTTTAAAATAATTTCTTTTTCCTTTCATCTTTTGGGAAATTTTTTATTAACTCTTCTTTTCCAAACTGCTACACTGGCAGATTAAATACAGATGGAAGCTAGTGATATATCCAAGATTGCCTGAGAAGGTCTAATTCCAGTATGACTCTACTTGCATGTAAATTGTTTATGATAATATTATTACAAGTCTAACTGTAGTTCTGAGCACAGCAGAACTATGGTAATAGTAAAATTTATATTTATTTAATGGAAAATTGTTTTAAAAAAATGTTGACATTATGAAATGTTATTTCTTGGACAACTTATCGTTTTCCACAGGTGAATGGCATAACTTTGCTTGGGGAAAATCACCAAGATGTGGTGAATATTTTAAAAGAATTGCCTATAGAAGTAACCATGGTGTGCTGTCGCCGAACTGTGCCCCCTGCCACCCAGTCAGAATTGGGTAGCCTGGACTTATGTGACATCGAAATGACAGAAAAGGTATTGGGAATGTGGATATGAGACTAATCTGAATATATAATGGGAAGCCTACCTGGCATTTGATATTTTTTAATTCTCTTTTATTTGGTGTTTGATTTCCTAACATTGCCCATGGTTTATAAGATAGACCTTGGAGTCAAACAGACCTGAGTTTGAATCAGGCTTGGCATTTACTAGTTCTGTGACCTTGGGCAACTGACTTCATTTTTCTGAATCTCAGTTTTTTCCTCTATACAATGTGAGTAATGTTGCTTGTCTTGGAGCATTACTCTGTAGGTTAAATAAGGTAATGTAATCATATTAGATGTTATTGCCCACTACAGGCTTATATAAATTATTCATAATATTCCTGTGGAATCAATACTCATATTGTCTTTACAGAAGAGAAAATTGAAGTATGTAAATAGTGAATATATAGTATATATGTGGTAAAATTACTCTTATATAACCTACTGAACTCAGGACCTGACACACAGGACCTTGGTGAGTGGCTAAATATGGGTGGACACATCATCTCTGCAGGTGTATGTCTTGTTTGTACACTATCGATACTTTTAAAATATGAAAGATTTGAGCTCCTAATGCTATATATCAGGTAACACTCTCTGCATCCAGAAACTCCCATTTTTCTGTTTGCTTATTCTTTTCCATTCAGGTCAAAATGTCAAGAAACAGATCTAATTGGCTTTTCTGAAGACTAACAGTAGATACCTAAAGTTACGATAAGAAATCTTAGAGACAGTCTTCAAGCCCAGGCCCATCTAACTGCAGAATTTGTCTTGCCACTTTGCACATTAATTCACTAATGAAATAATCTTGTGCACAAGACACAGAAGCCTAGAATCCTCATTTGCGTTAAAGTACGGAGCTTTTATATATAGCCATTTCTTTTTAATTGTTATTTATCATAAGAACTATATTTTATATTATTTTTAAAAAATGTTTATTTATTTATTTTTAGACAGAGGGAAAGGAAGTGAGAAAGAAAAGGAAAGAAACATCAGTGTGTGGTTGTCTCTTGAATGCTCCCTACTGGAGACCTGGCCCACAACCCAGACATGTGCTCTTAACTGGGAATCGAACCAGTGACCCTTTGGTTCGTAGGCCAGCGCTCAATCCACTAAGCCACACCAGCCAGGGCAAGAATTATTTTTTAATATCAGAATAGCTTTATCTTTTTCTTCTGATTACAGACAGTAATGAAAAAAGTGAAAATCACCCACAGTCATGGTGCTGAGATGTAACCATTGTATATTCTTATATAAGGTCTTTGAACCATACATTTTGAATTCCCATTACAAGTTAGGTATTACTTCTAGTCTAATAGCTTTCAGTAATTATGACCTTAATCTCTAAAGGTTTCCTGATAAGCTGTTGCTACTCTTATTTGAGAGTATTTTATTCTGGAAAGAGGCTGAGAATCTCCCTTTTTCTTGTAGTGTTATGTGTATCTGCTAATCTAGTGCCTCTGAAATAAGAGCTGTCTGGTCTGTTACCAGCCTCATATAGATCTAGGCGAGTTCATCGGGTCTTCGGAGACAGAGGATCCTGTGCTGGAGATGACTGGTGTGGGTCAGAATGCACAGAAGGTTCAAGGACCTTTGGCCATGTGGGAGGCTGACGTTCAGCACATCGAGCTGGAGAAAGGGAGCAGAGGACTTGGTTTTAGTATTTTAGATTATCAGGTAAATATCCCCTACTTTTAACAAAAATTTTAATGAAGATAATATGTACTAATGATATATTGTTAGTGGTAGAGAAAAAGGAGATAATATTTCAATCATCAAAGACATTTTCTTATTTCTAGTAAATCTTTCAAAATAGTAATTTATATGATTCATTGGTTATCATAAAGGATTTCTTTTTAACATTGCATTCATTGAGTTCTTTTACATTTCATCTCTTACTGATTTGAAGAACATGCAGAGTACATTTTAGGAATATTGTAGGAATATTTTTTGACATTTGGGAGTATGTCCAAACTATTTGTAATTCCATGCACTTAAACTGACAGTTCATATTTTAATGATAAGACAGGAAGTATCACATACTTCTTGCTTTTGTCTGAAGTGAATAATGTATAATTGGTTATATTATAAATTCTAGCATTTCTGTTATTTGAGTAAGTTTATGAGTAAACTTAAATTGCTCACATGGGACTTGCATCCTTACTTCTCATCATGTTCTGTGCGGTGAATAGCTGAGGAGATGCTTCGGACGGTCAGACGGACGCAGCTGTTGCTCCTCATTAATTAATACTGAGTCAGACGCTGTCTCCGATGACTCCCAGGGGTTCTGTTGTTCGCAGGGCCTGATTCTGGAGCCTCGTGCTGATATTAAGGTTGCTGTATATGTTACAGTGCATCACCAAATTCTATGCAGCCTCCTTTTATATTTTCTTATTTCAAAAGGCGTACCCTGCTGCGTTCAGTTTACTCACATCTACTGACGTTCCAGAACAGTTATATACTATTTACCAAATGCTGATTTTAGTCATTCATACTTCTGAAATCTGTCTAGCCTCAGATGATAGTTACAAAATTTGACAATTTATCAAAAGTTAAAATTCTCTCAAAGTTATATGTACAATTTGAAAGGTTGATGCAGGAGTGATGGCAAGTGAGGGTTTCTTGTTTAGGGTGAACTCTTCCTAAACTCTAACACAGAGGTAACCCTTAGCCTAGATAATTCATTAGAAGTATTAATGAAATTTCTTTTAAAGACACCTGAAATAGTTACTCATCCATTACAGTTAGGGGAAGGGGGGGCAACCTGTAAAAATATTTTCAGTGTAAAATAGGGCTGCCTTCTCTTTTCTTTTCCCTGCTCTCAGGATCCAATTGATCCAGCAAGCACTGTGATCGTAATTCGTTCTTTGGTGCCTGGTGGTATTGCTGAAAAGGATGGGCGACTTCTTCCTGGAGACCGACTCATGTTTGTCAACAATGTTAACTTGGAAAACAGCAGTCTTGAAGAAGCTGTGCAGGCACTGAAGGGTGCACCATCAGGAATTGTGAAAATAGGAGTTGCCAAGCCTTTACCAGTAAGAACTGATTCCTTTTTATATTTGCAAACAAAATGGCTTACTTTTAGTTTCATATGTTCATATGATTGAATCATAACTTTTTGGTACTTTTTATCACCACGGTTATGGCTCCAAGAGAGTAAAGATTTAATTTTGATTGTTTTTAATAGTGAAATAAAACAGGAGGTTCAGAAATAAATTTACAACATTGTTTTGTACTTCACGTTTGACCTTTTTTAGTTGATAATAATGTCATGATGATGCAGAATGAAATATTTTCAAAGAAATGTGCCATAAAATATCTGTACCAAGTGGAATATTAGAGAAATTAATAGCATCAACAACTATTAATCGATTAGGAATTTTTAATTAGGGTAGGATGAAGTAGATTCTCTATAAAGTGGCTTTGGGTCCTACATTCTGTCAATTTCAACACATTTTTTTAATCTAATTACTGCAAAGCAAGAAATTGAACTTTCCAAAATGGGTTCATCAGCTTATGACTCTCCTCCTGGGGGTTATAGCCCTCATGTCATTAATTACTGCAACAGGGAAAATAGCTAATGACAGGCTACATGTCAATATGTTCACTAGGTATAGTGGTTGCAACATAGCACTGATGACTGAATTGAAGGGAAGTATTGGAGACATTGTCTTTGTGAAATTATTTTAGCTTATAAATATATTTTTAAGTGAAAGGGCAAATATACCCTCTCTTAAGGAAAGACAAACACATGGACATATTTGCATAAACATCTAATAAAAATTTGTCTTTGTGAAAGGAGTTGTTCAAACAGTAAGCTTTGTCAATATACAGGGTCCAGCATAAATAATGCCCCTGTTTTATTAAAAAATCTTTTATTACAAAATCATAAGCATATAATTCTGTAACATAACAACATCACACTCAAGCATAACATATGGCATTTTAGGTGAAATGTTCAAATTAAAAGTATAAATTATTATACTCATATTATTACCCTATCAACCCCACTCACGCAGGCATTACTTCTGCTGGACCCTATATTTTATTTAAGGTTTTATTTATTTACTTTTAGAGAGAGGGGAAGGGAAGGAGAAAGAGAGGGAGAGAAACATCAACGTGTGGTTACCTCTCACACTCCCCCGTACTGGGGACTCAGCCTGCAACACAGTCATGTGTCCTGACTGGGTATCAAACCGGCAACCCTTTGGTTCTCAGGCCTGTGCTCAGTCCACTGAGCCACACCAGCCAGGGCTGGACCCCTGTGTTTTAAATGTTAATTAATTTTTTTTGTTCTTCACTTTCTACTCCACAAAGAATTGGTAACATATGAAAATATATGAAAGCTGAAAGAGGGAGAGAGGAAGGAAAGAAGGAAAATAGGTTCATCTAACTAACCTGAAGTCAAATCAGGATTGAAGAAATCAGAACAAAAGATCCATACAAAGGGAAATATAAGAATGAAGATAGGTCATTATGGAACTCTACATACACAGGGTGGGGAAAAATAGGTTTACAGCTTTCATATGGAAAATAATCAATAATTAATAAATAATAATATAAGAATAAACTTTTGTGTTTTGCGTACCCATTACTGTAAACCTACTTTTGTTCCATCCTGTGTATTAAGATTAACCATACCTTTGGTTCTGGTCTTTCTGTTAGACAAAGAAAAATGGTGGACATGACTCTACATGTTTTTTACTGCCCTTAGGGGAAACTATGCCAGTTGTATGGAAACTGACTTTTTCTTGTTTTAGCTTGTTCTAAAATAAATTTTTCTTATGAGAATATTTGCTATTTCAAATTCAATATGCATTGCATTATGTGATAAATATCTTTTATATAAGGTGAGGTTTACTATTAGCTTGTGTAAAAAAGAAGAGAAACAGTTGTTTCCTAAAATACTTTTGCATGTATTGATGGAGCAGGGTGATGATACAGGCATGACAATTATCTAAGTATGGTAACTTATTTCATTTGAGGCTGGAACAGGAGTGTTAGGTTTTCTGTTAGTGTGATCAAGGTTACAATATAATAACTCAGGACACAATTTAAGTAGATGGCATGCATATACTTTTTTGTTTTTTGCTTTTTAAAGGCCATGCTAAATTAGGAGACTTCATTGTAGGGTTCACTAACATTCCTTGTCAAGTAAAATTACATTCCTTAAAATAACGTTCTAGTAAGGGATGACACAAGTTGATTCTTTTTAATATTTTGATTATTCGGCAATTCTTTTATGTTTTAATACATAAAAGTTGCCTTATTTAGCCAGAATATGTGCCAAGTAAAAAATTGAACAGAAGATTACTTTAATATAAAAAATTGTTAATTTTGATAATCTTATATAAGAAAAATGAAAAAATTAGTTGAAAGGGATTCTCCTCTAATAGATAATGTTGGTATTGCAATAAGTATCCTCGTTGTGTCTTAACAAAATTGTTAAATATGAATATTTATCAAATTTTATGCTTGTCATTCTATGTTAAAGTCATGTGGTATCATATGAAAACTTTCCCATATTTTCTTTTTCTCTTCTTTTTCTACTGTCTCCCTCTCCCCTCTCTTTCTTTTTCATGATTTCACCCTCCAACACTGAGTTTCATTCTTCCTGCAGCTCTCACCAGAAGAAGGTTATGTTTCTGCTAAGGAGGATTCCTTTCTCTACCCCCCACACTCCTGCGAGGAGGAAGGGCTGGCTGACAAAGCCCTCTTCAGGGCTGACTTGGCTCTGGTTAGTGGCCATGACTTATCAAGCTTTCTTTCAAAATTCTTATGTATTATTTTTGCCTTTCAAAATATTTTAAAGTCTTACTATATTCTTTGTTCATTATGTTTTGGAAAACTAAACATTCTCTCATCTACTCCAATGGTCCTAATAATTCAAAATGGGAATAAAAACCAATCATATGTGAAAACTGTTGAAATTGTGACGAAAATTTATTTAGCAAGGCATTATGTCAACAAGTAGAATTAATCTTTACATCATACCAAAAGTTTATCGGAGCACTTATTTGCTCTAATTGTATACCAGAGTATCTGTAGACATCTTTTTAATTGTTTCAGTATGTAGCCAGAAATCAGCATTTTGTCTACCTTTTGATCAGGTAATAGGTCTTCATGGGCATTATGTTAATATTATGTTAACACTTCAAACTAGATAGTTTAGAATTCCATGGACTACATTAAATACTATGGTTTAAATGTATTCAATAGTAGTCAGTCATAGAAAATTCTTTTTGAGATATTGCAGGTCACAGATACATAATTGTCTAAAAGTGCCCCGAGAAATCATTTTTTCCCCTATATTTGTCATGGCTTTCTTGAATCTCCTTAGATGGCTACCAATCAAAAAGAAGAGTAGTCTCCCTTTTCTGTGAGTTTAGCATCTTATGGTAGTATTTGTCCTTGGTTTTCTCCCTAACTAACTATATAATCTTACATTGTCCATTCAACTTCTCTGGACCCTGGTGTTTTTATCTCTACAATAATTAAATGAATTGATTGTTGGGATCTCTTTTAAGATTTTGAGTCATCAATGAAAGGTGTGCAAACTGTTTTGAGATATTTTTCTTTAATGTTACTTAAAACAAGTATTTTTCTCTTGTAATCCATGATATGAGGCTTAGTTATATTATCTATGTAGATCACAGATGTTAAATATTTTCTATTTAGATTGTTGTACATAATGTACATACATAAAAGATAAATCTCCACACAGTTACTCGCTAGTGAATTTGAACATGTATTGAAATACACGGAGTCCGGCAGAAGGAAGGCTTGCTTGAGTGTGGTTGGTAGGGTACGCGAATATCTCGCACGAGATGGACAGCAATTTGAATATTTCACCTAAAATGTCATGTAGTGTGTTTGAGTTTGATATTGTTATGTTATAGAATTACATGCTTATGATTTTGTAATAAAAAAGGGATGTTATTTGTGCTGGGCCCTGTATTATTAGAGAAGTTCATTTTGAAATGGTCCGTCTGTTTTCTTGTCGTGTTTATGCAAGAATGTGACCTAGTATAATGCTATAATGCTTGTAACTTTTCCTGGCTAAATGTGTATGTTGAAATCACAAAGATATAGAACATATGGGATTTTGCCAATAAAACAGAAAATATTGGTCATATTGGAGAAGGGTACTATTTATGTCAGTTCTACCCATTCTAAGGTGTAACAGTGAGTGAATTATAAGGACTGTTTCAAGCTTATGTCTTGATTCTATCATTTGGTTTTCCACAGACGATAGTCATAGGATTTTTAGATAAGGCATAGTGAAATTCTCTACCACACTCTACATGGATTTTCAAACAATAGCAGTTTATAACACAGTTTTACCATACCTAGATCATAACTGAGCACCTTGTTTATTAGTGTGATTTCAGCATGAAATGACAGATTTTCCTCTTTAGCTTCTGATGATCACCACCAAGTTCCAAGTCTGTAACTTGAGTGGTTTTTAAAGCCAGTTAAAGATAATTTAAACAAAATATGTTTTTAGTGATATTTCAAAATAGATTATTACCTAGCGGTGCTATTGAAGAAGTTTATTTTGGTTGAATAGGAAAAGTGATGACCTCATTCATTTTATTACAAAATTTTAGGAGTTGGGCAGGTATTATTTAAAAATAATGTGAGCTAGAAAAAAAGCAAATATTTTTCTTAATTTATGAAACTATTCAAACTTAGAATTGATCCATGTCCTTTATTGATGGTTTACCTTTAGCCCTTTATTGATGGAATAAAATAACATTCAAGCCAACATCCCTTTTGGATGGTGGGCAGTTCATCCCTCTTCTATTGCATTAGTCAATCTGTGATGGGGTGAAGAGGTTATGTAGAAAACAGCATAGATAAGGAATGATTTCAGTATGCCTGTTAGTCTCAAGTGAAGAGTTTGTCATATATGTAATAGAATAGAATTTTCAACTGGTATTATTGCTTTTATTCCTAGGTGGACACAAATGATGCTGACCTAGCAAATGAGTCTGCATTTGAGTCTCAGTACTCTCCTGATAATGACAGTATCTACTCTACCCCAGCCTCTATTTTGTCGCTTCATGGCAGTGCTTGTAGTGATGGCCTGAATTATGGTCCGTCCCTTCCATCTTCTCCCCCGAAGGTACGAAGGAAATGTCATCTCATCTGTGGGAGAACCCTGTGTGTGATTTTCCAGAGATCATCGTTTAGGGGGAGTTGAGCTATAGGAGTAGCATGTCGGAGACATTATGTTTCTCAAGTCATGGGTTCATTATCAGATTACAGTGCAGTTTCCTTTAGGTAGTGTTGATTGGGTAACTCTTAGACTCATAGGGGCTATTTAACTCTATGGTCTGGATGCAGAGTGATAGACACAATGGTTCAAAGTTTTGCTTAGGATTTCATGTTACAAAGACAACCATGAAATGTATTTCTCAAGTCACATTTTTTAGCTGGTCTACTTTGGAAAAATTACAATTATTTTCTTACTGGTTTTAAAACTGACTTTCATGAAAAGTTGGATAGTAAAATATTTTTGTACTAATGTAATATTTACTAGCTAAGTTAAACTTAATGCTGTCATATGTTTTTATATAAAATGATGCCAAAAAATACATAAAAATCATACTGAACAGCAAAGTATATTTAAGTCACTGGATGTGAATGAAGAATTAAGTTACTTACTTTTTGTCCTACCTGTGACGTTTGCATTTTGGAAATAGATTATTGGCATAAATGCTCCAACTGTATTTTCTTGTTGCCATGCCATATAATGTTTAATAAGTAATATTTAAAAAACTAGTCAATCTTTTAGGTGTGAAATGGTATCTTACTATTTTAATTTGGGGTTCATGATTACTACTAGTGAGATTGAACTCCTTTTTAATACCTTGGCCATTTGGGTTTCACTTTATCAATGGCTTCATCATATGTTTTGACTGGTTCTTAATGGGTTGCTTATCTTTCTATTGAGTTGTTGGCATTGTTTATATTTTTGCTATACAAGGCAATTCAGTGTATTTTTATGAATATGTGTATGTACTCAAAAAACTAAAACTCTGTGGCGGTGTTACTTTTCAACCAGGAAAGAAATTATTCTTAGGGAAAAAAAGGAAGCATGGGAATGTAGCTTAATACGTTGTATCACTTTAACTGGGAAGAGATTGAAGAAAATATGGCAAAACGTTAATATCTGTAAATCTGAGCAAAAAGTTCATATATGGGTATATTTTCTTTATTTTTCTATGTTGGAAATATCCCACAGATAACAATAAAAATTAAGATAAAAGACTGACCAGTAATTATTTCTTAAATATATGAAATATGTATTTTCCACATACATTCAGTGGGAAGGGAATTTGAATGAGTTGGAAAGTAGAATTTTCATAGGTATAGCACAGATTTCCTCCTTTCCTGAATTAACAAGTTTTTTTTTGGCCAGAACATTGAAGGATTTTCTTTTATGTTCAAGGTACACCTGTTATCCTTGTAAATGATGCTGGGCAATCTTTTTGAATTGGTTTACAAGGTATAATCGTGAATGGAGCAGCTGCTCCTCTCACCACACCTGAGACTGTCTCTCTGACTGCATCCTGTCTGGACCGTATTCAGTCTTTCCTTGCCTCAGGGCTGGAAGCTGAGTTCATCTCCTAATGGAATCTCCTAATCCACAGCATAGCACAATTCTTGCCAGTGGGACAGATTGCATTGTTTAACTTTGTAATTGTTACTTAAAGGTATCACGCAATCTGCATACTGAGAAGTGCGTATAGTTTACAGGGCAAATGCTGGCTGTATGCAATACAACATATTGGCTTACTGAAGTCTGTTTGCCTCCTTTCTTTCTTTTTCTTTTTTTTAATTCCCAAGGAGTTTACTTTTTTGTGAAGCAAATTTTGGCAAGCTGGCTTATCAACTGAAATATTTAAACTACAAAACAACAAAGAAGACATTAATGAGAGTGTTTTAAATCAAATTGTGAAACTCTTGTGTGCTTTTAGTTTTCTTTGAAAGTAGGACTGTTCCAACAATGCGGTAAATCTCTGTTTTGTTTGATTTTGTTTTTGTTTTCTGTAGCATCTTTTAGCATCTAGATATTTACTAGAAAATTGTGTGTAAATAAAAAAGTTAGATGATGCATTCATCTTTCTGTTTCTTCTCATGAACTTTACTTTAAAAAGACAGAATGGCAATTTGTTATAGAATTTAGAATTGACCATTTTTCTTAAAGAAAAGTGAGATAACATTAGGACTTTTTAATTGATAAAATAAGATCGTATAGCAGATGATATTTAAGTAAAACTGAGAATCCTCTATACTGATGTGAAAAAGGATGAAATAGAATGTGAAGATCTCAGTGATTCCTCCAGTTTTTGACTTCACTAAATATGTAATAATCTTGTAGCCAGAGTTGTGTCTGGTAGCGCCAGGTAGTTTTACCTTTCTCCTTACATTGATGTGAGGTTGTTCACTTTGGACAGGTATGCTAGAAGAAGTTGTAGGAACTAGGCACCCAGAGCAGCAGCTCACCCTGAAGGGAGGACTTCCTTGTTGCAGAGCCTGGGCCCTGACCTCAGCTTAGACCCCAGAGGGCTGCCGCCCCACTCAGAGCTCCTCTGTACAAAATATTCCCATCAAGGAGCCTGTTTTGCTGTGTTTTTCTTTTTAAAGGAGTATGATTAATTTGATTAATTATCAGTTAAGGATTTAAGAGAAATAACCATTACTCAAAAATCTGAAAAATATAGCTGCTTCCATGCATTTGGATTAATAGAGGCAGGCTATTGAAAGGTGGATTTTAAAGGCAAAAAACCAGTGGGTTTTTTTTTTCCTTTCTTACTGTTTTAGGTTTTAACTTTATGATTAATCTTTTTATCCCCCTTTTCTTGTCCCCTCCAAAGACATAACAAATGCAGAAATAATTCTTTTCAGACTTAAGTGCTTATAGACTTTTGTTTAAAAGCTCAACATATCTTGGGGAAGAGGATGCTTTCATTTATTTTTTCCTATTTTGGCTTAGAAATATGCCCAAGAAAGACTTAATAGCTGTGTAATGAGTCTCCCTTTCTCCTAATCCTCACCTGCAGGTCCCACCCTTCCTGGTGCACTTGAGGTCTCACACCCGCTCCAGGGTTGGCCAGTCACCAGTTTGGTGCCCTTCATTTCTGAACTCTGGTACCTGTAGGAAATGCTGTTGATTCTAGTGAAAGTTGAATTTGATGTTTCTCAAGAGAGAAACTCCTTTTTGCACCTTGTACACCAAGCACAGCTAATGGAATTTATGATATATATAGAGATATATAGATATTATAGATAGGTACAGATATATATAATCTGTTATGGTAGCAGTTAGGAATGAGTGGCCAGAGGGGAAATAAAGGCAGGGCCTTCAGCATTGTAATCTAACAAAAGAACTTAATACAGAAGGCTAGAAGCAAAGGAACATGTCTCACCCATTGACCCAGTAGTCTTGAGCCTGATCCAGCAAGACTGCCAGGCATGCTGAACAACAAGCAAAATTGTGATAGTGTAGGGGACAGGGAGGAGCCCTTGAAAGTCTTTGTGTGTCATCTCCACTAGCTGGAAAAAGGAAAACCTTGAGACCCTGTATTTATTCCAAGGCCTGGAGGGGGAAGGAGGGGGTCTACAGTGAGCAAAGAAAAAGTCCATAAAACAACTTTGGTTAACTACCTGTCTCTAGTCATGTATGCAAAATGAACAAATGGAGTCTAGAGCGAAATAGGGATTCAGGCTAACAGACCCCCACACATACCTACGTTTGGGCAGTCAAGTCTCCCCTCGGAAAAGCTGGCACCACCTTTATCCACCAGTCCATAAGTAATTCCCTCACCCCATCCTGCCAACTATATAAGTCCTCAGAACAAAGGACCCTCTCTCTTGGGCCTTTCTTGCTACATGGGGGGCCCCTGACCAGCTGGCCTCTGGCCAGCGGGGTTGGGGAGGGGCTCTGGCCACCTGGGTGCTGGTCATCTGGCCTCTTGCCACCCTTGTTTTTGTTTACCCATTAGAGCTTAGCACTAATAAATTTTGGTTGCATGCTAAAAGGCTGCTGATCTGTAATTCTTTACTGTGTCAGCAAGAACTGAGTTTCTCCCATAACAAATTGACCAGTCTTCACCTGTCATTGTATAACATAAAATATTATTGACTTTACATCCATGTTTAAAATGTCTGTTTTTTTTGAGGGGAGGGTTAGTATTAAAAAACTAATTAAATCACTGTAGTCAGATGATGAGAGTGATTGTGAAAATCTTAATGACAAAAATGGAAGCTCTCAAAGGCATAAAAGATGTTGCCTTTTTGCTCAGTAGGGTTATCATATAAACAGTAGAGGACTCTAACTCAGAAAGAGTGTGGGAACAATGTAAGTTGCAGTAGCTGTGCTTATAGTATATATTTGAAAAGCAATAAGAAGACTTCTATGGTTGACTGCTTATTGAAGAAAAGCAGGTTGTGTCCAGTGAAAGTTTAAGTATTAAGCTAGTCTATGTAAATATATTACCTGGGTAAATGATGTGCTCAAGTACAACCTTAGCTTATTCATTACATTTAAGAAATAGACCTATTTTCAAGTAAATTTGACATTTTTATTTAACCTTTCCCCCTTTTTTTCTCCAGAGAACAAGCTATATCAAGTAGAAGGACATACTGGGGTAGATTTTTGGTATCTCAGTTTCATTTAGATACTAGGTTACAGTGGGAAATTATGGTTATTTTTGGACATATATGGGGAAAGAGCTGTTTTTATCTTTTTTATTTAATCTTTATTGTATTTTTTCATTACCATTTAATTCCCTAATATTCTCCTCCCCCCAGCAATCACTGTAAGACTTTTAAAAATAAAACTCAGTTGGTTGTTCAGCAACCAGAAACCTTTCTTAAGTAGGCTTATGTTGTCTGCTGTGTTGATTAGCTCTTAACTCCTTCATGAATAATGCATGGAAATTTGTTACAGGATTTACAGCAAACCCCAGCCAACAAGGGCAGCTTGACCTCCTGATGAAAAGTAGTTTTTATTGTTATCTTTATTTTTTTTGGAGTGGGAGAGATGACTTATTGCTAATTATCATAATTAATTTAATAATACAGAAGCTAACCAATTTCTTTAGTAAGTATAGACTGTTATTTTTAATAGGGCTAAAATGATCAAAGTTGGATGTTGAAGCTACCCGGTTATTGTCTAGGCTCTAGGAGTATAGAGGATGATGCTTTCCCATCATTTTCTCCTGAGGATTCTAAAGATGTTACCTGCTTGTTTGATGTTCCCACTTTTGTCATTTCTTTGTCCCATCAATATGTTAAATCCAGAGAGATGAAAACTTCATTGGGGGAGAGGAGTGTAATTGTGTTGGAGCAACTGATTACCCACTTAGAACACATGAAGAGAGAGCCCTGTATCTCACACCACACCGTAGACGGGTTAAAACGGAATCTAAAACGAAAGAAAGCAGTAAAAAACAAGAAAAATACTAGAAACTTTCATTGACTTTGTGCAGAGAAAGGACTTACTGAACAACATATAAAACCCAGAATCACAAAAAAATTGACAAAATTACATAAATAATTCTTAATTACATATAAAATTTAATTTCTGCATGTATAGATCATATGCAGACTTAAAACAGAAGTAACAAGCTAGGAAATATTTCCAGTATATGTCACAATGACCTTATATTTGAAATATATCAATGATGATAGTAAGCGAATACCATCAGAGAGAATCTTTGATAAAGTATATAAAGAGAGTGTTCACAAGAGACGTACAAATGGCGTGTCCTCACTACTTATCAGGGACACATGTATTAAAACCCTAAAACATTAATGCATGTATTTCTTACAACTCAAATTGCCAAGCTAATTTACAGTTGTCAAGATTAGTTAATAGGTACTCTCATGTTCCCTTTTTGTGAGAGAAAATTAGTAGACCGTTTGGCAGTATATGTGTGCATATCACTTTAAGTGTGCATGTCATTTGAACAACTGCTCTAATTGTAGAAGTTCATTCTGAATAAATTTTCACAGGTACACAAAGATGTCAAGTAAAAATATCAGCAATGGCTAATAATTATGGGGCATTTTCTGTTAAATTAGGCATGTTTTTAGTATTTTGTGGTATTAACTCTTTATGTCCTCCCAACAGTCCTGTAACCAGGTCCTGTTATTTTCCCTCATTAATAGATGAGGGAACCAAGACACGGACTATATTTAAGTAACTTGTCAAAGCTCAAAGAACTAACTGGTGATGGAGTCAGCACCTGAACTGAGGCAGCCTGGCTCCAGAGTCTGCACTCCAGTCTTTCATACTTAGGAGTGTTTTGTAACCATAAAAAGACTGAAGTTGGATTTTATTCAACTTCATGGGGATTTGACATGGGGATCTCTTATATAAAGATACTTCAAAAAAGCAAGTAAAAACCTACTGTGTAGTGTATGGTTCAGTTTAGGTTTTAATAATGAAGTATATGTGCTTGGATGTGTGAGTGTGTGCATTTGGAATTACATATATCAAATGAATTTTTAAAATGTGATTGATAAACACACAACTGAAGCCAGCTACTTCCACTGGGGAAAGGACCAGAAGTAGGAGCTGCAAAGGAATACTTAAGTATAGTGTGCATACAAACTATATGTCTGAATGGCTTTAATGTTTTCTAATGATAATGTAGTCACGCACTACTCTTATACTTTAAAAATATCCATCAAAGAATTGAAGAGAAAATTGATGTCTATTCAACAATAGCAGTTCGTGGAGCAGCTGCTTGCCCAAAGCACAAGTGATACAATATATATGTTGTAAGTAGACACCTGGGTTTATGTATGAGTAGAATTATAGAATTTAGAGTTTAGGGAATTTCAGAAATTCATATAAAACAAAAAGAAGTTCTGTGATGTAAAGATTGCTAATGAGACAGCCTGGGTTAGAACATACATCTTCTAATGGGTTAGAATTCTATCCATTCTTAGTATTCTGTTATGTCTTGCAGAATATTGTGAAAATTTTCCCTACAATAATATGAAGTGTGGCTTTCTGTTCTTTTCCTAAATACCTATAAATGTTAAAATGATTTTCTCTGGAAGGTTCTTGTTCTGAATCAATTAATGTCATTCTGAATCAATTAATGTCATTCTCTGTATGCTTTTGATCTTGTGATAGAAACTCAAGTTCATTGGAAATGAACTGTTCTTTAAATAAGACTTGGAAATATAAGTTACTTGCTTTCCCATGTACATTGAACACTGAGTGATTTTGTGAATGGAACATACTTTTGTATCTAAATGATCTCATATGCCGTGTATTGTACAATATACCTCAGCAGAACATAAGATGTATGATTGCAGGAAATGCATTGAAAAGCATTTATAAAAATAAAGGTATACGCACATCACCTAAGTGAAGAATTTGTATGTTTGCTAATGCTTTTTAAGTACTGAACAATTACACTGAGTTGTTTTTTTTTCCCCCAGTAAATAGTCTTTCATTAAGAAAGGATTATACATTGATATAATTCTGGCCATAATTTTTTATATTTTCTTTAATAATCAGGATGTTACTGAGAATTCTTCAGATCCAGTACTTGACCTGCACATGTCCTTGGAAGAATTGTACACCCAGAGTCTCCTGCAAAGACAGGATGGGAGTCCACCTTCAGGAGACTTGAGCATGAGGCCTGTTTCTGGCTTTACCATAAATGATTATGCACCTGCAAATGCTATTGAACAACAGTATGAATGTGAAAACTTGAGAGTTTGGACTGAATCTCATCTCCCTAATGAAGTTATATCAAGTGCAGAACTTACTTCTCCTCTGCTACCTGATTCCACTGGAAAGGTAATGTTTTAAAGATGTGGTCTGTGTGAAACAAAGAGGTTGAGGACAGTGCAGCACTCTGGCTAATCTCCCCTTATGGAGCTAGTGCTCTCCAGCCATGGAGATTGTTCAGAAGGCAACCTATGAACTTGTTTTTGTTATAGATTCTTGTTGAATAAGGCACCGTCAGTTAGAGAATATGTTGAAATCATACTCCAAAGTCTAGTTTTCCGTTTCATGTGACTTATTTTTTTCTCTCTGTCAGGGCTCTGAGTTCTTAAATCAACAGAACTCTCTGGCCTCTGCTGCGGAGTGTGTCATGCTTCAAAGTATGTCCAAAGAATCTTTTGAGAGGACTATTATTATAGCAAAAGGCAATTCTAGCCTAGGTAAGTTCCTTATTTTCCACATAGATCTTCCCAAACAAATTCCCTTGCAAAGAGGAAAAATTGAACCTGGCTTTGATATTTTGGGCTATAGATAAGAAAATAGATGTTACAAATGTTCCTGTAATTTTTATGGTTTCTTTTTTGGTGTGCTCATTATTTTTCCTGAAATGATGAACAGATTTGTTTAGTTCGGACTCGCTTAAATCCCTCACTCTTAATTATTTAAAAGTATTCAGTAGTCTCATTTACATTCAAGTAAAAGATATACCAATTGTTTGTGTATGAAATAGAAAATCAGAAAAGGAATTCTTAGAAAATGAAAAGTCAGCAATTTGGAGTTCTCAATTCTTTGGAAAAGCAAATTATTAGTTTCTTTGAATGTTACCAGTTATGCATAAGTCAGTTTGTATTTAATTTCTTTCATTCACTGAAAGAAAGACTAAAAAGACAGCCAGGTGTGCCACCACCAAAACAGAAATGCAAGTTATAATAGTCCTTTCCAGGTGGCAGGATTTTTGTCCTTTCTTACCCATAAAAGGTTCCAGCTAGTTAATAATCATAAAGTCTTCAGAGTTGGGCAAAGCAGACTTCCTATAAAAATAAAATCCTAATTATAATAACTAAAGCTATATTGAGGCAAAACACATTTGTTCCTTTTTTTTTTGAGTTAAGCAGTCATGTGACTCAACTCTGTTCCTAATGATCTGTGACGATAACCAGCATGTTAGAACAGTTGATCTGAATGTGGAGTGTGGTCCAAGACTCCCTGGTTAGCTCTGCACCAGAGATTCTGCTCCTTCCATGATGTAACCAACCAGTGCCCTTCACAGTGATACCTCGTTCTGTTTGGTGGTGGCTGGGTACTCCCAACAGCAGCTGAATAGAAAATTACAGCAGAGAATTTCTACTTAGTTATACTATTTCTTATATATTACATTTAATAAAATTATATAAAATGTAAGCTAAAGAACTTTCTTTAATTCACTAATTATGAGATAGATATATCAAAGCATGTCAGAAATATTTCATCTGTTAATATTTCTGAAAGCATGTCACTTAAAATAGTAGTTCTATGGGCTATAAATAGGAGTTATAAGTGGGTTCCAAATTTAAAGTTTGACATGTGATAAATTTAAGGAGACAGTTTTCTGTTTGTACTATATCACTATCTTTAATACTCAGATGTGCATGTGGACTTCTAAGAAGAGGTTATGGAATGCAGCATTTCTCATACTTCATTGGCCATAGAACCCATTTTTTTGACCAACTCATAAAATGGATATGTAAAGCCCATATGAGAAACCCTATTCTAGTGTATTTACTCAACTACCAAACTTTCTTTTTTCTCTGTATTCTAGCCACTGTGTATAAACTCATGTTTTCTGAGTTTAAGAAAATTAGCTAATTAATACATAAAATCCTAAAAGCATTACATATTATGACAGACCCTCATACATAGAACATTGAAGCTTAAAAGAGGAAATAGCTGATCCCTACTCTCCAAGTGTGTGGCGAAGTTTACACAGGTTTCAAAGAGAAGATATTTGATTGAGTTGTGGAAAGAGGAGTAGATTTTTACCACATAATTGAAGAATTGGGAAAAGCTGGAATCGACAAGAGCTAAGGAAGAGAAATGTGAAGCGTTACTGAATTTTGTTTGGTGTGGATGAAGTGTGGTGTGAAGGTGAGCAAGGTGAGAATTGAAGTTAAAGGAAGGCTGGGTGGGAGACAGCTGCTGGGTGGGCCCAAGTGCAGGACACAGGACTTCTGTTGTCACACCCTCCCGGCTCAAAGTCCTCTACACGGTGGGAGCGCAGGGCAGAAGAGTGACGTGGTGGGGTTTGTGTTTTAGGAAGATCATTCTGGCATAGGTTGTGAATTACATGGAAAACAGTTGGGAGGCTCTTGTAAGAGCTGTGATTTGAGTACATCTGGTTTTATAATCTGGCCTATGAGAAGTTTTTGTAAGTACCCTTATAGCTTTATATCTCTCTTTATCCAGTTTAATTAAAGGAACTTTTAGTACATGATTTTAAGTGATTTAACATTATTTTATGTAAAGAATTAATATAACTTAAAAAGTTTTTATATTTTTGAAAAATAGAGTGAGGGTAGGATAAGAAGGGAACATTAATTCAGGGGAGGTTTGTTGTGAATGCCTTTTTGAAGAAGCGATATTGAAGAGTGAGAAGCTAGCTGTCCCAGAGTGACTGAAACAGGCCATCAGTCTGAAATGGGGAGAGGCTAGGTGAGTTCTGAAACACAGTTGCTGGAGCCCAGGGAGCTGAGGAGGCCATGGTATTGTACAAGGAAGGCCCTATATATTGTGCCGAGTATTGTAGGTATGCTGTATACTAGCAAAAAGGGAAGTTATCAAAGGGCCATTAGCAAGGGAGGGATATGATGTGATTTGTTTCTTCTAAATGATCCCCCTGTCTGCTGTGAGAAGAATGCTGTGGAAGCCAGGAGACCAGTTTGGAGGCTGTTTTGAGAAGTGAGGCAAGAGAAGGTGTGAGCTCAGTATAGGCTTTGTAAGGAAATGGAGAAAGACATACAAGTTCAAGGTAAGTTTTAGAGATAGAAATAACAGGACTTGGTGATGGATTAAATATAAGAGGTGAGAAAGAGGTAGTAATCAGGGATGTCTTCAACATATCTACCTTGAGTAATGGAGAATAGTATTATGGCGTCGGCACCAAAAAGGGGAAGACAAATGGAGAAATAAGAGGAGGTATAGACTTGGAAATTCAACTTTACACATACTAAGGTTGTATTTCCTATTAGTCATCTAGGAAACATGTCAGGAGGGCAATTAAACATCCAAATCTGGAGATTATAGAACTTCAGATTCAGATTTGAAGATAAAATAGGAATAGAGTAGAATTAAGCTCACAGCAGTTTAGTTCAACAGACTACTGTACATTCAGGCACCATGATAGGCACCAAGGGTAAGACTTTAATACACACTCCTGAGGTTAGTAATTCTGTGTTATGCCTTTCTATCTCAAGCCACCAGCATAGTACTTGGCACATCGTAAGCACATAGTAAGTATATACTGAATGAACATGTGATTTGGGGATAAAGTAGTAGTACACAGCTTCTCAATTTATTTAACTAATTTTCCATCTGCGGTCCTGCCCTTTATTCTTTGATACATGTAAGAGGTAAACTCCTCTTGGTTTACGTAGGCGGGCACTCAATCCACTGAGCCACACAAGCCAGGGCGAGATTAATTCCTATTGTAAAATTCATTTGATATTGTCAAAATATTCTCCCTGGCAGCACTTTCTGTGTAAGGGGAACACATCAAATAGCATAAGCTGCATTCACTGCCCTGTGGACCTGTTTAATCTCTAATGTATTCAACAGGGAGCATCTGTTTCTAGACACAATTTCACACTTTAAAATTTACTTTAAAATATTTTTGTTAGAAAATATTCTTTCACTTTGATTGTTTATTATTGGCTTAAAAAGTTAGCCTTGCCCTGGCCAGTTGCTCAGGAGGCAGGAGCTTTGTCTCATAAACCAAAAGGTTGTGAGTTCGATTCCCAGTTAGGACACATGCCTGTGTATGGGAGGCAGCCGATCGATGTTTCTCATATCCATGTCTCTCTCTCTGTCTCTCTCTCTCTTGCAGCCCCACTTCCATTCCTCTCTCTCTAAAATCAATAATAAAATATCCTTGGATGAGGATGAAGGAAAAGTTACTCTTAATTCATAGGGATTAAGTGACTTTCAAATTAAGATGAATTTGAAAGTCGCAAAGTTAATTCATATCTCTGTTCTTCCATTACCACAGGGATGACAGTAAGTGCTAATAAAGATGGCTTGGGAATGATTGTTAGAAGCATTATTCATGGAGGTGCCATTAGTCGAGATGGCAGGATTGCCGTTGGGGACTGCATCCTATCTATTAATGAAGAATCTACCATCAGTTTAACCAATGCCCAGGCACGAGCCATGTTGAGAAGACATTCTCTCATTGGGCCCGACATAAAGTGAGTATCATTTGAACCCTGCTTTGTCTTGGGAAATTCAGGAATTTCAGTTCATTAATCAGAGTTCTTTTTTTCTCAGAACATACTTCTGTTTGATATACAAAGATTGCATATTTATTTAATATGAGTCACTTAAGAATTTGACTGTTCCTGAGTAGTTCTTGATTTTAGATAGTCACTTTAAGATAACAATGTGGAAATATTTTAGGACTGTGCATGTGTACCTCATACCCTTTGCCCCCAAATGGGGTAGCTGCCCCTTCCTGTGGGGGCGCCTTTGGGGATGAAGACACGGCTGTAGGTGGACAGCAAAGAGTAAAGGTGACCCGTGAGGGGCTGTGGTTCAGACCAAGGGGGAGGTTCCAAAGAGGTCATGCACTGGTCTTAATGAAAGACAGACACAAGTGCAACAGGACACTATCGGAGGGCAGCACCCAGAGCAGCCATGTGCTGTACGTGTTCCCAGGCCCCACAGGGAAGCTGCAGTGGTAGCTGCACAAGGGTGAGTTCCCCGTGTTTAAGCACATTCCCTTATTTGAGAGCAACTTCAACCAGATCAGCAGAAGAGAAGTTATCGATAGGCACAACAGTGTGCAAATGGTTGCTCTTGGCATCACTTACAGCAGCCCCGACATCACAATACCCGATGTCATGCCACTGGCACAACCAGCTGTCAGCCGCACAGTCGGTGCCAACATGACTGACACACTTGGTCAGTCATGACTGATGTGACTTCTGAAGTCAGAGAAGAGCATGGAGCTGGCCAGGCTGCTTCCTTTGAAGTTTGCACAGTTGTCCATATACAGTCATGACAAAAACAGTTCCACTTGAAACTAGCCACAGGCCACTCTTTTTATCTACAATTATGCCCCCCATCAGATGCAAGAGAAGATCTATTTGCACACTGGGAAGACCTGGTGTTCTCCCTGAGGCCCCCTAGAGGAGGCTTACAGCAGTACCCAGTGCTGTACTGGCTTGTGAAGTGATGGACATTCCTGTGTTGGAGGCAGAGGACAGGAAGAGCCCAGCAGCCACGGAGCTCTGTGAAGAAGGTGACCAAGACCAGGTCAGCATCAAGAGCCTTCCCATGGTTGCTGAAGTGTCTGGGACCACCTCTCTTGATTCTGCTGGTGGTCACACAAGTACTCTGTGCTTAGGGACACACTATCTTTCCTCACCCCAGCACCAACAGTGTCTGGCCAGAGTACAACACCAGGGGCCGCAGCAGTGACACCCAGGGGCAGTGTGAATGTGGTGGCAGGAAGGGACATATCTAGCAAACCTGTTTCAGAGATCTTGCAAGGTCCAGGAGGGGGACCTGTTGTCTCAGCTGGCAGAGTAGTGGCAACATGAGTGAACAGAATGGAGGCAGAGAGTCTCCCAACGCCAGGCTGAAGCCCCTGGAAAGAGAAAGGAAAAGGAGAAAACTCCCACCAAAAGCTCTGCCCATTCTGGTAGGAGGACACAGCAATCCTAAGATCCCGTGGAACCACTCAGGGAGATCAAAAGGAGGACCAGAGCAGCCCAGGTGGCCAAGGACATGGGTCCTCACTCCAGGAATACAGCAGCCTCAGTGTCACCCAGAAGGGGTCTAGATTATCTCAAAATCAAAGGAGGAGATGATCTAGAACTAGTTCGGTGGGCATGGCATAATTCAGACATCTGTTCCCTCATCCGTCCCCCATCCTGCAGCTCTCCCAAGGCGAGGGGGGAACGCTGGCCATTCGTGGAACTTGTGCACATCGGCTGGAATGGATCTCCAGTGATGTGATCCAGACAGCTATTTCAAGGTGCAGAAACTTGACTTTTCTGAAGCGGGTCAGGTCTTTCATTTCTTGAAACAAATAAATGCCTGCTATAAAAAATATTTTAAAACAATGTTGCTTTTCTCTTTCTAATTTTAATTTTCCAATGATTCTTGCAAAAACCTTAGATAAGAGATAAATGATATCTCTCACAGAAAAGGAGGGGTCCACCCTTAGGATCTTACAAAGAAGTTTTGATTGGCCCTCACTGTAAGGAATTGTGCACTACTTGTTTGACCCGTGTGGATACTAGAACTAAGCCAGTCATTTAAGGGCCAGTAATGGTAAAGATCATGTAGAACAGCACCAGTCTGAGCAGTAATTCCCTTTGTTGAACCTCATGATCCAAGAGATTCATCAGTAGGTTGATATAATCTGAATGCTGGTCATGTAGGGGATTTTGGAGGAAGTGCCTCAACTGTCCCATAATCCCATAATGTACCTAAAGCATGTTATTTATATATGTGGTTCCATCTTTAAGTCACTAAGCATTTCTTGAGCCAACATAAAAATTAGTTCATGACTTTATTGTCTCACCTCATTGATGTAACAGTTTGGCTTTTCCCTATAACATTAACCATTGAGTCTTTGTGTTGACTATATAAGGGATGAGAGCTCAGGGAAAGATTGTTGACCTTAAATTGATGCAATGATTACTAGTTGGTGGACTTTTTTGTATTAATGCTACTTTATTGACTGCATTCTGTATTATTCTTTTGCAAAGTACATATTGTAAGAGCTTAAGTAAGAAAAATAATATCTGCAATCTGGTTTTCATTCTGTCTTCAATAAAAAGTAGGAAATCTCTACTGCTTAGAGTATATTCTTCTCATAAAAAAGTATTATTTTGAGGCAGAAATTTACTAAGGAACTTTTATATTTTTGCATGCCTTTTGACTTTTATTGTATGATGGAACAGATTATCAGATCCTGTGACAGTCCCTCAATTATTTTAAGAATAATGTGAGTACAAGTGAACATCATTAAAAATATCAGTGCCTCTATATTAAGAAAAAAAAGAAACTTTAAATGCTTTTCTCATCCCTTGTGGTCCAATGTCCATTTCTTTTCCTTAAATGATGAATGATATATGAGGGTGTCAGGAGGTACCCAGCCATGTAATATGAAAAATAGAGACATTTACTGAAGAAGATACAAGATACAAGAAATGCTGTACATAGGACAATGATGCCTTAGTCCTCTTCAAAGTAGGCACCTTGGGATCTCACACAGTTCTCCCAATCGCCATCAGCTGCCCTGTCATATTTTCCTGAATCTCATCAAAGGTCTGAAATCTCTTCTCTTTCAAAGATGATTTTAGTTTTGGGAAAAGCAAGAAGATGCAAGGCACATACACACACACAGTCACAAACATGCCATCATAACAGTTTGATTTCTTCTCAAGTGTCCTACTGTACCTGTGATTCATATGGTTATGGTTTGACCCATTGGGTGCATGGTAGAGAAAAATTAGAATCATAGTGTTTTTCAGAAAAAAAATATGTTAAATGATCAAACAAATAGTGATTTAGGTTGTCTGGGGCTGAGCAGCATATTCCACACATTTTGCATAAAGCATTTTTGGCCCCATGCCTTCTAGATCACTTGCTTTCATGAAGCTGAAAGTTTAGAATTACCTTGAAAGCCATGTGAGTAATCCTCCCAGAAGGCCCCCATTACTCCGAATGGGGCCATGCATTGCCTCTGGCTAATTAGGCTTTGTAGTCGTTGCCTGGATTTGGGCTCCATCCATGTTTCTTTCTTTTATTTCTGTTTATGAACCGAGCTTCATCTGGGGCAGTGGTAGAGATGTGTATGGGAGGGACTTAAAAAAAAAAGATTTAATGGATCAGTTACATAACTGATTGGTTTTAGGAAAAGCATTGCTTGTCCAGGCAATGCACTGGATTTCTTTTTTGCCTTTTACCACAGAGAGCTAGGAACTTGGTGAGTGTGCGTTTGTGCATGCCTGTGTAGATAATTTGAGTTTCAAGAGTTCAAGAACAGCCAGTTTAAGTTCCAGGTTTCATTATTTTCTGTGGAAAACCAGATGTGAAGCCTCACCAGAATGCATTCTGTTTCACTTCTCACTCCACCTTGCCAGGAGCTCTTACATTTCTGTAATAATAGAAAGGGTTTTGTGCTTAGCAGCAGCTGCTTGTAACATCTGCCAGATAATTACTGAGCTGAATCAGAATTCACCTGCCTTAACCTAAAGTGTGGGATGAATTCCTGATCAAGGAATAAAAGATTGATTGCAGTTACATTTTTCCATGCTTGTTAATAATCATTGCTATAGACACCAGTGAAGAGCAGATGCTTTTCTGGGGGAGGTGTAGAAGGGAGGGAGGTGGAAAGGGGGAAAAACAACCAGGAGCACCCACTTTTAACTACATATGTGTGCATCTTATATTCAGCACAAGACAGTGACATTTGTTAACACCATTGTAAAAAGATGCCACGGCGTATGCTTCACATTCTAGATTTTCTACAGCACCTGCTGATGATCGAGCCCCCTTTTATGTGTGAGTATCGGTGAGTCAAAAAGCTCATTATGGCTGTGTGTTACAACTTGTCTGTGAAAACCATTTCATGCTTTTGTAACATTCTGATGCAGGGATAGATCCAGATACAGGTTCAGTGTGTAGATTTTGGCTTTTTTTTCTTCATTTACATAGGAACAAAGATGTGAGATTGTTACATTTTTCACATTGCGCTAATGATTGTGAACCTATTTGAAAATCGTATTTTTCAACTCCTAAGTGTTTAAGCTCCTTTGTCAGGGAATGGTCCTGTCTGCGTGTGCAGGCGTGGGCCCTGGATGAAGAGCCATATCGCATTTCAGCATCACTGATATTACACTTTTTCTTCCACTCCACATCTAACCAAAGGTTAGTTTACATTTAAGAATTCTTTAACACAGCTCTCAGACAAGCAGTTTCGGTGTGTTTGTGCCATTCCTATGTAGTGTTGCCCTTCCCGGTGAGGTGGAGGTTTTGCGTGGCTGTGTGAGGAGGCGCGAGTGGGGGTTGCTCCGTGTGTGCTGCTGCATTATGGGACGCTGTGCCTGTCGGGCTGAATATTTGTGGAAGCTCTGCCTTCTGTAACCTTTCTCACTGTTACCTAAAATACCAGGAAAATATTTGGAATGCTCCCCATCCCTCACCCTTTGCTAAAAAGAAAACCACCTTTGAACAAATAATAGAGGAAAATTCCTTTAAATGTTATTTGATATAGAAATATCTTTTCTTTCTCAAGCCAGTTAAACAATTAAATACTTTGAACTGATTATCATTATTTTCACTATCCTGTTTTAGCTTCCTGCCCTCACACCTCCCCCTGGCTTTTTTGTCCTTAAGGTTTTACTTACGTGTCTTCAAACACATTGGATCTTCAGAAATGCCAGTTTTCTTGAACAGGCTTGTCAGGCTTGGGGTTTTTTGTTTATCTTAATTTTTTTGTGTAAAATACAATCAGTCTTCTTTTCCAGTATCATGTGTTAGATATTTTGACTCATTATTTTTGAATGAATAAATAAAAATTTACTATTCAATATCCATGGTCCAGCACAAATAATGCTCCTTTTTATTACAAAACCTTTTATTACAAAATCATAAGCATGTAATTCTGTAACATAACAATGACACACTCAAGCACACCATATGACATTTTAGGTGAAATGTTCAAATTGCTGTCCATTTCACGCGAGACATTCACGAACCCTACCCAACCACACTCAAGCAGGCATTACTTCTGCTGGACCCTGTATTTTAATACCATGGAAAAGGCGTTTTTATCGATGAATAGATTAAGGTCCAAATTAAAATGCAACTCCCTCACCCAGCCTAGTCCTAAATCTAGGTTCCTGCTTCATTTTTTAAACCTCTATGTAAAATGTCATGAAGAGATTCCCAAGGGTCCTCGGATTTTGCCAGGGTGATCAGGTGTGACGAGGCTAGCTGATGTCCTGTCAGAACACTGGTATTATGCATCTCAGTTTACAACAGCCTCATAAAAAGCAGTGTCCTTGCCGCAATTGAGTGGTGGTGATTCACCCTCCCATCACACTCCTGATGAGTAACAGAACTGTGGCTTCTGATTCCAAATCTAAGTGACTTCACAGAGTAACTGCTTTTTATAGAATAACCAGTATACTAAAATTGCATGCCTTCCTTGCTCAATAAATTATGACATTGGTGTAATTCTTATTTTATTATAACATAAAAGATAATTCTTTCATCCTTGCACCCTATTGCTAAGGTTTTAATAGTTATTGTCTTTATGGGTAAGTTATGGGTAGCTGGTTTAACAGTCTTTATAATTTTTACATTGTGCATTTTTCTGTATATTTCTTTTTTCAGTTGTGCAAACATGCTGAACTGGCTGCAAATGCTTGCCTTTTCATTAATTTGAGTATCTTGGAACAGCCCTCTGAAACAAGTGTATCCACTCTAAAGCCTAATAGGGCAGCCCTGAACTTGAATTTTCAAATGTCATTGTCTAAACATCGTAGTTGTAGTCAGCACCTGACTCAGTGCCATGTTAGAGGCATTCAGCTAGTACTTGTTGAATTAGTAAGTGAACATTCAAGTGTAAACAATAGGTTTTTTTCTGAAACCAAAATGAACTTATAAGAAGTTGCTACAAATTAGTAAGAGTATCTTTCCATAAACTTTAACAGCTTAACTTCAGGCTTGGAGTGTTTATAACTTAATAGAGCTAACATTTAATTATTGATAATATTTGTTAATATCCATAATTAAGTATGCATTGTGGAAGACTGTAAAGTTATTTACATAAAATAAAAACTCAGTGTTTTAATAGTGTATGCCTAATTTGTTCCTGCTAAGGAAACCAAGACTCTTTCGATGAAATCATGTTACTACTGACAATTCTTTTCCTAAGAATTTATAGATCTTTCTAAGTACAAAAAGTTGTTTTGTTTTACCCTTCTCATTTGGAAATAATAATAATGTTGTTTTCCTCCCCCATGTAATTATTGGTAAACACATAGTTTATTGGTAGCACTTTAAATTTTAATTTCTGTTGCTTTTACTATAGGATACTTTTTCTGTTGAAGTTTGGATTCTCTGATGAATAAGCTGATTAAATGAGTTGTGTGAAACAGTAGGGATGAAGGGACAATATAATTTATTTCTATATTTTGGAAGCTATTCCTAAGAGCTAGCCAAAGCTTTGCTTCCCTTTGCTTTCATGGATTATGTTCTTTTCCAGAATTACTTACGTGCCTGCAGAGCATTTGGAAGATTTTAGAATAAACTTGGGACAACAACCTGGAGGAATAATGTCACTGGATATTTTTTCTTCTTACACTGGCAGGTAAATGAAACAGTAAATCTACTATAATGAATGAATAATGTAGAAGAAATTATATATAAAAAAGAGTTTTGAATCCACAGTAAAGGAGGACCAGCAATGAAAGAAATTACCTTTCTTTCTTTCAACATAAAAAAAATATTTTCACCCTCCCCCAATACTTAAGCAATTATGACATAGTGTGGAAAATATATACAAATTCAAATTAAAACACTAAAATCACTTCTAATTATACCACTAAATATAAGTAGCACTTTTAACATACTGAGTTTGGAAGAGTTCACCCTAGGTATGAATATTATTCATCAATTCCTTGAAAACTACAGTTTGTGTAGTATTTTATAGTGCTTTTCCTCTTTGTAAGTATTTTGAAGCATCTTCAGCAATTTAATTTATTCCTTTTCTTAACATACATACAGATTGAGAAATATTTTTAATAGCTATTTTTTACTCTTTTAGAGAATGTTCATGTGACTGCCTTTATATACTCACACACACAAATACACGTACACACATACACATACATGTATGCACACACATACACACATTCACACACTTGTATACACATACATGCACATATATATGTGCACAAATAGACACAGGCACATATATGTACATACACGTGCTAGGAAGCAGCGAGCATATGCCTTTTAAATGCTCTTGATACACAATGTATTAAGAACAGGCAAAAGTTGTATTTTTTTTCCCTTAGGAAAGTCAGGAACTAGGTTTTGGTGCTGCTGCTGAGTTTAAGACAGGGAGAAAAATAATGTGAAATTGCTTTTCCAGGTAAAATGTACCATTTTACACTTTCAGCTGTGGACCTGTTTTTTTCTCAGTTGCACTGGCAACCAAGTACCAGCCTTCTCTTTAGGCATGCAACAGAGCAGAAGTGGCTTTGTAAATACTCTGGGATCTTCTCAGAAGTGTTCTAATGTTCCTCAGAGAACGTTAGAACATCTCTGAACTCTTCGGTGACCAGTGACTCTGCAGGATCACAATATGACATCGCCATTCCCTCTGCAAACTGCACGTGACTGCAGTGATACAGAAAGTGTTAGGGAAGGGAAGGTGTGTGTTTAATACAGGAAAGTAATGTCATGGTCCTGAGGCCTCATGAATTTTGGGGGAAAAGGAGTATTCACCCTACCCTGTCTGTATAAAGCTCAGTCACTCTCTATTCTAGAATGTCCTTCTCAGGGTTAATGGCATGAATTGATTAGAGCTTCCTGATGCTTTCTGTCAGAATGCTAAAAGCAGTTATTTCACTATCCCTCTGAAATGCCATTTCGAATGGTTTAATTAAAGAATATCCCAAAGTAACATCATATTCCTTTTAAGCACTGAGGACTTAAATGCACTCAAAATGTATTAGGGAGAAAGAGGCCCTTGCAGCACTGTGCCTCCCGCAGCAGACCAGGGAGTGCCTAGATGGTGCAGTGTTGCGACTGGCTGCTTCACTGCAGAGAAGGTGTATTTGCTATTAACAAAAGGGAGCTCAAAACAAAACAGTCTGCATTTTATGGAGGAGGAGTCTGCACCAGAGAGAGGTTAACTACCTTGCCCAAGTCATAGTTAATAAGTGGCAGAGCCAAGATTGGAATGTAAACAGTCAGGCTCCATGTTTTGAACCATTGGATCCAAAGAAAGAATTGCCCAAGCCTGGAATAAAAATATGGGCAGCATAGCATGGAGGTTAAGAGCTGAGGTAAAGTGAGCTCAATTAAAAAGTTAGTGCTACTTTACTGTGTTACCTTGTGCTAATGTCTAGCACCTAAATGCACATCTAAAGGGGATTTTTATAGTTGACAGAAATGTCTTTATATTCAACAACACCCCTGGCTGAGTGAGTGCAAGAGGAAGAGAATCAGTCCATTCTCTTCCTTGCAACACAGGACACGAGTCCCGCAAACCATATTCTAGGGTACATAAAGAAAAATCAACACATATATAGTTGCATATCTCAGATAGGGAAAGGATTCTAGACTGCAGAATCATTTGAAGAGAATGAGTTCTTTGTATCAGAGGATTCAGGATACTAGTCTTCTTACAACTAAAGAAGCATGAGCCTGTGAAACTCTCTGAGTGTTTCTGACTAACCCCATAGCTGAGAGTCCAGGGGTGAGGACCTCCACCCAGCCCATGGCTGTCACTGAATATTTTAGCGACTCAGACTAAGTTCTCCTTGTCTGCCTTCCGCACCTGCTGCTTCTATAATATTCGTTCCAGTTATGTTCCAGAGGGTCAGTCCTAGTTTTCATCTCTCTGCCTTGTATCATCTGTATAACAGTTTCACTCAGACTGTCTCACTTTCAGTCAGTGTCTTATCATCACTTTTAAAACCCCCTCTTTTGTGACTCCATTCCCGACAGTCCTATCCCACTGTCTGCCTTAGACTCTCAGAACCCCAGCATCATGCACAGCCTAGTTCCTCCATTTGCATGGGAGGGGAATTCTAACAGACGACCAATGGGCAGGACCTAAAGGCAGACAGACATCCTTTTAATAGTTCAGAACAAAACAAAACAAAAAACTAACTATCAGGTCAAAGAAAAAAATGGGAAATTCACATAAGAGCCTGGGCATCTACTTGCCAAAAATGTTGTGAAAGACATTCAAATGCAGATGAATTATTATATTAACAACTTACTGGATTGACCTCAGAGTCTAAAGATTATGTCATTTGACAGAATTCAGTATTCCTTCCAATGGAGAATGGATAAAATTTGAGAATATACTTTCTTTTGAGTCTTCAGTTTCTGTAAAAATCAATTGAAAATCATTTTTGAATCAAAATTTTTGTAGCCTTCTCTTTCAAATGAATATATGAAAATTTGTTAAGCGAAATAAGCCAGGCAATGAAAGACAAATACCATATGATCTCGCCTTTAACAGGAACCTAAACAACAAAACAAAGAAACAAGTAAAATATAACAAAGGACACTGAAATAGAGGACCGGATGTCAGTGACCAGAGGGGAGAGGGGATGGAATTTCAGGGGAGAAGGGAAGGGTTTACAGGAACAAATATAGAGGACACAAGGACAACACTACGGGGCTTGGAAATGGAAGGGAGGTGGGGAGGGATGGGTGGGTGGGCTGGAATGGGATTAAAAGATAGAAAATGTACTGAATAATCTAAAATAAAAAAAATAAAAATAAAAAATTCAATTTCTTCTAACAGCATAAGACACCATAATTGATTTAACTATTTTCTGTTGCCCTTATGGTACTTGACTGGACACATTTTGCTATGTGCCTGGCATTTGGCAAAATCTGAACTCCTACCAAAATTGAAAAGTGACCTTGAACATGGGTGCATTGTAAACTGCTTCCTATATGGAATGGTCTATGTCTGACCCCCTTGGATAGGCTGGGGGTGAACCATAAGCATTTTCATCTTTCTTCAAAAGTTGAAGGGAATGATCTGTCCATTCTTAGGAAGCAGAGATGCTAAACTCCTGGCTTACTTAATCAGAAGTTCTTTAGGTCACGGGTCATCAGCCAGGGCTGTGGGAGCTTATAACTCATATGGTGCTTCTATCTTTCTTCACATGGTAGGTATATTTAAAAAAATACCTGTCAAATAGTTTTTCTTTAAAATTCTGTATCTGTCCCCTTCTCTTTTCATTTATTTTCCCATGTTTCACCAGGAAAGAGACTAGACAAGACACTTAGTGTTCAGCTGTATCTTCAGACTAAGTTAGGGTAGACTGGTTCTAATGAAAGGTTTTTATTTTGTTTGATAAAATTTTTACTTTCCCTTTAATGTAAACTATTACATATCACCTGGCTAAATATGGTGAAAATATAAAGCAGTTCTGCCTTTTTAACCAAATCCATCAAGGACATATACAACAGCCTTGCATGGGGTTACTAGGATTTGGATGTACTCACTGTACAACTCTTTCACAGAGACATTCCAGAATTGCCAGAGCGAGAAGAAGGAGAGGGAGAAGAAAGTGAACTTCAGAATGCAGCGTACAGCAATTGGAATCAGCCCCGGCGGTAAGGACTGTTTCTGTCTTTAGCCTACTCAGTGTTTAAAAACAGGAATGTGTGGTTTCAAGTGCTGGACCACAACTTTATACTGTGACATTGGGCAGGTTGTTTAATATGCGTGTGCTTCTTTATGTGTAGAGAGGTTCAGAAGATAATACAGATCACACAGGGTTAAAACTAACATGTATGCGAGAGTTTGGCATGTAGTAGGGAGTACATAAAATTAACTAGATAAAATTATACATTGGTGGTTAGAATGGTTATTTTCTGTAGAATTTAATCTTAGGTATACCATCACATGTTAATTTAAAATTTATCTAGCATTTGTAGAAACGATATATTCAAAACGTGTGTGCCATATGATCGTGTGTTAGTAGCGTCCTGCCACCGTGGGCTACTATTGTTCAAACCCGTGTTTGTCTATAGCCGATTTCATATGTGATGGACAAGATGACTGTCCTAAATATGCTTAGATGTATCACTGTGCATCACTAAGGCAGGTTTTTGTGTTCATGCTAAATAAAATCAAATTCACTTTAGTAGAAATGTATTGAGTTCTGATTATGGACCCAGACGAGAAGCAGATGATTTTGTGGTAACAGGGAAATATAAGACACAAATCTTGCCTTTGAAGAAATTGTACTGTACTTAGGTAGGTGACATACAGAGATGCACAATGTAATTAAATAAAATAATAAGGTATTTTTCCTTAAGTGTAAAATATAAATAATCATTGGACACTCCCTCTGAGCCGATCTAAAGATGACCATCATCGTTGTGCCTTGTACTTAGTAAAAACTTAATATATATAATACAGTGAATAAGTAAAATGCTCAAGGAGAGTAATTTATAGTCTTCAGAGATAGACAGTTTCATGATTTTTCTTGCTTACAGAAGAATATGAAGCAGCAGTCTTCACATTGAAACATTTTCTGGGCTAATTCACATTCAAAGTATAGAAAATGTACATTGCTTTCACACACACAAAAAAAAAACCCTGTAAGCATTTCCAGCCATCCAAAAGAGCTTCTTATTTAATTTGTTTTATTTTATCATTATTTAAGTACAGTTTCTATCCTTTACTCTCATTCCAGCCAACCCACCGATCCCTCCCCTCTTCCCTCCCATTTCCAACCCCCCTAGTTTTTGTCCATATGTCCTTTATATTTGTTCCTGTAAACCCTTCCCTTCTCCCCTGAAATTCCCTCCCCTCTCCCCTCTAGTCACTGTCAGCCAGTTCTCTATTTCAG
>CM052540.1:54530395-54548125 GCA_028533065.1 Trachops cirrhosus | reverse complement strand
GTGGTTTTCATTTGCATCTCTCTGATAGCTAGTGATACTGAGCATCTTTTCATGTGTCTCTGGATCCTCTGTATGTCCTCCTTGGAGAAGTGTCTGTTCAGGTCCTTTGCCCATTTTTTAATTGGGTTTCTTGTCTTCTTCGAGTGGAGTCTTGTAAGTTCTTTATATATCTTGGAGATTAAACCCTTGTCTGAGCTATCATTGACAAATATGTTTTCCCATACAATTGGTTCTCTTTTTATTTTAATACTGTTTTCTTTAGCCATGCAGAAGCTTTTTATTTTGATGAGATCCCATTTGTTTATTCTTTCCTTTATGTCCCTTGCTCTAGGGGATGTGTCAGTAAAAATATTTCTGCATGAAATATCTGAGATTTTCCTGCCTATGTTCTCCTCTAGGATCTTTATGGTGTCACGGTTTATATTTAAGTCTTTTATCCACCTTGAATTTATTTCCGTGTATGGTGTAAGTTGGTGCTCAAGTTTCATTTTTTTGCATGTAGCTGTCCAGTTCCCCCAACACCATTTGTTGAAGAGGCTATTTTTACTCCATTTTATGTTGCTGCCCCCTTTGTCAAATATTAATTGACCATAGAGACTTGGGTTTATTTCTAGGCTCTCTGTTCTGTTCCATTGGTCCATGTCCCTGTTTTTATGCCAATACCAGGCCAAAACAGCTTCTTGATATGAATTATTTTTTATTGTTGTTCACGTACAGGTGTCTCCCTTTTCCCCCACCACATGCCCCCACCACACCCACCCCTACCTTCCACCCTCAATCCTACTCCCCTTTCAGTTTGTCCATATGTCCTTTATAGATGTTCCTTCATGACCCTTCCCCTTTTTTCCCATTATTCCCCTTTCCCCTTCTCTCCAATTACTGTCAGTTTATTCTTTATTTCAATATCTCTGGTTATATTTTACTTACTTGTTTGTTTTGTTGATTAGGTTCCACTTATAGGTGAGATCATATGGTATTTGTCTTTCACCTCCTTACTTACTTCATTTGAATTTTTAAAAAGCTGCTTAGCCTGCTTAAAGAAATCACAGTCTCTACATTACCCATATTGAGAATGGAATATAAATGCTAGGTCTGTTCTCAATATGGGTAATTTAGAGACTGTAGGTCTGTGGCAAAAAAAATACAGTGTAAGATGTTAAGTTTCTTATTTGAGGATGGAAGCGCAATTGCCAGATGAAATTATTTTGTAGCTGGTGACGATAGTTATGAAATTGAGCTTTGTTGGAGGACAGTAATCAGAGGGAAAACAGAAGATAGGGCGGCAGATTTAACAACATTGTGGGAGGAAAAGCCATGTTTGGAAGGCACTGGACAAAAGGTTTGGGGTCAGTAAGAGCTATGTTTGAATTCTAACTTTGACACTAAGATGAGTTGTTGAATCTCTGCTAGACCTCAGTTCCTTCATCTATAAAATGGGACTAATAATAGAATCTTTTAAATTAGGGAGGTGGGGAGGATTTACTGTTGTAATTCATTTAAAATTCTTAGCATAGTGCCTGGTACAGAATGAGCACTCTCAGCCAGTGGCTGGCCTTGTCAGACATCACCACCGCCGCCGCCGCCGCCACCACCACCACCATCATCATCATCATCATCATCATCATCACCATCACTGACAACTAAGCAAAGAGAAGGTGTTGAACACTAAAATCATCATGAAATTTTCTTATGAGAAAGAATGAATGTAACTTCTAGACAGGAATATTTTCTAATTTTATCCTAAATTTTAACCTTCATATTTGCCTAGGAGATGCCTCTAAAGGTAGTAACTACATTTAGAGAGAATGTGTCTTGAGTTTTCATAAGTCTTAAAAATGATACTTCTGTAAAGAAGCACTAAAGTACTTCTGGGGAAAATTTCATTAATTATTTTGTTCATAGAATATTATGAGGAAACTTACCAAAATAACCACACCTTTTGGTAAATGAGGAGGAAATGTTATGAATGTTCTTTATATCATTGGAAATGTGGTGGGACATTTATTCATGCATTCAAAAAATTGTGCTTTGTATGGAAATAGAGAATACTTTTTAACAAAGTATAAATTTTAAAATTGCAAATAAGCTGTGTTACTCTTATTTTGCATGTGATTTTGATTTAAAAAATTGGTGCCATACTGTTTAATGTGTCATTTTCCAGCTTACCTACTTTTTTCTCAATCCAGTATTTTAAAGATCTGTTATGATTCCTAAAGATCTATTAATTCAATTTAGTTGCTGTAGTGCACTTAAATATATGAATTTATATTTATATTTATAAACCACAGTTTATTCCCAAATTGAGTTTTGAATAGTTAAGAGTTATTCACTATTATAATAATTCTATAGGAAACCTTATAGTTATCTATGAGAATTTATCTAGGTATATACCCAAAAGTGGAATTGCTGGTTCATAGACTTAAATATATTATTTACTTTCTTAGAAGCTGTCAACTTGTTTTATAAGATGGCTATATCAGTTTTCCTTCTTTTTCCAATATGTGAGAGTTCCCTTTTCCTTATATCCTTGTTACTTCATCATATGATCATTTAAAAAAAAAAAAGGTTTTTGTCAGTCCGATGGGCAGAAAATGGTGCCATGTCCTAACAGACAACAGTAGGTATAACAGGATTGAGGTGGCAGAGCTCATATTTGCTCATTTGTCATATGGATTAAGTTTTATGTGTTGCTTAATCACATTGCTTCAATAATCATAATCATAATAAGAGTGACAGTAGACTGCTGGTTGTTTACTATGTGCCAAAGCTTTGTTTTGCACTTTACATGTTTTCATTAATTTAATCATTACAGCAACAGTCTGATGTAGAGATTCTTACTGGCTCCATTTCACAGATGAGGAAAGCAAGGGAGAGACTGAAGAGATTGCAGAGGGTCACTCAATTGTCAAGTAGCGAAAGAGCAGGACTTGAACCCAGGGACTTGGTTCGAGCTTAGACAGCCTGGCCTCAGGGTTCTTTTTCACTTTTGCTTTTCTGAATTTCATTCTACTTAAATCTCTGTATAAGTCTACGAAACGGTGCCATTTTTATGTAAAACTAACTCCATACACGATCTGTAAAGCTTTTCTTTTACGGGTCTTCTTTCCATGGAATGTTTGCCGTGCTCCATTCAGTGAATAATGAGCCTGGTTCCTCAGCACTGTTCTCATTCTGGCAGTCCACCTTTGGTTATCTTCTCCAGTTTTTTCAGTTGTTACAGCATTTTTTCTAGGGAGTGTTATTTGAAAACACCGCTGTCTGTGCCAAACCCTGTGTAAGCATTTTGTGCTATTATCCAAAGGTTGTTTAAACCCTCTGTGCTTCTTCCCTTCTATGTGAGATAGGACTAATAAGCATGTCCACCCCATAAAGATGATGTGAGAATTAAATGAAAGTGTGTGGAACTTAGATAATAATGCTCAGCATGTGATCAGCCCTTAATAAGTGTTTGCTACTGCTATTATTTTTAATCAAGAAATTATAAGACCCACTTTTTAATTTACACCAACCACAAAACACCCTAGGAGATACTTTCTTTTTTTCTTTCTTGTCTTTTAACTTTTTATTTCTTGGAAGAATAATTGAGGAGTCCCACCCATGCATTCTGGCTTCTTAAATATTAATACAGTGACTAACTTTACTGACTTATTTGCTTTGCCATTTTACTTTAGAAACTGCTTTTTAGAGACAAGGAAGTTTGCTGTTTTTTGTCTTTCACAGAATTCCTAGAGTGAAAGAATGTGAGGAATGGTATTTTAAGTAGTTCGAACTGTTCATACAAATTTTATAAGATAAGGATCATGGTGAGATGTTTTTAAATTAAACAGGTAGGGTCTCTAGGATTGTAGATTTCTAATAAAGAAAAAAAACTGTAGATCAAAGAAGTATCTCATCATCTGACTCAGTCTGACCAGTAGCCACCCCTCACTCCACCTGGGGTGCTAGTTTATCCTCAGCCTCTTCTTATTGGGACCTCCATCCTTTCACTGGAGCCTCATTCCAACTTTTCCTCTCCTCTGTGAGCCCCTTGAATGTCAAGGTTGAGGGCTTGTTGGCACCATGCTTTCTTCTCCTGTTTAATGTCCAACATAGTCTCCCTGCAGCAGGGAGCAGGTTGCAGTCTCACTGTCTCTAAGTTCTCTGCTTGATATCTCTGTTTTCCTCCAGTTCCCTGACCTGCTCCCTCATCTTGGCCAAACCCCTCACTGCCAGTCAGCTTATCCTTATAACACAACTTTTTCACAAGATGTGTGCTTTCAGTCCATCCACAGCTCTTCTGGATATTTGGATTTGTGATAAATGAGTTCATGTGTTTATGTGTTTAGGGGAAGTCAATGCAAGACAGAAGTAGCAAGTGCCAAGGCCCCAAGGCAGGAGCGTGTGTCTGTTGAATTTAGGGAATAGCAAGAAGATGGTGTGCTTGGAATAGACAGGGGAAAGGGGAGAGCCGTGGGAGACACTATTATGGAAATGGTAGTGGGATCAGATCATGTAGCATCTTGGCAGCCACTGACTGTTAGTTACCAGATCTGCACTGGCAAGAAAGACTTGGACATAGGTCAGCTTCTAACTTAGTGTGTGCAGGAATGTTCTTTCTCTTGATTGGGTTGCTAAGCTTAGAACTGTCTTTTCAGGGGTAGCTGCATTTCTTGATTACTTAATGTCTACAATAGTAGAGCTCTTAAAAATGGTATTTTTAACATTGGCCTGTGCCCAGCCTGGGGTATGTAAGTCCAGTATTCACTTTTAACAAATCAGCTTCAGAAATGTATGAGTATTTATCAGAATGTGTAAAACACATAATTGGGAAGTATTTAAAATGACCTTGTTTTACTACTGGTCAGACTTTAATAAATTGAGCAAATAATATTTGAAAAGTTAATATATAAAGACATTTCATTGAATTTTAAAATATTTATTATCATTTTTAACAATTTGAATCTTGTATAAGTGTGCAGATCAGTCACATCAAGTACATTCAGATTGCTGTGTAGCCATTACCACCATCGTCTCTAGAACTTCTTTCATTTTGTAAAACTGAAACTTTACTCATTTAATAACTCCTCATTTCCTCCTCTTCCCAACTTCTAGCAGCCACCCTTCTACTTATGTCTCGGGGGATGTGACTCTTCTAGGTACATCAAATAAGTGAAATCCTTATAGAGTTTGTGCTTTATCTCACTTAGCTGGCTTATTTCAGTTAGCATAGTATTCTCAAGGTTAATCTATGTTGTAGAATATATCAGAATTTCCTTTCTTTTTAAGTCTGAATAATATTCCATTATTTGTATATGATATTTTTCTTACTCATTCACCTATAGATGGACACTTGGGTTGCTTCTACCTTTCAGTTATTGTGAATGATGTTTCTATGAATGTGGTTGTACAAATATATATTCATGACCATGCTTTGAATTCTTTTGGGTCTATATCCAGAAATGGAATTGGTGGATCATATAATAATTTTATTTTTAATTTTTTGAGGAACTTCCATACTGTTCTCCAGTAGTAGATAAAATATTATATATTGCTGCCAACAGTGCATGCTCAAGGGTTTAAAATTCTTCACAGTTTCTCTAATTTCTCCTTGCCAACACTTATTTTCTTTTTTGTTTTTTTTTATAGTAGCCATCTTAATGGGTGTGAGGTGGTATCTCATTGTATTGTAGTTTTTATTTGCATTTCCCTAATGATTAGTGGTGTTAAGCATCTGTACATGTGCTTATGGGCCCTTTGTATATATGTCTTTGGAGAAATTTTTATTCAAGTTCTTTGTCGAGTTTTAATCATGTTTTTTATTTTCTTGTTGTTATGTTTTAAAGGCTCTCTATGTATTCAATCCCTTACCAGATACGAAACTTTCAAATAATTTCTCTTATTCTTTGGGTTGCCATTTTACTCTAATGATAATATACTCTGATGAACAAAAGTTTTTAACTTTGTTGATGTCCAATCATGCTATTCTTTTTGTTGTCTGTGCTTGTGGTGTCATTTCTTTTTCAAAAAATTGCCAAATCCAGTGTCATGAACTTTTCCCCTGTTTTCTTATGCACTTAATATTGTGTTTATTTTTTACAGGGTTGAGCTTTGGAGAGAACCAAGCAAATCCTTGGGCATCAGCATTGTTGGTGGACGAGGGATGGGGAGTCGCCTAAGCAACGGTGAAGTGATGAGGGGCATTTTCATCAAGCATGTTCTGGAAGATAGTCCAGCTGGGAAAAATGGAACCTTGAAACCTGGAGATAGAATAGTAGAGGTACCCTCCACTGAGCTTTCTGCGCTAACACTCTTTACCTGTTGCATCCTCTTTACCAAGGGAATCAGCATCTTTACATTGGTTGCTCAACTGAACATTAGAGTAAAATGTGTTTGTGGTTAAAGCATTTAGATTTTTCTTTTTCTTATTTTTAAAATTTATTTAATCTTTACCCCAGGACATGCTCACTGATTTTAGAGAGAGGAAGGGGAGAGGGATGAGAGAAAAAACATCAATGTGAGAGAGAAACTTGGATCAGTTGTCTCTTGTAAGCGCCCCTACCAGGAATCGAACCCGCAACCATTTAGTGTATGGGATAACCCTCCAACCAGCTTAGCCACCTGGCCAGGGCAAAGCATTTCTTATTTGTTTCTTTTCATCCATAATTGTTGTCTTTAGTATATGCTGACAGATTATATATCTTGATGTTTGAGAGTGTTACCAACCATTTTTAAAAACATTGGCCCTGAGAGAAAATAATTAAGTTCTTGTTAAAAGAGCAAAGCAAATTTCTTGGGGAAATAATTTTTTAACAGTATATATTCACATGCAAAATATGTCCATCATAATTAAGTTGAAATTGAGATTTAATTTCAAAAATATAGTTATCATTTCATTGTAAACTTTGTTGAATGAGATATTTTTTCAAATGAGGCTTTTTTATAAAATCTCTTATGCTAAGGCCCTGATTTCCTTTCATTTAAATGCCCCCGGCCCCAGACCAGACTTGGGTTTTTCTTCTCCTCAGTGCTGTACCCATTCATCACTCAAGGCTGCGTGTTTGCCACACATTTGTGTACACGCGTGCACTTGGTATATATGAGAGAAAAGCATTTGGTCAAATTGTACCTAATTCCTTAATTCAAAGCAAAATTTAATGGTTTCAATAGACTCTTCCCTCAGGAGTCACTCACTCATTTACTTAACAAGTATCCCTGGAACAGCTGTTGCATTCCAGGTGCTCCCGCGGGCTCTGGGCGTCCCACAGGGAAGGAGGCGTCATGCCTGCCTGTCAAGTGGTACAGACTTGACGAGCAGGTCACTTCAGAGCACTGTGATAAATTATTTGATCATGATAAGCATAGTGTTACCATACTTAAGAGAGTAAAGAGATACCTTAATCAGATTTTCTGAGTTGTCAGGATTTATAGATTAAAATAGATAGCTTCCAAATAGAAACTCATTGCTTTATTACTATGAAATTTGCTTGGTTCTCTCCAAAGTTCACCTCTGCAAAAAATAAATACAATGTTAAACTATATAATTTTAAATATAATGGGGACTTACACATAGCAAGCCCCCCGTTATATTTACTTTATACAAGTGATTATCTCTCACTTTCTAAAATCATAGAACTTATACATTAAAATGCCTTAATTGTTTAGAAGAAGGTTATAATTTAGCCATTATTTTAAAATTAGCATTTTGGGGATTGAGTGATTGATGGATTGATGATTGCTGAGGGCTGAAGAAGGAAGAAGATTGAGACTTGAGAGAAAGCAAGGGCCGAGTATGTTTTATTTTCCCTCTGACAACTTACAAGGAAGAATGGTGGGCTTTTTTTCTCTTCCTGCATACTTACCTTTCTTTAGATGGAATCTAGCCCCCTTTGAAAGAACTCTACCTAAAATTTCCATTTTAGATGATCACAAGGCAGTTTATTTTATGGGTACTTAAGTATTAAGTACCTTTGACGTAAGTAGAAAAAGTAAGAAATGTTTATGATTATTTATGAAAAGGATTGATCATATTCTTCGCCAAAATATTGTTTAATGTCTTAAGAATATTAAAACAATCCTATCCAATTGAAAATGATTTTTTTGTGGTAAAGTACTGTATGCTGTTTAGCAGTGGTTTGCTGAGTGTTGTTATGTGAGGGGGATTTTCTCGTAAATAAGGAAGTCTTAGGCCTCTGTAATCCTGGGGATTCTATGACATTTCTGCTAAGAGTTTCTGAAAATGTATATAGACTAGACTTGCAAATGATTTTATTCTATGTATAGAGTTTTTTGGATGTGAGCAAAGATATTTAATGTTCAGTTAAATTTTACCACTAATGATATATATAGTACATATGAATACTAACTTTTAGTCTACAAAAGTTAGAAGTCATTTTTAAAATGCACTGAAAGAGATGTTAAGTATCCCCTAAGTATCAGCCTGAGGGAGTTTTTCAATTACATGTATATACTTATGTATATACTTTTTTAAAGATGAGGATGTTCTATGCAGAGATCTAAGAGTTTTCCAGAATTGGGCCCCCTCCAATTTTGTTATTTTGTTGTATATACCATATTGCAGTCATTGGAAATGATAAAATGATATAGTATCCTACAGTTTTCTGACAGGATTAGCATTTGGCCTTTCAAACTATTTTCCTTCCTATCCATGTAGTGCATCAGCTCAGCTGCTCATCACGGAGGCAAGCCATGCTGAATAAAAGGTTACAAAATAACTTTTATTTCCAAGCTACTTATATAAGAATTACTAACAAGTAAGCACAATTTCTTGGCTTCCTGCTCCTGTCATGTCTGCTGCAAAGATTCTTTGCAAAACTAACCTTACCATAACCTGTTCTTTCTGAACATCAGAATTTTGTTTTCAACCTCAAGCTTCCCTATCCAGAGAAAACTGCACAGTGCCATCACCCACCCACTTCCCAAAGCACTCTTAATGAATTGGAAAAAAACATTTCTACAATGACTTTCATGATGAAGACAGTGCTACTAGGCAGTTCCCTTACATTATTTAATTATGCAGATTTATTAAAGGAGCAGCCAAGCAGTGTAAGGGAAGCAGAAGCAGAGCCTTCATTCTAATTTATCATTTCAGTTGATGACTAGAGACAGAAATCAGTGTCCAAAACAAGGGACCACAGTCTGCCGACCAGATTAAAAGTTCTAAAGCCTCACATACAGTCTCAATTATTTTTGATTCTGAAACTGATTTTCCAGGAGCCTCCTCCAAGGATCTTCAGAACTCCAGATCCACAAATTGTTCTGTTGTTCTATAGCTTCTTGAAATGTTAAGCTGAGGCCTTCCATTGCAGGTGGATGGCATGGACCTCAGAGATGCAAGCCACGAACAAGCTGTGGAAGCCATTCGGAAAGCAGGCAACCCCGTAGTCTTTATGGTACAGAGCATTATAAACAGACCAAGGGTAAGCAAACACAGAGGGCAAGGTAGGCATGTCCAAACAGTGTTCAACTTGGAATCTAATGGATCAAGGGCCAAGTTGTCTCTAAATGCAAAGATACTGAGTCTTGGAATCTCAGGAGACTTGTTAAAAGTTTGTTTTGCTTGTTTTTCTTAATTGGGTTGTCCTGGAAATCCCTTCTACCATGTTTAATAAACACTTGAAGTTTATTTTAAATGCACAGAAGTAGGATTCATTGGTGGCCAATGATGGACAATTATTAATGTTCATTGTAGACATAAAGTATGTCAGTTGTTAAGAGAAATGTGGTGTAGTCTTTGAGGTTAATACTCTCTGAACTTCAGTGGAGTGAGTCCCTTAAAAGCCAGCGAGATGACATTTTCTTTATAAATTGATTTCCTTAGAATTTTCAGTTTATGAAATCCCATGATAACCAGTGAATGATCTTAATGTATTTATCTGTCCCACTGAACATTACATTTATAGATGGTGGATTTTGTTTAAGCCGTATGTCTCTATACGAGTTATTTCATAACTGCTGCTTCCCAGCTTCAGTCACTGTATAGCTTTACATTGCTGCATCGTCCCTGGTGGACAGAAACCTGCTAACCCATTTTACCATCAGCCATCACAGGTAAAATGGCTTCAAAATTATTTCTAAAAGTCTAAGGCATTTAGTGAATGTTGTGGAGGGAGAAGATACTAAGTGAGGCTTTGTGTATTTGATATGCCCTAATATTGCCAAAGATGAAAATTGTGCCAAGAATTAAAATTATTTTTCTATTCCTTCTTTATACCTCAGTAAAAAGGAAATATTTTAACGTGCAGCAGTTCTTAAATATATTTGGGCTGCATAGCCTTTAGAAAGTTCTTCAGAAACACACATGTTCACTAAAAAGTTTGCACAACATTGCCCGAGTTTCCCGAGTGTCCTGAAGCTTATAGAGAGGCTCACTTCCAGGTCGAAGCTGAGAATCCCTTACATGCGGATTCTCTTCGAGATACCTGCTTGTTAGCTTTGAGAGTTGGTTGTGTTTTAAAGGAAAAGGTCAGCATATGTGAGGGGAGTTAAAAGGATTACCTAAAATTTAAAATATATAATTTTATATAAAATGCATTTAACTTTTAAAATTAAGAATTTAAGGTAGTTTTCAGAATTTAAAATTAAAAATTTAATATGATGGTAGGAAAGTAGCAAACAGCTCTATAGATGAGACCAAAGTAATCGTCAAAATCCGTGTCGTTGAATAAAGTGACTAGATTTATCCTATTGGTCGTTCTTTTTGTTGTCCAGACCGGTGTGTGGCTCTGCTCTGAGTTTACTGTAAGAAATGAACTTAGTCGTTCGTAATGTAAGCATTTATCTTCACATCTGCAGTTCTTAATCATTCAGTTGTTTATTGTTAGGTAATAATTATTCATTCAGATGAGAAAATCTGCCAAATGGTGGGGCTGCATCATACCGCATTCTTTTCAAATGCTATTCAGTTTGTTTAAATAACTATAAATCTTTCTACATTTGTTTCCATTTGTTGTGTTAAACATAGACACAGCATGATAGTGTTGGTAAATGACTGTTTAAATTAAAGCTATTTTTTGTGTGGGTGGGTTTTACGTATTTCTTTTTTGTTTTATTTTTAATTTCAAACTTTTATATCATTTAGGATGATACTATAAACTGCTGAATAGCATTCTCAATACTACTTTTAAAAAAACTTAAACTACAAATATTTATTTCAGTGCCAGTCACATTTTCTAATGAGCTGGGAAGGTTTTTTTCATGCACCTGGAAAATATTCCTATTTTATTATCTGAGTTATAAAGATGCCTGATTTTGTACCAATTATTCCAGGATAAATGGTGCTCAAGTAAGGTTTCAGGACATGCCACCCCAAAGTATGGCATGCTGGATATTGAATATTTTAAGCTAAAGGAATTTGGGAAAAGACTAGCATGACTCTGACCTCCCCTTCTACACTGAAGCAGGTTGTAAGGTCCTCCTGTGAGAGGCGCCCTCCCTGTCCCTGGAGAAAAGATGGAGGGATGCTGAGAGGGAGCTGATTGGACAGACTGTGCTGAGTTCCCCCCGGTTCACTTCATATTCTTTTGTCTTGTGATACTTTCCACAACTATCAACTATTCATCCAGCCTAGTGTAACAACACACAGGTTTAACCATTTCTCCTAGTCTTTATTTCCTCATGAAGGTTCCATGTCACATGAAACTTAAATTAAATCAGTATGTACACTTTTCTCTTGTTAATCTGTTTCTTATTACAGAGATCCAACTGAGAACCTAAGATGGGTATAAGAAATTTTTTTCCTTCTCTACATATAAATTTTGCTTTAGAAAATTATAATTAATTTTGCATTTAATATGCGATATATTTTGTATTCAGTGATTTAGTTTCCTATGAAAATAAATTGAATCTACTATAATCTAAAGGAAAAAATCACAAATAACTAAGTTTCTTAATGGCAAATGTTTTGTTTGTCGACATAATAAAGCTTTAAGAAAATCTCATACATAGGCTCTTAGGCTGTTCAAGATCCAGAACTTCCCAGAGCTAGCCCTGATAATTTCACCAGTGTGACACTTTCCAGAACTCAGTCCGACTGCATCGTTGTAGGAAGGGCGGGCCCTATTAATATGGGCCAGAGAATGTTTTTGTCTTCCCTGTGCTTTTTCTTATTTAATAACATTCTATTTTTATCAGCCCTTGGAACTATAAACAGAAGTTTCATCATTGATTTTTTAATAAGAAATATAGTCTGTTTCTATAAATCTTTCTTTAATAATAGTGATCTACCACTTCCCTTGCTGTGTTCATTCTGTACTTTTATATTCTGTTCTCAGGGCCAAATTCTAATCCTATAAGAGCTGCAAATTAAAAGAAAAAATAGGAAGGGAGGAAGGCAGGCAAGCAAAAAACTAGAGCTCTCTTTAAATATTCTATTTCTTGACATTATGGTTTTATTTTATATTCTACAGAATTATAAAGGAAATGTAAAACCAAAACCTTCCTCATATGAGGATTAGAAATAATCTGTACCATTCGTAGCATTGACTTTTTTTTTCCCTAGGATATGTTTTTAATCTCTGCCTAGTCATTTCTTCCATCGTACTATATGGTCACATTCCTTGGCATTCGTCATCTTCTTTTTTGTAAAGCAGGAGTTGACATTTTAAACTGAAAAGCAGAGCAAATGTTGAGATGAACAGAAATGTCATTGTGCCCATTTCTTTTTTCTGTCTTCTCTCTGTAGGAAAAACATTGCAGAAGAGCAGATTGAAAGGGTAATGTGGCGTGAACTTCAGTGCAGGCATACTGAGTGAGGGTAGTTTTTGCAGAGTGCTCTCCCAGGCAGGGTGGTGTCACGTGACAGCCTCCCAATTCTCAATGCTTGCCAGTAGAGCTTTTTTATAGAGAGAAGTAACACAAACATTTAATTGGAGCCAAAATGAATTTTAAATGTCTGCATTTTCCCTTGAAAGATGTAGTCAATAAAAGAAAAAGATAGCAGGTATGAAGAAAAGGAGAATTTGTCGTGGTAAGGAAATTGCTTTTCTTTCCCTTAAACTATGAAAATGTTAAATTCTGTCTGGCAGTCATCCTGCCTTTAATAATAAGTACGTTCAAACCCAGCAGTCCTAGCTCCATGTGCCGCACACAGGCGAGCCCCAGCACCTATGAGAGACACTCTGGGGCAGGGCTTCAAGTGTCCTTCAAAGGCCCATAAATTCCCCAATATATAAGAATGTGGGAACTTTTATAGGGAATTTTAAATATATGTATATATAATATTTCTACTTCAAAAAGTGGGCAGAAATAGAAACATCACTGTACAGTGATTTGCTTTTTAAAAATTATTGATATCATTTTTATAACTGAAAAAATACTGACTTTAAGCAATCTTAATATCTAGTCAAAGTATGAAAATTTCCTTACCGGGAAACAAAATAAAAGGCTAATGAAGATTACCAGTGAATTAGCAGACAAGTGTTTAATTTGCATTCTGAAACAGATAAACCATTCTTTGTTTTACCAAAAAAAAAATAATATTTGCTTTTAAATGTACATTTTAAAAACTTTTTATTTTAGTTTGAAACATGTTTATTGATCTTCATAGAATATATATTAGTACATAAAGTAGACAAATACACATGCATCTGTCTGGTAGTGAAGATGCTTAGCGAGAATAAAAGAATTCAGGAACCCATCTGTCAGATGCATTTCCTGTGGGGTTGGTGGCCAGCTTTAGATAGAAGTGCAGATTCAGGTCACTAGAGGTAAACATTTTTTCAGACTGATGGTGTTGTTAATAGTAGATTTGACAATCTGACAGGATCTAGTTTTCTGCAGTTAACTGAAATCAGTAAGTACTTTGTTCTTAAAACTGAGTTGTCTGGAATACATTTCTTTGCGCTTAGCGCCTGTTATGTTTCTTTTTAGAAACCCCCCTTGCCTTCCTTGCCGCACAACCTTTACCCTAAGTTCAGCTTCAGCAGCACTAACCCATTTGCTGACTCTCTGCAGTTCAACGCTGACAAGGTTGGATAATGCCCATTGTCTTGCCATTGCCTTTTCAAATGTTTTGTTCTTTGTTACTATTGTGCCTTGTCCCAGTTCACTGTTTACTAAATTGGGGCAGGGAAAAAAAAAAAAAACTGTGTGTTTGGAGTGGGCATGTACATCCTTTCTTAAGTACATTTTCTTGCCAGAGAATATTCATTTTTGTAGCTGAATTTAGATGGTCCTTCCGAAGGGTAGGAGAGAATTGTGAGTGCAGTGCCTTTTCTGTGTTTTGGTGTGAGTTAAATGTTCTGATATTTAAGTTTTTGCAAGTTGCCAAATATATGAAATACGGTCACACATAACTTTTTAAAAACCTTGTAATGGTTTAAATCTGGAATAGACTGATGCAAGGTTGCCCTAAAATCCCCACTGTGAGTTAATCACAACACAGAAGGTCCTGTGTTTACAAGAGTCCCATGAATATTCATGCACCGTGTCCATGTGGGTGCCTGAGTCAGGAGCCATGGACCGCTGCTGCATGTGTGAACCTGTGCTTGGGTGTTCTCACATTCTGCTGGAATTATATGTCCGAAACTGAAACAAAAACTTACGAGAACTAATATACTATAATTTGATCATGAAAAGGAAGAAAGCTGTGAACAATTTCTTTCAGGAAGCATTTTATGAATATTCATCGGAATTTCATGTTATTGTAACGAAGAAAACTAAAGATAATGTATCTGAAGGAATATATTTTCTGTTACTATAGGAATTACAGAATTCGAGTAGAGTTATCCTCCGTTGTTCCCCAACTAACCCTTTTGCTCCCACACCATGTAAGGTTTGTCTGAATGAGAAGTTTCCATGAGTAAGTGGTGTGTTACAGTGTGCTGTGTGTGTACATCATACTGTATGCATACATGGCATGGCGTGATTTCAGGTGCACTTTACATTGTTGCCAGTGAACACTGAATGATCTTTGTTAAAGAGTTGTATTTTTATTAAAAAATTTTAACAAGTGTCAGCAACAAGCCAATTATGTAATCTCAGAATGAGTGGGGCAGTAAAATAGAACACCTAATTGCCTTCAGTAAATGTATTTAGACTTGTATGTGTTTTATAATTCATCAGCTATGTTAGGGCACCATTTTAGTTTGCTCACAGCCTAAGATCCTGAACAGTTTGTACGCCATAGGTTTTATTTGTTTGTTAAGGAAAATGCTTGCTCAGAGAAGTTACACAGCAAGTAATATCTAAAAATTTGTACCTATAAATTTATTAAAATTATGAGAAGTTTAAGTTAGATTTTGTTCTAATTTTTAAAAATGAAATGGGCTTACTTCATGCTTATTAACATTTTTTATTGTTATAGAAAAGTATTTTTTTTTATTTTAACCAGAAAAAGTTTAAATTACATACCCCTAACCTAGTATGTTCAATGAACCTTAGTATATCAAATGAGTTTTGTGTGTTCATTTCTCATTTGTACATTGTTAATTTGAAAGTTTTATGGCCCAGCATTTGGAAAGATAACAAGGGTGTAGTTTGTACTAGTAATTCCTGTCTGTCTGACCAGTGGTGTGTAAGCTGAACATTTTAATACAGTACATTCTGTAACTTGAAAATCTGTTGTCCCATAAGTCTCTATCATTCATCTTTCCTGTGCTTTGCCAGGAAAATAGTAAATCATGTTTATTATGATCATTGTGGGCTAATTTACAATCCTGAAGTGCTTTCTGAATCATCGAAGAAAGATTACACTCAGTGTCATATAGTTTTAGTATTTGGTACATTTTGTGGAATTCTAACTCTTGACACCACTTAATGATCCCCAAATATTTGTGCTTGCCTATCCTTTAGTGTGTTCTGTAAGAGGTTTTTTGTTTTTAATTCACGTTTTTTCCCAAATATACACACATCAAATAAAGTGTATTAGAGGTGTATTAGAGGGATTTTACGTAGAATGAAAGGTGAAATAAAGAAGGTAACAGAACATAGGCTCCAGGCCTCAGGGACACTGTCGTGCCAGGGTTAGAACTTCAGCTGGGTATCTCTGACTCTTGAACCAGGTGCAGTCTTACTGTGGAAATTGGAGGAGACAACCTGGTGTAATGGGAAGTGCATTAGAGTGGGTTAAGAATTCAACAAAAAGAATGTACCATTTTGTGATTTTGAACAAAATCTTTGACTTTTCATGGCTTGGCTTATTAATCTGCAAAGTGAACTCAGTGACCTAAGGTCCTTTTAAATTCTAATATTCAGTATGATGCTCTATAACTCAATGAAGCCAAGTCCTTGTTTGGATTAGGACCTGTGACAGCAAGTATACCATACTTTGGGTTCACATGAAATACTCTCCCATGTTTCTCCTTTACCTTGCAAGCTACCTTGGCAAGGGAACAATGGTGTTGTCCCTTAAAACGAGCCCCTCAGATCCAAGTGTGTGTGCTCTCTGCTAACAAGCTAGCTCCCTGGAAGATGAACGTGCATGTGTGATGTTCGTTTTCGTGGATTTGTTGACACAGTCATTGGAGAGAGGATTCAGGTAGCAATAAAAAATTATTTATGTACAGTCTCACTAGCAAGCTTTGAACATCTTTGGTTGTTTGATTACTGTCTTTATTTTTTTCTAGTTTCTTGGAAACCTTTTCTAGACCCCTCCCAAATCTTGCCCAGATCCCTGGACATTGATGATAAACTGTGAATGAAATTTTCCAAAGGGGGAAGTTTGTAAAATTTCTTAAGTTATTTAAGCCTTAAAATTGAATAGTTCATCACCTTAAAATACTAAATAATAATGTAATGAATTGTTCTATGAACATCCCACTTCGTTTTTGTAAACTTTACCTGAATCCTGTCTACCATTCTATTTATATGTGTATTTATATTTCCTATTATTTATGTGTCAGATATATCAAAGCCAGTTTTCTTTTTTGTTTTAGACATTATTCTCTTATTTTCCTTAACTTTTTTTCCCTTAAGCTGCACATACCCACTGCATTCCTCCTGTTCCCACAGGCACCCAGTCAGTCTGAAACAGAGCCAGAAAAGGCTCCTTTGTGCAGTGTGCCTCCACCCCCTCCTTCAGCATTTGCAGAAATGAGCAGTGACCAGGCCCCATCATCTGCGAGCAAAGTCTCAGAAGTGGACACAGAGGATGAGTTTGGGTATAGCTGGAGTAAGTTGCTGTTTTGTAATGCATTTAATTGTAAGAGGTATTAAAAGAGCTCTGAGGTTCTCAAGGCTTATGCCCTAAATGAAAAGGGATGTTTCAGCTTTAGTTATAAATACTGCAATTTTGTGTGGGGGCAAAATACTGTTTTTTTTTTCTTGAATATAGCAAGAGTTCCTAAGACATGAAGTCATATTCCTCCTTTTATTCAAGTCCACATTTATGTTAAAGCATCCTTGGCCATTATATGAGAATTAGAAGGGACAGGGTGCTCTCTCAGAAGCTGTTACTGGACCAATGACCTTGTGGTCTTCAACAAGTCATCGCCCCTCTCTAGGCCTCGGATTCCTCCAATTGTTGTTGATACTGTGCCTTGAAATTTGCTGCTTTCTCTACTAGGTAGTACAATTGGTAATGTAGTACAATTGTTGAGATAAAAACTTGGGGCATTTGAGAAATTGTTTAACCACCTCTACATTTTAGCTTCATGGTTTATTCCTCTTTTTAAAGTGCAGTTTTTATCTCCAGTTGCTCACTGTAAATTAGATAATATCTCAGGAGTGCTGAGCATAACTCCTGATGCACAGGAAACATTCAAAGGCAGCAGCTGTTTTTAGGATGATTGAGGT
>CM052540.1:54492885-54521176 GCA_028533065.1 Trachops cirrhosus | reverse complement strand
AAAAAACATGTATAGTAAAAGGACAGCAAACTCACAATTATTAACAACCACACCTGAAACAAAAACAAAGTAAGCAAACAACTAGAACAGGAACAGAACCACAGAAATGGAGATCACATGGAGGGTTATCAACAGAGGAGTGGGAGTAGCAGAGAGGGGGGGAAAGGTACAGAGCATAAGTAGCGTAGACGGTAGGTAGAAAATAGACGGGGAGGGCAAGAATAATATGGGGAATATAGAAGCTAAAGAACTTATGACACATGGACATGAACTAAAGTGGGGGAATGTGGGTGGGAGAGGGTGTGCAGGGGGGAGGAGAATGAAGCAGGGTAATGGGACAACTGTAATAGCATAATCAATAAAATATATTAAAAATATAATAGGGCAGAAAATTTTTAAAAAGAGCCCATGGAGATTATTTTAAGAATCCATCCCTTCTTGTCTTTGCTTACATTGGAATGTCCTTCTGCTTTTTTTTTAGTTTAGTTTAAATAAATCCCACATGACTGAAGACCTAGCATGATCTTACTTCTGTTTATTTTGAAATATTTCTTCAATATTCTGGCTTATGTAATGCTTATTATTGATGTCATTTACTTGTCATTTAACCATGCATGGCCCAAGAGTGTCTCTGTTATGCTAAACTTCCATGTGGGTATATTTTCTACACATCTAAATTGCATTTTGAGAGAAGTAACTCTTAAACTCTCTCTTCCATTACCTTATATAGTATGGTGCACCATAGTTCATACTAAGCATTCGTGAGGGAAGAGTGACGACCGCTTACACAGAGTGTGTGTACAGGGGAAAGACGTCAAGACAGGAGAGTCGAGAAGGAGAGACTAGTTCTTGTACTGTTCAAAATGGGAGCTAATGTGACAGGTCATTCTGAGTTGTTTTGACTCCTTAGAAACTCTCTTGACAGGTTGATTATCTTCCTTTTTCTTTTAATTCTTTTTTAAGTGGGAAACTAGAGTGTAAACAAAAAGTTCATAATGTATATGTACTCATAAATGAACACTCAGTGGCTGACTGAAATGCTAGTTCAATTTGAGACAAATATCTTTGGTTAAAGATTTATCTTTAGCTCATTTTGCTGTAGGAAAGTACATATGCATAAAAGCAAGTAACAAACTTACATGACTGCCAGAGATATGTTTCATATCCATTCAATTTTATATGGTGAAAGTCTTGAAATACAATTAAAAGTTTTTCTTCTTCTGAATCTAGGATATCTTCCAACTGTAGAGTAGTTCTCCTGATAATGGGATAGCATGTTTAGTTTAGTTTGACTTGTAATTCCTGTTTACTCATTTTTAGCTCTTTAATTATACAACTGTTCCTTTATAAATATATTTCCTTAATTTGTTTCACATTCCCTTTAGGGTGGTGTTTTTATAACTAGCTCAAAACAATGTTTCTCAGATCTTTTTTCATTAAGAACTAAATGTGCTGTGGCAGAAGCAGGGTGGAAAGTGGAGCCGCTAGAAGAGAAATTGCACACTCTCACCCTGTCTTCCTCACTTCTATGTCCTCCTGCCTTGGTATCAATCAGTTGTCTGGAGATGTGTACATACTTGTTTCGTAATATTCTAAGTGGGGCTGGGGCATATTTATACATGTAAATGTGTAGTGTATTGTTTCTTTTGTGACTCTGCCTATTGCAAATAACAAAAAAACATACTCCTCACTCCTAAAGAAGGGCATTTACAGGCTCCAGGCGGTTGATATTCTGGTGCAGCAGGGTCGTCAGAACCAGTCCTTTGCTCTCCCCGCATAGCCATCCACCGTGTCAGCCAGATCCCAAGGCAGGTCTTCCTCATGGTTTTAGAATGGTTGTGAACCATAGTTGGGCTCAGGTGCTACTTCTTTCACATATAATTGGGGGTCGAGGGAGAGTGTGCCCCAAAATTCTGAGCTAAAGTCCTGAAATGCATCCTAACTGAACCAGTTCAGATCATATACCTTCTCCTGAGCTAAGAGTATTGCTGTGAAATAACATTGTACAGTTGACTCCATCCTTGGAGCTATTTATCTATTGCTGCATAACAAATTACCTCAAAACTAGCTACTTAAAACAATGGACATTTATTATTCTCACAGTTTCTGCAAGTCATGAATTTGAGAGCAGTTTAGCTGGGTGGTCTGGTTCAGACTGTCTTGTACAGTCACCAGCAAACTCCCAGCAAGGGCTGCAAGTCGCCTGAAGGCTTGACTGGGGCTGGAGGGTCCACATCCAGTCACGATTGTTACTCTGATGGCTCTTGGCAAGAGGCTGTATCTCCTCCTCATGGGGCTGCTGGAGTGTCCTTATGACATGGCAGCGGCTTTTCTCTGAGTGAGTGATCCAAGAGAGGGATCAAGAAGGAGGTTCTTAGGCCCTTTTTGACTTCATTGTGAAGTGGTACATTATCATTTCTGCTTTACTGTATGTATTGCAATTAAGTTGCCAAGTCCAGCTCACACTCAGGAATCCCTTCTTGAAGCGAAGAATATCAAAGGGTTTGTGAACATGTTTGAACACCACCACTAAACACATAGGCAAAGAGACAGAGGGGGGCGTATGTATGTTGTTTGAGGCAGCAGGGGAAAGGGGACTGGATATTCTACTGAAAACCTGTGAGTTTGTGTAAGGCAGTAAGATGAGAATGAACTTTAAGTAAACAACCAGCTGATGCCCACTGAATACACTTAAGTGAATAGACAATAATAGAATCAGATCTGACTTGAGTACATACAATCATTTTAGATATAGAGTATTACTTATTCAAACAAATGTATCTTTGTAATAATAGGAAAGACCTTTAGTGTGGAAACTCCCAAATAGAGATTAACTAAATTACTAACATTTAGCATTGGCATTGGGATTATGTCAGTGTGGTAGAACCTTGACCTTCCTATTTATTAAGCCTGATTCTTTGACTGCTAGATCAGATTTCAGGGTTTGAAAATACTGGCATGTTTAAAGAATTTATCTGGAGTAAATTTGAGTATATCCTGTAGCGTTATTAGTGGGAGGAATGTATGTATAATAACACTTGTATAATGCATCAACTTTTCAAGCCCTTTCTTATTATATTTGATCCTCACAGCCACCTTGCTATTGGGCAAGTATTACTATTCCTTTTTTGGCTTGTCTTTCGAAAAGATAATTGAAGTTTAGAGATTTAAGTGGCATGTCCAAATTTCTACAGCTGGGCAGGAAGTAGATTAAAACCAAGCTCTGTTCACCCTAAAAGTGCAGCTTTGTCTCATACACATGACTCCCTGCCTGGGAAGAGAGCGGTGGGCGAGAGATGCACAGTGAGAGTCTGAAAGTCATCAGGCAATAATAGTCTGCCTCAGAAAAGCCAGCATTGGCACTCTTTACAATGTTGGTGAAGCCTCCGCTGGGTGTCTCAGTCGTGACCCGAAACGCCCGACGGCGAGCTTTGGCTGCCGTGTCAGCTTTCCAGAGGAAACATTCAGAGGCTCCCTTCTATCTTATTGCTTCATATTTCCCTGGGTGGAGACTGTAGTAGAAGAGGATCCCAGCTCAAACCAGAACAAAAGTGTTCAAAACCCTATTTAATTTTATGAACATAAATATTAAAGAAAGGTAAAAGCTAGTATTATTGAACATTTGGTTTTGATAAAAGCAAACGTAGAAAGTGCAAAGTAGATGCCGCTGCCTAGCCTTGCCAGGTTTCCAGTGCATGTCTTTGGGCTCAGGGTTGAGAGTCTTCTCATTCTGCACCCCATCAAAACACAAATCCCTGGAGAAACTACTGAGCCCCAGAAAGGACAGATCATACAGCAGTCATTGCAGTCTAGCTGCTAAAGAAAGAGAGGTGCAGAGTGGGGGAGTAGCCCATGTCGGTGGTTATTTCTAAGCTCAGGCCAGAAAGAGAAAGCAGGGTGTTACTTTGGTTTTGACTGAGTTAGCGAGTTATACCCAATTAAATTCTCAAACATTGTATGTTCATTGAATTATTGAATGCTTTTTTGTTTGCAGGATATTTTGCTAAAGGTACTAGAGATATGTTGTTGGATATATATGCTAACGATATTAAAGGTAGTAGGCATATGGGAGGAATGAAAATATAGGGTGGGGCAAAAGTAGGTTTGCAGTTATGAGTACGCAAAACACGGTTTATTCTTATATTATTATTATTGTATTATTTTCCATATGAACAACTATAAACCCACTTTTGCTCCACCATGTATTTGAATATTTGATAGAGAATAATTTATTCCTATTTTAAAAATGTGAAAGTTTGCATAAGAAAAAAAGAGATTTCTAATAGAGGACATTAGAACAGTTTAAATTTCTTTCTTAGTCCCTGGGAAGAAGATGACATTCAGAACTTAGGGCCATATTTCCATTTGGATAAATTTAGTGTTTCAAATTTTCTGCCTGGTCTTGTTTTTATTTCTCTAGGATCAAGGGGGTTTGGGCATTGCTATCAGTGAGGAGGATACACTCAGCGGAGTCATCATAAAGAGTTTAACAGAGCATGGGGTAGCAGCGAAGGTGAGGCTTTGACTTTCTCATGTCCGACTGTGGTGGAGACCGAAGTTACTTCTGCAAAATCACTCAAATCTTCCATGTTTCTATTTAGGATGGACGGCTCCAAGTTGGAGATCAAATCTTGGCTATAGATGATGAAGTTGTTGTTGGCTATCCTGTTGAAAAGGTACTTTTTCTTTAAAAAAAAAAAAAGAGCAAATGGTGCTGGTGAAGCTGCCCTTGATCGTGGCTGACGTGTGTCTGTGTGTGTGTGTCTGCATAGCTGGGCCCACTGTGTAGCGGTATCACACAGACACCCTACAGAAGAGAGGAGGTTATTTGGAAGTTCTTCAATTTTTATTATGTATTTTCCTGTCAAGGCAATGTTGAGCTATTTTCTGTTATCTGGTAAATTTGGTATTCAGTGGACATTTATATAAATACCATTTCCTATCATTTCCATTTTCCCTTAGGAAAAGTATAAACTTCTAAACAAGGGCCAACTTAGTTTTAAGACCAAAGGAATATTTTTATGAATGTTTGTTCCCATAACTGACTAGCCACTGTATATATTGCTTGATAAACAGAGTTTAGTACTCAGCCACTAAGTGAAGTAAAGCCAGTTAAAGTTAGTTCAAAAAAATGTATAACTGTAATTGGAGTTAACAGTTATTTGTGCCTGAGTTTCTTCCTCCTCAAAAGTGTTCATAATCCTTAGAAACCTCACTCGAGGACTCTGATACAGAAGTGCCAGGGAAAGCACTACGTTTCTCTCAAGATTTGTTGTGCAAATGTCTCCATTTCTACACTGGCCAGCAAGAAGCTTACACTGATTTTTTTCATTCTGTTTTAATTATTATATACATTGATCCTTTAAATCAAATGTCTATATTCTAACTTTCTGGTTGGCTTGACTCTTCTGTTGCATAGTTTTCCTTACTCTACTTTTAACATAAGGGTTTCTGTTTTATTAAAAGTGTTTGTGTAAGCCACTTCAGGTTCTCTGTAGAATCAGGATGTGGGTAAAATGCCCCATGTATATTCTAAGGTTTAGTGATCCAAAGAAATGGATGAAACTAATTGAAAACATAAAAACTTGAAATCTGTACATATACTTGTATAAGGAAGATGAGTGAGAACTAGACTTGCAAATAGAAGTTAACTATGGCCTTAATCAGTATTAGGCAAGTAGAGAAACTAGCAAGAAAGTATGACCATTCTATCTTGACCCCTCAAGTCTTGACAAGGAAAGGATTTGCCTCTGACTTCTCTCTCAATTGTACAGTTTTAGATTCCAACTATAATAGTGGCTTATTTGCGTAAGTGTACTAATTTGCCTTTGAATATTGTTTCCTCTCCACACCCACCCCCTGCCAGTTTATTAGCCTTTTGAAAACAGCAAAGACAACAGTGAAACTTACCATCCGTTCTGAGAATCCAGATTCCCAGACTCTTGCTTCAGCAGCTGGTACAACCAATGAAGAAAAAAAGAACAGCCCCCAGCCTGCAGTGGTCCCACGAGCTGGCTCCCCGGAACCAGAGCCCATCCGAGGTGAGTCCTGCATGCCCAGTGCACTGAGACCGGGCAGCAGGTCTTCATCTGGGAGCTACCTCCTGCCTGGAGCTCAGTGTTTAAAAGACCACAGTCCGGAAACTCGGTACCTTGATTCCAGGTATCCAACTGATGATTTAAAAACACTTTGCACATTTCTTTTTTAACACTGAGCAAGTAATTTAACTATGTTCAGATGTAGTAGAAAATGGGTACAATAACACCACTTCACCAGTGGAATCAGCAGGTGCCTGGTACTACAAGAAACTCTTAAAAGTGCTAGTCCTTGTAGTAAGTGTTTGTGGTAGATCTGATCCCATCATTGGGATGTAACAGTAGGTCTTGTCAAATGAAAGGGTTTTATGTGGTCCATGGGACAACACTCTTTCATATCATTTCAATGCCACTGTAGTATGTAGAGACACAAATTATTACTTCCAGTTATTTTTTAAGAAAAATTGCACTAATATTTAATAAAACAATAAATTTCAAGCTTTGCAGCATTGAAGAAAAGTACTTAAACACATTAACTTTTTCTGAATTGGGGAAAGATCTCTTTTGGTAACATTCAGTTATTTTGACAGGTTTTTTAAGGAAACAGCAGTTAAAACATTTGTAATATAGTTGGACAAACAGTCTTAAAGTAACACATATCTGATTAAAGTGATTATTTAGAAAGAATGGATAGTTCACTGAATTGTTAAAAAATTTTCATGGAAATTTTCTCATTTTTAATTTTATATTGATCCCTAAATAGCATTGTCTATCAAAATATGAAAAGCTAAACAAAAATGTAACATAAAAGAAAATATCTTACACCTATTTTAACCACTTCAGGAGCAAGAAACTAGTCTGTCTCTGATTTCCTAAAAAGAGAGCATCTTGTCTAAAGCTACTTTACCAAGTGTCCCAGCTTGCTCAAAATGTGCTGTTTGCTTTATGCTCTTTGGCATATCATAAATCATAGGATATGAAGACTGTAATAAAATGAGATGTGAACTTGTATTAGCCTTGGTTTTTCATACTCTATTCTGATTGCTTCAATTCTGAGCATATGTGTACCAATATGTATCATATGAGTTTATAAGACATCATGTAAGATACAGGAAAGATACTGCAAGTGATCTCACTTGATTATAAACTCAGCTATTAAGTGCAGCTACATAATGCTCAGATTTGATCACATGAGAAGAGATGCTCTGCAATAGCAAGAAATGGAAAACAGAAACAGAGAAGCCCTGAGAGGCAGGCACCGTGACAAAATTGTTGCTATTCTGTGCGGTTCGTGGTCTTCCCTGACTGTTGTGGCGCCTGGCACGCATCTCACTCCTGTGCTTTACAGATCATGACTTCATAAGAAGTTTATTTGGCTCAGGTGAAATGTAGAATATCGGTGAAACTAGAGGTTTAGTTCAACTCTTCTGTTCTCATTCCTTTATACATATTATGTCTAGCAACTTTAAAAATACAGAAATAGTGCAAGAAATAATTTAACAGGTAATATTGTGCCTGCCACTCTAAATTAACAATGAGAATTTAATCATATTTGTTTGATAGTTTAATCACTAGAAGATTAAGGTGAGTTTGAAGTCTTTGTTCCAGTCTTGGGCCCATCTTTCTGCTTCATCTCCCAAAGGTGGCAGGTTTACTGTCTGTGCCTTCTAATCAATTTCATTGGTGTTTTGTTTCATTCTAACTTGTTTGTAGGTACAAGCAGGTCATCGACACCAGCAGTCTTTGCTTCTGACCCTGCCACCTGCCCTATTATTCCAGGCTGCGAGACAACGATTGAGATTTCCAAAGGGCGGACGGGGCTGGGCCTGAGCATCGTCGGGGGGTCCGACACACTGCTGGTGAGGGCACACCCGAGGTTGTCCTCCGGGGGCTTCCTCTCAGTCTGTTAAATGACAGAGAATGCCTTGCAAAAAATGTGCCATTCTTGTTATTTGAATTTGCAGAGCAAATATTTAACTGGATAGGTACATGTATTTTTATTTTGAGTAAGCCAATTATGACTCAATAACTTTCTGTTGTCTTGGGGTAGTCAACACACAATATAGTATACAGATGATGTATCATAGAAATGTACACCTGAAACCTGTATAATTTTATTAACCAGTGTCACCTCAATAAATTTAGTTTAAAAAAAGACAACAAACAGAAGATTCTGTTGTACAACTCATGATTGCAGTCTTTAGTTTCAGAATATTTCTATCAGTTCACTAGTCCTTGCTGTATTTTAATTTCTTTTTACTGACTTGATATGGTTGGGTTAGACTCATATTGAGAGGAGTCTGTGGATAATTTGTAGGCAAATTTTCTAAATGTCAAATGTACTTTGTAATTTCATATGTGATATGAAAGATGATGTGTATCCATAATATATGTGTGTAATTTATATATTTTATAATTTTTAAGCCTCCCTACCATTAGAAAGAAGTACAAGCTCCTGTGAGCCTTTTTAGCAAAAATTATATTGTTATATTTCTCTTTGAATTTTGATGTGTCTCATATATGAATCCAGTGAGTGTATGACCCTTATCACTGTAAAAGTGCAGTGTTTTCTGGCTTCATTTCTGCTCATCATTCCTACGGAAAATGGAATAAAGTATGCATATGATTTGTCTGGGTCCTTAGGGTGCCATTATTATCCATGAAGTTTATGAAGAAGGAGCAGCATGTAAAGATGGAAGACTCTGGGCCGGCGATCAGATTTTAGAGGTACAAATGCTGTGTGCTTGACCTTTACAGTTAGCAAAGAAAAGGCTGCTCTGGGCAGGGGGTCTTACTGTGTTTGTTTCTGTTTTCCTCCCTCCCTCCCACCCTTCTGCCTTCTTTCTTCCCTGTCCTGAACCCACCTCGTCCTGTTTTCCCTGTCCTTAACCCACCTGGTCCTGTGTCCCGTTTCCACACAGGTGAATGGAATTGACTTGAGAAAGGCCACACACGATGAAGCGATAAATGTCCTGAGACAGACACCACAAAGAGTACGCCTGACACTCTACAGAGACGAGGCCCCATACAAAGAGGAGGACGTGTGTGACACCCTCACTGTTGAGCTGCAGAAGAAACCTGGGAAAGGCCTGGGGTTAAGCATTGTTGGTAAAAGGTAAGACCAAAAAGGGCAAGTCCAGTGACCTATTAGAAATGATTGAATTTAAGGTCTTTTAAAGAGTCCTAGCTGTAGTAGACTCTTTATCAACAGCTAGTGTTCTGTAAGTAGCTATTGTCAGCCCACTCAGTGTGAAACACCAGAAGACATTGGTTTTGAACTTTTTCAGTCAGTATTTTGAAGACACCAGACAAAAAGCCATTTGTTACTTCTGAGTACCTGTTGTGTGCCAGGAAAAATGTTAGGTTCTGGGGAGCAGAGTTAAGTGGTTCCCGACCTCCGAAAACTTACAGCTTGGTGAGAATTAAATATATTCTTGCAACAAAGGAACCTATTGATGAGTGACAGAAATGTATGTGGGGATCCACAGAAGCAGAGGAGAAATGGACCAAATAATCCTACTTAAGGGAAGTAGATTAGGAAAGCTTTAAAAAGAGGTGCCTAGGCTGAAGCTAAAAGGGATAAATGATGGTTTATGGAAGGGGGTGAAGGGCATTTCAGGGAGAAGGATCAGCTCGAACAGAGCATGTCATCGAAAGGGAACACTGTAAAGGCAGAGGCAGGGGTGGTAGTTTGGTGAATGTACGTAAATTCAGCACCAAACTTATTTAAATATGTATATGTATAGGAAATATTAACAAATATATAGTACAGCAAGTTCTAAACCTTTATTCTGAAGATGGGGAAGCAGCCCTGGCTGGTGTGGCTCACTGGATTGAATGTCTGCCTGGGAACCAAAGAGTTGCCAGTTCAATTCCCAGTCAGGGCACATGCCTGGGTTGCGGGCCAGGTCCCCAGTAGGGGGTGCATGAGAAGCAACCACACATTGATGTTTCTCTCCCTCTCTTTCTCCCTCCCTTTTCCTCCCTCTAAAAATAAGTAAAATAAAATCATTTAAAAAATAAATAAAGATGGGGAAGCAGACAATCAGATGGTGAAATGGCCTGAAGTTGCCACCTTGGCAAGAACAAATGATGCAATTTACCTTTCACTAAACATTGCTAATTACAGTTACCTTTGTGTCTCAGCAAGAAGTTGTTGGTTTATTTATAGTTTTTGAATGAAAGATTAGAACAAGATTAGTATTTGTTCATTATGCATAAATCTCTCTTGATTGGAAGTTAGACTTGTAATGATTTAAAATAAAAGCACAGCAAAGGCGGGTACTTAAGTTCTGGGCAATAAATGGTTTTAGCTTGAGATACACATTTGCTATTCACTTTCAATAATGTTAGTGATGTTGATGGTAATAGCAACATATTTTGATAGGTACAGGTCAATATGCATTTAAGACTTCATTGTGGTGTAGAAATAGCAATAGATTTAGCTCCCAAGGACTGACTCCTATATCTCATTTTTGCCATTTGGTAGCCATGTGATCCATACAATAAGTATAATAGAAGCCACTTCTGTTCACGGTATATAATTGTTAAATAAATATGCTTATGAAAAATATGTTTAATCTAGAAAATACTATAAGACATAAGCTATATTTTTTCAAGTTCATGTACCATTTGGTCCCCAGCAGTCATCACACTGTTGTCCATGTCCATGAGTTTTTCCTCTTTCATTCATTTCTTTTTTTGCTCAATTCTTCCAGTCTCCCACCCAGACCTCCCCTGCAACTGACATCTGTCAGCCTGCTCTCTATGTCTGAATTTGTCTCTGTTTTGCTTGTTAGTTCAGTTTGTTCATTAGATCCTACATAGGAGTGAGATCATATGGTATTTACCTTTGTTTGCCTGGCTTTTTTCACTTAGCATAATGTTCTCCAAGTCCATCCATGCTGTCCTGAAGGGTAAAACTTTCTTCTTTTTTACAATCAAATAGTATTCCATTGTGTAAAGGTACCACAGCTGTTTTGTCCAGTCATCTTCTAATAGACACTTGGGCTGCTTCCAAAATTTGGCTATTGTAAATAATGCTGCAGTGAACTTAGGGGTGCGTATATTCTTTGAAATTAGTGTTTCAGGTGCCTTTGGAGAAATTCCGAGAAGTGGAATCACTGGGTCATAAGGCAGTTTCCGTTTTTTAATGTTTTGAGGAACTCATATGTAGACATAAGCTATTATTTACCACAAAAATTAATTCTAATAATATTGCCCCAGTGTTGCTTTGAAAACAATAAAGCTTGTGAAGTCATAAAAATAGAGTAAATATTTTAGTTTAAAAAGTCACCTTTTTATTAAATAAATACTGCATTACAGTTGAGAAAAAGTAATAATGTTGAAAGTCAAAATCAAGTTCAAATTGTGTTTGCAGAAATGACAGTGGCGTATTTGTGTCAGACATTGTCAAAGGAGGAATTGCAGATGCTGACGGAAGACTGATGCAGGGAGACCAGATATTAATGGTGAATGGAGAAGATGTTCGTAATGCCACCCAGGAAGCTGTTGCTGCTTTGCTAAAGGTAAAATTCCAATGTCAGAAATAATTGTGTGCCATAATATAAAACAGGGGACTTTGACATGGAGCTATCACAGTGAAAAAAAGCAGTGACTCCTCTTTATTTAAAATGTTCTCTCAAGAAAGATATACTAGGTGAGAAGCCATATTTCCATGATAAACAATCCTCAATGCACACAGTCTGCATGCTGCACATGAAGTTCATTGCGGTGTTATCTGTGATAGAGAAATTGGAGGGTGACGTAACTGTACAGACTTCGGTAAAGATCGCAAAGATGCATGGCAAATGTATCTGTTTAAAATCATGTTCAGGAAAATTATATTAATTAACATGAAAAAACATAGCAGCAGAGAATGTGAACCAAAATTGTATTTGCAGTATAGAAACATTTATGTAAAATAAAATCTTATAAGTCCTTTAACAATAATTACAAAGTGATGATCGGAACCATGGAATCCTTGGTCTTCCTTCTTCATTTTGTTTTCAAAACTTTCTGTTTAGGAAGAATTGCTTTTATAACAGAAAAATTGACTTGAAAAAAATTTTATAATAGATACCCTTGAAGTTTATAAGAACTATGTTGTAAATGATGAGTTATAAATCTATACATTAAATAATTAATGTATAGAATTTGTTAATCTTTGCAGTTATGTAAACTGGAAATATACTAGGTTCAGGAAGGATTTGATTAAGTTTTTACCCCTCACCCCAAAGTGAACAAAGAAACCAAAACAATTTACGGATATTGCATGTCCAGTTTGGGCCTTTCAAAATTTGATTCATGATCAACATGTTTGACAGTAAAGCAGCTCTTGTAACCCCTGTCAGCAGCAGCATATCAGTGCCCAGCAGTTATGGAAGTACTGCTTTGTTCTGGGCACTGTCATAAGCATTATATTTGGGATTATCTTATCACAGCAGCCTGTAATGATCTCCATCTTAAAAAGCCCTAAGACTTATCAAGTTAGTCATCTATTAAGGTCACCCAGCTAGTGAATCACGTAGTCTGATTTAAAACAGTGTGTCTGACTGCAGAAGCCCAGCACCTTACGCACCTCCTTGTGCTACTTCCACATGAGACTATGTAGCATCCTCATTCCTTGTTTGGTGTTGCTAACAGAATGGCTAATTTAGCTATTGTTTATTTGGGTACAGTGTAACAATAGAGAGTTTGTGTGTGTGTGTGTGTGTGTGTGTGTGTGTGTGTGTGTATGTGTGTGCCTGCTATTGAGAGCAAAACATGTTGTTTTATTGGTTTTGTTTTGTTTTTTCAAACCTGAATTATTTAGTTCGTTTAGCTGATCTAAATCAGTATGCTTCCTGAGATAATTGCCCAATTTTCATTTTCTTGTTACCTGTCAGAAAGAGTATCCATGTAAATTAAGAGGTGGTAAGACAGATACTTAATGTTGCTGTTGCTGCTTGTTGTTACTATTTTGGCTAGCTTTGTTTTAAAAAGCCTCTTTCTACAAAACATTGGGGGTATCCTTGCCTATGGAAATTCCAAAAGGAATAAGCCTTTTAAAAACTCAGTTTTGAAGGGTAAAATGTGCTCCTAAAGAGGACTGTGGCATTTTATTTAAATATTTCCATAAAACAACTGCTCCCCCAGTGTTCCCTAGGTACAGTGACCTTGGAAGTAGGAAGAATCAAAGCTGGACCGTTCCATTCAGAGAGGAGGCCCTCTCAGAGCAGCCAGGTGGGTAGCTGGGGGATTCATCAGGGGAATGCAGTCCCCATGCTGAAAGGAACTCAAGAACAGTTTTGACTGTGGGTCTGTCCAGGGTCATGGACACAGGCCTGGCTCTCTGGTAGCCTGGCAGAGTGGGGTGCAGAGTTTACGATAGGGAAAAGCAAGAGCTGAAAGTGGACAGTAGTGGAAAGTAGCTCTTGAGTAGTTTGTAAGAATTCGAAGGAATTTAATTCCTTTTCTAACATGATTCTTTTTCCATAATCTCTACCAATTAATTTATGAAAACCTACCAAGATAATATATTTTAAAGTGTTTTATAACAAACATTTACCAAGCAGTATACTGTGGATGCTTCCATAGGTATAATAGTGTAGCGTTAACATGGTTCAAGTCTCTTGGCAAGCCCTCCTCAGTCTTGTCTTCTGATAACAGAAGCCCATTTTCTTCGACCTGTCCTTAAAGACCCCTTATTGGCCCCTTAATGGTTGCCACTGGTTTCCTGTGACTGGTCCCAATGCTACTGTTTGTAAGTCCCCATCTGTGTACAACCTCAGTTGACATTTAGAGAGGATTAACTCAAATGAGATTATGAAAATCCACTAAAACTTTAGGTAGGTTGGAATCAATATAATCCACCCTTTCCACTTCAATTTATTTAGATCACTATGCAAATTCTTCCTTTAAAAAATCACTAGAAGCGTTTAAATGCCTATCAAATTATCAAATGCCAGTATACTTAACAGGTATTTCTCTCTAGATGCATTAAAATAATTGAATTCTGAAATAAGTGGCATTTAAAGGGTATCATCGTCACTGTTTTGTCTTCGTAGATGAGTGAATGCAGCCTGTCATCCTTCACTTTTCCGCTCTCTGGATCCAGTGCCTCTGAGTCACTGGAAAGTAACTCGAAGAAGAATGCACGTAAGATGGGTTTGATGTTTAAACATGATTTACTGGTTTGGATTTTGGCCATCAACACGGATTTTCTTCCCTGTTTTAATTTACCTCTGAGCTCTCTTCCCCCCAAATCATTCCTCATACTAACACAGGCAGAGAGATGTGTGCCGGCAAAAATTCTGCACAGCAGGAAGCTGTGCCTGTGGCTGCTTCTCCCACTGCACGTTTGCCCTGTGAGATGCACCAAACGGCTGTATCCCGTTTGGATAGAATCGGGCTTCTGCGGATTGTTATCCCTCAGCCTGTTGGTGTGTTTGGTTTTCTTTCCTTTCTCAGTTTAGTGTAACACCAGTAAATCAGAAGAGGCCATTAAGTGAAGCCTTCTTTTTCCATGAGAATTGCAAAAAGTTTGAGAAAATTAATATGATCCTCCTGTGTTTTAATTACATGAAATCATGATGCAGAGAGTTTTTTGGCTTGAAACATTTGTTGAAAGTTGTTGAAATTGAAGAAACTAACCATATGGCATTCGCTGCTTGCAATATGACTAATATTCTAGAAATTTAGGCACTGACGTCCGTGAACGCTTTCAGTGCACCCAGGGCTGTATTCCTCTCAGCTGCGCACATGTGTCTTTCTGTCCAAAACACATTCTGTCCTCGTCTCACTCGAACTGGATTATACAGTTATATAATCGTGCTTAAAATAAGAAGGAAGGCATGGGATGGTGTGTGTGTTTTTCCAACTGGAGAAATAGAGTGTTTCTGTGGGACAGATGTAATCATGTGTACCAGCAACTGTGAGAACCTTTTCAGAAAATTTTGGGTACGCCATTTAGTCCCATCCAGCTCCAGACATGAACTAAAATTTAAATGAAAATGAAAAATGCTTTAATAACCATATTTTATCTTTTTCATCTTTATAGTAGCATCCGAAATACAGGGATTAAGAACAGTTGAAATAAAAAAGGTAACTCGGGGACTTGGGAAAAAGAAAACAGTGAAAACTGTGTTGAAGTTAGAGGCATCTGCAGATATGTTTTTCTCTAAGCTATCTTAATTTTTCATAGTCCCATCTGAAAATTTACTTACGAAACACAGTAAGAATAGCACAGTGCAGTCTTTGCTGAATTTTCTGATTATAGTACCTTGTTTGAAAAGTCACTGTTGGCATTTCTGTATTGTCAAGACTGGCATCAGCTCAGCCCCATACAAAGTCTGCCCGACCTCATACTGGTAAGTCAGCCTTTGCCTTTGGCAGGTACGTCCTGTCTTCCTGAAGCAGATTCCCCTGACAGCTGTGTACAAGAGAGACAATACAAGCAGCCATAACTCACTGAGCCGGCATGTAGTGCCGCAGGTGGAACGTAGAACTCGCAGGTGGGCACTCTGTGCTACCACCATCTCATTTGGAGCTCCCTGCAGCACTGAGAGAGGCTATTGTCTCCGCTGGGTCAGGGAAGACCTGACTTGTTCCAGGTTCCAGTGTTGTGTGACTGCGGCTTCCAGGCTTTGAACACAAGTCCCTCCGATTTCGAAAATTGTGCATTTTTCATTTTATCAGCTTACCTGCTCTTCATCAGTCCCCACAATATGATTTTCACTTAACATGTATGGTTTCTTCTACAGATGTTTATTTTCGTAAGTCACACTAAGGACCTGTGTCAAATAAAATAATGCGGTTTTTTTAAGTGTCATTTTTCCACCCTCACACCTAGAGGATCAGAGTTAATGATAGAATATTGTGCCAAAGAAACCAAAAGTCAATTAAAAATATCACAGTGGCCAAACTCTCTCTTCCATGGCAGGGGCCTTCTGATTCGTTGGGAATCAGCATTGCTGGAGGAGTGGGCAGCCCACTTGGCGATGTTCCTATATTTATCGCCATGATGCACCCGAATGGAGTGGCAGCTCAGACCCAGAAACTCAGAGTAAGTTTATCTCATTGCCCTGGTAGCCCCAGTACATTGGGCAAACTTGGATAAACCTTTTGAATCTGACCACAGGTTGCAGATGGTTTTAAATGTTTTTATCTGCTTTTAAATCAGATAATCCACTCACAGCACACCTTGGCCTTGCTTTGAGTAAAAGGTCAAAGAAATTTTTAGAAGAGAGAATTTGCTATTCTATGCAAATTTTCAAGCAGATGAAGTAGGAAGATTTACTGTTGTTCCTTTTTTTGTTTTACTTGTTTGAAACTCTAATAGAAGTTAAAACAAAGTGCTTCAGAAGAACAGTATGAGGTGGAAATTTTTTTACAGGTTTTTATTTGTTTAAACACTGATTTAACTTTATGAAGTTGAAAATGATTATTTATGTTTCATTACCTTATCAATTTTGCAGAAGTTCAACATATAGGTGTGGATAGAAATAGATTTATAGTTCTAATACAAATAAATAATACACTAATTCATAAATAATAATATAAGAATAAACTGACATACCTACAACTGTAAAACTGCTTTTGTTCCACCTTGTAAATGTGACATAAATTGTAAAACTATATAAAACTTGTTTCAAAGTCAAGGGATTATTCAAATGTAGAACACCATGATGGAATATGCTAACTAGCAGCAACTAACTAATTTTCTACAAAATAAAATCTGTGTGGCCTCATGTGTTAAAATGGTCTTGAAACATGACTACCTTTTAGTTTATTTTCTAAAATTTTTATCGTATTTTTTCCATTACCATTTAACCCATTTATACCCTCCTCCCCCCTGTAATCACCACACTGTTGTCCGTGAGTCCTTTTTCCTTTTTGCTAGACCCCTCCACTCCCTTCCCTTCCCTGTTATCAATAGCCGTCATCCTGCTCTCCATCTATGAGTTCGTCTGTATTTGTTTGTTAGTTCAGTTTGTTCACTAAATTCCACATACAAGTGAAATCATGTGGTATTTGTCTTTCTCTGACTGAATTATTTCACTTAGTTTAAGTAGTCTTTAAATTGGGAATGGTTCAGTCTCCTTTGATATCTAAATATGTGATTGACACTTAAAATGCTTGTTAGACAGCACAGGGATCGGAAAACTTCTCTGTGATGGACCAGGTGGTGACTGTTCTAGGCTTTTTTGGACATAGGATTCTCTGTTACAACTCCTCAGCTCCGCCCCTTGAATGCAGCCAAACGAGCATAGCAAACTGTTCACCAAAAGAGGCGATGGGCCAACGCGGCCATTGGATCTCAGTTTGCACACCCCTGACTTAGAGTCACATGTAATGTGCATAAGAGTAACGTGCAGAGAAACTCTGGTTTCCAAATGACATCAGATATCTTTTTCTTGTAATAGGAAGCAGTGTCTCACCCAGGAGAAATGATGAGTGATTTCCGCCAACCCCCAGAGACTATAGAACTTAGTCATTATGTGTAACTTATTTTTATGATTACAGCTTCATGGGAATTAGTGGTTTCCTTGGGTCGATTTTCTTTGCTGATAGCGCTGCATATGTGATGTGCACAGTAGAAAAGGAAATGATTGTTCAGGTATCAGTGTCCCTCTCTGCGTGGCTGCTTTAGCAGATGGCCGTGTCTTTCTCCCCCTTGCAGGTTGGGGATAGGATTGTCACTATTGGTGGCACATCCACTGAGGGCATGACTCACACCCAAGCAGTTAACTTACTGAAAAGTACCCCTGGCTCCATTGAAATGCAGGTAAGATTTTTCTCCCAAGCACTATTCAGAATACAGGTAGCTTGAAGACACAGGAGCTTTGATGTTAAACCAGTAAAAGCTCTTAACTTTCCTGCTGTGATTTCATTTACTATTTCCCTGGAACATAAATGATTACATTGAGAGTTCCAAGAGAGTAAGTAAGAAGCACACTCTGTCACATTTATCCCGGTGCGTTTATTGTTTCACAGTTGAAGGGAAAAAAAATACCAGGGCCCAGCAGTGAATGATCAATTGTAGAATTTAAGTGGTGTGAGTGGCTTGTATTCTAAAGATCTTTAGAAATTAATGGCATGTGAGGCCATGTTTGAAACCCATCAGGGAACTTGATAAATTGAACTAGTAGAATATTTTCACTGCCAGTTGAAGAGGCCTCTGGACCTTGTGAAATTTCTTTCTCTTTGGCTGTGTACTATGTTAACAAAAATGATTAAGTGGAAAATAAAATACATGTTTTAATCCAAATGCTCTTTTTGAAGAAAAATTACGGATGTTTCCGCAGCCACATGAACACGTGTTTTTCTCTCCGTGCTTCTCCTGCGCACAGGTGGTTGCCGGAGGAGATGTGAGCGTGGTCACAGGTCACCAGCAGGAGCCGGCCAGCTCCAGCCTTTCTTTCTCTGGGTTGACGTCAAGCAGTATATTTCAGGATGATTTGGGGTGAGCTCATATATTACGGTTTGTATGTCCCTACTGCTCACATAAAGGTGAAATAGTAAGAGATGAGGTATGAAATATGAAAATCAAGTGTTTCTAAGCTATTAAATAATCATGGCATGGATTTAGTTTATCAAAGACAGACAGACATGTCAGTACCCTTCCCAACTTTCAGCTCTGAGTTTTCGGGGAGCACTTTTTAGTCTCGCTGTCACTGCCCTGTGCGACATGGAGCAAGTTAGATCTATCCAATGTTTCCTGCTCGTTGAATCATTTTTTTGATTAAAAAAATCACAAGTATCCAACACTTGAGTACAAAAGATTTAGAACGTAGAAAGAAGAGAGGAGTGTGTTAGAATTTTTAAATAATTTGGTGCAGCTTGTACATTATTTATAATTGGTTTTCCTCTCTGAACGTGAGAGTGCTGATGTTTATGGGTTACTCCATGATGGTCCTCTGGACCATAAACCTCTCACTTTGAATAAATTGGGAAAAGAATGAGCTTCTCCATGCAGTGAGCACATGCTGTGAATATGTTAGTTTAAGAGAACCCTGAATGAGTAATAGAATTAGGGTGTTAAGTAGAATTTCATTAGAGCATGTAAATATAAAATACTGAGCAATGACTGAGAATTTAAGCATGCCAAAACACCCATAATACACTCATCAGTAACACCGACATTGGTACTTGTTCTAGGTTGGTGTTAGATAATCCTTAACTTGCTGGTTCACAGTAATATATATATTTTTTTAATTCCAAAAACTGTTTTTCTTCTTTCTTTTGCTATAGACCTCCTCAGTGTAAGTCTATTACACTAGACCGTGGACCAGATGGCTTGGGCTTCAGTATAGTAGGAGGATATGGCAGCCCTCATGGAGACTTACCCATTTATGTTAAAACAGTGTTTGCGAAGGTAAGATTACAAATTTTAACCACCCCCTCTCCCCTAAACAATCATTAATAGTGGTCAGCAGCTGGCTTATTAGTTTATGGCCTGAGGTAACACCAAATGGTTAACAGTTGGTCATTTTCTTCTGGAGCTCCCTACAGGAACAGGTCATTAAATATTGTTGTCCAATTTGAGGCTTAGTTATGTTTAAAGGGAAATAGGCTCAAATTGAAATTCCATGGAAATTCTTGACAATATATATAAAAGTATTAATGAACTTTAGACAGCATTGCCTGATTTTATATTTTTAAAAATAAGTGGCATATGATTGCATGTCTTTTGAAAATAGGACATTTTAAATACATGTGCTATAAAGAGCTGGCATTCGTTTTACTGTGTGTGTTGTTTTCTTTTACTGTTATGAAATATAAAACAAACAGAAAAGTACACAAAATGGATATGCAGATTAACTAATTGAACATTTATTTTATAGTTTAATGTCATTAAATAAAGTAGAGAAATAATAACTAAAATAATTTGAAGAGTATCCAGAAGCTCCATCACCTACATTAAACAAGCATTTGCAGTTAAGGGATTTAATTGAAAAAAAGGAAACCCATTAGTATATAGTTGTAATAATATAGTAACCTGTTCTATGTTAAGAATGTTTAGGATAAGAATGAAGTTATTGCAACATTGGTGAAGCTATTAAAATAGTTTAAACCCATATAATTATTATTAATATATTTTAAGGCATTTTTGAGGAGCTACAAAATTGGACAAAATTTCCTGCAGGAGAAAATCCAGAATCTCAAAATTTTACAGTCCAAAGGAGTAAAATATATCAAACCTATGGAAAGATTTGATACAGGGGCTGGAGATTAGTGCTGTGGTTCTACGAAGTGCCCACCAATGGAGGCTTCATTCTGTCACTTTGAAAAAATATTATTTTTAACCAATTTAAAGTGCTGTATCTACAGCAGTCAAGCTATATCCTTAATTTATGAGATTTTTAAAAGCCACTAGTAGGTCCAAAAATACAAACAGCATTTGCCAATGAATAGAAGAGGCATGCAGTCATTTCCTCAGCCTTGGAACAGTTTATTTAAGGCATGCTGGTTAGAACATATTTTAAGAATTTCATCATTATGGATTCCTCATTAACTTTTTTGTATTTTAATTTTATATTTAATTGCATAATTGCCTACCATCAGCGTGCCTGAAGATAGGGTTCTTTTTAAACAGCAATGTCTGTGTTTAAACTTAATCATTAGGCCCACAAAGAACATGAAGACTCCATCTACTCCCTTGGGAAGTAAAGAGCCAACAAGCCTGAGCTGCCTTTATGAAATCGCAGAGAGCATTTGTGTTAGAATTAGCAGGGTTTGTGCCTTGTCCCGTCCCTGCCAACATACATGCGGGCTTTTGCTTCTGCAAACCTGTGGGTTTCAGGGACCTCACGCCCTTGTCCTGCAAACCTGCTTTTGTTCCCATCTGATCCTTTGTTTCCTTTCCGTAGGTCTTCTTTACAGGATCAGAAATCCTAGATTCTATGAAACCATTTTACTAGGCAAATTCCCAATATTCTTCATTAATTTGGGTTCCCACCTGCTATGCTGAGCAGCCAAAAAACCATTCAGCTAATCTGTTGACTGCTAAATTCCCTCTCAAATAGGAATTTCATTGCTGAAATCATTTAGGAGAAAGACCTCCTTTGTGTGTGTTCATCATTGCTCAGTGGCTGTGGAGCACCCGTGGGGCCCTGAGAGCCGTGCGCGCGCACATGCGGAGCAGTTTGAAACCTGGTTTACATCGTTTTCTGTTGTGCAGCATTTTCTGAGAAGTGAACAGGCCTACTTGGTCATTGCAGGGAGCAGCCTCCGAAGATGGGCGTCTGAAAAGGGGTGATCAGATCATCGCTGTCAATGGGCAGAGCCTGGAAGGGGTAACCCACGAAGAAGCCGTCGCCATCCTCAAGCGGACGAAAGGCACTGTCACACTGGTGGTTCTCTCCTGAAGTTCACCCCCACTCACTCACATGTCACACTGTAAAGAGAAAGGCACTGGTCTTTTGGGAGGCTTTTCCCGTGCTGTGTTCATTTTGCTCTTCAGAACTGTAGGGAAAAAACACCAGTTAGGTGTGTGACACTCACAGGGGAACAACTTTCTCACTGACAGCGGAGTGTCATGTCCCCTCTCTCCTTGTACATTGTGAATGTGCACTCAAAGGTGGGACTGTCTGCCTAGTTAAATCGTTCTTTCTCTAAGAAGATACCTGACACTTCATAGTAACATGGGCTGAAAATTAGTATGTGCTGAGCTGGTTAGTAGAGGAAGAAAAAAAAATTCTAAAGCTAACCTAAGAGAAATGGCTTCAGTAAATTAGGGTGAAAATGAAAATATAAAATAAAGAAGAAAATGTCAAGTTTTGTAAAAGCTCCTTATATTTTGTCAATCCACCCCTCTCGTTACTAACTTAAAAATTTATTAAAATCTTTAAAAATACTCAGTGTTTAAAATTTTTGACCATTACAAATAGTCACATCTCCCACCTTTAATATACACATAAATATTTTCTTCCTAGAGTGGGTTTCTAGTATGGTGTAAAGAGCAGCTATCTACAGCAATGTCCTTGAGGGTGTAAAGAACACATCTCCTGCACATCTCCGTGTTCATTTTCATTCGTGACCTGTTAGAAGTATTTCCAGGACTCTACAGGTAAAAACAATGATGCCTCCCTGCACCTGCACGGACTGTGGCTCCTCTGGAAAGCAGCTGTGCTCACCCACGTGCAGGAGCGAAAGCTCTCGGAACCTTCGGTGCTGGCTTTCACTGACGCAACACTAGGACCCTGCCAGTGCGCTGCACAGTTGGCTTTCCGTTAGGATTAATCTTAATGACAGGGAAAAAAGCAATGTGTTAGTCATTATTTTGGTTGTATGCCATTAGAAAATCGATAGAAAAATTAACAGAATTAACATAACTTCATTTCATTGCTTTATATTAACATCTTATAATACAATAGTTTAAGACTAAGGGAAACAGATGGAGCTGTTTATTGAGACAACTGGTGAGAAATTATCATGTGTTCATTCCCATTTTAGAGCGTGAAACTCCTACATTAGAATATATAAAGTCACTTTAAATATTATCTATATTTGTAACAGAAGTAGTGTACAGATATTTTATTACAGCACTTTTGTGTGAATGCAGAATTGAAGTGAATAAAGAAGTTTCATGGTGCATGAATAAAGAAGCAGACATGTTTTTCGTTTGTTCTTTTTACTGGGGAAAAGCTTTATTACATTGTGCAAAGCTTAACAATTTAAAATTGTTTTTCATCATGTCTAACTGAACATGTGGTGTCCAGTTAGAATGACAGGAACTTTGGACAACATTATTATGAAAAGCTCAATATTCTCTACATTACATCTCGAGTTTTTACTGATGCTAAAGACCCAGAGACTCCTCGTGGAGCAGAAGAAGACAAGCAGCGTTGTAAAGAGAGAGGTCTCCTTCCTGTCTGTATGTTTTTCAGAGATGCTGTTCATGCAGTGATATTAGAAGTTGTTCTTTAGGGTAGTCGGAGGTGAAGTGTGCTCAGATGGAAAAGTCATAATAAAGGTATTTATATTCAGAAGCCTGAGAAGTCTGATTGGAGCTCTGAGCATGGATGGGGACCCTTTGGTTCTGCTGAGCCTGTCCTTAATTAGCTAATGAACATGGGCATTCCCTCTTGTTCATCTCATCTGTAAAAGGATAGGTTGTTTTATCTCAAAACTTGGATCCAGTTTTTTTAAAATAAAAACTCTGTGGTTCTTAGTTGTAAAAAATGAATAGACAAAACTACACATGCGGCAACTCGGGAGATACCTTAACCTATCATTGTACACAGAGGTACTCACTGTAACAAAATTTATTTCATTATCCCAGTGACACATCCAGCTGGTCCTCCATCATGAAGGTATTCGGTAGGCTGCTGGAGATGGGCCACCCTCTTTCCTAAGTTTTAACTAGCAAAGATTTTTATGAAGGACACTATGGTATAGGGAGAGAAGTTAACCAACCAAATTAAAGTTTGAGTAAATATGAGGGAGTATCCCAAGGAGAACAGCATGGTGGGTATCTGTACTAGCCTGAAAATGGCCCCCAAATTCATGTCCACCAGGAACCTCAGACTGGGACCTTATTTGGAAATAGGATCGTTGAAGATACACTAGTGAAGGTGAGGTCATACTGGACTGCAGTGAAAATCCATGTAAAACCTTGGGGAGAAAAAACCGCTGGGGCCACGAGCAGCTGGAAGAAGCAAGAAAGGATTTTTCTCTGAGGTCTTCAGACAGAGCTTGGCTGTTTGCACCTTGATTTCAGACTTCTGGCCTCCAGAACTGTGAAAGAGTAAGTTTCTTTTGTTATAAATTGTCTAGTCTGTGACATTTTGTCATGGGAGCCCTGGGAAACTACACATAATACAGTATTTTAAATATTTTTAAATCCTTAGCTGCTATCATTGTTTCTGGTTCATAGAGGCTCTATACATTTTGGTCAAACATATGAATGATTAAAATATAGGTCATGATTAATTTGATGGTATTAAGTTAGCTGGCTGCAGTCTGCATACTAATGCAAAAAAGGAACAGTGGAATGCTACTATAGGAATATAAAAACACTTCAGGGAAAACTCCCCACCTGAATTCCTGTTAATTAACAAAACTGAAGCACATGAATGGAAGAGAGGAAGGAATGAGAGAAAGGGAAAAAGAAAAAGATTGAGAGGAAAAGAATATAGATTCATCAGCTTTGGAAAAAAAGTGACAAAAGCTTATGCTTCCTATATTATTTTTTTCCTGGAAATGAAAGAGTTCTATCTAGTGAAGGAAGAAAGGGCCCAAGTAAAGAGATAGAAGACATGAACATTACAGTGTTAATGTCATATACAGTTCAAGACGGGATTGACCACAATTGGTTCCATAGAATTGTGTGTGTAATTATATCACAATGGGGAGTATGACACATTTCTGGTGTTCTTTGTGACCCCTCCTAAAAGATGATGATTATGTGTTTAACTTCAGCACTGACTGATACGTAACAGCAGGAGTAGCAGTGAGGTATATAGCCAGTCATATGAAAACAAAGATTGAATTGGAAGCATGAAAAGATTAAAAGTCATGAAGGGTAAAACAAGCCAGAGGAGAGTTTTGGGGGAGTTTTTTGGTATGTTTTGTTTTCTTTTGTTTTTAAGAATCTTGATAAAGCAGCCCTGACTGGTGTGGCTCAGTGAATTGAGTGCCTGCCTGCAATGCAAGGGGTTGCTGGTTCGATTCCCAGTCAGGACACATGCCTGGGTTGCAGGCCAGGTCCCCAGTGAGGGGCACGCAAGAGGCTACCACACACTGATGTTTCTCTCCCTTTCTTTCTCCCTCCCCCCCTCTAAAAATTAATAAATAAAATCTTTTGAAAAAGAATCTTGATAATGCAGATTTTGATAGATTAGAAGAAGCTCTTCCCTGCTCTGAGATGTACAGTTCCAATCTGGTCAACTAGCTTATTGTCTGAGAATGAATGCTTTGCAGTGACTTAGAGCCTTTCTTCAGATCTCTTGTCAGAGCGAATGGAGCAGTTGAAAGGATGCCTGCAGGGAGACAAGAGTAAATAGGCCTTTTTTTTTTTTTTTTTTTTTTTTTGGTCTAAGTGTGGGAATGTCAAAACTATCATCACCTGCTTTCAGCAGGCCTGGTGTGTTGCTTCATGTCAGCAGCAAGTGTTCTGGAATGCATTTGATTTGTGCAAAGATGTTCCTCAACTTTGTCTACTAGGAATCAATGTTTAACTTTACCCCTTTCTAAAGAGAGATTTTTTTGTAAGGCGTGATTGGCCTCAGTTATCTCAAGAGGAAAAAAGGGTTCACAGCAAGAAAATTTCTAAATGCAAGAGCATTAAAATTAAGCATAACAAAAGTTCTTGGAATGATTTTTGTATACTTGGACATTGCAGCTTCGTTTTTCCTTTCAAAATACAGGTATTCCATAGTACACATTTTTGATGTAAATTAGAAAACAATTGTATTATAGTTTGTCTAAGAATTATACTTATCATTCAAGTAAAGAGAGTTCAATAGTAGGCCCGTAGAAAGCATTCTGTCAAGAAGGAGGAAAATCTATGATTATGATCTCAGAATTCTCTCAGTGAAAATATGTCTTGAAGTTTCCAAAAGGACTACTGTCAAGAGTGTTTCACACAGCTTCAAGGAGAGAGCTTCTACATGTTCATTTACCATTGGACATTTTTTCAGAAGATTGTGTTGTTTGAGAATACTTTCTGATCTCTTTCCGTAACTTCCCCATTCTCCCACCTTATGTGCGTATTTTCAGAAACACACACAGTTACCCTGGGAAAACATACTTTCTCTTCTTTTGTTATCAATGTAGTGGAAATCAAGATTTTTTTCACTTGAGTCTACCTTGAAATATTTGGCATTCAAAGTTCCACTCCCCTAAATTTTACTAACTTGAAAAGTACATTGTTTTTACCTTGCTTTGGAAATTACACTGCTGTATACAGAACATTAATACCATGTACAGGATAAGCCATCAAGAAATGGTCATAGTTGTGCTACCTGTTATGTCTTGGAAGATACAGAATAGTATTATTCAATTGCCTTCAATTTTCACTTTTGTGTGATCATATCTTTTCTTCTGAAGTTGGATGCAAATCAAAGTAGACCAAAATTTCATTTGCTTTATGTACATCCTTTACGGTGTTTCTCATATCCTTATATAACTCTATTATTAATTATTAAATATTTTACTTAGATTAATTTTTAACTTAAATGTGCTTAAAAGAGGAATTGTATCTCACTATTGTAAGTGAGAAATTAACACATTTGGAAAAACTCATGCCCCATCCAGGTGCCCAGTTGGAGCGTTATCCCATACACCAAAGGTTGTGGATTCAGTCCCCAGTCTAGGCGTGCACACGAGGCAACTGATAGTGTCTCTTGCGCTCTCTCCCACCCCACTTGCTTTCTCTCCCTAAAATCAATGTTAAAAAAACATATCCTCATGTGAGGATTAAAGAAATAACAGTAAAAGTTAAAAATAAATACATTTGCATAAGTATAAAGTAGCTACGAGCAATGGTCATGTTCTTAAGTTCTATGAAGATACTGCTGCCCATCAAGGATGAGAACTTTGTCACGAAGGGAGACTGGCACATGTTAGAAGGGTGCTCGTGACTCACTGCAGACTCTCCCAGGGCTTAGAGGAACTGAAGTGGCGTACTTTCTTCATTTTGTGACTCAGTATTTTCTAGTGCCTTGTCAACGCCTCCTAAAAGGATGATCACGTGATCTACTCTCTTTGGAAAAACGTACTATACCGAAATCAGAAAGGTTTTGTTTATAGATTCTTTGAAAAGGTGAATCCAAGCTGATCAATGTCTGTTCTTAAACATGTTCTTAGTCAATGAGGTTGTTTACGATTTTGTTTATAAGGCTTTCACTAAAACCGGAGTTAGGCATCACCTTCAATGCTTTCGTTTTGGCAATCTGAGTTTGAAATAAAGGAGAAATGACATAAATTAATGGAGTAAAATTAATGTTGTGGTAATATTAAATAAAGCTAATGCCTCTTGCACCTGGAGGGCTATGCAGATGGCAGGCATACCTAATTACGCACCCTGCTGCCTTTAAGTGTACTGATAAAAGTCTCTCAACTGAGTATAAAATATGTTCATTCACCAGCTCCAGACAAGTTTGCGTAAGGCAATGGTTTTTAACCTTTTTCATCTTATGGCACACATACACTAATCATTAAAATTGTGCAGCACACCAAAAAAATATATTTTGGCCGATCTGACAAAAAGTAGGTATAATTTCGTTCATTCACAAGAAATGGCTATTGTTGTGTTGGGTGTTGTAATTTTTTATTTGACGGTCTAAGGGAGAAGAGGTCAGTACCCCTGAGTAAACAGGTATTGCATGTTTTAAAATTTCTCGCAGCACACCTGGTGAAAAATCACAGGTGTATGCCAACACAGTGCACAAAACACAGCCTAGCATCCTAATTTTTTAAAGGGAGAAACCACAATTCTGTAAGTTAAATGAAATAAATACCTGATTTTTAAAACAAGCCATTATCATTATCATGGTCTTTGTCCTTTCTGTGAATATTAAAATGTGTTGGTCCCGTTAGAAAAAGTTTCTTAACAAATCAATAAGGAAGTACATAAGTTTACATTTTTACACATTAGTTGAAAAGATAGATTGACTAATAGAGTCATACATAAGTTAATTTGATTTCTTACTCTAGGCACAAATCGAACTGGCCAATTATCACTCAGGTATTTATAAACTTATTAAATTCTTTAAGAAGTAATTACTCTAGAAAATACATTGCTATAATTTAGCATATAAGTGTGTTTTTGCTACAAATCTTTCAGAGATGTCACTGAGCATTTTGAAAGTTCACGAGTTCCTTTCCCAGGGAATGTGAATTTCTATGGACTCCTTTTGGCGCCCTTGGATCCCTGTGACAGTGAAAGCACAACCAGCAACCTCTTGTTTTAGCTGGAGGGTGATTTTAAATTCTTTATAGTATTTGTTACACACAACTATTATTTTTCTTAGTTTTGTTACTTAACATTTTAAAAACAAAGGAAAAGTTAAATATTCTTTTTCAGACAGTTTCCATCAAAAAGAAGATATGGTGCAGGTGTTCATTTTGTGATGAAAGATGGTGGCTCATTTTTGTAAAAGTTATTTGTTTTAAAGGATAGGGACCATAGAATTTCTTCATCCTTTCTGCTTTAATCTCAGGGTTAATAAGTATATGTTTAAATTTTTTTTTTTTCCTCATTTATTTTTTTTTTATTTTTTTTTTAATATATTTTATTGATTATGCTATTACAGTTGTCCTATTATCCC
>CM052540.1:54410638-54492385 GCA_028533065.1 Trachops cirrhosus | reverse complement strand
TTGGTTGTCCGACTTCCATAAACTTCAATTTTCTGTCAGTTCTGGTTGTTATTTTGTTTCTATATCTTTGTTGTCCCTATCTTGGTTGTGCGAGGAGGCACAGTGCGTCTACCTATGCCTCCATCTTGGCCGGAAGTCTATATGTTTAAATTTTTATTTATAGCTTTTACTGTCATTTGGAGGACTAAAGCTATGAGAATTATTTTCATCCCATCCATTTACATTTATTTGTAGGAACCTATTATTCTTTCTATTCCGTAGTTAATTTTTTTCTAAAGCTTTTCCTTTATGTACATTATAGGTATTTATGTAATGAAGTCATGAATGTGTCGACATGACATGCATGTTGACCCCTTGCATGAATGTACGTCATAGCCGATTAATGCCCTATGCTAAAGGAACTCTAGATTTTTCTGAAGTGTAGTGTAAACAGCATGAGCTCCCGAATCTCAGGGCCCTGGGTTCGTACCCTGGCTTGGCTCTTGACTAGAAGGCAGCTGACCTCTCTGAGTCTCTGTCTCCTTGACTGTAAAATGGGATTGAGAACACTGCTCCATTAATATCAAATGAGATGAAGAATCTTCATGTGGTGATGCTTGATAAATGGCAGAAATATTGTTACAATAGTAAAGTCAGCATAATTTAAGGGCTGTGATGGTCTTCATAGTGAAACTGTGGAGATGATCTCAAGTGTGCAATCCCTAATGTTAATTTACATCCTGACTTTAATAAAAACTTGTAAATGAACCTCTTTCTTTCTCATTCTAGGAATTTCCTCAATTTCTACTAGAACGGGAGGCAAAAATGATCTGAGCAGAACTGAGAAGTTCAGAATCTCATTGGTTGGTGAAGTGAATGTGCCACTCCTTAACTTTTTAAATAAGATATATTTGGAATGGGAGTTATTAAACTTACTAGGAGGTTTCATAGTCAATCTAAAAGCCCCATTGCTCTTGTAATAAGCCAAGTATCTAGTTTTAAAAGTAAACAGGAAATTGTACAATATCCATCACCCATACAATCTCCCCAGTCCTCTGTGTTAAATCAGTTAGGATAAATTTTATTTTCATCCTTTTTTAAGGGCAATCCCTTCTCAAAAGGTAGTGAACAAAAAATAAATTAGTTTGGTAGATTAGCTTTCTAGAAGGGGTTTTCCTTTATCACCTTGGAGCTAATTTTTTATGATCCCCTTATCATGATGTTGCTACTTAGAGAGGTTGTCTATTTTCAACTTGCAAATGAAAAAAAGAAAACTCACTAATAGTACCTTAACTTTTCAGATGGGGATTCTGAATACTGAACAGACTAGAAATTTTGTTTCTAAAAACCTTGATGGGATTGCAGAAAATGTTCCAAATTTGAAGGAGGAAAAAAACGTGATTGTAGCCATGAACCTATTCTGCACTAGGGCCAGATATTTAGTTTCTAGGGTCTGGCCAAAGTAACACCTGCTTGAGTGTGGTTAGGTGGGTAATAATAATATGGGTGTATAATTTATAGTTTTAACTTGAACATTTCACAAAAATGTCATACAGTGTCCTTGAGTGTGATATCGTTTTGTTACAGAATTATATGCTCATGATTTTGCAATAAAAGATTTTGCAAAAAAAAGGGGGGGGTGTTATTTGTGATGGACCCTGTATTTCTTTGTGGGGATATCTTCCATGTTTTTGAAAGTCAAAATAGTTAATGGACATGAATGTTTTTAAAGTTTTAAAGCATAGATCATTGTTATTACATGTTAGCTGAAACATATTACTTATGGCTATTTTGATTAAAAGTTATCAAATTGACTAATGATATCTAAACATATATTCTGTCATATTCCTGGTATACAGTCCTGGAAATGAATCATTTTTAATAACCTAAGACTTCATTAATAAATAGAATAACATATATCCAATTTCCCCAAAACTATGAGATGATATATATTTTTGTTTATTTTAAGGTGTATAATTTTAATATATACACAATAGCCCTCTCGCCAGGTAGCTAAGTTGGTTAGAGCATCATACCAATACACCAAGGCTATGGGTATGATTCTCAGGGCACATAAAAATCAACCAGTAAATACCTAAATAAGTGGAAAAACCAATTGATGTATCTATCTATCATCTACCTATCTTTCTATCCCTCTCTCCCCATTTACTTCCTCTCTCTCTAAAATCGATAAATTAAAAAAGTTAAAATACACACAATAGATTAATTAGAGAATATACTCATACTCATTCTCAAGTATGATCTTTCCACCATTTTTATCATCACTATCGTGGAACTACCCATTTTATAAAAGATGGTGGCACTATGTCATTTTATTTTGTTTGCATTATGGATTCTGTTACTATACCGAAAATAATATTGGCACAAGAGTTTTGGTACCAGTGGTGATGTGAGTGATGGAGGAAAATAGAAGGAAGGGATGAAAAAGGGAAAAGGTTAGTTTAGAGGAAACCTATTCTGATAAAATTTCTGCCATTGTAAATGAAAGCTAAATGTGGGTTTCTTCCTGTCTGTACATTCCCAGACGCATTTCATATACACTCCCTTCCATGTTTTATGTATACTTACCTTTTCCTGGAATGTCCTTTTCTTCAGCATGTCTCTGCATTTTTCATCCCTCAATACCTAGCTCACATTCTTTATTCTTCACAAAGTTTTCTATTTAATGAGCTAATATGTGTTAAAGTGCTTCTTGTGGAAAATACCTAGAACACTCAGAAAATAGTAACTATTATTAGTTAGAACTCATCTTCTAATTCTTATACAATTTTTTATGTCTGGAATATTACTTATTAAAAAACAAAAACCTTCTGTAGTCCAAAAATAAGTTATTAGGATATTGGTTAAATGCAGTTAAAGTGATTTATTACATGTCAGACTTATCAGAATGGTCAGAAATAGCAATATATTATAAGTCTTCACTGAATATAAAGTACTACTTTCCAAACCCAACTGACCAAAAATATCTGGCGAGACTCAAGTTCTAAGGAATTCATTTTCAGGAAACACACCTCTACCATACCAGATTTTGATCTGAGAAAGTTGATTAGCTATATATTTTCTTCTCAACAGATTTTGAACTTCTGGACAGAAGGATTAGGCTTTGTTTAGCTTTTTACCCCCATAGGATGTAAAAGATCTATCACATAGAAGGTCATAATATGTTTTATTTTTCTTGTCAAAAGAGAAAGTTTTGGGTTTTTTTCCTCTAAAGGAACTGGATAGTTGAAAGCAAGGAAGGTAAAGAGGGAGTGTTTTATTATTTTTAAGGAATTAACTGAGCTGTGAATGGTGAAAAGGAAACCTGTGCATCTCCCACTCTGCAGGAAGTGTGGATTTGGAGAGGGAGATATTGGGTCAGCTTTTGGCATACCCACTGAGTTGCAACAAAATGAGTTAGTTGATACTTCAATGTTAGGGTGTAGAATAGAAGCCAGTCCTTTAATGGTCAAGTATGTTTCCAAGTTGGCTGTTCTCATTTGGAAGGTTCTTGTGCATGGAGATAGTTTAGTATTCCAGTACCCTACCCTCTCTCTAGCTTGTTATATTTGATCAGACCCTGATCATCTGCTGTGGTCTGGCATGGTATCATTCCAAAGACAATACTAAATAAGAAGCCTGAAAGTTCTTGATTTTCAATAAGATGAAAATTTTTAAATTTGGAAAGAATATAACCCAATCCACTAATATAGATGAGCCATCTTCAAAGTTACCAATAATCTATGATAAAATTGGGACTAAAACTCAGGTTTTCTGACAATGAGTGAGTCTTTTAATTTAACACAAGTATTTGAAAGTGGTTTTCAAAAGAATTTAATACTGAAATAATTTATAATAATATTATCATATGTCCTTCATTGAAGGAAGCTAGCCAAGCATTAATGTTGTACATTTGAAGTTGGGGTAAAGGAGATGCATGAATAATGGCTGATTATTATCTTTAACTTATTGAGCCTCATTCTAAAACATTTAAGCATAAAATCATTAGAGATCATAGTCATCAGTATATATAAATTTCCAGCAGGCAGCTACCTGAAAGATCTGTTAGATTCAACTTTTTCTTTGCTCAGCAAGTATTAAAATTTACTGTTTCTTAAATGGTACCTGTGAGTTGGATTTGATTTAAGTTTTATTTGCCCTCCTCGTGGCATTATAAGGCAAACCTCCCTGTCAGTTTATTATCATCTCAGGTACTAAGTCTTTGGACAAGTACATAAAAACAAAATTAAACAAATTTTATGAGGTCTGTCCAGAAGGTATCCGGCCATATACTATGAAAAATAGAAATATTTATTAAAGAAGATACAAGATACTAGAAACATTGTACATGGGACAATGATGCTTCAGTCCCCTTCAAAGTAGGCACCTTGGGACCTCACACAGTTCTCCCCATCACCATCAGCCACCTTATCGTATTTTTCTGAATTTCATCAAATGTCTGAAATCTCTTCCCTTTCAAAGGTGATTTTAGTTTGGGGGAAAGCCAGAAGTCACAGGGCACCAAATCTGGGTTGTATGAGGACTGAGTCATCTGGGTCATTTGATGTTTCACCAAAAAATTCTGCACAAGATGTGACGCATGAGTGAGCGCGTTGTCGTGATGAAGCTGCCAATCACCAGTTGCCCATGGCTGTGGCCTTCTGAACATCTGAATGGTTTCCACAGAGAAATGTTCAGGCTTGATGCAAAATTTGATGCAGATTCATTGCTCTACTCACTCAGTAATTTTGAATGCAATGGCCACACAGTACACATGCTCACTCAACAGCAACTACTGCCCCCACTGACTAGTACAGTGAAGTTGTCATTGTTCACGCATGTGCATTCCAGTCCACTCTCCTTGGCTGCCAGGTTACATCGATGTTGTGCAGACCATTCTAGTTATAGTAACAGTGGCTAGACTTTTTCCGGACACACCTTGTATTTTTACTACTACTATGGTTACTCTTTATTTATTTTAAATGTTTTTATTTTTCAATTACAGTTGATGTACAATCTTATCATAGTTTGAGGTATGCAACAAAGTGATTAGACATTTATATGACTTACAAAGCGATCACCATGATGTATCTAGTACTCGTCTGGCACCATACATAGTTCTTAGTATTACTGACCATTTTTCCTTTGCTATACTTTACATCCCTGTGACTATTTTGTAACAATCAATTTGCGCATGTTAATCTCTTTATCTATTTCACCCATCCCCCCAAACATTCTCCCTTCTAACAACCATCAAAATGTTCTCTGTATCTCTGAGTCTGTTTCTCTTTTGTTTGTTAATTTATTTTATTATTTAGTTTCCATGAATAAGTGAAACTATATGGTATTTGTCTTTTCCTGGCTTATTTCACGCAGTACAATACACTCTGGGTCCATTCATGTTGTCACAGATGGTAAGATTTAATTATTTTATGACCAAGTAACATTCCATTCTCTATATGTCTCACATATTCTTTATCCATTCATCTATTCATGGGCTTTTAGGTTACTTCCATATCATGGCTATTGTCAATAATGCTGCAATGAACAAATATGGATATATATGTCTTTTCAAATTAGCATTTTGGGTTTCTTCAGATAAATACCCAGAAGTGGAACTACTGAGTTGTTTGTCTCTTGTTGTAGCCTTTGTTTTAAAGTCTATTTTGTCTAAGTACTGCTATCCCAGCTTTTTTGTTGCTGTTGTTTCCACTCTTGTGAAATACAGCTATTTCCCATCCTTTTACTTTCAGTCTGTGTGTGTCTTTCAATCTGAAGTAAGGCTCTTATAGACAGCATATACATGGGCCTCGTTTTCTCATCCATTCAGCCACCCTGTGTCTTCTGATTCGGACATTTAATCCATTTGCATTTAAAGTAATTGTTAATAGATATGAATTTATTGCCATTTTATTTTTCAAACTTTTTCCTACTTCTTAAAGAAGACCCTTTATCACTTCTTGTAATACTGGTTTAGTGGTAACACGCTCCTTTAGCTTTTTCTTGTCTGGGAAACTCTTTATTTGTCCTTCAATTCTAAATGGTAGCTTTGCTTGGTAGAGTAATTTTGGTTGTAGGTCCTTGCTTTTCATCACTTTGAATATTTCCTGCCAATTCCTTCTGGTCTGCAAAGTTTCTGTTGAGAAATCAGCTGACAGTCTTATGGGAGCTCCCTTGTAGTTAACTGTCTTTTTCTTGCTGCTTTTAAAATTCTGTCTTTAACCTTTGTCATTTTAATTATGACGTGACTTGGTGTGGGCCTCTTTAGGTTCATCTTGTTTGAGACCCTGTGAGTGTCCTGGCCTTGTGTGTCTATTTCCCTCACCAAGTTAGGAGAGCTTTCAGTCATAATTTAAAAAATAGTTTTTTAATTTCTTTGCTCTCTCTTCTTATTCTGGTATACCCATGATGTAAATGTTGGTGTGCTTGGAATTAAACTTTCATCAATTTTTTGGATTCTTTCTTCTTTTGGGGTGTTTTCTGCTACCTTATCCCCCAAATCTCTGATTTGATCTTCTGCTTCAGGTAATCTGTTGATTTCATCTAGTATATTCTTCATTTTATTTTTGTACTCTTCATTTCTGACTGATTCTTCTTTACGTTTTCTACATCCATTTCTATGTTTTGTATCTTTCTGTTGAAGCCATCACTAAGTTGATATATTCTTCCCCTAAGTTCATTGAACATCCTTATTAACCAGTGTTTTGATCTCCACATCTGGCAGATTGCCTGTCACCATTTTATTTAGTTCTTTTTCTGCAACTTTGTCTTCTTCTTTCATCTGGAACATATTTCTTTGTCTCCTTACTTTGGCTGTACCCCTGTATTTGTTTCTGTGTATTAGGTAAAGCTGTTATGTCTCTTGGTCTTGGTAGAATGGCCTCATGTAGTAGGTGTCCTATAGGGTCCACTGGCACCACCTCCCCTGAGCTAGATGCTTCAGGTATACCCCCTGTGTGGTCTGTGTACACCCTCCCCCTCCTATTGTAGTTGAGTCTTGATTGCTGTTGGTACATCAATGGGAGGGATTGACCCCCCAGGTCCATCAGCTGTGAGGACTGGCCACAACTACAGTGGAGGAGCAGATGTGCAGGGGCCCACCCCACAGAGCAGGACTCTATTCAGCAGGGCTCTGGTGCCTGCTGAGTCTGCCCCTTCTGTGTGTCACTTGTGGAGGTGGTTGGGTGGGTTCTTCAACATGGTCTGAAGCTGTCCACTGGGTGTGCTGACTCTGGGGCCTCCCAGGAGGTACAGTCCAATGCCAGCCACTGCTTTTGCCTTGCCCAGGGCCACATGGTATGAGCTACAAAGTGATCTGCAGATGGTATGGAGCCTGTGCTGAGCTGGGAGGTGCCCAGGAGAGGCCAAGCTAAAAACCAAGGCCAGTCGTCACTAGTGCTATGCTTAGGGCTGCTTCGCAGGAAGTTTAGGGCACACCAAACAAGGGCAGTTGCCTCTTCTTAGGGATCTGTGGACCTTTGAGAGATTTTAAGAAATTCTGTATCATGCATGAGTCAAGATGGTACTTTTGTGTAGAAAAGCCACTGAAAGTGGATTGGGTGAGCCCTGCAAGTTGGGTAGGACAGGGTTTTAGGGAATCTCCAGCATGGAATGAACAGTGTTAGCCAGGTTGATGGAGATGCAGATATGGATCCTGCCTGTCAGCTCTGTCAGGAGAGGGCTCAGCACATGAGCAATGGCCTCTGTCAGCACTTCTATCTGGAAGAAAGCTTCCCCTCCAGCTCTCACCCTGATGCCAGACAGTTCAGTTCCTCCCTGTATGTCCCTGGTACCTCTATAACTGCTGCCCCAGTCCTAGAACTCAGAGTGAGTAAGTGAGAGTAAGTCCATGTGAGGGCCCTTTAAGAGGAATGCCTGGGACTTAAGAAGATTCCATCTCACGCAGCCACAATCCCAGCCAGTTTTCACAGCCAGAAGTTAAGGAAACATTTTTTCCTAACACTGGAACCCTGGGCTGGGGAGTTTGGTGTGGACTGGGATTCCTTACTCCTCAGGGAACACCTCCATAGCCAAGATAGCCCTCCACTATTTAACTACACCCTGTGGGTGTGAGGCCAGCCCATTTTTATACATCCCTGCCCCTTGTACCAGGCGGTTCTTGATGATGTTTGTTCTCTAATTTAGTTGTGATTTTGATGATTTTGGTGCTGTCATAGGAAGAATCAAATACAGCATTTCTCCACTCCACCGTCTTAACCAGAAACTTCTACTGTGGCTACTGTTGATAACCAGTCCCTTACAAAAGCTTGATGAAATGTCATGTAATAGTGATTGCACTATTGGTTATAAGACAGAACCATTTTTTGTGCAATTTAAGAAGTAGTTGGGCATGTATAGTCAGTTGGAAAAATGTGATTATAAAGGATATTCAATAAATGGAAGTATATTACAAATTGATAAATTTAGATTAGTGATGAATATTATTAAGATGTTGAAGTGTAATTTTTTTTAAAGTACAAGGAATAAATAAATTATGGATTAGCCTATGTTTTTTGAGACTCAATAAATAAATGGAACAGATGAAAGAACCTTACACCCACATTAAAATGTCGGCTCACCGATATTTTATCAGCCCTTCAGTTTGGTTGTCAACAGCCAGGCTGGTTCCCTTGTGCACACATAGAGCAACAGTGACCCCACTGGGCTGGAGCATCTCACTGCTGGAGCTTCAAGGTCTAAACAGGAAGTTAGATATTCATGAGAAGTAGAGGCAGTTGGGGAAAATATGTATATGGTTATAAAACTAGGCTGCTGAAAACTAGACTAGCTGGGAGGGATTTCCAGCATTACCTTTGTAGTGCTGAGTCTGTATCTGGTTTGCTTCCTCAATGGCCTGAAAAAATAAAGGAACAAGTAATAACTATAATAATAATTATGAATGATGAAGCAAAATATGGCTGTCCCTGAAACTTTAGGAAATGTCGTCAGTTGGTTTAAAAACTCTTCATTTAGTTTAAACTCTCAAAGGGAAAATAAACCCACCACAGAATAAAGGAAATCTATGAAACATTTTAATTTTTTCTGGAGTACAACCACCAGAGGACAGTAGAGTCCATGGTGCCTCACCTTTGCTCTATATTTCCCACCCTTCTGCCCCCCACCCCAGCCCATCCTTCCCATTCTGAGTGGTTGAATGGACTCCAGAAAAGAGGCTGTTTTTTATTTCCAAAATATATTACATTTTCTCACAAACATACCTGGGTACACTCAGTAGAACGTGAGATACACCTTTTTCCAGATTTGAAGATGTGATTATATTCTTTCTGTTTTGACTAAAGTTAGCCCTTTTTGAAGTAAATACTTAAAGCATAGAGAAGGCTATATCCACAAGCTTTCCTGTGGTTATTGAAACAATTGTAATATCAAGTACTACATCAGTTCATTCTGAAGTCAGTTTTTAAGAAATCTCCCTTTCCTGAAAATCTAACTTTAAGTAAGAAAATATTAAAAGGATAAAGCCAAGCTCTTTGTATTCTGAAGAATAAATTTTATGTGAAGAATACAAAATAATAGCCTGAGAAAATACTTGGTACTTAGAAGCCAGGATTTCCATTGATGTTACTGTTGCTTTAATTGTTAGAATTTAGAAGAAAAAAATGACTTTTATTTCTGGTAAAATGAAAGATTTGGTTGAAATTTTTCTTTGACTTAAGTTGAAAATAGATTTTATGAGTGCTTATTTTGTGTTTCATCCAATAAAAAAATGGCTATGTTGTGACACATCACTAATAAAAGTAAAATCATTTTTCTAGTTTCTGCTTCCAGCTCTATCAGTGATTATCACAGCAGTCTTCACCATTTTGTGCATAAGATTTTTCTCTGGAAAAAAAAAAGTAAACTTATCTGGGATCATTGGCTTTGAAATAGTTATAATTAATTATTTTTAATAAATATACTTAAAGAGGTAGTAGTTTTACTTGCTGAAGATGGATTCCTATTGAGACATTTGAAGAAATACAAGCTTTCCTTAGAAGACTAGGTTGGATGTGGTTAGAACTTTACCTAGATTTTTGCATGTTTATTCCCCCAAACAGCGCTGGGCATAGAGCAGATACTCAATTTGTTGGAACAAAAATTAGCATCTGTTAGAGGTACCTGAATTCCAGTCACTATGCTGGGAACTCTTATCCCTTCCTTATAGAAGCTAAATTTTCTAGATCAGTAAATGCTTGCTATTGCTAATTTTAAGGTAAACTAATTTTAACACTCTTATTGGCTAATTTGTGTTAAGGTTTCCACTGTCCTCACAGAAGTGCTACATGACACATTGTTTTCCAGTTAAAATGAACTGAATTATTTCAGTGGGGAATTTTTAAACAAAGTTTGAGGTTATTGCAAGCAAACTGAATGTCTTAGAGACAGTGTTGTCAGTTACTGGTGTGGGTGATAAATTTTCTCTGGATTCCCTGTATCTGGTCACCGAAATTTCCTTTTGTAACTCCCACAGAGAGTTTTGGCACCCTGCTCCTCCTGCACAAGTTCACTTTGGAGATTTGCAAGGGATTTGATTCTGGATGTGGCCTACGGCTTGACAAGCAACTTCCTGAAAGGCTTTGCAATAAGAGCTCTTTAGACAAAAATCATCCTGTCTCAGCTCAACCTTCTCCCTTGTGTGTAAGTCTGTTATTAGTCATGCAATTTTCAGTTTGCATTGGCCTTCTTAGGAAACTACAAGGACGTGATCTTAAAGAGACAGTGCTCTCATATCAAAGCAGTCCTGTAGTATTTTAAAAAGACACTCTGAGAGAGAGCAACAGAGAATTCTAACACTTCTTTTTTAAAAACCCGTTAACCTCAAATGTGCCCCCTCTATCTCCATAGAGCAGAAGACAAATCCTTAGACCTTAAAGAGAGTGTTGCTATTTTAGGTGAAGAGATTTTTCCAGAAATGGAAACCTGTTAGAATTCTGGTTTATCTCATGAATGTTGCCAGTTTGAAAAGGATTTTTATTTGGCAAGTTTTACCAAGGAAGGCTTTTTGTGGGGGCTGGGGGGTTGGGGCGGGTAGAGAGTTTTTCTTCCTTTCTACTAATAAGATTGTGCTTAAATGAGATACTTGATAACATTAAGCTGGAAAGAGGATGACTTTGATTGACCCAATGTTTAATCCAGTTTAACATTCCAACTTTTACTACTTAACCCAGGTTCCCTCTGTTGAACTTGAGGGCCAGCCTGCCCTGGGGTAACTGTCAATTAGTCCTCTTCCAGCATGGCTCAGAGCAGCCCTCTAGTCATCCTCTGTTACCTGCAGCATTCTTCCTGGGTGGCATCCAACACGTTAGCATTTTGCACAGGACTCTGATTTCCTGTTCAACCATTACCTATTCTGGGCTTATGATAACTTGAGTCACTCATATACATTATAAAACTGAATACTTAAAACACTCATGTGGTAGGAACAGTGACCTCCATTTTACAGATGAGGAAAATAAAGATTATATAGGTAAATAATTGTTTAAAGGTCTTACAGTTTAAAGAGGGCCAAAGTGAGAATCAAAGCCACATCTTTGACTTCATATTCATGCTTGCCTTTACCAAAACTGTAGCTGTAGTTGCACCCCAAGGCTGGGAAGTCATATAACCCAGACTAAATCAGGGACTGAAAGCACAAAGCCAAATTAAAGGATCATTGTTACTAATGGGACACATTGCACAGGCTTTTTGCAACTACAGACTCTACCATGCCCTTAACCACATCACTAAAACTGGAAATGCAACTGTCCTGCTAGTCTTTCAACCGGAGGGTTGCAAAGATTCACGCCTAATAAGTGCCAGTGACACTGCAGCTATTTAATAGAGCAGAAGCCAAGCAACTTTCAGCAGCCCAGATCTTTATCTGCTTCAGCTGAAAAGGCCAGTTATGTTTTAATCTCAGTTATATAAATGATTGTTTTGAAAGCAAGCTGGCACATCTCTAGAAGGATTTTTTTCTATTATTTCTTTCATGGTCATTAATTTTTTTAACGTAAAGGACAAATTGAGCTACATTAAGTATAGAAATGATGTAGATCTCACTGTTGAATGGGTGCTGTGGTCAGGAATCAGACAGACTGTAGCCAAATAATTCGTTTCAACTTTTCAAGTATTAGGAGTAAAGATGCAAAGAAAATTCATGGAACAGTTTTGTGTACATAAAACATTTTTATTTTTCTTGGTGGAAACCTACAGTAGAATTGTGGGGGGTGCTCTAACCGCAGGCCCCCCCTGGACGCCACGGATGAGAATAAGTCTACCAAGATGTGATCTGCTTGGGGAGGAAAGTTGGCCGATCTCTCAAAGGATAAGGGCCAAGAGCCTTTTTCTCAATGGGCCTTTATTGGGTTCAATTTGCACAGGAATACAGGTAAAGTTCATTAATCATTGTCGGGCAGAAAGGATCAAACAATAGATAACATACAAAGAACTACTAGGGCTTACACTGAGTCAGGGTCTGTTAACTAAAGAGCTGCAAAACTTTGGGAAACCAACTCATTTCCTGCTCAGACACTTATCATTTAATTGAGAGCATTCCTAGCAAAGCACTTTTCACAGGATTTTATATATTCTTTCTTAGGCCTGATCACTCGGGGAACCTGCCCTTTCCAGCACAGGGCTGCACCGTCCTATGTCATTGTTTCGGGCTTAAGTCGGGCAGGGGAAGTAAGGCGGCCAAGAGATTAGGAGACTTCTTGAAGAAAGAATGAGGACTCAGGCTATGTCAAAGCCGAGGGGCGAAGGTCCATCACCCCCTTTTGCTATAGCCCCCCAAGTCCTTCCCTGGGGGCTCCCTGTGATCGTGCCTGTCTTAGGTCATTCCTCCCTTGAGGAATCTTACCTGTCATTGGCTAACCGATCAAGCATTGGGAGCCAGTTATAGATGAAGTAAAATGAGCAGAAGCACTCGTGCCAGGGCGATAAGCTTTGTCTCCTTAGTAGATTATGGTCTGAAGGTCACTCACTCAACCTTAGCCATGGGGGGTTACAGCTTCTGAAACCAGGCAGGGCAGTTCCCAACAGAATTGTATACAGTAGAATTTATATATATATAATAGAAATATAGTAGCATTTATATATTATATATATATATATATATCTTTGTCAGAAATTTCCAGACTGTACCACACTATTAAATATGAGTTTCAGTTTCTTCGTATCTTCAACAACACTTGATATGGTCAGTCTTTTTAACTGTAGTCATTCTGATAGATATGTAGTGGTTTTACTTTGCTGTTTTACTTTGTATTTCTCTAATGAATAATCATGTTAGGCAATATTTCATGTGTTTATTTACTATTTGTATATCTTCTTAGGTGAAGTGTCTGTCCAAATCTCTTTTGATCATTTAAAAAATTGGCTTTTTTTATTATTGAATTTTGAGAGTTCTTTCAATATATCATATATTTTTGGATGCAAGTTCTTTATTTCATATAATATTCATATGAAATAAATGCATTTATATATCTATAAATTCTTCCTCCTATTTTATGGTTTTGCTCCTTATTTTCTTCCTAGTAATTTTTAAAGAGTAGCAGTTTTAATTTTGATGAAGTTCAATTACCAATTTGTTCTTTTATGGGTTATGAATTGGGTATATATTTAAAAGTCTTTGTTTAACTCAAAGTCACAAAGATTTTCTTCTGTCTTATTTTCTAAATGTTTAATAGGTTTTTAAAAAGATTTTACTTATTTGTTTTTAGAGACAGGGGAAGAGAGGGAGAGAAACATCGATGTGTGGTTTCCTCTCCTGTGCCCCTTACTGGGGACCTGGCCCACAATCCAGGCATATGCCCTGACTGGGAATCGAACCAGCAATCCTTTGGTTCCCATGCTGGCTAGCACTCAATCCACTGAGCCACACCAGCTAGGGCTAAATGTTTAACAGTTTTTAGTTTATATTTAGATTTACGATTTATTTTGCATTTTTACATATTGTGTGAAATATCCCAATATATCCCAATTCATTTTGGAATATGGATATTCAGTTGATCCAGCACTTTTGTTGAAAAGACTGTCTTTCTATTTTCACGGAATTATTTTTGCTCTTCTGTGAAAAATTGTTGTCCCCATACATGTGAGTTTATTTCTTTCTATATTTACATTAATATCACACTGTCTTGACTATTCTAGCTTTAAAATAACCTTTAAAATGGGGGAGCATGAATCCTCCAACTTTGTTCTTAATTTTCAAAATGCTCTTGGCTACTCTGAATATATTTTATTTTTATATGAGTTCTTGAATTAAATGTTCATTTTCTGCAAAATAAGCCTTTGAAGATTTTGAATGGAATTATGTTGAGTATATAAATCAGTTTGGGATGAAGTGGTACCCTGACCACACTGAATCTTTTGACTCAAGAACAAAGTATATTTCTTCTTTATCTAAGTCTCTTTGGTTTCTCTAAGCAATCTTTTGTAGTATTATAGTTTTCAGAGTACAAGTCTTTTGCATCTTTTTTTTTACATTTATTTCTCCTAAATTTTTTGATACTGTTGTGACTGGTGTTTTTTTCTAAATTTGAATTTCTGGTTGTTTGTTGCTGGTATATAGAAATAAAATTGACTTTGTGTATTGCTCTTGTATTCTGCAAACTTACTAAATCACTTATTAGTTCTAGGAGCTTCTTTGCAGATTCCATTAAATTTTTTATATAGATAATCATGCCATTTGTAAATCAACAAGTTTTATTGTTTTCTTTTCAATCTGGACAATTTTTATTTCTTGTTCATGCCTCACAGCAGTAGGCAGAATCTTCATTGTAATGGTAAGTAGCAGGCGAGAGCTTACATCGTTGTCCTGTCCCAGTGTCTGGTTTTTGCCAGTGTAGCGTGATATTGGATGTAAGTTTTTGTTTATGCTCTTTAACAGGTTGAGGAGGTTTCTTTCTTTCCCCTAGTTTGCTGGAAATATTTATCGATTATCTTAAGTTTATCCAATGATTTTTCTGAGTCAATTGAATTGATCTTTTTATTAATTTTATTAATATGGTGAAGTAACTTTATTTATTTTCAAATGTTCAACTAACATTGAATTCCTGGAGTAAACCCAACTTGCTTAGAATATATTATGGTTTTTATATATTGTTCAATTAAACTTGATAAAGTTTTATTTAGAATTTTTGCATTCATATTCATGAGGGATATCAGGCTATAATTTTCTTCTCTTGTAATGTCTTTATATTTTGATATCAGAGTTTTGATATCATAGTAACATGTCCCTCATAAAATAAATTGGATTTCACTTAGCGTAATAGACTGGCAGCTGTAGGAGGAGGAAGGGAGGTGGGAATGGTGGAAGGAAGGAGAAAGGACTAGTCAAAGAGCATGTATGCATGACCCACAGGCACAGACAGCAGAGAGGGGATTGACTGTGGGAGAGAGGGCTGGGCTGGGTTGAGGGGGAAAAAGGGAAAAAAATTGGGACAGCTGTAATAGAATATACAATAAAAAAATTTTTTTAAATAAAAAAATAAATCTCCAAAAAAGTTTAGTCTTATTTCTATTTAAGGCTAAGAATTATTTTTTGAGAACACTTGGCTAATGATATGGAATTTTAATTTATAATATTCCCAATATCTTTAACTTTAACTTGTGATTTCTGGTGTGATTTATTAACCTAAGAGGTCACAAGAAATTTCCATTAAAGTTGTGTTTGGATAGAAAAAATAAACACATAAATTGGAGAATATTCTCTCCTTTCAATTTTCTGACAGTGTTTATGTAGAATTGGTATGAGTTCTTCCTTGTCAGTTAAATAGAATCTGCCAGTGAAGTCGTCTGGGCCTGGGTGTTGTGCGTGTGTGTACTGGGCGGAAGGGCCCCCGATGATGACTGAACGAGCCTTCCGTTCTTACAGAGGCGGGTGGTCTGCAAATGTCAAATACATCAAGTCAGTTGATAGTGCTTTTCAGGTCTTCTGTACCCTTAGTGATGTTCTGTTTACATTTTAATTTAATTTTTAAGAGCATGATATTTCAGTGTCTTACTGAAATTGTGGATTTGTCTATTTTCTCTGTGTAGATCTATCACTTTTTGATTCTTGTATCTTGAAGCCATGTTGTTAGGTATAAGAAAATTTAAGATTGCTATGTTCTCTCGGGGAGTTAGCCCCTTTGCCATTCTTAAATGAAACTCCTAATCTCTGATGATATTCTTTGCTCTGACATCTGTGATGTCTGATACTAATACAGCCACTTGAGATTTTTTAATTTGTGCTAACATTATATCTTTTTTTATCATGTTACTTTTAACCTAATTGTCTTATTTTTTCAAGCTTTAAAAGAAAGTTGAGAAAGTCACAGAGGTAGAAGAAGTGCGGGGTAAAAGAAATGGCTCAGGAAACAAATTACAGTGGCAAAAGCAGGAGCCCTTGGAGTTTAGGACTGAGTTTGGGTAAAAGTAAAGCTTCTAGGGGAAGAGGAGAGTGAGGGAGGGGAAGGGGGTAGGTGTGCTCCTGGGAGGGAAACCTCCCTGGGTCCTCTGCCCTAAGGGCTTTTAAGGGTGGGGATTCTAGGGGAGATCTTAGGAGAGGATCTCAATAAAATACTCATCAGCTTTCCAGGTATGTCCTTTCAAGGTCTAATTGTCTTTTTTATTTGAAGTGTATTTCTTGTAGACAGCATATAGTTGGTATTAATTTTATATCAAATCAGACAACCCCTTCCTTTAATTTGGGGTATTTAGACCATTTATTTGGTTTTCTATCTATTATCTTGCTTGCCCGTGATCACCCCCTTGGTTGATAAACTTGGGCCTGTCTCATGCATGATCACATTACCAAAAAGGGGGTGAAGGGGACTTTTTTGGGCCATTTTGTAATCATAAAAAAGTAGTTGATGAATTGCTTAATGATTGTTTTTTTCACAATTTTCAACATTAGTGATTTTTTAAAAATTCTATTTGCAAGTTAAAGGGTTTGCCATTGTTTCTTTAAAAAAACAATAATGTACCATATCCCTATTCATAAAGGGCTTCTTTTATTTATAAGGTTGAAAATTCTGAATAATGATTTTAGCAGTGTTTATTTATACCTCCTTTTATACCAGTTAAACATTTCTTATAATTACATTTTATTTTCTTGTTAGTTATATGCTATAACCATCAATATTGTTATCACAGTGATTTATAGTATTCATCTTCAGCTTACTGCTCTCCATCTTCAAATTTCACTATACCACTTTATTTTTAGTATAAAAATTACACAGTAGTATACTTTCATTTTTTGCTCTCCTGACCTTTGTGCTAACATTCTCATAATTTTCTTTTACATATGCTATGAACTTCCCACTACATTGTTATTTTTGTTAAGCAGTTGGCTATCTTTGAAAAAACTTAAATACAAATAAACCTCAAACATTTATATATGTAGTATAATTATAAATATTTATAAATCATAAGTATAGAATTATAATGACTATAAGTGTATATATATATTTATTCATGTAATTATCCTTTCCATTGCTCTTTAGGTTTTTTTTATCCATACTTTCATCTAGTATTTTCTCCTGTTTGAAGGACATCTTTAACACTTCTTGTAATGTGGGTTTGCTGATAATTTTTTAATGTTTATTTTGCCTTTACTTTTAAGTTTGCAGGGTTTTTTATTTCTTTTACTATTTAAAAGAATTTACTGCATTCTTCTCTCAAATAGGCTATTTTTGATCAGACTCATTCTATCTGTCATCTTTGTTCCTGTGTGCAGAAAGTGTTTTTTTTTTTCTTCTACTGCTTCTTAGATTTTTTTCTTTACTACTGGTGCTGAGAAATATTTTTAATATTTCTTGTACTAGGGGTTCACGGATCTGTAAGTTTGTAATTTTAATAAAATTTAAATAATATTTTTGTCATTATTTTTTCAAAAATGTTTCCTTACTTGCCTTCTCCTCTAGGGACTCCAATTAGACTATTGATATTAGGTTCTTGAATTTGTCCCTCAGTTTACTGTAGTGCTTTTTTTAATATTTTAAAAGTCTCTTGTTTCTAAGTCAGTTCTGAGCAGTTTTTACTGATTGATTGTGTCCTCATTAAAGGTCATCTTTTTCTACCTTTCTGTGTGCCTGGTAATTCTGGTTGGATGTCCAACATTGTGAATTTTGTTTTGTGAGGTGCTGGGTGTTTTTTGTATTTTATATAAATATTTTTGAGGTTTTTTCTTGGACACAGTTAATTTACTTGAAAACAAGTAGATCCTTCCAGGTCTTGCTTTTTAAGATTTGTTAGGTGACAATGGAACAGTGCTCAGTTCAGAGCTAATTACTGTTTCTGTGTACTTTACCCAGTGCCTCCTGAATCACGAGGGTTTCCATATGGCTGGTGGGAATACAAACTCTTCCCATCTTTGAGGGAGTCCCAGGCATTATTATCTTAATTCTTTTAAGTAATTCTTTCCACAACCTCAGGTAGTTTCCCACACATATACACTGGTCAGTCAGTACTCAGCTAAACACTTGACGGTAACTCGGCAGATTCCTCAGTTTTCTCTCTGTGTAGCTCTCTGTTCTCAGGTATTCCGCCCTGAAAATTGTAGTCGCTTTGGTCTCACTAGACTCTCACCTCTGCCTTCTCAACTCAGAGAACCCACTGGGCTATGTCCGGCTTTCCCTCCCTGCATTACAGCCTGGAAACTCACCTCCTTTGATGCCTACCTCTCAGGGTCGTTGACCTCATGTACAATGTCTTATAAATCGTTATTTTATATATTTTGTCCACTTCATATAGTTTCACGTGGGAGGATAAATCTGATCTGTTACTGCATCTTTGCCAAAAGCAGAATTCCTTCATTATGTATATCTGAATTTTTATCTTGTATTATTTTCTTTATATTTGAAGAAATTCTTATAGCACAAGACTAAAGAATCCTCTTAGCTTTTCTCTGTATGAGACGTTCTTATTTTCTCTTTACTTTTAAATGACAGTTTTCATTGGTTCTACAATTACAGATTAAAAGTTGGAATTTACAGTTCCCATTTCAAAGATGTATTTTCATTATTGTAGCCCTAACCTCCAGGACCTCAGAATGCAGCTGTATTTGGAGACAGGGCTTTTAAAGAGGTAGTTAAGAGAAAATGAGCTCATATGGGCCTCGATCCAATATGACTGGAGTCCTTGTTATAAGAAGAGGAGATGCAGACACCGACATACAGAAAGGAGACCTTGTAAACACACCAGAAGAAGATGGCATCTATGAGTCAAGGAGAGAGGCCTCAGAAGAAGCGAACCTGTCAACATCTTGCTCTTGGGCCTCTCGACTCCAGAACTGTGAGGAAATCAAGTTCTGTCGTTTAAGCCCTGCAGTCTGCGGTACTTTGTCATGATAGCCATAGCAAACTAATGCATCTGCCTCACACATTTTCTGCCCAGAAATATGAAAGTATTTTCATTGCTTAATATGTAGTGTGATCACTTTTTCTCTAGTTGCATTTAAGAATTTCTCTTTATGGCTGGTTTTCTGCAAGTTGATTAGGGTTCCCTGCCTTGATGTTTTCTTTTGGTTTATGTGCTTGGTATGTGTTATGTTTATAGATTTCACCAAGTTCGAAAAAAGTTGGTCATTATTACTGAAACATGCTGGCACCACCCTTCTTCCAGGGGCTCCACTTACATGTACCTTAGATCACTTACTATTATACTACAGGTCCTTCGATCTCAGTTTATTTTCCCTCTTTTTCCCCTATTTGTGCTTCTATCGGTCAGTTTCTGTTGCTGTACCTTCAATTTTAGTGGCCTTTTCTTCTGCAGTGTCTGTTATTAACCATGTCCAGTGAATTTTTAAATTTCAGACATTTTTCAATTCTAAAAGCAATATTTTCATATCTCCCATTTCTTCTTCTGTGAGGTTAATCATCTTTTAAATCTTGAGCAGATTTATATTCATTTAATGTCTTTGCTAATTCTACCATTATTTTTGTTCCTGCATTTGCTTTCTCCTGGATAATGGCCATATTGTTTTGCTTCTTTGCATGTCTTATAAATTTTGACTATATGGTAGCTTTCTGAACATCATTGTTTTCCTTCCTAGAAGTTTGATATAGGGTTTTTTTTTTTACATATAATTGGATGTTTGATTTCATTGCCATTTTAAACACTAGTGAAGTTGGTTTTCACAGGTATTTAAGTAACTTACCATCAGCTTGAGACCTTAGAGTCTTGCTTTTAAGCACTATTAGCTTTTACTCTGTGGCTAGTTTGACTCCGTCGTTTGACTCCGTTGTTTGACTCCGGACGTCTTTTAGTGTCCGCACTGAATAACCTGGAGCTTCAACAGGGACTGGACTCTGGCAGATTGTGTGTTGCCACCCAGCCCTGTGGGAGCTGACGAGCCTTCATTCCACAGGACTCCAGCAGTTCCCTTGCGGAATTCTATCTTATGCATATGTGATGTTACATTCAGGAACAGATTCGGGAGGTCCCCCATTCAGGTTTCTGGGTATATTTTCTGCATAGCTCCCATCTCTCTACATAAAAATTCAAGTTGTTCTAGTCTCCCCAAACTCCGAATCCGTTGTCTGTGCCCTGCTTGAGTTCTGTTTTCTGCACTGTGGTCCATTAAAAAAAAAAAAAGCTTAAGGGTGAGCATAGTAATCAGCAGAATTGTTTTTCACCTCCTAGATCATAGTCCTGTACTGTCTGTTTTCTACCATCTGACTATAGCTGTGGCTTATATTTTGCCTAGTCTATAGTTATTTCTCCTTGAACAGCAGGATGGCAAGGTACTTTAACATGGCCAGAATTTGAAAGCCTACAATTATGATTTTATTTTTAAAAATGTATGTGTAAATTGTATCATGGAAAGACAACAGTTTTATAAAAAGTCTGTTTTATGTCTTTGTCAGATTTTGTTTTATTTCTAGATACATTTACACATATGTCAAAATATGAATCAATGCTGAAATTAAAAAGTACACCTAAGTGTTCATTTAGTTAGGGTATATCAAAATTTTAAAAATCCACATTATTATGTATTAAATAACTATCTTCACACAGACTTGAGCAGTAACTAAAGTAAACAGTGAATAGCACATGACATTATTAATATGAGAGAATTTATAATAATCTTGGAGAAAATAAAAAGAGAAAGGCAGTTATGTTCATTTTAAGATATAGTTTTGAAATTGATTTTAAGACAAGAATAATACTTTTAAGAAGGAAAAGGAGAAACAGAATAAATTTACATCCGGTACCACATATGCTTTTGAATATATTTAAGTTAGATTTAAATTAAATCTATGTGAAACTTTAAAAAATTCAATTAAACATTTCTTCAGCACATAATGTGTTTAAATAAGTGTGGTGTTATTAGCCAAAAAATAGAAGACACATGTTTCCTGAATCTAAGAAATTTACTATTTAGTTGGGGAAATAAGACAGGAAAAAAAAAGTCAAGTAGTGCCAAATGAGTGTAAGTGTTAGCAGAATATTTAGGTCTCTGCCATTTGTAGAGAATTCAGAATTATTAATATACATATATCCACAAGAATCCAATGGGATTCAGTTATGATGAGGTACTTGGTTAGGACCATAAGCAGCACAAGCCATAATGCCCTCACACCTCCATGGCTGAATGCCATTTTCATTCTTCAGAAGGAGTGTTGATGTTCTCAGTGGCATCCTTTCTACTATCTGTGGGCAAGGAGACTGAGTTACTCTGACAGAAGCTGCATTTGAAACTCTCTGTTCTAGCTTGTGCTTCAGACAGCCACGGGCATGCACTAGGTAACTAACGCTCTTTGTTTGATTAATCCATTTCTAAATCACTTATCTGAGGTTTTTCTGTGTAAAGACTTAAGAGGCACTCCAGGGTGACTTAAAGCACAGAAGGCGTGGCTCTGTGTGAGCAGAATCCATGAGAACGGAGTTTTGTGAACAAAGGGTATGTAAGCTTGGACTTCAGACTGTACAAACAATAGAGATGATCACCCCAAATTTGTTTTACACATGAAATTTATAGCAGGGTATCATTTGTATTCTACAGAAAAATGATTTTGGCATGAATATATATAATACATTTAATTTTAACCTGGTTCTAATACTATTTATTTCATCAGGAATAAGAAGGCTTACAAATAAACAGGTATTACTTCCCTTCCCCTTCTTTCTACTGTTATCCCATGCATTTCCTCTCTTTTCACCTTTTCTCTTCTGTCAGGTGCCTGTTTCCTGGCCCCTCATCTCTCTCAACCATCCTTTCTTTTTGTATGTATGCATGAGGGAATGGGTTAATATTTCTGAAACATTTCATTAAAATCAGTGTTCAAACATCTAAATGAAGGCATTCTTCTGCATAATTATCTTGGGAAACTATGCAATATGCTAATAACATTGTCATTGCTTGTAACCTTTTTAGACTCCATCTTTCACAAACAGGTTATTCATTCACATATTGAGGGGCTTCTCGATTTCTTCCAGTTTTTGCTGATTATGAACAAATGTGCATAACACACAGGTGCAATTTTTTTTTATTTGGGCATAAGTTTTTAACTCAAATGAGTAAATATCTAGGAGTACAAATGCTGGGCATGTTTTAAGACTATGTTTATTTTTGTAAGAAACTGCCAAACTTTCTCTCACTAGGCTTGTGCCATTTTGCAGTCCCACCAGAATGGATGAGAGTTCCTGTTGCTCTGTACCCTCACTAGCATTTGGTGTTGTCAGAATTTTGGATTTTAGCCATTCTAATAAACATGTAGTAGTATCTCATTGTTGACTTAATTGGCATTTTTTCTGATGAGATATGATATTGAGAGTATTTTCATCTGCTTATTTTCCATCTGTATATCTTCTTTGGTGAGATGTCTATTTGGATCTTTTGCCCATTTTTAAATTGAATTGTTTTCTTTTGTTGAATTTCAGGGGTTCTTTGTCTAGTTTGGATAAAGTCACTTATCAGATAAGTGCTTTGCACATATTTTTCCCAGTCTGTGCCTTGTCTTTCATTCACTTAATATCTTTCAGAGAGCAGAAGTTTTTAATTTTAGTAAAATCCATTTATCAAATTTTTCTTGTATTTTCTCATATTTTTAGTGTTGCATGTAAAATTTTATTCCCAAAGTCAAGGCCATCTGTAAGTTCTCCTATGTTATCTTCTAGGAGTTTTATAGTTTTGCATTTTACATTTAGGATCATGATCCATTTTGAGGGTTCTTTGTGTGAAAGATGTAAGATCTGTGTTTAGATTCACATTTTTGCATATGAATGTCCAATTGTTCCAGCTCCATTTGTTGAAAAGACTATACTATTTCTATTGAATTGCCTTTGCTTTTTTGTTTTTTTGATAAAGATCAGTTGGCTACATTTGAGTGGGTCTGGTGTTTTTCTGTATTTTAAAAAAAGTACTAGATTTTTAAAAATGAAATATAAATAAGAAAAACAAAGTGGTTTATAAAGTGAAGGCTTCCATTTGGTAGATGACTGAATAAAGTTGGTTTTGCTCCCTTCTTTCAGAAGTCACTCCAAACCAACAACGATAATGGCAGACGCAGACACAGGTTATAGCTTTGATGACAGTAGGAGATTTTTCTTTTTACTTTAAATTACAGCATCTAAGAAAAGGACTGCCAGATGTAGTGCTGGTTAAACGAGGATGCCAGGGTACACCTAGATTTTTTTTACGTGGGGCTGTGAATGTCTAAACAGCTGGAATTCCCCAGGGTCTACACAGCCTCCTAGGAACAGTGCATTCTTTGGAACAAGAGAAATGGGTAATTGGGTTAGTGGCAGAAACTTCTCTGCAAGTGATTACAGTCCACAAAGAAGTCCACACACGCACTCAGTCCTGCGCTGTTAAGCAGTTCAGCATAAACCAGAAAGAATTTCTCATATTTCAGAATGCTGGCCTCTCATGTATAAACTTCTTTAATAACTGGTGGAGGATAAACTTCCTTCATTTAAAGATGACTAATAATTATTTTAAAATTTGAGATATGGCAAAAAGTCAGAAAAGGAACAGAGAAAGCAGCAGCTGAAGAATAGTAATAAAAATATTGCCCCAAATATATGAAAATTAGGATCAAACACAGGCATACATTTTAAGTTTAATAAAATATTTGCCTTTTTATATAAAAATGAATCAAAGCAGAAATATGAAGGCCCATATAGATTGTCATTTTTGTAACTTTGATCTAAATAGCCTCGAGGAAATGAGAATACTAGGAGCCCCTGAAGATAGAAGCACTTCCGAACTCCTTCATAGATTAGGTACAACAATCACTTACATAGGATTCAAGAAGTATCAACATCCACGCCATCCCCCTCTAATCCTCCTCCACCTGCCAACGTTAGCTTTATCCTTTCCTTCCACCTAACACAGTCAGAAGTAATGCTGTTTCTCTAGGTCAGATGGGCAGCTGTGTATCAGCATATCCACTTGGAGACAGCTGCTCAGATGACCAGAACTTTTCTTGGGAAGGCAGTGCCTTTTGTTAGTAACTCTAAATCTGAATATGAGACTGCACTAGCAATCAGCTATGCAACTATAAGCAAAGTACTCAGCCTCTGGAGCTAGTTTCCCTCTGTGACATGTATGAAATGATGTTTGCACCATCAGTTGTTAGCTGTTTTCATTGTCATGATGTTTGGAAAGTGCTTACATATAGTGTCTAGCACACAGTAGACAGCATTCAGCCTGGGATGCGCAGTTCCATAGGGTAGCATTGTCGGTGTGGATGGCATTGGGGGCTGTGGAACAGGGAGGCCCTTGGCAGCCAATTAGGGCACCTACTGTTATTACTGGCTTCTCATTTGGACTAGCATAGGGAAATAGACGGTGATCTTGCTGTTTAGTTACTGTCACTTCATAGCCACCATAGGCAGCATGATGCATTTAAAAAGAACCTAAGCTGATAGAAGAGGTTCCCTGGTCAAAGTTCCCATTTCTTTCTTCATTGATTTGGGAATCCAAGTCAGTTAAGGATTTGGGTCCCCAGTTTTCTCATCAGGCAAATGAGAGAGTTAGACCAGATGATCTGCAATGCTTTTTCTAGAATTCTCTGACTGACAGCCTGGGTCCCCTTTAATCCTTTTATGCCAGTACAGTTGCCCACAGAAAATCTTGTTCTCAAAATGGCAATGAAATTCACTGAACATGAATTCCCAGGGGATGGCGGAAATGGGCCAGACTTCTGCAAATATGTGGCATCCAGTCCTTGGCAAGAAAAGGAAGTTGTCAGACTGAGCTTAAAAATATTCCTCTTCCTTTATAAAGTATTGATTAAACCTGCTTAATCATCACTGCAACTGTTTCACAGACAAAGGTATGAAGAGCTAGCAGATGGGGGAAAAGTATGAGAAGTCAAGGGTGAGTCGTGTTTATACTTAAAGTGAGACCTCCTCCTCTTCTTTTTGTCCTCTTTCTCACCTTCCTCCTCCTCTTTTTAATTGTAAGGAGTTGACTAGTTGCTCAAAGACCTGAGAGTGGGCTGGAGCTCTGTCCACTTGGAGTGTCACTCCCTGCTCTGGCGGTTACCCCTGGCAACTAATGCAGGATGAGAACACACGTAAGTCGCTTTGAAAGGAAAACCATCACATCTACTCCCACTTTCCTAACAGGTTTTCTAAATCTTCAATAAGTTTGTGTTAGCTGGGAATGAGTGTCTGAATTTAGGCTTCAAAAATGTTCCTCCCCCACCCCAATCTGTATAATTACTGTTGTTTTCCTGAAGCCTTTCAAAATACTATAATTAACAGATTGGCAGATAACCCATATAACTGCAGTTAAGGCAAATATAGTATGCAGCTGTCTTTGCATTAAGTGATTAAATCAAATAACATAGTTTTGAAGTACATTTATAAAGCATAAATTTACCTCCTGGCAAAACTGTCTTAAGTAACACACCCTACGCCATCTGTTCACTCAGTATTAATACCATATTTCCCAGGACTATAGCTACAGAGAGCAGAGCTACCAGCTGCGCAGAACCAAGAGGCGCGGAGGGATCCTTTCGGATACTCAGCAAGTTTTGGATCCTCTTAAGGGTGCTCACAGTGATTGTGCATCTGAAACACACACACAACTATCACATGCATATAGACACATGTACATGCACATACACCCATGTGTGTGTACACACATGCATGTATAGCACATGCACATAGTATACACACCACCTCAGGATACCGATGACTGCATGCGCACTTTCCATGAACAAACCAGTATACTGGTATGAGTATTTATCCAAGTACTTATTCCTTCATTAAATTGTTTATTCAACAATGACTTACTCATTTTCTCCACTGGTCTGACTAGGCAGTAGGTGGTAGGAATCCAAAGGTGACCAGTGCTGGCCCCCGCTATCGTGCAGCTCACAGTCGAGCCCAGGAATCTCATTAGTAGCCTACAATAAATGGTGGTTTTAAAAGAGGATAGAAACCCAAACAAACCTAACCTCATTTAGACTTTATAAAATCAACAACTATATATATTTTGCATTCAAGAATATGTACAATAAAAAGGTTTATTCTTCAGAAATTTTTCCAGAACGTTCTGTGAGCAGTGATAGACTCAGTGATCAAACAGAAAAAGACATTTACAATCTGGTAAGGAAAACTGAAACAAGCAGTAAAAAGAAATGCTAAGCTGGGTGATTCAGAGTATTGTGCAGGGTTTTAGAGAACTGAGCAAGTACTGAGAAGTGAGAGGCCTGAGCGGGTGCGTGCAGCAGTGGTTATCAACCCTGGCTACACATTAGACTCATCTGGGAGTCTTTTAAAAATATACTTGGCTGGGTCCCTCCCTGGATAAATCAGATTAGAAAGTCTGGGGATGGGGCTTGGACATGTCTCTCTTATGTTTACTTTGTTGAGGTAGTTTTAATGAGCCTTGGAAGTGCAAGGGTAGAGCTCACAAAGACATAACTTACGGCTCTGAGGAACTGGTCGGGTCATCCCGGCCAGTACTCCCACATGCAGAGTCCATAAGCAAATCCCCATGTTCTCACAGCTCACTCAAGGCGGACATCCAGCCAGCTTTCCAGTTTCCAAACTGGGGGCCCTTTTATTACATAGCACTTTCTAGATTTTCAGAATATAGTCAAAACCTAAGGCAATCACAAAAGGTTAGCTTTTTCACCAAAGTTTTCAAAATGAGAGTACTTTGGGGATGAAAGCAAAGAGCAAGCATACAAGTAATCAGGTGGAAATAAAAGACCAGATATTATTATGTGAAGGAAAGTGGAAGTAGACAAATTTTGTGGTTTCCATAAAACACCATGAATGCAAGCATCTAAGGTCATCTTTTATTGCTGTTATCATCTGATAGTTCCTTCAGCAGTACCAATCGTTCGACCTTTCAGAGGACAGCATCATACAAAATCTTGTCTCCCCCAGAATCCATTTTTCTCATGGGAACTGTGATACCTTCTTATTAAATAGATACAGAGCTTTCTGTTGTTGCTATTTAATCTAAAAAGAGAAAGACTTTCCCCCTTGATTGAAGCCTGAGTAACAGAGCTGTCAGGATGAACTGCAAGTTGCAGGCTGCAAAGGAAGATATTTTGAGTTTTGTTTTACATCAACACTTATAACTGGATCAGCAGCTACATTTGATGTGCATGTAATTTATCAGTAGTCTTTATCTGGAGGCAGAAATAGATTCCATAATTCTTATGAATCACATATCCTCCAGGCATCTTTTTAAATCTAACTTTTGTTTACTATCACTTGTAAAAAACATTTCGCCTCAAAATTCATAAAGAAGCAGTTCACAGAAGACTAGTACCTGGCCTACCCCAATATTTTTAATTTTATTGGTCAATGGGAGTTGGCTTTATACTACCCAGCTTATAATTTATAACCGGAATGGACAATTTAATCATTTTAGGATGTGTTCAAGCACAGCTCAAAGTTTTAACAAGGCTGCTTCCCTTTCTCCAGAGCTCCTCCCTGTCAACAGGCTCTTGCATTGTAAGAAAGCAAACAGTCCTTCTTTTCAGTTGTCCCTTGAGTCAAAATGTGTATTGAAACACTTTATGAGACTGGTAATGTGAGAAGTAAAGTGAGTCTCCAAGAAGGAAAAAAAGAACTGGGAGCCCCTTGAGGTCACATAAAAATTAAGTGAAAAGATGGCACAATTATTTTGACAGCGGGTGGGATCTCTAAGCTGTTAATTAAGAGACTAACCATTAAGAACATGAAGACTCAAGTTTCTAGAGGTTTACCAATTCTTTCCCAGTATTTTGAGAAGCTTTGATTGTATGGTACTATTTTTAAATGTCATGTTATAGCTTTTAAAAACTGACAGAGGAAGCTAACAAACTGATCATCCCTAAGGGGACAAGTGGAAAACCACTGCATGCCAGATTTTCATTTTACATAACTCAGAACTATTTACCCTATGGACAAAAGACCGTTTATTATGAGAAATAGGTGATAAAATTAAACATGCCTATGCTAGGCCACTTAATAAATCAGGCAATTTGCTGCCCTAGGCAGCAGAATGATGGGATGAGTAGTTGGATGGACAGAGTTAAGAACAAAGAGATGGCAGACAGTATTAGTACTCATGTAAACAAATACAACCTAATATGAGCTAGATCATGTCCACATCAAATAGAGGAAAGCAAGAAGATCCAAGAGAACTGCAAACTGGTAGATGGGTTATACCCTCACTAATGACCATAGGAGTAGCTCAAGCAGCACTCTTAGTTCTCTCTGGCAGGAACATTATCTTACTCCTCTTTATGTCCTCAGCATCTTTCATAATTCCTCTCATTCAGTACTAGTAGTTCAATAATGTTAGAAAAATAGAGGTAAAGAAAGGAATAAGGAGGGACTCGTAGATGCAAATGCTATCAAATTCTGTATCAGAGAACAAGAATGTGATCTTTCTCATTAGAGTTGAAAAGAGTCTTGATATAGCAAGAAGGAAACAATTAGATTAGAAATAAGTGCTTTAATATAGTATTCTAGAAAGCCCTGAAGAGGCATCGATGAAGGGCAGGCATGTCGGAGACAAGGCTGAGGAATGGGTGCAATGCGCAGGCCATGTAGCTCGTGACAAACCCGTGGGCCGCGGTTTCTTACTATGTAAGAGGGAGAGTTGAACTAATTGACCCTTTAGATCCTTTCAATGTCTGATTGTACATTTTTCCAGCGCCTGTGTTCCATTCTTGAAATCCCTTGTCTGACTCCTGAAAATAAAGATGATTATTTTCTCTTCTGGGGAAAGGAGGCAGAGAATAGAAATATTGGTCATTATATTATTCTTCCAGAGATGTTGTGATTTGAAAAGTTTTTCTTGTTTCTCAATGTGATTTTATTCTAAAATGCTAAGTCTGTAGGATTTCTTAAAAGTAACACCTGGAAAAATGGATTTGAAACAAAAATCCCTTAAAAAGAAACTTCTGTAAAAACGTGTCTGTATTTGGGTATGTATTTGCAAGTATGTATGTCAAGTGCCAAAGCCTTTGTGTTCTTTCCCTTCTAATGAAAATCATTCGGTAATGTTTAGCCCAGAGCTACAGAATAGAGCCTTGTGTTTCATTGTCTTAAGCTTCCAAACTGGGAATTTCCACCTCCTCACTCAAAAATCTGGTGAAGCCCATCCTTCATCCCCGAATTTAGCAGTCTGTACTTTCCAAATGCAATTCATGCTCCTCGAGCAACCATCGATTTCTTTCCAGACGTTTGCATTGATGCACACAAAGTGCAGAGTCCTGGGCACCTGTGCTGTGTACTTGTTTCTATTCTGTAAAAGGTTGGCAACAAAATGTTTCTGTTAGAACAAAGTGACAATTATAAAATGGTTTTTAAAAGAGGAAATGAAGACTAAGGGAGACATACCCAAAGTGAGCAAGAGGCCTGGTAAAGGAAAATAGGGCATGTTTATCGCAATGAAGAAAAGCTTTGAAGAGAAATAGAAGTCAAATCTGCTAACCCATAATGGGGAGGGGGGCCCAAAGGAAGGGAAAAGCCTGAGGTGAAAGGGCTCTCTGGGGGGGGTCACTATAAAAAGGCTGCAGTGGGCCGGGTCTGTCTTGGGGTTGGTCCTCAGTAGGTAACATTACGGGGCACCCATACTAACTTGCAGAAGCAGAAGAATGGAGCACTGCGTCTTGGTAAGGAGATTAAATCTGTAGGCTTGTGAGACTGTCCCATGGATCATGGAGCTAGGAACTTGTTAGATGCACTCAAAAAAAGAAAAAAACATGGTGTCTTCCTAATAGAGACATTTCAGGTCTAGTAAAGCTGCCATTGGTTCTATTAGTATTCTTAATCATAACTATCATTTATCATGTGACCGAGGATTTTTATCTCTGTTTTCCAGATAAAGACACTGACAAAAAAAGAAGTAAAATAACATTTCTTAAGTTATGCAGCTGGCATGTTACAGGGTAAGGGTTTCAAATCATGATATTAATGAGATTTTTTAAAACATGTTCTTTTTTAAAAAGATTTTGTTTATTTATTTTTAGAGAGAGGGGAATGGTGTGAAAAAGAGAGGGAGAGAAACATCAATGTGTGGTTGCTCCTCACGCACCCCCTGCTGGGGTCCTGGCTCACAACCCAAGGCACGTGCCCTGACTGGGTATTGAACCAGTGATCTTTGGCTTTGCAGTCTGGCACTCAATCCACTGAGCCACACCAGCCAGGGCTTAATGTGATTTTTTAAGTTTTTGCATCTTTATATGTATTGTGCATTTTTTATTTTTATTTTATTTTACCCAGTATTACTTAAAACCCATGTTGACAGTGTTAGAACCACAGTTTTAATAAGAAGGGCCTGATGTTTTTGTCTGAGACAGAACCTAATAAAACTGATTAAAAGTTGAAATTTCTCACTTTTAGGAGTTGGGTATGATGGTGACAGCTGTGGGCATCAGAATCTGTTCATCTCAAGGGGATTTAAACTCCTGGGACTGATAGGTGGGCCATTTCTTAAAACCATTTATTGGAAAACAATTTGAAACTTACAGAAAAGTTGCACCAACACCCTTTACCCAGATTTACTTAGTGTTTATCATTTTTCCTATTTGCCCTCTTTCTATCTTATGAAAATTATTCTTTGTCCCAAATTTTGAAATTCAGTTGCATACATCATGACCCTTTGCTTCTAAATACTTTAGTGTGTATTTCCTAAGAAAAAGAAAATCACACAGCACAGTTATCACCTTGAGTAAATCAACATGAGCACTCTGCTTTTAACTTACCTACCATCTCGATTTCAGTTTTGTCAATTCGCCCACCCAGGAATGTCCTTCGCAGCATGCTTTTTCTCCAGCATGGGGTCCACTCAAAGTTTACACATTGCGCTTACTTACTGTGTCCCTTGAGTCTTCTCAGGTGTATCTTTTATGATGTTGACACTTCTTAAAAATACAGTCAATGGGTCATTGTTAGAGCCTCCTCTTCTCGTCTGGACATAATTTTCCTGTAGTTCATTATTGCTTAAACTTTGAAGGCTGTTTTTAGACATGGGAGTCTTTTGGCCTTTAAGATCAGTCAGGGATAGAGTTCGACCATAAAGGATAGTGCCAGAAATTGTAGGGTGTGTGTGGGGAACACTCAAGGGAGAGCTGATCAGGGAGGAGCAGAGCCTGAAATGGAAGCCGTTTGGGGTAGGTGACTCTGGAGAGGCTCTTTGTACCGAGGAAACTGTGAAAAAAAGGAGCCATCTACTCTGCAGAAACTTCACCCCCGGGTGGGAAAGGTTTGAGAATCCTGGGCAAGGTGACTCGTTAGCATTAACAAAGGAATTGAAAAAAGTCAAAGTAAGGAAGTGATAGAGTGCTTGAATTTTCCACTTAAAATCTTGAGAATTAAGACCATAAGTAGTATGAATTTCTTAAATGTCTGGCTAACACGGGTAGACAAAACAGACATGGGAGCACCATGATATCGATGACCCCATCAGCTGTTTTTAACAGCTTTATGGAGATGTAACTGATATCCAGAAACTTCACATATTTAATGTATATTATTTGATAGGTTTGAACATAGGCATACACTTGGGAAATGAAAACCACAATCGAGGTAATAAACACATTCATCACCTGGAAGGTAGTTCTGAGTCTCTAAAAACCTCTGATCAGATGCTATCAGTCTGTGCTCAAGGAACCAAATCCTACTGAATGGAGCACATATGTCTGTAAAGACCTGGGGATCTGTGCCCTTCAGCAAAAGGCTGCTGGTGGAAATGTCAGCTGAGGACCCCATCCAGGAAAACCTTTGTTACTTGAGTTTTCAGAGAAGAAACAATGGGAAGTTATTTTTGTCCACTTTAAAAATGAGTAGGAGAGATAGAAACGTGATCATAATTAAATCAATCCAGAAAAGCCTATTATTCATGAATAATGAATGTCTGCAGCTTGCCTAGAGAGAAAGGAGTGAGAATTTAGTCACAAATTCAGTCTTGTCTTTTAGCATCTACCCAGAGCCTGGAGGAGGATCAGAGGTGGAACATTAACAGGTAAAGTTCCGCCCATTCAACTCTCTGCTCTCCAAATGTTAACCTTACACTCTCCTTTCCATAAGAACCCAGGTCCTCAGTCTCTGAGATGACAGTTTTTAGAGGGAGCCCTTTTCAGAAACAAAGACTCCAGAAGGGAACTTCAAAGGAAGGCCATTAGCACCTATGATGTTCTCAGATTCCCTGTGCTGACCAGAGGAATGAAAGAATGATGGAGCTGTGCAGTGGGGCGGCCCCCTGAGGGTGTGAGATTCGGTGTGCGTTAGTCAGAGTTAGCAGACCAATAGAACCAACGGGACGCGTGCACATGGAGAGATTTATTTAAGGAATAGGCTCACAGCATTGCGAAGGCCGCAGGTGCAGAATCTGCAGGGTGGGCTGGCAGGCTAGAGACTCAAGAAAGAGCTGATGCTGTGGCTCAAGTCTGAATGAAGGCCATCTGCTGGAAAACGTCTTGTTGCTTGTGGGTGGTCAGTCTTTTGTTCTACTCAAGTTCTTTAAGGGATTGAATGAAGGTCACCAGCATTTTGGATGGCGATATTCTTTCTCAAATGTGCTGATTTCAATGTTAACCTTATTCACCTGAGCCTTCCCTGAAACATCCACTCTGTGCAGGTGTTGACAAGTGCACAGTCATGTGTCTTATTTTTTTATTTTATATAACGCTTGTTTTGCCCCAGCAAACTTCAGTTTCCACTTAAAATATTTGTCACCAATCTTTCTTATTCTGTTTATTGCACCAGTCATATTACTAACTTTGTATCTGTGCTTATGTCTTTATTTTAAATTATAAATATTTTCATACTTATATAGCTGAACTAGAAAAATAATTTAATAATATCATGAGAAAAGCAATGACTTTAATTTAGTTATCAACTGAACATGCATAGATATAATAACCTTTAATGTTCTCTTAAGGTATTCAAATAAACATGTTACAGTGTGGAGTTGGTGCATAGGGAAAAAAGGCATTTGAACTGAATCCATTGGCACTGATTTTGTCAACAATATGCCTATACTTAGTACTAGAAAAGCTGCACCAGCACCTCACACCCAGTACAATACAGGACACGATTCAACAGTTAGAGCACAGTGGAAGACTAGCATTGTACCCAATTAAAACATAGTTCACACTGTCTGTTGATGGACACTTACTTTGCTTCCATGACTTGGTGAACAGTGCTGCCATGATCATGGAAAAGCAGATTTCTCTTCCAGACCCTGATTTCAGTTCCCTAAAATACATACGTATACCGAGAGGTAGGATTGCTGGATCACAAGGTCGTTTTATTTTTAATGTTTTGAGGATCTTCTATACTGTTTTTTATAGTGACTACACCTGTTTATATTCCCATCAACAGTGCACAACAGTTCTCTTTACTCCACATTCTCTCCAAAACTTGCTTTTATTTTTTTTAATAATAGCCCTCCTTCTCCAAAGAAGACACACAGATGGCCACCAGGTAGATGGAAAGGTGCTCAGCATCACTAGTCATCGGGGAAATGCCAATCAGAAGAAAACTGGGGTATCCCCACCTCAGCTTTGGGCCAAGGCCGCACACTCTCTGGGAAGCCCCCAGCCAATGGACTGAGCATGCAGAGGGACTCTCGGACCTGGCCATTTTCGTGGGATGGGTCCAATCAACAATCCTCTGTTCACAGTCCCTGCTGGGTTAGCTAGAGTGTGTCCCCTGCTTCTCTGCCACACTCTGCCCCCTCCCGCCCTTCTACCTGCGTCTCTGTCACCAGGGGCAGACCTGCACTGCCCTCTGTTGGCTCTCCGTGCCCACTTCCTTCTCCTTCTGCCTCTCACAGGCATGGCAGAGCCTTCTCCCCCAGTAAACCTCTTGCTTTCTAAATCCCACTTTCATGGCTGTGTACAAGGACACAGTTCCTTCAGTTATTTCTCTTTTCTTCCTCCCTGTGTTTGCTTGAAAATTTTAGTGTCTCCCCATCCATTCTTGGGGACATTTTTATATTTTCTGGCAGTAGAATCCCACATATTTTTACACATAACTTACTGAAATCTACTTTTCTGAAGTCTAGTCTATATGATCAGAACTCTAAGATGTTTTTCCCTTTTTTGCTAATCATCACAAATATTAAATATAACTTAAATAACTCTAGAGTTGTAGCCTCCTTGCCCAACCTCATTCTTTTATAGATGCTATGATTTAGCTGAGGGCCAGAGCAGTTAAGTGATTCATCGCAAATTGCTAGAACTATAAAATGAATTTCCTTTACAAGTTAATTGTCTCGAGAGAACTTCTTCACTCTCCTGACATTTCTAATCAGAAAGTGTCAGATCCTGGCACTAAGCTGCTCATTTACTCATCTTATTAAATTACCTTCTAATATATTTAAATAAGATTATTTTACTCACTGAGGACTGATAGATTAGCTTCCTCTACATGATGAATACCTTCGCCTTGAGGGCACATATTCTGGATATTCCAGGGAAAGCTGTGTCAGTGGTGGGCTTAGGAAGGAGCAAAGCGATCATGGAAAGCCCAGTTATACATACGTTCCTTAATAAGGCTAGACCAGCAAGTTAATTCAGAGTTCAGTAGCAAAGGGCATCAAAGTATTAATAATGAGAAATGAGTTTATATCATCTATAGAACATTTTCTGAAAATATCCTTTGTTTCTTTGTTCTCTCCACAGGCCCCTCCTCCTTCTTCTTCATCCAAATGGCTACAGTTCTGATTGTCCATTATTCGATCAACAATTAGCCCCAGGGAACAGAATCCAGAATTTCCCAGGAAAGCATTATTAGCCTCCTTTCCTGCAGATATTGTGGTGCATCTTGGGAAGAGAAACTCAAATTAGCTACCAGAAGGTAAGATAGAACTAGGGGTGCCTAGTCAGACTTGGGTAGGAGGCAGGGAGGTTGGCAGTTTATAACAATTATACTTTACAGTCTTGAAAGGATTAAACACGTACACACCCAGTTAATTTGCCCCCAGGAGGCATGCGAGTGATTATCTTCCCTTAAGTAATTCTGTCAAATGTATCCGTGTTTTCATTAACTGCTGAAATAATTTTTTGTATTCATTGTAGGGTTATACTGTACTTTTTTGTGTTAATAAGTATTTATCCTCTTACCTTATACTATTACACTCATTAACTGTGGTGTGTAAATGTACTAGTTATTACTGTCTAACTTTTGTTAAAAAAAAAAGCACAATAAGAGAATGAAGGTGAAAAAAACATTACATGAAAAGCTTGCAGCCAGAGTTTCCTGCCAAGTAGCAGGGCACCGAATTCATGACATTTAGTTTCTGTGCCCGACAGCTATGTCCTGCGGTTTCACTGAAAGAGAATACTCATCAGCCTAGGGAACATAGTATTCTTGAGAAATCACATCTTGGAATTGAAAAAAATGAGAAAGTGGATGGAAAATATCCAGGAGTTTCTTTCTTTCTCTCTCTCCTCCTTCCTTTCCTTTCCTTTCCTTTCCTTTCCTTTCCTTTCCTTTCCTTTCCTTTCCTTTCCTTTCCTTTCCTTTCCTTTCCTTTTCCTTCCTTCTTCCCTCCCTCCCTCCCTCCCTCCCTTAATGGAAAAATGTTCACTGTATACCAGGAAGACATCAGATACAAGATACAGGTAAGATATGGTAGCTTCTGCTCAGCAGTGCCCATTTGTAAAATTGGTTATCACACAGAAAAAAAAAGTACAAATGTAAGAACTAACTATAACCATAAGGAAAAATGAAATTTAATGCTGTTATGTGATACCCAAAGGAAAAAAAAGGGGGGTAGCAAATGCATGTATACATGGCTCGGTTACTGAAAAAAAAAAGTCTATAGCTGTCAAAGCACTTGAGGGATGTGGATAAGCAGTATCTTGAATATGACTTTTTTTGTACACAATATTTTAAATGAAACAAAATCTGGGGAGAATGTCGCAAGTGCTGCCTTTTCACTATGCAGTATGGTAATGTGTCAGATTGGTTGTGTGGTTGAACAGCTTGAGGGAATGGCAGTATTTTAATAATATTATATGTTAACCTGGCCTTCATAAATAATCTGTTTACCTGCAAGATGTTATTAGCTTAAGTACCTGAAATGTAGCTTCAATAGAGAGATTTATCCCCTGTTGTTTATTATTTGTGTTAGCAGGGTAGCATTTGTCTTTTCTAAGGAAAGGAATTCAGTTAAATTTGGGGGAGAGGGATGTTATGGAAGAATAAAAACAGTGTGACTGTAGAGTTGTCATGGTTGAATATAGAGTCCAGTAATTATTCATCACTTCGTATTTTGTGACCATAAGAATTAAAAACATTTGTTGACTCAGTTTCTTAATATTTGCAAATGAAAGGCACCAATAATGGAGCATCTGGGAAATATATATGCTACACGCTGTCCTGTTTCTTTTCCTTTCACTGTTCTAAAGGCCGTTTCACACACACTGTGACAGGGCCACTGCGCGCACCGAGATCCTGCAGCACAGGAAGGTGTCTGTGCTCAGCTCTAAGCTGCACTTATTTGTGCTTCTTGCACACGTGCATTCAGAAATCTGTGTGTTCTTACGCCATTTTACTGTTTCCTTTTTCTATCAAATAATTTGTCTATATATGAACAATCTACATTGATTGATTTAAAAATGCTTCAATCCGGATGTCACAGGGAAGCGACTACCCCCCCTGTACCTCTCAACAGCATTTCCTCTAAAACTGATGTAGGTCTTGTCCACTGCAATGAATTATGCATAACTGGAAGATGATTTCTTGGCATGAAAAAGAGTGACATAGTCGATTAAAATTAAATATTGAGTAGGCTTTTTCCTAGAGACACGAATTAAAGAAAGATGCTTCTCTTTCAAGAGTGAAGTATGGAGGCCTTCAGTTGTAGTTGCAGGGAGGAATTTCACCGTCACCGTCACAGTGCAGTGCTGGATGCATCGGCCCAGCTCAGGCCTCCAAGGCTGGTTGGTTTCAGAGGGAAGTCCCAACGGTTCTCAGAAATAACGGAGGGATCAGCATCTTCTGGTGGCTTTGCTACTTTTTCACTCACCTCTTCTGGCCTTTGGATGAGTGGGGCCTGCATTTAACCCACAGGCTGTCATTAGGGGCAATTCTGATGCAAATTCCAACAATAATGGTGTCAACCACAAAAGTTAGACTAAAACTCCCCTAAAAAGCCTCTCCCCCTCCTCCCTCCCAGAAAGTGCAGTGGCAGGCACAGGGAAGAGCAAGAGCCTGGGAGAGAATAGGCAGGGATAGCCAGGAGCCATGCCGATGGGCAATTAGCCAACTGCAGAAAGTATCAACGCCAAATTTCATGTTCATTTGTTGCTTTATATCCGTATTCATTTTTCTTCCCTCTTTTTAGTAACACATTGGAAGAGAATTAAACTATGGTCTTTACTTTTCAAAGCAAAATAAACCAAATACCAAAAAGAAGGTTATTAGGATACGCCCCTTGCAAACTTGACTCTTCCAAATGGATCTGGTCTTTACAAGATCCTGAATTAGAGCCTCCTAGATCTTTCTTGTGCTACCGTAGATGACATTAAGTCCTGAGATGTAGATCATTTCTGTTGCAGGGATGGACATGTACCTACCTGGGTGTTCATTTCTCAGCAAAGGGGTTTTTCTGCATGTATAGGACTGCTGTCTCTGATGGTGTTCCAGTGCCCCCCGAGGGCTCCTCCGTGTAATAAAATCAAACAAAAATGCGGCTGCACATGAAATATTTCACTCCGCAGAGCAAAGCTGGGTATGTGGCTCCAAGGATCTCTGAAGGAAAGATTAACTGCCAGTCGTCAGGAAACCCAAAGTCATTTAAAGTAAGAGGTGCCACAAGCCAAAAGATAGAAGCTGTAAACACATACAATATTAATAAAGCAATTATAGTAAGTGCTATAACATTCTGCTTTGCAAATCTCTTGCCACTTCAAGAAACATCTGTCTCCGCCACTAGAAATTACTGTCTAAAAAACCAAACAAAACAAAACAAGCTGTGCTTTGTGTTTTAGCTTTTCATTCAGGATCCTGATCAGTCCGTCTGCTGCCAAAGCTTCAATACCAATTTCATAGTCTATTCCCTGGGTTGGATTTCCCACCAATGCAGTCATTTGTGCTGATAGTGAGCAGAGGAGCAATTAGCGGATTCACTACACTGTGCAAACTGCCTGAATCCAATCACACAAAATGTCTCAGGAGGGTGAGGAGGAAATTCAAGTGACCAGATGAATCCTTATTTAATAGAAACTGGCTTGAGCCTTAGCTTCTCCAGATCCTGAAATTTGTTGGTTCCTTATTGTTTTTTAAAAAAATTCTCATGATTAGTTCCAGTGCACATGTTAGTGACTTTGTTCCTGTCAGTCACATTGAGATCTGGCTGGGACATGTTTTCAGAAAACCTGGGTGCGCCCCCACTTGAAAGGGAATGGCACAAACTCTCTGAAAGCTTCATTGTCTCCAGTTTAGAATAAGGAGTTTAATTTTTCTCTAGCGGTCTCAGGGGGTCAGATGGAAAACATTCATGGAAATGCTGTAGGCACTATATAGACCTGTAGCAAAGGAAGTGCTTCCCCCATGGACTAACCGTGGGTGTCTTTATCCTGGAGCAGCACCTGGCTTCTTAGAGAGCAACTGAGAAGAGAGGAAGGCATGCCTGCAAGTTACTACTGAACTCACACAGGCCTTCCATTAAAAAAGGAACAACAGCAACAAAATAACGTGATTCTGAAAAGAAAGAATGAAGGTTTGCTTCAGTCATAAGGAAAACAATAAGGCAGTTATGATTTCTTAATTGGAAGATTATAACAGAAGATAAAATTTTAAAAGTCCACTTGGGGTTGTAGGTCTGAGGGAGCAATTAGATTAAAAAACCATTCACTCAAACCATATTTAAGTTAGAAACCCTTAGAGTCTTCTTAGATTCCTTTTTCACACATCAAAAAATCCTGATTTAATTGGACACCAAAGCTCTCTTCTTGCTATATATCTCTTAAAATGGGCTTCCTCTTTTTATCCCACTGACTTTGTTCAGGCTAACTTTATTTTTTGCCTAGAATACAGTGGCCTGCTGAATGATCTTTCTGCCTGTGGTCTCTTTCTCCTTTAATCTATTCTCTCCAAATTGGTAGTAGATGTCTCTAAAATTCACCTGATGTGTCATTTCCCACTTAAATTCTCTCAGTGGAGCTCCTCATCACCTACTGAAAAAAGGCCACACTCGCTCTGCGGCTTGCAAAGCCCTTATGACATGTGGCTCCTCGCCTCACTTTTTGGCTCCACGTGTTACTACTCCATGCATTGGCCGTTCCTTCCACACTATTTGCAGTTCCTGGAAAATGACATTCTTTGGAGGTTGGCAGTACATTCTCTTCACTCCTGTCCACAAGGCCTGTCACTCTGTATCCTCTTCTGTCCAGTTTATTAGACAACCTGGAATAGGATTGGCTAGTCACTTCTCTTGCTACATACTACTAGCTGTAGAGTGCCATTCTTAATATATATAAGACACAGCCTTGTAATGTCATGCAAAGAACAGAGGCTTTGGAATCAAACAACTTCGATTTAAGTAGAAGCTTACATTCTTAGAAACCTGTTTTTCAATTTGTCAAGTAAGAATAGGAATGCCCACATTTAAAAAAATATTTTATTTTGTATGCTATTACAGTTGTCCTGATTTCCCCCCTTTGCCCTCCTACCCCCAGCTCACCCCCACTCCCAAAGCCCCTCCTCACACAGTTGTCCATGCCCATGGATCCTGCATATATGTTCTTTGTCTAACTCCTTGACCTTCTTTCAGCCAGTCCCCACCGAACCCTCCCTGCCCACCTTTTCTGAGGACTTGCAATAGCACATATGAAATACCCAATGTAGTACTTCACTCATTGTAAGGGCTCAGTAAATGCTGGCCGCAGTATATTGTATTGTAACTGCTTTGTTAACCAAATTGTCTTCTTCATCTCCTTTAAACTATCATTTCCTTGCAAAAAGGAATTATATATTTTTTATCTTGTTCATCTTTCTGGCCTTAGCGCCTATTGAAGTACCTGACACACACAAGCATATGATAAAAATTTGCTCAGAGGATTACCAAACAAAGTAATGAAAACAAATATGAATGATGAAATCTCTAAGTCTATGCCACTCGAGAATTTGTACTGTAGTAGGATTGGAAAGAACATTGATAGTGTCTGCAAATCTCAAGCATATTTAAAACATCACTTGATTTACTGCTCCTTGACCTTTCCTGTGCCAACAAATTAACATGTGTGCTAGCTGTGTGTCTTCTAGGACAGGTGTCTATCAACATGAAATGGAGCCTCAGTGTATAGCCCCGTCCAGTGTTGTCTTTCCTACTGTCTCTGGTGGTTTGAAGGTTCAGTCCATGATACCTAGATGGCATTGCATTTTGATACAGAGGTGGAGCATAGCGTGTGGAGAGGGAAGTTGAAAGATGGAGCTAACCAGCCAATAAGAAGCCAGATAGAGGAGTGCCTTGAAGTTCGTGTGCATAACTTGAACATTGTCCTGTAGAGGATTTGAAGGGATTAAACAGGCATGTAACAGACCCATACGTCTGCTTGGGAACATTTTATATGGAGGGTGTGTACAGGACGCTTTGAAGGGAGCAAGTCTAAAGACATAACATGACGTAGGAGGTGGTTGGATAACAAGCACGGGCGGCGGGGGGAGGGGGGGCTGGTAGTTGGCGCGGGGCAGGGCGAAGGCTGGAACTAAGGACCTGTAAGCCACGCAATCACAGAAGGACTCGTCCTTAGGAGGGCCCTGTGCTTGGTTTCATGCTCTGTTGTTACCTTCTGAAACTTTTAACATTTTTTTAAAAAGGGACCCTGCATTTTCACGTGCATGGCCCTGCAGAACCTTTAACTGGTCCTGGCGGACATCATAGGAGAGAAATCGTGAGAGGCGGACTTAGGAAGATAAGTACTCTGCTGTCTTTGCCTTTGGTGTGCCATCTTTGCTCCGTGTCCTCAGGTCAACCCCTGCCGACCAGAGTGAGCTGCGGGTGTCGGGGCAAAAGGAGTGGGGAAAACGTAAGAACTGTATTCTAGTAACACAAAAGGAGAGTTAATATTTAGCCTTGCTCTTTTGATTAAGAAGTTTCGAGGTCTCATCCCGGCAACAGAAAGACAAGATTTACTGAGAATGGACAAAATTACCCGTGTTGGTTTTATCTTTCCCACATTAAAACATAAAACTTTACTTTACGCCCCAAATAGGGGTGAAGTGATGTAAAGAATGGGAAGCCCAAAGCCAGCCTTCTAGCCTGAGGGACTGTGACTGGAAGGTATCAGAGACAGGCTTCAAGGGGAAAGGGGCCTCCTGGCAATGAGGTTCCCACGCTGGGTGAAAGGTCACGTGCCCCATGGACCGCACAGACGCAGCGATGACCAGAGAGCCCCAGTCGCAGTCTCTGAGCTGCTTCCCGGTGACTGGTGCTCATGTACTCCCCATGCTCACGCCAAACAAAACTCCAAGCTCTGTGGCAGTATTTTTGACCTTGGAGGAGAAGAAAGTCGCAACCCCAACTGGGATTGCATTTCCTGAAAGCCTTTTGGGATGAGTGCTTGCAGTCAAATTTAAGTTCATTTTTTTTAAAGGTGCTATTTCTTTTACTGAAATATGAGGTTGCAAATTCCCGCCTGCTATGCATGCATAAACCACTGTGTAGCACTAAGAAAATAGAAATACGGAGACAGTCTTCATCTCAAGTAGCTCTGTGCGCCCTGAAAATCCCAGAAGATGGTACCTTCCCCGTGGCACTATGGTGCAAACCGTCAGGTGAGAGCTGCAGGTTTCTCTGAATCACTATGACACTGTAAACAATAATTCTTTAATTTTGCAGCTCTTATCACTTTGGAGTTGAAAAGATAAAAAACCATGTTATAATTCAGGTATTTTACGCACTGAACATTTGGGAAAGGATGGGATAAAGTGACTGGTAATATCAGGTAAGGTCTGGCTGTGGGCGGAAGTGCTTTCTTCAAGATGCGCCACTGCCGTGGGACAAGACATCGGAAAGAAATGTGGAGCTAGGACAACAATGGACGATTTGTTTGCAGGTTTTTACTTCCTGGACACTGAAATATTTCATGTGGAGGGAAGCACAGCAATGACAGAACTACCGGAGACTGAACGCATTTGAAGATGAAGTGTGGCACGTGTTTTCTTCTGCGTGGTGCATTTTCCAGACATTCTGTGCACGTAGAGTGCAAATGTGTAATTAGAGTGGATCGAGGAATGAGAGCGATGTGATTAAAATAGATTTGTTTTTAATTCTTAAGAATTTGAATATACTGAATTAAAATAACTAGATAGCATTTTTATCAGATCTAATCTAATAAAACTATTTAGAAACTAACAGTTAAATGAATGTGGGAATTAATTTTTTTAAGTAAATCTTCTAAAACATTTTTGAAGTTATGCTTTTACTTATCATAAGTATGTACATTTTTTCTAATGTCAGAAAAATTCTTTCCCAGACTTGAATTATTGAAAAGTTGTTTTTTTTCCCCCAAGGAAGAGGAGCTTAAAATGGGTTGGATGATTTCCAAGATTTTCAAAATAAAATTTTATCTGGCTTAAGTCTGTTATACATATTTTTCTAAGTTAAGGCTATTTAGAGAAAATTTAAAGGTTAGCAAGAAATGAATTTTAAAAATTAATTACTTAAAAAGCTAGTTACTATATATTCACTTGAACCATCAATAAAATTCAGTTTTTTTTCTTTTTTGGTAGAAATTAAAAAACTGATTCTGAAATTTATAGGGGAAAGAAATGTATCTAGAATAGTAAAATTATCCTGAAGAGGAACAAATTTAGAAGACTCACACTACCTGATTTCAAGACTTACTAGAAAATGACAGTAATTAAAACAATGTGGTGAGAATAGGCAATATCATTGGAACAGGACATGTACCGTTAGCTAATTTTCAGGCAAAGCCGTATAATGGTGTGAGGAGAGGCTTCTCGGCAACAGAGCTGATGTGAGCGGGGCAAACATGGGAGAGAAAACGACGCTGACTCTCACCGCACACTATCTACAGAAATCCACTGAAGATGGACTGTAGACCACAGCGTGGTCTTGAGCGAAAACCACACGCTTCTAGAAGAAAATGTAACGTCTTTACAACCATGGGTTTGAGTGGATTTTTCGGGGCTGGGGGACACAAAAAGCACTAAATATAAAATGAAAGTTTAAAATTGGATTATATCAGAATTAAACTATTCATCAAAAGACATGAAAAAGAAAGAAAATAAAAAGATAAAAAGTAAAGCCACAGACTGGGAGAAAATATTGGACAATACACATATCTGACATGATTCATAGCCTAATTACTCTATAAATAACTCTTTACAAATCAATAAAAATAAGACAACCCAAATTTAAATGGGAAAATATCTTACATGGGACAACTTTAGAGGAAGATTCCTAAATGACCAGTGATTATGTGAAAAGATGCTCAACATCGAGTCATAATGGAATTGCAAATTAAAACCAAAATGAGCCCTGGCCGGTGGCCAGGTTGGTTGGAGCATCATCTGATACACTGAAAGCTTGCGGGTTCGATCCCAGGCTAGGGCACACACCTCGGTTGTGGGTTTGATCACCTGTTGGGGTGTGTAAGGAAAGCAACAGATCTCTCTTTCCCTTTTCTCATATGTATATAGCTATAGATATAGATATAGATTATACATACATATATATATTTGTGTGTGTGTGTATATACATATCTCCTCAGGTGAGGATTTAGAAAAATGAGACTACACTACACACGTATGAGAATGGCTAAAATTTTAAAAGTGACCACACCCAGGATTGTCAACGATGTAGAACAACTAGTCCCGCAAACACTGATGGGAGGATGTAAAATTGTTCAGCCAACCACTCTGCTTGGTTGAATAGTGTCCCTACCCCCACATGCATGTCCACTGGGAACCTTACGATGTGACCTTATGTGGAATGAGTGTCTTTGCAGGTGTGTTCAAATTAAAATGAGGTCACAGTGGATTAAGATGGGCCCTAAATCCAGTGCCAGATGTCCTTAGGAGGAGAGGGAGACTGAAACACAGACACAGAGGAGGCACACGGGATGGAAGCCATGTGTAGATGGTGGCGGAGATTGAAATTCCGCTGCCACAGCCAAGCACTGCGAGCAACTGCAGCCACTGCAAGAGGCGAGGAAGGAGTCTTCCCTCGGGCCTTCAGAGGGAGCTGGGCCACGGCAGCATCTTGATATCATATGACTTGATTTCAGCAGCTCTGGCTGCGTGAACCCCGAGACAGTACACTCGTGTCGTTTTCATCAATCCAGTTTGTAGTCCTCTGTCTTCTCGGTCCTAGGAAACTGATACAACCGCTTCAGAAAACGCAATTTCTTTTAACCTTGAATATATACACCTGCTCGATGCCCATCAAATCCACTCCTAGGCATTAACCAGAAGAAACAAAATCATTTGTCAACAAAAGTACTTGTGTAAAGATGTTCATAGCAGCTTCAGTTACACTAGCCAGAACTGGTAACAAATCCAATGTCCAAGAAGGGAATGAATAAAAAGTGTTATATAGCCCTGGCTGGTGTAGCTTAGTGGATTAAGCGCGGGCCTGTGAACCAAGAGATCACGGTTCGATTCCCAGTCAGGGCACATGCCTGGGTTGCAGGTCAGTTCCCAGCAGGGAATGCACAAGAAGCAACCATACATTGATATTTCTCTCCCTCTCTCCTTCCCTTCCCCTCTGAAGATAAATAAATAAAATCTTAAAAAAAAACAACTTAAAAAAAGTGTTATATATATTCAAATGCTAATTAGCAATGAAAAAGAGTGAACTGCTGATATACTCCATAGCATGGATGAGCATCAAAAGCAAAACAAAAACAGCAAAAGAAACCAGACACAATGAGTATTTATATGGTATGATTTTATTCATGTAAAAGTCAAGGTCAGGCAACATTTTGTTCAGGAAATCACGGTCAGGCGAGTGAGGGGCAGGACGGATCTGAGAGGACCCGGAGGAGCTCAGCCAGGCGGTGCGGAGGTTCTGGCCTGGCTGGTGGGGTTCACCTTAGTGTGTGCACGTTTGTCGAAACTCACTGGGCTCTTTACTGAAGTGGATACAATTATTAATAAAAACAACCTGGGAACATTTCTCCATATGTGTTTATCCTCATTAAAAAACAAAAGACAATCCTAGTTTAATTTAATGAAAATTTTATCCCTTTTCTGTTTTTGAAAATCACAGTAGGTATCTGCTTTCTGAACTCTTAATTCTTAGCAAGGAGGTGATTGCCACGTAATTTATTTTCCTTCTCTCAGTTTTCCAATTTATCTTAAATGTGGACAACCACATGCCTTATACTGTGCAAGAATACACTTTTTATATGTTATCAAAGCTTTGGGTCTCAATTTCCTTAGTTGGGAAGATTTTAATAACTCATCAGGACATAATTTACTCTGTTGGCTATTTTGTTTAGGAAGGAATAGGTCACTTGCACGAGCCAACTAAATGCAAAATAAAAAGACTAATACCTCAAACTAAGAGTGCACAGCTTTAAACAGCATTCAAAATGTTCTTGGATACTTTTTCAGATTGGAGGAATATATAGAATTTAGCCTGTTGGAGAACAAAGAAAATACCAACTTCAGGTGGGCAGTACCCAGTTCCGGTCTGACAGCTTCTTGGCAAGTATTATGTGTGTGAAGGAGGACCTGAAGGGAAACACAGCCAGAGTGGGGGCAGGGAAAGGAGGCGGGGAGGCACCTGGAGGGACCTAAGGAATCCACACCTTAACTGCTTGTTTATGGTGCAGCGCCAGCGCCATCATGTGGTCATCGCTGGAACTTCAGAGGATGAAACCGGTTGTTGCCCCCCTGCGTTAAAAAAACGGAATAATAAACCAAAGCCATCCAAAGGTCCTGAAAAACCCCAAGAACAGTACCTCCCTGTAATTCTTTTTCATCTGAAAGCAGAAGGGATTCCTGACATCTTAATTAGTAAAGTCTGTGGGCTAAATATTAGATCGATGTTGTCAATTAGCCAATGCAGGAAGGATGGGGACAGCCTGCTCCGGGAGCCCAAGGGGAGTATCTAAGGTTTGTCGAAGCTGCCACCACACCCCCTCCCTCACCCCGCGCTGTAATCGCACTGCTGCCTTGAAAGCCTGTGTTGGTCCTGTTACTTGTGTCACTTGCCCATTCCCTTTGTAAAACCTGGCTATAATTGTTAATTAATTGATTGATTCAATTCAATAATTATTTGTTGGGAGCCTGCTCTACCTCAGGCACTTTTATAAGTGACAGAGCTTACGAACACTGAGGGGAAAGACAGACCACGTTTCTTTTGTCATTAAGCTTATGTGTGGAAGTGAACCATCAAGGGAAAAAATGTTATGTATGCCATGTGTAAAGCTACTTTTTATATTTTTGCCAGTTTATTTCTTTCATTTTGTATCTTCCACCCATTTTGCCCATTCTCCACTTATTAGGTTATAAATAGTTATTTTGAACTATTTCATATTAGTTTGAGATTTGAAATCAACGTGACTTCTTCAGGGGTTTTGGGAAATTAACTTCCTTTTGCTCTGAAGGGCACTTGGGTTTTATTTATCACTTAAGCCATAAAGTGGAAAGTTAGGATGAGACTTCTAACTTCGACTCTATTAATGTTTCATATGTCAGATCCCCCTCCCAATCTCAGTTTCCCCTGGCTGCTTCACGGTCATGCAAATGATGCATATGAACAGTCTGAGAATTTTATAATCAGGTGAGAAGATTCCAGGATGTAGGCAGCAAACTTGTGTCCAAACCGGTCTCTGGCTTCAGTGGTCACAGGCACCAGGAGAGGATGGAGCCTCGGCCCCGCAGGCAGGGAGCTGGCTCTCTTTTTCTCTGCACAAACACCGGGGAGTCAGAGCAGGAAAGGACTCTTCTCGTGGCCTAAAATTGAGAGAAAATGTGAATAATCTGACTGAACTCACAACCAAGCTAGAAAAAGATACGGTGTGTGTGAACACAGTATGTATATTTGTTCAAATTACTGGACAAAGAAATCTATTGTATGGCCTGCTCTCAAGGAGTTGAAGCTCTTTACGAAACCACAAATGCATCTCGCCTTAGGCTCCTCCCACCAGGTCTGTTCTCCTGTGCTCAGCCTTTATCGTTGTTTAGAAAAAGGTCATCTTCCCTACTAAAAAAACTTTGGAAAATACTCCTTCACTCTTGCTTGTGCCAAGTCACTGTGGACTTCGTGTCAAGGAAGAGGGCACAAGGAAGTCCAGACCCTCCCCTTCAGACTCAATGACACCCCGCCCCTCCCTCCCCAAATTAGCCAGCCCAGTGCCCTATTTGCCTGTAAGCGTCTCAGCTTCCTGGAAGATTCTGAAAGAATTTTCCATTCAAATTTGCAGGGAGATTTTTATTAAACTGAAGGCAGAGATTATGTGTTATTTCATATAAAATATAATTATAAATTTTAGGCTGTGGCAGTTTTTTTAGCTCCAGATATTTCAAACATTAAACACCAAACCATCTTTATGTCTTTTATGAATTTAGAGGGAAAACATCGTCAAATTCACAGTGCAACTTAAGTGGAAAAAAAACATAATCTTTTTTTAAAAAGTCCCAAAGTAGAAACTTAGGGTCAACAATGGGAAATATCTTCTGCCTAAATCTTTCTTTCTTTTTTTTAAAAGATTTTATTTACTTATTTTTAGTGAGGGTACGGGAGGGAGAAAGATAAACAGCGATGTCTAGTTGCCTCTCGCGCGCCCCCTGCTGGGGACCTGGCCCACGAGTGGCAACTACACGATGCAGGCAGGTGCCTTAGACTGGGAGTTGAACAGGAACCCTTTGGTTTGCAGGCCGGTGCTCCATCCACTGTGCCAGACCAGCCAGGGCATCTTTCTATATTTATCTGAGCTGGTTGCAGTTACTAAAACATGTACATGTTTACATATATTTGATAACAAAATTGAGGTATTAAAAAATTCTTTCATGTACCTTTGTTTTAAACACTTGAAGAGACATAAATCTAATCTGTATATGCTCACATACAGGATAGAACAGTTAATGTGTCATCAGAATTTTAAACGGATGTGATTGGTCACTAATAGGAAAAGTTCAGTAAAAGAACTGCGTGTTCATTTAAAATACACATTAAAAATATTTTTCAGGCACTCAAAAGTCACCCAAAAGCAGGTCTTGCTTTTTTATTTTTGAGGTTTTTGCATGTAAGACACATGAACCAACTGTTTTCCCTTTTGAACGAGAAGCCGTGCTGTTCTCATGTGAGTGTTTGCCCTTCGGGGTGTTCACTGCGTCCGGAGACCATCACCAGCTGGACCCACGAAGTGCCCTCACTGCACCACAGCACAGGGAGCGCTGAAGAGGCCATCCCTTCCTTTGGGAAGGGCCACTTTGAGAGCCAGTCTGGATTAATGAGCATGAATTTTTAAAGTAGCAGTGCTCAGCCAGCTTTGCAGTTTTGCTGCAATAATAGCTGGTGAACATTCCAGTGTAAAGTAAACAAGCTTTTCTATTAAAAAATGGTAAATGTTCTCATAGTCATATATCTTTGGAGAACTTATTGCTTTAAAATTTCCCTTACTCTAACCCTAACCCTAATGTGTCTGAGCTGAGTCTGATGAATATCATCAATAAGGTAAACAGCTGAAATAGAATCTTCAGGAATAAAGTGATTTTCCCCTCCACTCATTTCTTTGAACCCCTATATGTTATAATAATGGTCTAATTAACTATCACAAAGAACTAACACTGTTCTGTTCACAAGGCAGGAGTATAGTATATCATGCCTTTAATATGCTATTTTTTGTGAGCTTGGATCTGAAAATCAAAATATAAACTCCATAGCAATATGCATTATTGACTCACTCTCATGAAGAATAGAGACTTTTATAGTTAAATACTGAGAGTAGGAAGAGTTCTTTGCAGACTGTTACTTCAGCTCATTGCTTTAAAAGTCCCTCATCCATGTCGTTTAAAAACAATGATTGCAACAATAAAAACAAGAGCATAACTGTGGTCCTAGAAAACACTGCAAGCCAGATACTGTTTTCAATGTCTAACGTACACTAATTTATTTAACCCTTGCAACAGTGTTATGAAGTTGGTATCATCCCATGTTATTCAAGAGGAAGGCAAGGCACAGAGAGGAGAAGTAATGTGCAGAATCACACAGAGGGCATAGAGCACAGGCGGCAAACACAAGGCCCACGGGCCGAATCCGGCCCTCCACCTTGTTTTATCTGGCCCAGAACCTTGTTTCTACCTGCTGGCACTGCCAAGCTCCTTGCCCCTAGTTTGGGAGTAGTTACATTTACACAGTCCTAAAATTACATTTGGCCCTTTGAAGGCAACCTCGAGGCTGATATGGCCCCCATAAAAGTGAGCTTGACACCCCTGGCATAGAGGCAAGACAGAGTTTTGTCGGACAGTCTTCACCTCTGTGCTAAACTCATCCTCTGTGCCATCTTTACCTCCAGGCCTGAAATGTCCCTTCCACTGCAGGCTGGGCTGCAGAGCATCTTTCCTGAATAACCCACCAGAGAGTCAAACTCAGCATGTTCCATCCACGCTGAATGGAGAATCTGCCCCAGGTACCTGCTGCCCCCACCCTTAACTTTAAATCAATTGTGTAACCTACCTTCCCAGTTCTGATAAAGATGCCATCATACCTGTCTCTTGTTTCCCGACCAGTGTCTGCTACACGGTTGGTCCCAACCCCTTCCCAGACTCCACCTGTGAGATAGCGTTAGCCTCTCTCTCCTCTCCTGTTCCCATGCTCCATTCTCTCTTAGACACTGCTCATATTCAACCTGGCCTTTGGAAATTTACCTCCATGGCTCTTCCCATCTCCATTCCCAGATCTGTCCTGCACACTGGTACCCAGTGCAACTTACTAAAACACTTCAAATTGTTCCTGCTAAGACCCCAATAGCTTGCTTGTACAAAAGGAATAGTAAACTCCCAAGGTTTCCGTTCCTGGCCATTTCTGTCACAGTTTGTTTCAGTCCTCATTTCATCTTTCTATCCTTGTCTATACTTTGTTTGTAAAATGTCATTTAATTTTCTTTTGTTTTTTCTGATCCATCATCTCAATACCAATTTACTGCTTCCAACTCACTAATTAGCATTTCTTTCATGTTCAGGATGAGAGACCCACTCACCTGGCAAAGTCTTTTTCCTAATTTTTCACATCTCCCCTGTTATCTTCATCCCCTTTGCCGTTTTGTGGTTCAAGTGTGCTTGGTGAAGCTAGAATAGTAGTTTCCTGACTAGTGTTCCTAGTCCCATATTCTCCTTCATTAAACCCCACTCAGCACCATCACTGTCAGGGTAACAAGTTCAAAACACATAGTCTTTCCTTGTGAATTTCCTGTTCAATAATTAAAATAGCTCCTGTTTGCTATAGATCAAACTCCAAACAGGCTGCTGTGTGGCTTGACTATAAGGACCCCCATTCAGGTTTTAGTCTATGGGAGTCTTCAAACTCAGTTTGGTCTTAAGCGGCATTTTGAGAACCAGTAGCAGAAATGTTATTATGTCACAGCCTGCCCCTCCACTCCCCTACCCCGCACACAGATCCACTCCACCGCCCAAACGTGGCCGTCATGTTCAGGCACAGTGGGGAAGCGTCGTACTGGACAGGTCCTCTTCACTCAGGGCTCTCAAGGGTCTTTACCATGCTGTGTGTTATGAAGCCCCCAGAAGAGTCTCTATGGAAAAGGACATGGTCTTTTTATTTCCCTCTCAACCACTCTTCAGTGTTTCCAAAGACATCGCAGCTCTGCACCTAGAGCTGAGGAGTCCGGCCCCACACACTCCTGCCCTGGTCCTGGTGGCAGGCACGTGGCACCTGCACAGGAAGGCCTTCCCTGACCATCTTGGTTCAAGCTGCCATCTCTTGCCTGGGCCGGTATTATTTTCTTCATAATACTTATCACAATTGGATGTGATGCTTATTCTTTTTTGTTACCTATCTGTTGTTTTTTCCTCTTAGATTAACATCCAAGGGAACTGGCATTCTAGCTGGTTTGTTACCCTCTTTCCACCGAGGATAGTTCCTGACACACTTAAAACAGTTTTCTGTTTTGAAGGAATATCCATCAGAAGCCTTGCTTGTGCCCATCTGTATGTCTCTCCACCCACCAAACTGAATTTAGGCTTATGTTACAAGGCTGAAGTAAGTTTCCTCATCTCTGATGTTTTCCCCGATGGCCTGACTCATCCCAAAGTAACAGATCTTATTCTACTGAACTTCTGTAATGTTAGTGTTAGTGTAATGATTGTTTTTCACACGGGAATACTATCCTATTCCCCGAACTATAGTGTATTTGCCTTGTAGCCAAGATCCATGCCATTGTTTGGGTCTCTCTGAGGATGTAGCAAACAGGGTTTCTCAGGTAAGCAATCAATATCTTTTACTTGATTAAGTAGATCTTCCCAGTCCACCATCTGGCAGGAGGCAGTGCCTTGCTCAGTGTGGAGTGGCTGGGTGGTCCCCATCCTAGGAGGAAGTACATAACCCATGATGGGAAGGAGGTGGACAGCAGGTTTCTACAGAGGAGAATCTGAGGGTCTTGCATTTGGCTCTCCTGTATACACTGCTTTCTGACATTTATAGGTGTTTGGTAAGTCGGTACCTATGTGGAACGGAAGCAGGGGGAAGACGTCTTCCTTCGGTCCTGCAGAAAAGGAACTGAAGGAGTATGATTTGCCACAGAGGGAGGGGATGTGGATCTTTAAGGGGAACAAAGGAAAAGTTGCCTCTTTCAGCCTCCAGATAGGTACTTTGCACTTACACAGCAATTTTGTTAGATGTATGGGGTATGTTGTTTAGGAAACACGTTTCCTTATGAAATGATTGGTTTACAGCATTTTAAAGTGTTTCTACTCACATTATTTCATATACAATATAACAGGGAAAATATGGGAGACATAACTAACTGATCAAGTAGTTTTGATGGCCAAGAGATTTCACAGATTAAACATAACACAGTGGATTCTGTTTGAGGGTGCATGCTACTCATTCTCACCCATAAAATTTTTTCTTACTCTCAGAAGGAGTAACTATGATGGAAGGAGTGAGGGCAACATGGTGTAATGAAGAGAAAGGGGGAAAGGGGAGTTTGGGATTCAGGAATACAGTGTGATTGAAAAGTCTCTTTTCACGTAAATATAGTCTTACATTCAGCAGAAACAAGAAAACTGCTCTGATGTCAGGGACATTCAACTGAGATGATACTTCCTTCCTGTAACAAATTAATGGCCATGTGCATTTTTATGTAAGTTACTTAAATGTTAATCCATCTTTAAAATCATTGCAGCAATTTCATTTCTGCCTTTTATTTAGAAATGAGATGTTCTTTGCTGAGACAGGTTAAAGTATTGGCCCTCCATCCCAACAATGTGGATTAGGAACATCTGGAGAATCTACCCTTGTTTTTTATTCATGGAGCGCTTGAAAGGCTCAGTGATTTATAACTTCTGTGCATTTTTACACACTGTCCAATTTCTTCAGTTGAATTTTTATTTCATTTGGAACATTTATGTGATGATGTAATATGCCACATATGAAACTTGTCTAATGAAAAAAGCCAATATATCTGCTGCATGTCAGATCCCATCACGGCAGGAGCGTGATTTGGAGCAGACTCCACCTCTTCTGGAAGGTCTTGTCCAGTGCTCACTTCAGCCTGTCTCATACCATCTCCCCCTTGCCTGGGACCCTAAAATGGAAACTTCCCACAGGTGGGTTCTGCAGAGCTCTAGCACTTTGAGACACTCTATTAAAAAAGTATAGGATCATCAAACAATTTGAGGAATTGTGGGATTGAAACCTTTTGGAAACTCACAGGATTATCAGTGTATTAAGGCTTTGAAAAATGTCTAGTGCTCTGCAGAAATGGGTCTGTCTGCTTCCCTTTACTGCCCTGACCTCACCTCCCTCATTGCTCTTTTGCTCTCTGGTCTGTGACCCAACTGGCTTCCTTGTCAGCCCTCAGACAGCCTACACCAGGCCACCTCTGCTCACGCTGTTCGCTCCACCGGGAACTCTCCCCCTTCCCTCCTGGATACCTACTTGGGTCCCTCTCTTACCTTCTCTATCTTTTGTGAAATTTCATCTTTTTGGTGAAAACTTCCTTGATTACCTTATTTAATCTTGCCTATTATTCCCTGCTGGCACTTCCTGTTGACCTTTTCAGCTTTCTATTTCTCCATCATACTAATCACCATTACCACAGTAGTGCTGCATTAACACGCAACTTCAAATTCTCATGGGATGTAATCGTCAACATTTATTAAGCTTCAAATGGATAGCATTTATCTAATCTGTTCTGAGTTCATGCCTGTGTCTGTGGCCAACCATCGGTCATCTAGGCCATTCAATGGATACAGGCCAGGCTTGTTCACAGGTGTCCTGGATGTTGGCTAATGTAGGAGGACACCCACAGGATGACTGGCACATCTTGGCACTATAGCATGTATCTCTCATCCTTCAATTTGCTAATGTTCTATTGGCCAAAGCAGGTCACATGGCCAAGCACAGAATTAGAGTGAGCATGCACTACAATTGCATACAACTAAGGATGTGGATAGAGGAAGAGATAAACAGTTTTAGTCATTTTTTCAAGTGATCATACACATTGGAACTTTCACTTAAATTTGTTCTGTTTCCCTCTACTAGAATATAAGCTCCAAGAAAGCAGAGATTTCTTGAATCTATTTTGTTAACTACTTTATCTTTATTCAATTTCCCTAGATTTGTGCCCAACACATAGGATGTACTCAGTAAGTATTTGTTGAATTAATGGATACCTAAAAATAGACTCACTTAAATATATTTAACTTAATATTTTCAAATGTTTTTCAATGGATTCCTTTTTAGTGAAAAGACATATAGAATTTCATTTGAAACCAAAGACTCTTCAAATATCTTACGCCTTTCCTAGTGAGAATGTAAACTCCAGTAATTAATGGCAAATTATGACTTTTACTAATAGGAAAATCAATCAGTATTTATTTTGCCTTCTTTCATTCAACTAAGGTTTAGTGAGTGACTTTTCTGTACCAGGCTGTGTACTGATGCTCGTGGTGAGGGAGAGAAGGAACCTAGCCCCAGCCTCCGGGAAATCTCAGTTGAGTTGAAGAACAAATCCATAAAACAATATTGAGCTATATGATATGCTCCATTATAACATTATTAACATAGCTCCCCAGTACACAAAGGAAGAATTGTTCAAATGTGCCATTAGATATTAGAGAGAACATTCTAAATTTGACCTCCCTAACTATTTAGTATGATAGTTATTCTTCTAATACATTCTTATTTCCAACATTTCTGTTCAGACCATTTAGTGTCTTCATTCATTCACATATTTACCCTTATCTTCTGTTCTCTCTGAATCCTTCCCATCTTTTAAGTCTGAACAGCAATGGAACATTCTCTGATGGAGTTTCCTTATAGTTTTCTCTGAATTTATCTGAATGTCTTTGTACTGTTGCCTGTATTATATTAATGTGAGATTCCTGGAAGCATCTCTTCTGCTGTTTTTTAATTGGCTAATTTTTTAATCCTCACTAAGGATATGTTTTTATTTTATTACTTTTAGAGAAAGAGAAAGGGAGAGAGAGAGAAATAAAAACATTCACGTGAGAGGAAAACACCAATTGGTTGCTTCCCATACACCTCTGACTGGGGATCAAACCCACAACCCAGGTATGTGCCCTGACCAGGGATCGAACTGGATGCTGCTGCAACCAACTGAGCCACCCAGCCAGGGCTAATAAGCTGTTTAATTCTCCTATTGTTCACCTTTTCACATGTGGACATCTTTTCAAAGAATTCATAACCATCTTGAGTGCAGAGATTTTATTCCTGTCTTAGAAATGCTAAATATAATGCTCACCATAAGAGATACTCTGATCATTAAGTAGAAGGATATCCTGGAAACTGAAAATTTTAACCATCATCACTCATCACCAAGTTTTGGTGAATTCTGATAATGCACATGTGGACTATTGGCTGGTGGTAGAGAAATATTTCTACTTAGGACTGATGTTTTATATACCATCCTTATCTATGTTGAAAACCAGTGACTGCTTTATATAAAGCCGCAAGCAACCACAAACCAATATTTTTAGCAGGCTAAGACAAAACTGGCAATTTTAATAGAGTTTGGAAATGAATAAGGAAAAATTTTAAAATGCCAAACTATAAATGCACAAGAACTAAAGAGATTTATCTGTTGGCAAAGAAAATGTTGGAAAAGGGAATAAAGAAAAGCAAAGATGAATTACCTGCTGTTCTGTGGCTCCAGGGCAAAGCAATGGAGCATTTATCTTTCAATTAGTTTTAAAATTTCTACACACCTGCATTACCTATCCATCATCCTCATAAAATTTCCCCTTAGGGGTAATTTCAGCTCAACATGGCACTTGATGTGTGGGAAACCCCCAAATAAACCACAAAACTAACAAGTCAATTCATTTAGAAGAATTTGAATCTGACACTTGACTTGGATACCTTTGAAAAGGCAGAAAGCGATTCCATCAAATATTTTGAGTATTTACTGAATAAAAACTATGCTAAAAGTCATAGCAATGATGATAAGAGAAGGGAAATTATTAGCTTACTCATATTCATAGTAATTAAGACACAATCATCTATTCAGATCCTGTTAAGGACTGCACCTCACTCAATACATCTCCAGGTAGGCATTAGGCTATAAACCATTCCAAACTCCTTTTTATCTAATTCTGCCTTCTCTAAGGAGCTTCTTACACTCATCCATGGTAATCACATACTAGGGATGCTGTGTACCACTGACAGATTAAATGATTGTTCATGAACTTACTTCCCAGTTTAAATGAATACATTTGATTGGAAGTCTTATTGGCATTTGCATAATATGAGTCATTTATCTTTTATTCCTTTTAGAATGTGCTGACTCTGGATGTCTCCCACTCTATGATAGGGAAAACTGCTATTGGGTTGAGTGGTCTCACACAGGTCAGAGTGCAAGCCCAAAACTATTTCTTTACCTCAAGAGCAGGGTTCAGCTATAACCATAAGCAAAAAAAAAAAAAAAAAAAAAAACACAGATGGTAGAACACATACAATTTTAAAAAGAGATTTTATTTTTGCCATATTTCTATAAACTTGAACCTCTTTCATGCTCATGATTTTCTTTCTTTTGTTCTATATTTAGATATTATAAGGAAAAAGATACAGTTACTTGATTACATTAAAATTAGCCCAGTCCTAGCTCAGCCAGGTCCGAGATAGTACAGTAAGACAAGAAAAGGTAACAAAAGGTATATAGAATGGGAAGGAGGAAATAAAATGATTGTGGTTCACAGGTGAGGTGATCTTTTATGTCAAAAACCCAGAGAATTAACAAAATAACTCCTGATCTTACAGGCAATTACAGCAAGGCTGTAGGATTCAAGGTTAATGAACAGAAGCCAATCTTTTCCTGATATAGTAGTGCTGCAAAAGTGGGATTTGAAATTGGAGACACCATACCATTTACATTAGCACCCCAAAAGTGAAATACTTAGGTTATACATTTAATAAATATTTATAAGATCTGTATGATGAAAGCTACAAAACTCTGATGAATGAAATCAAAGAAGACCTCAATAATGGAGAAGTAGTTCATGCTCATGGATATGAAAACTCAATAATATCAAAATTTCACTTATTCCCAAGATGATAAATAGATTCAGTGCAATCCCAATCAAAATTTCTCCCAATTATTTTAGGTATTGACAAACTGACCTTAAAGTTTACATGGAAAGGTACAAGACCCCATGTAACCAACACAATGTTGAAGGGGAAGAACACAGGTGTGTTCTAACAGCAACCTAAACACCCAACTTTGAAAAGAAAACATGGGGGAAAAGGTACAGGGAATAAGAAGCATAGTTGGTGGGTACGGACGGAATAAACAGGAGGATGTTGGGAATAGTAAGGGAAGTAGAGAAGCCAAAGAACTTACATGCATGACCCATGGACATGAACCAAGGGTGGGGAATTGCTAGAGGGAATGGGGGTACCAGGCAGAGGGAGACCAAGGGGGGGAATGGACAACAGTAATAGCATAATTAATACAATATACTTAATAAAAATACACAGATGCAAAAAAAGAAAACAAATTTAAGGACTTGGAATTTACAAAACAGAAATAAAAGGTATCTGTCCCCTAATCTGACTTTCTTCCTGTTAGTCAGAATTCTTAAACTATAATCTTTCTTTGTCTTGTTCTTACATCAGTCTTTGTTGGGGAAGTTTCTAAATTGGAAAGAAAAGTGGAAATATTGTCAGGAAAAAATTGTTTCCCTCAAAGAATTTGTAGTGCTTTCCTGATGAAGTAAATTTATAACTAACATATAAATGCCATAGTTTAGTGATACTACCTTTCATAAGAGGAAGTGAGCATGCTTAATTAACAATAATTAGGCTTGAGGTGACATATATTTTATGTTCAGTCGAGGTGGGCAACCAGAGGCATTAAAGTAACACACATTTTCAGACTAGGCACCATCTCAACCAGAAGGCAGATATTCTGTGCTGAGTGCCCAGGACAGCTCTCACCCACAGCAATCTAATGAACTTCCTGAAAATTAATGTCTGCTGTCAGGGAGCCTAGGAATGTCCTGGGAAATTTTAAGAGGAATTAAGCAAAGAGGATGGAAGCATTTTAAGGAAGAGGCTTATGAATCTCTTGGGAAAACAAAGTTTTAAAAAATCCAAACTGTAAAATAGCAGAAAAAACCATGTATAAAATGTTCAGAGGAAATTCCATAAACATTTTTTACTTCATTACTGTTCAATATATGTGAGATTAATGTCCTTCCTCTCTTGCCTGTACCCCTTTGAAAATAAGGGTGGAGGTGACGGGGGTGGGGAGGGCCGAGGAGCAGCAGGCACAAATCATAGGTACTTTCTTGAAGATTCAGAAGAAAAGGCTTGTCTGGAGCCAAATATCTGTGATCTTTGCTTTACTTAGAAATATGAAAGCATTTTTTCTAAAAATCATTTTGCTGATGGGCCCACTCTTTGTTTCTTTTAAAAATACATTATAAAAAATCTTCTGCAAATGTTACTCTATAAGGAATGTTGAAATATTTTGGAATATCTAAATGCTTCCAGCTGTTATCTTAATTTAAAAATATTTCTTAAAGGGGATTTCCAGCTTCTTGGCAGCAACAAAATAGAATTTCTCTGTCTTTTTAAATTCCTGTTTGTGTTTCTATTATTGGATTTCACAGTGCATCATATGATTTACTTTAGAGTGACAATAAAATGTATTTATGTAGAAATTTATAGTACTTCTTAATTACTCATTAAAAGTATATTTGTACATTAGTTTAGAGTTGTTCGAGTTAGTGGGGAATGATCCATTAAGATACAATGTTCTCCTACGGAAGCTAGAAAAATCAAAAGTAGGAGGAATGTATTTTTGCCAAAAGGTATCATATATGGGCATAGAGATAGAGATTAAACTGGGGATAGAAATCAGGCATCTTGCCCTGAGCCTATAGAGACTCCAAGGTTCAATCTTTGTGATGCTCAGCAAAGTGTACCCAGAAAAGAAGAGTCCCCAGATTTCTGGAGATGGTGTGTAGAAAACAAAGGGAAGGGGTGTGACTCAGGAAATTTCTTCTAATGTAGGTCCTAAAACTGATTAGCAAACCTATCCACTGAAGTTAGTATTGCATCTCAAAAATTAGAGAAGTGCCTCTTTGCCACAGTAGAAGTACAGGCATCTTCCCTCCCAGCTCCACCTCCTTAGGAGAGAATCTGAAAAATCTGTAATCCTGAGATCTTTCTTCTGGTGTAAGCTGTCTGCATAAGTAGTGAATACCAGACGGACAGGATGGGTAGATGAGATGGTCTTTCTCATGAATTTTGAAATAAGACCAGTGAAAGAATGAATTAGTAATTTGTGGAAAACTGAAGTGGAAAATTATGTAGTTCTTAGGCTGAAGGCTGCCATATTTGGTTGGCATTGAAATGAGCCACAGAAGTAGAAAACACCCAGGAGAAGTAGAGATAAGAGACATTGCAACCAGAGACACAGTAAAACAGGACGATACAGTTCTCGAGATGTTCCTGAGTGTTGACTGTGTTCCAGGGACTGTGCTCCGAGGGGGGCAGTGGGTGACATCTGCAGTAGGCTGATACAGCTCCCAACCATGTATCCATGTCTTAATCTATGGAACCAGTAAAGGCTACCTTATTAGGAAAAAGGGTCTTTCCAGATGTGATGAGAATCTTGAGATGGAGATATCATCTTGGATTATCTGAGGGATTCCTGAATGTTGTCATAAGCATCCTTATAAGAGAGAGGCAGAGGGAGATTAGACCCACAGAGAAGAGAAGAAGGCAGTGTCACCATAGGGCGGAGATTGGAGTGATGTGGCCACAAATCAAGGAGTGTTGACAGCCACGGGAAGCTGGAAGGGTCAAGGAGCAAATCCTTCCCTAGTGACTGTGGTGGAGGGGCAGCCCTGCTGACACTTCAGTGCTTTCTCAGTGAAACTGATTTTAAACTCCTGGCCCCCAGAACTTCGAGATGATAGATTTCTGGTGGTTTAAGCCACACCATTTGTGGTGATTTGTCACAGTGGTCATAGGAAACTAATACAGTTTTCTTTTTAAGTGTGAAGTAAAATATACTTCCTGCTCCCAGGTAGTTCAAACTCAATTAGATGAGGACATTAAACACCCAATTAAATTAAAAGAAGTAATAATTTCCTTATTAAAGGGTTGGTTAACAAATGATACAAATTGACAGGAGAATGAACAGATAACTTCCTCCAGTGAGTTCTAAAGCTGTGGTAAAGATGACATTAGACTGAACCATGGCATCAAACATATTTAGTTTAAACTAAGAATATTTTTTTCTTTTTCTATTTTGTTAATCATCACCCCAGGATATATTTACTAATTTATGGGGAGGGAGGGAGAGAGAGAGAAAGAGAGAGAGAGAGGGGGAGAGAGATTGCCTCCTGTATGAGCCTCGCTCGACCAGGACTGAACACGGAGTCTGGGCCTGTGCCCAGCCTGGGGCTTGCACCACAGAGTTTGGTGCATGGGACGGTACTCCAAGCAGCTTAGCCAACGAGGCAGGGCTGAATTAAGAATATTTTAAAATTTTAGGTGACAAAGCCCTAAATGCATGATTAATACATTTTATCTTTTCTTCTCCTCAAATAAAAATATGTGTGAGAAACACACTGAAATTAAACTGAAGTATCAGTAGATGCTAGGCAGGGCTATGGGCAGTGATTATTGTGTCCAGTGATAAAGGTCTGAATTTCTGTCACATCTCTCCATTTGTAAAGGCGAAGTGACAGTTCTCAAAATGTGTAGAACAGATCAAAAGTCAGAATCTCTTAAAATTCGGTGTTAGCCTTCTTTTTTTCTCTCCCAAAGGTGTGAAAATGCACATTTGACATTATTAAACCTGAAAATGACTTTTCTCACCCCATATATCTTCTGGATTATCTCAATTTTTCTTGTGGCTGATTAATTACATCTTCTTTACAGGAAAGAAGAAAGGGCTATATATTTATTAAAAAGTAAAATCAAATGCAAAAGACCCATCTGAGGAGGAGGAATAGAGTTCAAATTCATAATAAATTTAAATGCATTACTTTCTAATCTTAAAGGCTGTGAAACTCTGTGTAGTTGGAATGTCGGGGCTGGAATTCAGTAAGAGGTAAGCTCACAGAGGTCACGGCCATGGAGCACTTCTTGCCTGCCACCCTCCAGGGCTGCCTTCTGCTCACGGCGTCAGTTATGTTGTAGTACATCATACCAGTTTTGTCCAGAAAGGAATTAGTACGTAATATGCTTTAGATTAAAAAGTACCAACATGAAATTACACGTGGAAATTCCCAACAATTCTGAGACAACTCTGGATTGTGTAAGATTAAAAGATGCAAGGCCATTTAGGAACAATTTACAAGAATAAACACCACCAGTCCAAAAAAGAAAAAAGAATGAAAGCATACTGACTCTGATGGGCATTATAATGCCTACCAATATTCAGTTCTCTTCTCTTCCTGGGCATATGGAGGACTACCCTTCCCAGGCCCCTTGCAACTGGGGGGTGGGAGGGGAAGGAGGGAGAATTGACAAGATTTTGTCTATAAATGTGAACAAAAAAGCCTCAGTGCAATTTTCTGTTTCTACTTTTTCACTGAAAGGAGTTCTGAAACCACATTTTTGATAGTGAGCAGTCATTCAGAGTTAACAAAAAATAAACCTTTGTTATAGTAAGATAATAATTTTTTAGATCACTTCTTAGATAATAAAAAATTACTGATACCTGAGTAATATCAGATATAGTAATTTTTACTACAGCATAACCTGTGACTTTCCCTGATTAATATACCAGTCAACCAAATATGTAAGTAGACAAACAAAATTTAATGTTTAAAAAAGATTGGAATGCCCTGGCTGGTGTGGCTCAGTGGATTGAGTGCCGGCCTGCAAACCAAAGGGTCGCTGGTTTGATTCCCAGTCAGGGCACATGCCTGGGTTGTGGGCCAGGTCTCCAGTGGGCGGTGCACAAGGGGCAACCACACATTGATGTTTCTCTCCCTCTTTCTCTCCTTCCCTTCCCCTCTCTCTAAAAATAAAGTAAAAAAATATTTTTATAAAAAGACTGGAAAGAAATATACTTCCCCTTTAGTAGTATAACTTTGCATATGCTTTCTCAGTTTTGTATTTGAATATATATCTATATATTATACACTTTTATGAATGGACAAATCATACTTTAAGAAGTCATTATCTCTAAAATCATCCTGAGCACAAAGGGAAGACAACCACCTTTTTCACTTAGAGATCTTTGTATTCTTCCCTCTAGTCATGTTCCTAAATATTTGCAAACAGGTCTGACTCTGGAAATAAGCTGGCTTTTATCTATTGCCGAATTCAGATTTCTTATTGGTGTCTTCCTCCATGTGCTTCTTTAAATGGCCCCAGTCTTTTTTTAAACAGATATGATATTTCTCCACATGTTGACACTCAGGTTTTTTCATTAGCTCTAAACTAATGTTTTACATAAAGAGGAAATTGTTGAAAATAGTTTTCGAGGCTTGGATTGGCCCTCTCCTTAATCTTGTTCTTCGTCATGGAAGATCCCTCTGGGCCCTCTACTAAGGGACTTGGCTTCATGTGAACCCTGTCTACTTGTCTGGAAGTGGCAGTTTCACCTTGGAAATAATAATAATAATTAATCAATGTGGAGATGTGTGTGTGTGTATGTGAACCAATTCTGTTCTTATGCTCACACCATAGTTGACAAGTGCTATGCATTACTCCTCTTTCTCTAGCTTCTCATTTCTGCCTGTTTTATGTTAACAGAGTAAGTCAGTTGCATTAAAGATTAAATTTAAGTTGTTAAATATGAAAATACAGCAGGCATTTAGGTTGCCACCATTAGTATTCCCAAACTATAAAGACCTCCAACAAATCGATTTAAAAATGACCAAACAACCCAATACAAATATAGACAAAGGACATGAACAAGCAATTCACAAAAGAGGACATTAGAATGCACATATGCATATAAAATTGATGTTCATTTCATTAGTAATCAATAGAATACAACAGGGAAGTACCATTTTGTCATCATAAATTTAGACATTTATAAAATCCAATGTTTACAATGTAGAAAACTGAATTGTAATACGTTGTTACTGGAAGTGAACACTGGTACAACCAGTTTAAAGCACAATTTGAAATTATTTAGTGTTGTGGGTTGACTGTGTCCACACCCAGAAAGTTATGTTGCTGTCTTTACCCCCAATATCTCCGAGTGGGACATTATTCAGAAATAGGGTTATTGCAGATATAATTAGTTTATTTAAGAGGATGCCATCCTACAGTAAGGTGGGCCTTTCATCCAACATGACTGATGTCCTTACAAGAATATGCCCAAGTGAAGATAAAGGAAAAACATCATGTAAAAGTGAAGGAAGGACAGGAAAAAATGGAGGCAGAACCTGGACTTACGCTACCACAAGGGGCATCTGGGGCCAGTAGCAGTCGGAAGAGGCAAGAAATGATCCTGCCAATACCTTTTTTTAAAAGTATTCATGGTACCTATTATTTTACTAAATTTTTGTTTCTTGTTTATTGTTTAATATCATTCTCCACCTTAACACATAGGTTCTGTTAGACAGGAATTATCCTTCTTATTAATGGTTTTATCCCCCAAATCTAGTAAAATGTCTGGCAAATAGTAGAGGAATGAATGAAAGAATGAAAACTTAAATCCTTATTTGCTCCTTAGGAAACATCTCCTTGGTTTGAGGGGGTGTCCGCCTCTCATGATTCTCAAACTACCACAGAGACAGAAGCAGCCTGTGTCCAAGAGGCCAGTTCCCTAACTACAGCTAACTGGCTCAGGGGCTGGTTGCTACCCTAACTGGTCCAGTAAGTTTGTGCCTTTAGAGTTTACACTTGGCTCAAGAGATGGTTGGTCTAATCTTTTTCTGTATGGTTGAAGCTGTAAAATGTAAACCTTGGGGTTCTCAGTGATCTTATTTTTTAGTTTTTGTTACATTGGGGGTAAAAAAAAAGGCTACACTGAAGAAAAGAAAGCCGTTACAAGAGGAAAGTAGAGAAAGGAGACACGGGTGTGGGGGGGCGGGGGGGGGCGGGAGCTGAGGGCAATGGTGGCAGCTGAGAGCGTGCGGTGATGCCAGGAAAAGCTGAAGAGGAATTAAACTGAGAAAGCGATTGTTAATATTATCTTATTCTCACTCATTTTACCTTATACTTGGTGGGGCCTGAGGACAACTGGATTATTTGAGCATTGCCCTGATGTAGACTTTTTTCAGTTCTTAGACATGAATTATAGTTTAAGTCCCATAAGCACTGCTACTTCTGGTTAATGAAAACAAATGCCACAGTCACGTGTGCTTCACATGGCCACCCTCTCCTGTTTAAGGCCTACGTCACCAACAGCTGTGAAAAACTGTTCCCAGCACCAGGGTGTTAATAGAATAAAATTTTAACAAGCCAGTGTCCATCTTATAATCGAGTACATAAGCATTCTTTTGTGTTGTTTTAACACACTATAGTTAGCCACAGAAAGCAAGATATTTGTCTCAAGGTAAGAAAACAACATTATAGTCTTTCCAACTCAGATGTGGAGTGTAAGTATATTAGAAGAAAACAATTAATACATAATGCAGGCATAGTGTGTGATTAAAAGCAGGGTTAAGAAAACTACAGACTGGTTAGGAAAATCCTCTAAGAAATGCAGACCTCTCTGATCGGGATCTGACCCTTCCCTTAGCCTGGGACAGTGATGCTTTTTATCACTCAGCTTCCTGGGTTCTGCAGGTCTCCAGGCACGTAGTGCAGAGCTTGGAAGGTTCTCTGTCCTCAGGTTATTGACTTTTGCAGATCGATGCCTGAGGGTGTCATCCCAACCCACCCACGTCCGGCAGGCGTCAGGTGGGCTGTGTGCATCAGTGCTGGTTCAGGGTCAGCTGGGAAAACTCTGCTGTATGCAGAATAGAATGATACTGCTTCTGAGAAGATTACTTCTGCTTTTATTCACGATAAATTCACATATATTCCCCCCAATCCTCCCACAAGCACATATCCATTGAAAGATGTAGGTCATGTCATGAAAAGTTAGAACCATCATATATCAGCTGAGATTTTATTTTGTTTGGGGGAAAAGTGGCATAGAGAATTCAGAATAATAGGCTAATATTATCATCAAAAATTCATCTTTTCCCCCATGAGCCTTAGCTTCTTTATTTCTCATTTTAAAGATAAAAGTCTGATGTTACAAATAAAGAAATGCCAGAAGAAAAAGGAACCCATTGCTGAGAAAAGAGGTAGAGTGCAAGCAGATTTTTATTAAACAAATCCCTGTTAAAGAAAAGAAAATATCAAGTAATTCCTATGGATTCCTATAGCATTCAGTCTTTAGAATCCTTGATTGGTATTGAAATGAGGGTCCTTATGACTTTGATTTAATTGAGCTTTAAATCCTCGCTCTAGAAATCATATCCACCCCCCAATCTTTCTCTAACCCTTTAGAAACCTAGCCTTTACCCTGGATAATCAGCAATCCCTGAGGCAGATGACCATAGCCTGAACCTAACTAATAATCACACAGTGAGGACCTCTGGCAGGCTAGAGATAACATCTTGACCTAAGTTATGATTCAGTCCCTGAGCCCTGAGGTGGAATTATGTCCTGGCTCCTTTCCCATGAGAGTGGACACAGAGATGCCAGAAGGACCTCAGAACTGTCTTCAAGATCTGAAGAAATGATTTGTTACCCTGACTTTACCTTCAACCCATCAGCTCCCAACACAAACTTGAATCCCTAACCCACAGTGCTTTGTGACTTCACCCTATGTATCTATAACCTGCATGCCATTGGGGAGTTTGGTCTTTTGAGTATTAGCTTCCTGTTGTCCTGAGAGGTGCCATTCATCAATAATATAGCCAAGATTTCTCCATTGTAATTCTCAGTCTTTAGTGTTTGGCTCTGCTAGCATTGTGTAGATGAACTCCTTTTGTTATGTAACAGTATTTCAATGTAGATGATAATTCAAGTAAACTTACTAGTAGGTAATAGAATATGGAATGAGATTTTCCTGCTGTCTTGGAATTTCAGCTAAGCCTCAAATTTAGGATAATATACAATAATAAGTCCATATTCCAGAAAGAACTAGCTGCTAGATGCATTCATACAGAACTCATAAACAAGAGAACTGGTCCAGTGATTATTATCCACCTCTGGGACTCCAAGAGGAGGATCCTAGAAAGGCATTCTCCTAGGAGTAGACACAGGTTTGACTTTTCTCTTCCCCTGTAGAGAACTAGGGAGTTGTTTACCTGATCACACTCCCACGCAGTCCAAAATCTGGGAAGGTCTAAGAGAATGCAATGTAGAAGATGGAGCTACCTAGGGAAACTAGGACCTGACCTCTCCCTTCTAGATGAGGAGGAGCGAGATTAGCCACTTATCCAATCTCTGTGAAGCCACCAGGATGCTGCTAGGTGACAGGGGTTCTTGCTGGAGAATCTGACATGTCCCCAGAAATTTTGGAGCATGACAGTGTATCAGTGCCTGCTTTTAGCTAGAGAAGTGGTGACTGGCTGAAATAGATGTGTGAAGAGAGAGAGGCTCACAGTAAAGGAAACTGTAGGTCCATGTTCGGTGTGGCAAAAAATGCTGCGGGTGTTTGAGCCACCTGGTAGATCCTGCGTGCAGGTCCCGACTGTAAGTGGTTGAAGATTACCTAAACTAAAGAAGGGCTTGAAGAGGTCAGCTGATGAGTGCACTGTCCACATCAGGGACTCTAAAGAGCCCACCCAGGCACTCCATTATCTCATTGTCCCTTTCCATTGTCCCTTGTCCTCTGTGCTGTTCAAAGCAGATGGAAAATGAATGTATGAACAGAGCCCACTTTGAATAAAATCAGACCAGACTTGACATTTTAATATCTGAATGTGGCCAGAAAGTGAGATATCTGTAAGGTGTGGAAAAGGGGGTGCCTACCGCATTCTGAAGGCAGTGATTGGAGAAAAATCAAGTCTCCTCTGTATACCCATAATGGGTCCAAATGTTGTCACTGTTTATTTGTGGCCACTGAGTATCACAGCAAAAATGCACAGGTTGAAAAACTGTAGTTAACAGTTTGACTTCAGAAATTAAATAGTCATTTGATGACACTGTTTTCAATGTTTGAACTCATTGGAACAGAAAACAAAGCCTGCTGTTCACCCCCATTTGTACCTTCTGCTCATCAGTTTGTGTGAGGCTGCACACAAACACGTGGGGCACAGAGACCGATGGCATGAGGGTGGACCGTCTTTGCTTCTATCTGTTCTCAGGTAGGCATCTGCCTCACATTTCTGGCAGGCTGCTGGATGTGGCTTCTCTGCTTCCAGTTTGCCTATTGTCCCACTGACTAACCCCTTAGTGCATTTCATGCATGAGCTCTTGAGTGTGCCTAAGCTTCAAGGTCTCTGTCATTTCTGCCCCACAAACCAGTGGTGAGTGATTTATTTCCACAGCTTCACACATGCTGCCTGGAATGCATCTGAGGTCTCTGGTTCTGTGGCAGAGACCAGAAAGGCAACCACAGCAGAAAGCAGCCCCTGATATTTAATTGCTGTCTCAGACCTCATTTTTAAGACAGAAAGAATAACAGTCTGTTGGGTTATTTAGGTATTAATTTTCTGTCTTACTCTCTGGAATGTAAACTCCATATTCCATGACCTAGAAAGTGGGTATCCATTAATCTTTGACAATGAATGAATAAAATCTCTTTGTGGTAAACATAATCATAATCACAGATATCATTTATTGAAAACCTAGTAGCACCCAGGCACTGCGCTGACCACTTTACATGTAGGAGGGTCTAATTCACACTCACTCTGAAGATGTGTGGGGAAGGTATATTATGCTCCTCTTTTAGCTGAGGAAAGTGGGGCTTGGCAAGAATAAGTAATTTGCCACAGATTACCCAACAAGGAAGGGAACTAGTTGGATGAACCCAGCTGTGCTTTCCCCAAAGATCAAGCTGCTTTCAAATTGCAAACAATGGCTCATTTATATGTTTTCCCCATTTTAAAAAATCCCAAGAATTCCAGAAGTTATAAGGAATGACAAATGGAAAACTCCAGCCATGGCATAGAATTTGGGACCCTATGTTACATGGTAGCTAGATTCTTAACAATAATGAATAATGACAAAAGAAGAAAAGACTAGTGTTCATATTCACAATTTAATTTTCAGCTGATTGGTTTAATGAAGTTTAATGTCTCATGTCTCAGTTACAGTCTGCCCAAGATAATCAACTATTTTGACTCAGTAACATAAGTGTGACGCATATGTCTTCCAGGGTGGCTGTTAAAGATCATGCATATATTCACTGACGAACGTTTGCAAGTTTCATCCAAGTCCTCAGAGAGTTTAGTGATCAGATAGTGGAGGCGTGGCATTTGGCCTTTTGATAGCAGGACTGCAGTCAGCTTAGGTATTTATTGCCATATGAAAATCGTCAGTTCAGTAAGTTCTTATACCTTCACGAAGAAGAGATACTTAGACATTAAAAAATGTAAAACACTTGGAAGATGAAGATGATCATTAAAGACATCAAACAGACAGGGTGTAGTGTTCTGGGTACATGCTCTGCGAAATGTTTGCTGCCTTGGCCCAGGGAGTAGAGATGGTGCCGATCACGCCTGTGGAAATGACAGAGTTCCCTAGCGTAAAGCCCGTGACGAGTACAGAACTGAAACCCTTATGAAAACTGAGGAGTTATTTTAGGAAATGAAATATTGCTTCCATGGAGCCCATTTAGCCAGTCTTTTTACAAAACAATAGGTCTCTTTTCATATAAGTACTGAATAGGAAAAATCTAAGGTACATTTAACCTTTGTTTCATTCCAGAATTATTCCCTGTGATATTTTAAGAGGGATACTTAAAAAAATAGGTAGAATTTATCACTCTACCTTTTTGTTAAGCAAAAAAATGGACAAATGCAATTGATAGACTTAAGCACAGAAGTTTCTAGTAAGTTGAAAGCTGGATAAACAGCTTTTGAAATGAGTAAAATAAGTGTATTAGGGAAAACTTTGGAATCAAAACAATTCATGGTATCTTTAATTCATGTTACTCTTTTAGAGTCTCTTAAAAGTCTTTAGATGCCATGTTATAGATTAGTGATGGATATAATGTATATTTCTGTGGCATGAAAAATAAATAGCATTTTCGCAAACAGGAAAAACGAAAAGGTAATGCTGCTGGTGAAGTATCTTGGCCTATTTTCTTTGATGAAGATTTTACTAATAATCTACTCCACTGCTTTTCCTCACTGGCCCTGAGGCTTTCCAAATCTGAAATCACACACACACACACACACACACACACACACACTCACACACACACACACCACACACAGAATATCGTGTATCATTTGAACATTTTCTAATTAAGCCGACACTTCCTGTGCTGAAGAAACCCTTTAATGTGAAGTGTGAATGGGGGTGAGGGAGTGGCACTGTTTGTGTGCAGTCAGCACCGTGATAAACAGTGAAACATCACCTTTCCAATAGAATAAAACTGTTTTAAATTGATTCCATACACCCTGGTACTACTGATTTATTCTGCACGCTCTATTGTGAAATGCAGGTTCAGATTAGCTTTTAGCACTACTGTGAAGCAACATTGGTAGAGTAACGCAAAATCACTGGGAATGCATTTGATACAGATAATGATAGGGTTGGTCTGCCTTTCCTTCAAAGCACAGTCCAAGTTCTGGCCATATTAGATGGGACAATCTCAGGAGACTACAGTTCTCACACTTTTTATCTGGCCACCTTCTTCCAATTCTCTACTTATGTCACTTCTCTGCTCCAACATTCCTCTTTGCCCTGACTCCAGGGTGGACTCCAAACCTCCCATGTGTCACTGAACCCTCCAGAACCTGGCTTCAATTCACCTCTTGTCTTAGGGTAACAAGGTCTCACATGACACATGCTATTTATGCAATGTGACCTTGACATTTCCCCATGGTGGGGTGAGACCTGTGTCCCCTTTCCTGGACACTGGGTGGGCCCTTGTGACTACTTCAGCCATTAGAGCATAGTAGCAGTGACGTTAGGTGACTCCTGAGGTTGGATCACAAGCATGCCATGCACTTCCTTGTGCTTTTGGAATGTTCAGTCATGCTCTGAGCAAACCCAACCAGCCCACGTGGCAGGGTCACACAGGAAGGCTGTGCTAACCACAGTCGGCCTTTTCCACCAGACAAATGAGTGGTGGCATCTCAAAATGATTCAGCCTATAGCTGCTGATTCAGTTCTAGCTTCCTCGTCTTCCCCGCAGAGACCCCAGGTGCTGTGAGGAAGAGATACGAAGGCCACAGTGAGCCCTGTCTAAATTCCTGCCCGCAGGATCTGTATCACCAGAGGGTGGTTTCATGCTACTGGGCTCAGGGATGGTTTATTACATTGCAACAATAACTAGAAGAGTCTTTTTAATTCTAAGTAGCAGAGTCACATCTCAAACAAGCTGAATTCAAGGGGAGAAAATTCTTGTAAGGATACAAGTGCATCTTATCACAAGGGCTTGAAAACAGAAACTGAAAATTCATCAGGAACAAAGGTAAGCATTAACTCCATTTGTCTGTGGGTCAGCATATCTGTGTGATACCTCATGGTCTCTGATCTTTTTTTTCTCTCTTAGCAGTCCAGCTTTCTTTGCTTTTAAGTGTCCATGGTTCTCCCCATCACTTCCATTTTGGCTGCAGTGAGGCAGAGATCAGTGTTTATTAGAACAATTGTTTATTTCTGGGGCAGTAGTATTCTTTGAATGTCCATTCAATAGATCAAATATTGTCTTATAAACACGCTACAGTCCACCTCTGTGAAGGGGATGGTTGTAAAAGGAATGTTCTTAGTCAATCTCCTCTGGGAAGCAGGGCCTGTTGCAAGGATTAAAGGGCTCATATTTTATTTAGGAGATACGAGTCCAGTGTAGAGGGTTTATAAAAAGGGGGAGAAAAAGAATGTGAAGCTAATAAAGGTGTGATGCAACATGATGTGATACCATACTGCTACCACTTTCCAGTAGTTAGAGACCAAGGGGTTGCTGAGCAGAGAGATCGGCCTATACTGGTGGCTTCCCTTGAACTATGGGAAACACACCTCACATTTCAGGCTGTATCAGATGGGCCCCCAGTAGTTACTCAGGAAACCTGATGTCAGCGGCCTTACTGTGGGGTTCCCATTTATTCCTAACACGAAAGGGCAACCTGAATGACAGAGAGAGAGAGAGAAAAAGAAGGCAGATAAGAGAATCTGCAAAGGAGCTTGTGGTAGCATAAGGGCATTCCAAAGATGTCCATGGCCAAACCTCTGAAACCTGTGAGTATGTTATATGACATGGTAAAGGGACCTTGCATATGGAATCAAGGCTGTGAACCTTAAAATGGGGAGAGTATCCTGGATTATCTGGGTCCACCCAATCTAATCACATGAGCTCTTAAAAGTAAAGGAGTGTGGCAGAAGGGGAGTCAGAGAGATTTGAGGTGTGAGAAGGCCTGTTTCCATCATTGGAGGGGCCACATGGGAGGTGTGAGAAGAAATGTGGGCACATTGTAGGAGCAAAGACAGGCTCCTGTCTGAAAGTCAGCAAGGAAGAGTCACCTCCGTTCTGCAACTGCTAGGAACTGATTCAGTCAATGACCAGAATGAGCTTGTAAAGGGGTTTATCCCCAACATCCCCAAAAAAGAACACAGCCTTCAAACACACCCGGATTTCAGCCTTTGAGACTCTAAGACAGGGACAGAGTAGAGCCACACTGTATGTGGACTTCTGACCTACAAAAGCATGAGAAAATAAATGGCTGTTGTTTTAGGCCACTGAATTTGTGGTCATTTACTACCACAGCAGTGGAAAACTGATACTTTGCATGAGGATTAAACCCCCATACAGAAGCCAGATACACTAACAGCTATCTCATATCTACCCACTGTAACTTCCCACCATTGTCTTGCCTGAATCAATATGGTCTTTTTGTTCATTGCTCACCAGAGAGAGAATCTGCTGTTACACCCCTGTTCTTATTCCTGTGCCCACATTCATCTCCTTTTTATTTTTGCATTGTTATATTGATGAAAGAACTTCCAGCCTATGGAAAATTCTTATAAGAGTTTACTTGGTCCAAAATATTGAGGACATGCCCAGAAGAAAATCTCCATGGATTGGGAACATGAAATCCACTGGTGGTAGATTAAGGGGGGAAAAGGAGAGCGGGGAAATCTCTAGGACTGGGAAAAAAGCAAAGTGGAAAAACACATGCTTCCTTTACACTGGTGGGTACGGATAACCTTTGCAGCACACAGAGATGGTTTGCGGGCAACAAGATAACAGTGAGGGGTTCTGGGTCTCAGGAATGTTCTTGTGCCGCTCTGGTGCCGGGGGTTATGACTTCAAAAGGCCTTCCATTTCAAAAGTATGTTATCCTAGATGCTTAGGAACGACAAGCAGGGCTCACGTAAGGTAAAAACTGACCTTTGCTAAAGATGCTATAGGCAAGGGACGTGACTGCCCGCCATGGCCTGACCAGTTAGGAATTTATGATAAGACTAGCCTGTGTGGTTACTTTTGGCCACCACCCTGCAACCCCTGAGCTTGTTGGGTTTATTGCCTAGACCCTTTTTCATTCACAGTTGTTCCTCTTTTCTTTCATTATCTTCCCTCTCTCTTACCTTCCCCTCTTCTAAAAATAAAAACTTCATGGAAGTGTGCTACTAACTATCATGAGTTGACATGCCAGCTCACTGTAAAATTTTTGACTAATAAAACTACCAGGATACCAGATTTCTCCCTTTATAGATATTTTCTTAGGGTACATTTGAATAAATACATGATAAATTGATAAGATTAAAATAGTTTAGTTGATACCAATCATTATCAGACCCTAAGAAACTCAGCTAAGTTCTTTCAAATGACACTTGTCTAGCGCCTTCTCTACTTTCTGTTGTCAAAAAGTCTCTGAGGTAAACCACCTGCCAAGTATAATGAAGGGGGAATAGCATACATGGTCATGGGCCCCTGTTATTTCTCAATTGTCAGTCCCATTGTTATTCTGGTCTAGGTTTCCACTTGGAAATGTTTTGAGCCTTCAGACTAAAGGTGTTATGTAATTCTAGGACAGAGTCAATACTTAAATGATTCATCAAAATTGTACTCCTACATATCTGAATATTGTCAAGCATCAAATTAGTATCTTTGAGGATTTAAATGCCATTATCAATTAGTTACCTGTCATTGTAATTGTTTGGTTCTTGTTCTTGGACAGGATTTGACTCTGCTGTTTTTCAGAAGTTTGTAATAATCCAAGGGAAGCTGGTAGATGTCTAAGGCACAATTGGACAGTGTCAAAATTATGGCATCCACACTTTAAAAGCAACTTTATTTATGTATTAGTTTGACACTGTATCTGGAAGCAGAGAAATTATGATGAAAGTTGGTTTTTGTTTTTTTTTTACAAATATTCTAACCAGACGTATCAGATTGGGAACAGAGGTAAAAAGTGACTCCTGTGCCATTTGATAAGAAACATTTCTTAAACTTGTCACATAAAACATTCTGTTATGCTGTAGGCTGTTGAAAATAATTTCATGCACAGGATCATAGTCACTAGAGGCAATTTCATTCGTTGTTTGGCAACAGCCTTAGGACAGACGCTCAGCTCAGAGGTAGAAGACTTGGGCTCTGGTGGGATCGCAGTCACTACTCAGCCGGAGGGAGGGAGAAAGCAGTGAGAACTACACAGCAATGCAGTTTAACCCACTTTCACTGGCTGTTCCTCCCGCCCCAAAGATCAGAGAGCATTTGTCATTGAGAAAACTTCAAATCTTTAAAAAACATATTTCTTTTTAAAAAGTTGTTCCGCTCTGTATTTACTGCATAAGATTTTAAAATGTAAGTATTCTGTTTTATCAACAGATTTTCTCAATTATCTAGGGGAAAGGGTATCAAAGAATTCAAGGACTTCAAATGCTCTCATGTAGAAAGGAAAAAGAAAAGCTCAAGTCACCTATGTGTCGGAGTAAAGATTTCTTATGAATCTCTGATCCTAAGTATTCCCTTCAATATTGACCTTGAGAAAGGGGGTGGAATTGAAGGCATACTGAGAACAGGCCAGAGACACAGACAAAAACAACTAGGCCATATCTATTACTCCCTGATTTTGTACTTTATCTATAGGGAACTAGTAATTCTGATTCTGAGATTTTTATCCAGACTAGTTAGATTAGTTGAAATGAGTGACTGAAGCTTGTTCAGCATCAACAATTGGTTATAGCAAGCTCAGAGTTAAATAGAAGCAGGGAGAAATTGGTTGAGCTGCTACATTTCCCTAAACCTTTCTTCTGTTGTACCAGCTACAGAATTTACTCACACAGGGCCAGAAAATTTAAGGTCGATCAGGGAAATGGAGGCTCAGGCATTTATCATCCCAGCTATTGTATCCAGAACACTGACAGAATATTTATCAGAATCCACTAGCTAAATAATACTATAAAAATTTGGTGCTGGGGCATTACAAACCATGAAATGATCAAAGAGAAATATACCAAAAGTTATTTTGAATTTCCGCAGATTATTAAATATGAACTTCTTACCCAAAGACTAAAAAAATAAGGTAATTAATAAGAAGAGGATCCATGTATTTATAAATTGTGTTGTTTAACCTTTTAAGTAGCTCAGTTACTTAAATCAGTGTTGCTATTGCTGCCTGGATTTTAGAAGGGCCAGGCTTTACCATGCTGACAATTTTAACCATTAGTCAGACTTGGTCTTGACCTGTAACATGAAATCCAGTAAAAAATGGGTAGGATTAATTAGGCTGTTACTGAGAATGTTAGTCAAGTTCAGGACTCTTACAGGCAGAGGGCGTGGTGGGACCTTTTTTTCTCATCTCCTGGGTTCAGTGGAAAGACCAGGAATGTGGGAGAAAGGTCAGTGAGAGAATTCATTTCAGTTTCTCCAAAAGTCACATGGGAGAGACTGCTTTCTTCTTTCTTTCAGTTATTCTGTTTGTTAATAATATTTCATTATGCCACTGTGTTTGGAATGTATTTCCTAAGGAATAGAATATAGAAAATACCCAGGGAAGTTGTAGTCAGCATGGAAACCTTGCAGGAGATTAATCTAGCCTTGGAAACTGCAAGCCCCATGAGGGCCTTGGGTCACTCTGGGCAAAGAGCATAGAAGCTTCCAAGAACTAGCACATGAGACTCCTTGGTAGGGGTCTGAAATTACAGACAGCCCACTGAAATCGTTTTCTACTACCAATGCATTTGTGTATTCAAGTGGATATCATTTTCTGTCACAGGTCTGGGCTGCAGGTTTGGTTCCCAGTAGGGGGCGTGTGAGAGGCAACCCATCAGTGTTTTCTCACCTGGATGTTTCTCTCCCTGTCTCCTTCCTTTCCTCTCTCTCTAAAAATAAATAAGTAAATAAACAAACAAATAAATAAATAAATAAATATTTTTTTAAAAGTAGTATATCATGATGGTTAAGAAGAGACCCTAGCTGCCTAAAGGAGCTGGCATATAGTGAATCACTAAACAAGTACTTTTATAATTACAATTACAAACTTTATAAGTTTGTATTTCATGTTAGAAGTTGTACCTTATTTTTAATCAACAGATACTCCCAGGATTATTAAGAAGGAAGAGTCATCTCATTGGTAATGTTCTGTGAGTAATTCTGTGAAACTACACAGAAAATTTATGGAGGGTTGGCCTCATGCTAATGAAGACATTAAGGTACATTTGTTATTTCGACAAACATATTTATTGTACCAAATTAATGACTTTATATTTAGTTATACAGAACAATTCCTTGATAAATCATTCAGCATATATGTAGCACTTACAGACTAAAACTAAGGATTTCTGTATTTATTTTTAAATATATGTTGGCCTTGGTTAATTTCTTTTGTCTGAGAATCTAACTTGAAAGTTTCAATGAGTTTTAGGTATTTGTTTTGATTTCACAAGTATTTCATGTTTACCATAAAAATGAGAAACTATAAGTAAATGAAAAAATTATTGCCTAGAATGCAACTAAATGATGACCACAGTTAACAACTTAATGTTTGTTTTTTACATATTCTGCTGAATTCCCTCACCCTCCTATGCAGACAATGCATTGTTTTTTCTCCTAAAATTATGTTTTAGTAATGTCATGTCTCACTTTGCAATACATCCTGAACATATACCCATATCTTTATAGGCCAGTGTTCTCTTGGCTACATATCTGGCTATGTAGTAAATATATGTTTGCCTTTAGATTAAAAATGGTCAGACTGTTTTTCAAAGTGACTATCATTTTGCATTCCCCCTGCAAAGAATGAAAGTTTGTTTTTCTACACCCTTACCAAAACTTGGTTTGGTCAGTCTTTTTATATTACTAATTCTAGTGTTCGGATAGTAGTATCTCAAAATGGCTTTCCAAATTGTATTTTCCCAATGATTAAAGATGAGGGGCATCTGTCACATGCCTATTTGCCATTCTTATATCTCCTTTGGGTTGTTTGCCTTCTTACTGAATTTCAGAGGTTATGGGGTTCTTTTTCCTAGAAATTTTACAGTTTTAGCTCTCACATTTAGGTGTACAATCCATTCTGAGCTAATTTTTGCTCATGATAAGAGTTGAGGTTCATTCTTTTTACAAATAGACATCCTCTGGCATTGTGCTACATTTCCTGGGGCTGGTGTGAAGCTTGGGGTGCTGGAGGAGGGTGTTCTCCAGTGTTTTTGCCTCAGCCCTCTGCTGCAGGTCCTGTCTACCTGCATCATAGTAGGTTACTTTCTCCATGCTCTTGCCCCTCCTCTAGTGCACAGCAGTGTTCCTTGCCATTTGGCGCAAGGCTTCTGGGGGAAACTGGGGTGGTTTCTCATCTCTCCTACTCCAGTCTCAGTCTTAGCTGGATCCTGTACATCTGCGCCTATGGAGTAGCGTTTTCTTAGGCAGCCCTGCCAGCTTCTCTGTGCACTTGGAGAGTGCAAGCGGATGTCCTGTTTCTCCCCACTGGTGTCAACTGCACTCTGTCATTTATTGGTGGGACACCTTGGGTGTGAGTAAGGTTCTCTCTCTCCTGTTTGACAACTGAATACTGCCTTGCAAAGGGCAGAATTTTATGCAAAGAGGATTTTTACTACTTTCCCAGCTGCAGCTGATCTGTGCTGGGGATGGAAGGATTCCCGTCCTACCCCAGAGGAAGTCAGCTTTGCCTCATGGCAAAGAAAGGTCAGCTTTGGGAGGTGGGCATGTTTTCTTTCCCATTCTCCAGTGGCAGGTGGCTTTTTCTTTGTATTTTAAAAGGGGTTCAGGACATAGGAGGTTTTGTGCCTGTCCATAGCAGCAGCCAGTCATTTCCTTCTGTTCACAGAGTTCGTGAATGGATTGGCTTCTGAAAATATACCTGCTCCACTCTCAATCTATGGCAAGCCTTGTGTTACTGAAGGAGACGCCCAGCATCGCCCTGCCTCTCGTGTTTCTCATGAGTGCTTAGCGGGGAAATCTTGGAAAAGATTGCACAAGTGGATATAGATGCCATATTTCTGGGGTTCCCAGAGATGCTGAACTGTCAATCTCGCCCTCAGTTGATCTTTAAGAATTCACTGCAACTGCTAGAGATAAAGGAAGGTTCACATCTCTGGGCAGCTCCATGTCTCATGTCCTTTGTCCTCCTCTCTCACGTCCTTCCCCTGCTCAGGGACTCTTCTCCCCAGTGTACAGATAACCTGTTTTCATCTCACTGAATTTCTAATGTTTCTTTGACCTCACAGTTGGATGCTCAGATCATCTAGTTTTTGTTTTCTCTTGCTTGTTGTATAGACACTTTTCCACCTTTTTATCATACAATATACTTTGGCACACTGAAGGGCCAGTACCCATTTTTAGATAGTCAGAAAATGGACCAGACAATAATCTATGGGAGCTGATTTTCAAGTTTTGAAGGACATATAGACACACCTATTGGGGGGAACTCATATTACTGTTTCACGTATACGTGATAGCTCTTCGGGAAGACTAGTCGGTGCAACACAGGTATGTAAGATAGTGTTCTCTGCAGCTGACAGGTGCTACCTCTCTAGTCCCTCAAGTGGTGCCCCCACTAGTCAGTTCAACAGCTAACATATGAACAGGCTTTCTTTTTCCCTAAAGACCTGAACTGGGTCATTCTTCTTTATTAGTAACATCTTTTTTAGAGGAATTTTCACGATTAGGCAGATATCAGTGGCCTTGAGAAGAATTATTTGGGATTTACTTCTATAATAATTTAATGCTTAGATTACATTTTTACTGCGAAAGTGAGAAAAGAAGAGAAATTCTGTGTATGAGAGGCATCATACTCACTATTTTGAATGCTTATTTTGTGCATTCTTTGTGTACCCTTGTGTTGCAATTGGGTGAAGTCCACAAAGCTAGCTTTCTACATTCAGCTGCTGCAACGTCAAGATAATTTAAATGAACTGTAAGGAATCGGTTAGAGAATCAACAGTTGCTCTTTCAAAGGACAAAAAAATATGCAAAAGAAATGTTGCTGGATTTAATATTCCCCAGTTTAGAAATTAAGATGCAGTTGTCATTTGCAGGAAATTACAGAGAAACTATTCCACACTATCTAATCTATCCATTCATGTACAGAAACCAATTAGCATATTTTTCAAGTGTCTGGAGGTAGACTATCAGTAATCACCTAAAATAATTTGTTAAACTGTGTCAGCCTTTAAATTTATCCCCATTGGCTCTGTATGTCTCATTAAATATAATGTTTAATTACCTTAACCTTTTCATTCACTCATATTTGTGCATTGTATACTGTGTTCAGGCAGATCTTGCAGTAATTCAAACATAAGTCAGATATAAACTCTATATTCAACAATTTATAATTCACTAAGGCAGAGATGCTATGAACCCAAATAATTACAGAACAAGTTAGAAAGTTCTAAGTTGAATATGAAATCACTTGTTATGGGCCTCAGAGGTACATAAGATTAATTACAGATGGGAAAGCGGGGGAAATCTTTGTGGATAGGTGATATTTGTACTTGATGTACGATGAGGCTGGATGTGTGGAGATGATGGAGAACAGAATTCCAATCAAAGCAAAGAACAGATTTGTGGCGTTTAGCAATGGTTTTAGAAAAACCTCTTTCAAATGCTGGGTCTGAAGTTAATGTCCTCCAGGGTAGGAATAATGTGTAAAGCATACCGAGCACTCACTGTGTCCACAGCACTCCTGCAGCTCCTCTCCACACATGCGACTTGTCCTCACCTCTCTGCAAGGCCAGTACTCACACTGGTGCACTGCACTGCACCTCTGCTTTCTCACTCCGAATACTGCTCTTAACATTTTCCCCATCTCTCATTACAATTTTTTCTTTTCCTTTGCATTATTTCCATTTACAAATATGCTACAATATCTCCCAGGCTGAAGCAAACAACAATCAGAAAATGTCCAAGAGGAAAATAAAAAGCCCTTTTCTGTATCAGTTTGGTTTAACTGCACACCAAAACCTCAGGGGCTCAAAACAGCAGCCATGTTTTTAGCTCACAGTGCTGTGGGTCGGCAATTCAGGCCAGGCTCAGTAGGTCAGCTCTGCTCTTCGCTGGGCTCCCTCATGCATCAGGGGGAGCTGTCCTTTGGCGAGGTGGTTCTGCCTTTGGGTGATGGGTGTCTGGGCTCCAAGTGGCAGAGAATGTGTAATATGAAATGTAAAATATCTCAATGACTTCTTATATTGATGACATAATGAAATCATAATGTATTGGATTAATATTTTGTTATATAATATGTTGTGGGATAATATATGATATATTGGTGGGTTAATGTGGTAAAATATCATTTAAATCAATTTCACCTTTATTTTTTCAATCTTTGCAAATGTGGCTACTAGAAAAATGTTTATCCCATACATGGCTCAGATTCTATTTCTATTAAATGCCACTATCCCGAGGGCTTGCTTCTCACAGCATTCTTTTGGACTAGCAGGTTAGCAACACCTGGGAGCTCGTTGGAAATGAGGAATGGTAGTGCTTCTCAAATCAGAATCCATGTTGTAACAGGACCCCCAAGTATGTGCCTTATATGCAAATTAAGCATTAGGCAGCAGTGATCTATGGGGCATAAAAGATGCTAGTTATGTTATAAGGGAGATAGGAGAGTGGAATATAATCTCTCAGGGAATTCACTGAGTGTGGTTGTTACTATTGCTTTAGCATTGTTCTAAGTGCTTTTGTGTATTAGCTTGTTCAACAGGGTACAATGGAGAAATATATTTGTGCTAGTCAGTAAGCGTACAGAAAAATGTACATGAAAATTCACATTTAGAGAATAAATATTGTAAAGTTTTAAGATTCTTTTTAAAGTTGTTGATCATAATTAAAACACTGAATGATAGATCAGACATAATGCAATGCTGTTGACATATGATTAAGGGAAAAGAAAGTGATTATTAAATATAAGATGGTAAGAAAGAAATGTTTATTTCAAAATAACAAACCATTTCCTAGATTCTTCAGAAAGAGTCTTTGGAACTCCTACAAAGTAGCACAAATATGTAATTATTTACATTGCTATTTCCCCCAGACAGTGCTATAAATTTGGATAAAAATGCACTTTAAAATAGAAATTAAAAAGTTTGAGTTTCCTCCTTTAATTCTATTCTAAAGGCAAATATGAAACACACATATATTGTTGGAAAAGAGAGCAAGAAGATATAAAAATTCCAGAGGAGGGCAGCAAAGATGGAAAGAGCTCAGATGGAAAGAAAGCATTCTTATTTTATAAATTCCAAAGTTTTCACAATAGTAAGCATCACTATAACAGAGCATTTATTAGCTTTAAATTATTAATTTGCTTCCTAAAATAAGAAAACAAATGAAAGCACACATAGTTAATCTATCTCTCTTTCTTTGTCTGTCTGTTTCATCCCTTTGAAAGTTCTGTACATGTTAATACTTCTAAAGAGTATAACAATAGAGTTACCCCAGCTGAAAATTATACTATTTCAGTTAGTTCTTTATTCAGTAGATATTAATGAGTGTTTATACTCGGTGCTTACATTGTGTTAGGTGGTAGGGATATGATGCATAATTTCGTTGAATAAAATAATGACTGATTTTATAAAGTTCATACCTGGTTAGTGACATATTTACTTTGTCTGTGCATTGAAATGGACCAACCATTACACTCCTGGCAGCACCATCAGCATCCATGTGTACTCCACCTCGAGCATGGGATGAAGCCATGGCTGGCAAACCAGGCTGGGATTTCACTCTGAGCAAGCTCGTGGGGAAAATGCCTTGGGGACCATTTTAGAATGGTAAAAACATTAAACAGTTTAAAAACAGGGTATTATAAAAGATTTAAATTTGTATCAGTTGTCATTAAACAACAGATTGGTTATGGTAAATAACAGACTAAATTGAAAACTTTGATAAGAGAGGCTGAATTTTAACTTGGTTCCCAAATCTTAGCAAGTTTGCTATTCTGAGATATGACATAGCTTGTTTTGAGCCTTAAGTTTATGAGCTTATATGAAATTAAAAGGCTATTTGGTTTCTACTTCAAATTTTAGACTAGAGCATGAATTTTTCTCCACTGTGAATGAGTACATTGTTTAGGCAGTGATATCTGTATTTTGATGTCAAACCATAGAAAACTATGGAGTATACCTGTGTAATACTGAATGGTCATAAGGCCAGGAAACCATGTTAATATGATGTTATTTAAAACATGTATTGTAGTACCGATAAATCTACATGTGTG
>CM052540.1:54394837-54410138 GCA_028533065.1 Trachops cirrhosus | reverse complement strand
CAGAGAAAGCCAGGGGCACTTTAGGCATTGGGTCAGAGGGACCTGAGGCCACGCCCTGGCACTGTCACTTCCTGGGAATAGGACCCAGCAAGGTACTTCACCTGTTTGAGCCTTATTTTCTCAAAATGGAGATCATACATCCTATGTGTAAGGCTTATTATGAATATTAAAATAATTATACAAAATTCCTTCCTAGCAATGATAATTATTTTATTAAGACTGACCAGCAAAGAATAATGTGCTCTGGATAATAGAATGTGTTTGTTAATTCAGAATTGTAAATTTAAAAAAATAAAATAAAGACTCCTCATTTTCAAATGATAAGCTCTAGAAACACACTTGAATAAGAAATCCAATAACCTTGTAGGAATAAATAAACATATTCTTTGGGGATTTGGCTGGTTTCATCTGAACTATAGGTTGCCGCCCATTATTTGTTGCTGAAATAAATTTAGTGAGTTAAGACTGGTGTTAACATAATATAATCAATTAGCATCCAATAGAAAATATTGTGGTGCATTTTGCTTAATGATAAGAATGGTTTTGTGGGTTAAATTATGCACACATCCACATGTGTGTTTTGAATAGGTAAATACAATGTGTTACTCATTGGGCATCATGGTCAAAATGTTTGCAGAGCACTTTTCTACAGGATATTAAAAAAGAAATAAGCACTCGCTAGATGCTTTCTCCCAGAGGTAACCATTCGAGGAGAAAGGGTTAAGCAGCTGTGGCTGGTGAAGACATTAGCTGGTAGGGAGTGCCAGCAGTATTTGAAATCCTGAGAGTTTCCAAGCTAAAAATCCATTGTGCACAATTCAGTTTTTTTTTCTTTTGATGAATCACTGACCTTGTATAAACTTTGTGAACCACATAGTCATTATCATGATTATCAATTATCAGTATACAACAGTGTTCTGGGAAAATCCCATTATAACAAGGCTCAAGAGTTTCCTGTATATGGGTGTAAGCCAGTTAAAATAAAAGGGTTATTATTTTCCCCAAAATTTATAGACGATGTGTTGTATGACCCTGAATACAGAGGGAGGAATCAGTTAAAATATTTAAGCCCATGTTGCTTCAAAATATTTGAAAATATTAGATAATAAAAGAGTGGAAGGCCTATCTTAAGCCCAAGGTTCTTAATTGGGGGTTCCCAAGCCACATTTATTTGTATGTATTTTTTTCTCTTGATATTTCTCTTGTTTCAGTAAAATTTTCTTGAAATAAATTACTTCTATATCAAATCATGCTATGAAAGCAACTTTTCACCCAGACAATTGCGAAGTGCTAGGAACAGCTACTCTATATCTGGATAATTGTAATCACCATGTTATGATGCTACACTGTGTACAATAGTTTTTGTTTACAGGAATTAATTAAAACATATCCTGACATTTTGCTTGTGGCCATCTGTTTTTATTTGCATTTGATAAACTTAATTAGAATGTGTTAAAAAAGAAATAGGAAAGAAACTCACATAGTCTATCATGAAAAAGCACGTAAGGTGAGGTTTCTGACAATGGGAACAGGGCCGCCAGTGAAACTGCTTGTATACAACATGCTTCTCCACCTTTGAAATATATTGACTTGTGCATATTGTGTCCATGAGAATTTTCAATTTAAACTTTGAAAAAAATCTGAGACTTGTTGCAGCATTCAAACTGTGTTTTGAATGCTGCTCAGAACATCGCATAATGGAGGAAGCCCCAATCTGAAAGGACCTGATGAAGTAGCGGGTGATTTGTAACTAGGAGCAAGAGAAAAATAGGATGTACGTCTTTGATCAATCAGTGTCATCAACTGCAGAATTAGTGACATTTCTTTCATAACTTAGAAGAAGGTCATAGAAAAATTGGCAACAATTGAAAGAGATTGCTTTTGTCTCTGAGTGAAGCCAGCTTCTAACTTTCATCTGCTATGTGCATACTAATGTCATTAAGGAAGAATTCCTATTTCGGTGCATCTCTTTGGTGATATTCAAAGGTTTCAAATGGTACAAAGTTTCTTTTTCAAGCAAAATTTGGTCTGGAGGAAGCTCTTGGTATTTTATGCATGAAGTAGCAACATAAGAGCATGGCAGTCTTTATTCTTCATGAGTCTTGTGAAGAAAAAGTTTCACTCACCTTTGTGACTTGACTTTTCTACATTGGTGTACATTGTAATAAAAACACTACTACCTGCAACCCTGAAATAAGTCTCTTCCCCTTCCATGAAAGTTGCTGGCATTGTGAGAACTGGGGTCATAATCATCGTGTTGTAAATAAATAGAACAACAATGACAAAAAAACAGTTCTCATCTTTTCCACCGAAGTTTACTGACTTCTTATGGGTCGTGTCTTGATGTGCTTCACTGACCTCTGGGCAGAAGGCCCACACTTTTTGAATATTACAAAATGCCTCTGAATAATTCGACCATAATTATTTCATTCATAATGTGGCTTATGTACAGATTCAGTCTTTTGTTTTAATTTTATTTTAATTATTATTCAAGTACAGTTTTCTGTCTTTTACTCCCATCCCGGCAGATTCAGTCTTATGAATATATTCATTCGGTGTTTTCAGGAATGAAGAGATAAATCTATTGTTCGAGAGTCCTACGATCAGTGCAATTGATGTTGCTGAAACACTCAGGTCTCTTTTGCCAAACTGACACTTCATGAAGAGATGAGAAAGGACTGTCGTGTGGGATTTCCAGCGTTACCAACGTGCTTCCGTAGCAGGATAGGATGGTGACCGTGCCTTTCAATTGCTTTGCCTATAGAAATCTGCAGACACCTGGAAACAGGCGACACACTTGAGATTTACTTCTGCTCAGAAGACCTCTTGTTCATAATATGGATTTTTCACTTCTTCACTCACATGGGTTGGTAGCCGTTGAAGAGGCAGGTATCATGAGAGACCATTGCACAGTCACGGTGCACAGCCTCCCTCTGGTGAAAACACCAACTATAGGAGACCCACTTCTCTATGCTCTTATGTCCTTTTGTGGGTCCAGACAGTGAGGACTCATGGGTGTCAATTTAAAATACAAGATTAACAAAATGGAAACAATGATATAAAATTTAACACGTTTTTCTATGTACAAGGCCATGCCATACTTTATATTTCTTCCAGTTCTAAAATTTCTTCTCTAACCTACGCATTTCGGTTTTGCTAGATACATTCAGGCAATCAATAGTTGCAACATATCTAACAACTCCCAAGAATCTAAAAGATGGAACACTTCAGAGGATTTTGGTCAAGAAAATTGTATTGTAAATTATATATGAAGGCTAAATTACAGTGATATATTTTCAGAAATATCCTTTTTTCCCCCTTAAAGAAGAGGACCAGTCTTAAGAGAGGGAACTGAATGGACTTGAACTGCAAAGCTGCTATCCAAAGCTCTCAAGCTTGAGGACTCTTGACATATGGTGAAAATAGTTTTATGTAAAATAGCATATGGAAATTTCACAAACTTTTTAATAGCTTTTGGTGTCTGATGTTAGAGACAGATTGGTAGACTGATTGCAGAAGTGACTACAGCAGTCCACTGCTCCCTGTATCCATGCTATTTGCCATTTTACTTTGCAGCTCTTCCCATAAAAGGTCAGATCCACCTCCATACTCCTTGAATCTAGGCTGCCCTTATGACCTCCTTAGGCTAAAGCATACAGTGGAAATGAGGGTATGCCTGTTCTTAACTGTGGCCACCAAAGACCGTGCAAGTTTTCACTCACTCTCTTGAACTCTTGCTTTTGCCATGAGAGGGACCACCACGGTGGAGCAGAGTCCAGTCCTGCAGCTCAGGCTGTCTTAGAGGTTTAAGCTTCCAGCTAACTTATCTGCTGAATGCTGATAAGTCCAGCTGAGATCAGCTGAGCCCAGCCTAGGCCAGCAGAACGGCACAGGTTGCCCATAAACCTACAAGAAATACTAAGTGATTGGTGTTTTAAGACATAAATTGTGGGTGTGATTTGTTACTTGGCAGGTAAATGAAACAGAGGTCTAAATAGATTGTAACTACTTTAAAAAATAAGAGAACTAGTAATAATAATAGTTGCCAGGTAAGGTATAGCATCTGCAAGGCACTTTGTGTATATTGTTTTTAACTCTCACACAGGATATTCTTTCCCATGTACTACACTGCATCTCTATAGTGACACGCCTGAATTCTTAAGCTCTATCTAGACAGTTCCCCCAAGTGTACAGCTTTTTGAAGAAAGAATGCTATTCAGCCCCATCTAAATGTATCAAGTAATTTGAATATATTGCAAGATGTGAGGAAAATGCTTAGGAAAAATGTGACCCATTTTGTACATCCTCTACAGTCTTTTCTCACCTTGGGAATTGTACACATGAACTTGTCTCTCACTTCCTACGCACACGCATCTCAAAAGCAAGATAAAATTTCCCAATGAGAAAATGACTCTGGAAAACTTTTACACCTTTATTAATCCTCAGAGAATGTTTGTAATTTCCCCTAACCAATAACAAATTTAGTTGCTCTAAACACATATAGGAGCTCACATAATGAATTAGGCAGGACTAATGTACTAGTTTTATCTGATACACATCTACCAGGCAATCACGAGCACCTACCTAGGAGATGCCCAGTGCAGACTGAATAGAGAGAGGCACAGCATTGAATAAAAATAGTAAGTTACATTTTCCAATCATTTTGGATAAATACTAACTGGTTTTGGAAGGTGATGCAAATAATTTAATCATTTCAGAAGGAGAAGAAAATCTTAAATGTCCATCATTACATATTATTCCCTCAGCTTGTCCCCCAAATATTTCCTTGATTTAGTATGATCCAGAGGAAACCCAAAACCACTGAGAATGTAAACAGAGACTGGAGGAAAAATGGAGAAAAGAGAAGATATGGGGGGAGAAACGAGGTTTAACAATTTTCTTAAAATGATCTGGAAGGGAAATTCCTGCCTTGATACCACAGCCATAATGATGAATTCAATAGTTCAAAGTGAAAAGGTTTTTTTCCTCTTTATACAGCGCAATGTTAAACCCACAGGATCAACTCAAAGTTGGGTGTTGAACCATGGTGTTGGCTGGTACATCTATTAAAAAGTCAAGTATTATGTGCTTTATTAGTACTCTTACAGGCTGAGATTGAGCTCTTACCAGTGGAGAAACCATCCAGATTCCAGAGATAAATTTCCTCACTCCTAAGTTCATTGGAGCATTATTTACAATAGCCAAGATTTCAAAGCTGCCCAAGTGCCCATCAGGAGAGAGTGGATGAAAAAGCTGTGGTACATTTACACAATGGAATACTACTTGGCCATAAAAAGAAGGCTATACTACTTTTTGCTTCAGCATGGATGAACTTGGAGAGTATCATGCTAAGTGAAATAAGCCAGTCAGACACAGACAAATACATATGATTTCACTCATATGTGAAATCTAATGAACAAAATGAACTAACAAGCAAAATAGAAACAGACTTGTAGATACAGAGATACAGCTGTCAATAGGGAGGGGGTTAGGAGACTGGATGAAAATAGGTGAGGGGACTAAGAAAAAAACAAACACACTCATAGGCATACACAACAGTGTGGTAATTACCAAAGGGAAAGTGGGATGGGGAAGGTAGGAGAAGGTAAAGAGGGGATAAACAGTGAGGGGAGGAGACCTGACTTGGGGTGGTGAACACACAATACAATATACAAATGATGTATTATGGAATTGTACACCTGAAACATATAATTTTATTAACCAATGTCACAGCAATAAAATCAATTTAAAAAAGAGGTAAATGTCCTGAGTATTCAAATTGCCCCTGAGGTCTAAAGGTAGCTTAGCACATTGTGCACTGATTACTAGTTATACTGGATTTTAGCTTCTTTGGTTGTAGTTTGCTTGGATGCAAGGAATTCCCCAGGTTGTGTGTGTGTGCACACACATATGTACATGTATCAATGCCTCAGGACTGTAAGTCTAGTTTCCGTGTTGTTTTTGTTAAACTTCTTTCATAACTTCCTTTCTTCCTAGCCAGGAAAAAAAGACATTAGGATTTTAAATCCACTTTGTAATCATATCTGTGGAATTACTGAACCACAACTCTGTAGGTGTTTTTTGGATTTGGTTTCTGCTTTTGACTCCAGACTGCTCAAATGAGTAGGGATTGTGTCTGGGGGAACAGAATTCTACTTATTGCCAATGCGTTTGCAGCTCATTTAGGGCAGCTTATTATTGCAATTATCTTATAGCAGGAATTACTCAAACAGGTTCAGGTTCTGGTTGAATATCTTACTCTGGAAATCCAAGTTCAAACTGGGGGTTAGACTTCAACTTAATAGTTATTCCATCTACTGCTCAGGGTTTTGAATCACGTTGCTTCTGCAGAACTCCATTCTAGAGCAGGAAGAGTAGAGATCTATTTGTTCAGTGGTTAATCAACTACTTCCCCTTTGAAATTCTCAAAGACCTCTGGAGGGAGTGTGTATCGATCTAAAGATCAAAGAGTGGCTCACAGAATTGGGCTTAGCTCTAGCACTTACTTGCAGTGCTTCCTTAAAAAATCTAAACATCTTGAATCCCTGTGAGTATTACCTGTAAAACACATATAGTGACACCTACTTTTGGAAGTTATCATACTGATTAAATGACATAATGTGCATACAGTTCTAACACATGGATTCTATTGAGTAAATAATGTTATATTTATATTTTTTAAAATTTTCTAATTCCAGTTGACATTGGTTTCTACACTTTACCTCTAAATAAATCACTGCTACAATTTCCCTACCTTAAGTATTAGAATTTTTATTTCTTTCAGAGTTTTGATGATTATTTTTTAATATATTATTTAGAATCCAGTCTAGACTGCTCTAATAAAAATTGGCTTAAACAGAAGAGAATTTTATTTATTTCATTTTTCTCTCCTGTAACAGTCCAGAGTAACAGATTTGGTAGTTTAATGGAATGGGTGAGGCGAGGTTCTCCCATGTCGTAGCCGTGCTCTCCTCAGATGTTATCTTCAGCCCATAGTTGAGAGTGAGGTGGTGAACGCATGTCTTTATTCCAGCCAGTGAAACATGGAAAAGACAAATGTATGGCTGTGTCCATTTCTTTTAAGGACTATTATACTAACTTAAATCAATCTCTCTTTCTCTCTCTCTCTCTCATCCTGTCTTCAAGAACCTAGTCCATGTGTAACATCAAGATAGAAAGCAGGCTGAGAAACTCAGACTGGGGTCTTCAGCTTCAGCTCAGAGATCGTGTGTTTAGCTAACACATCTGCTACTATAGAAGAAGGGGAAAATAACACATGGATACAAGGTCTGTCTGGAAACGGCACAGCCATTGTTAATATAACAAGAATGGTTTGCATGACATCCATGTAACCTGACAGCCAAGGAGAGTGGACTGGAATGTGCGTGCATGAACAATGACTTCACTGTACTTGTTAGTGGGGGGCAGTAGATGCCATTGAGTGAGCATGTGTACTGTGTGGCCATCACATTCAAAATGACTGAGTGAGTAGAGCAATGAATCTCCCTCAAATTTTACATTAAACTTGAATGTTCCTTCATGGAAACTATTCAAATGATTCAGAAGGCCACAATTATGGGCAACTGGTGATTGGCAGCTTCATCACAACCATCTGCCTGCTCATGCATCCCGTCTTGTGCAAATTTTTTTGGCTAAATATCAAATCACCCAGGTACTCAGCCCCCTTCCCCTAGCCCAGATTTGGCACTTTGTGAATTCTGGCTTTTCCCAAAACTAATAATTACCTTTGGAAGAAAAGAGATTTAAAAAAATCAATGAGATTGAGGAAAAAAACAACAGAGCAGCTGATGACGATTGGGAAAACTGTGTGAGGTCCCAAGGTGTCTACTTCGAAGGGGACTGAGGTGTCATTTTCCTATGTACAATGTTTCTTGTATCTTGTATCTTCTTTAATAAATGTCTCTATTTTTCATATTACATAGCTGGATACCTTCTGGATAGACCTCATTTATGTGAAGTGGGAGGTGTGTAATTAGTACTCTCTCCCAAAATGGGTTTGTTTGGGGATATATATTTATAGATGGGGTAAATCTTAACCATGGAAAGGTTTTTAAAATTAATATCATCTCATTTCTTTATGTTCTTAAATATCCTTACAACAATATATAGAACTAATTGATCTACAATAATCGATCACCCAACACAGAGGCCACAATTGTGGTTTTGAGAAGTTTTAGATACATATACAGAGATATTTTAATGCATAATTTTTACCTATCAAAATTCAGGCTTTTTTTCTTTTATTCAACAGCTATTTACTGAGCTCCTAGATGTTGAAGGTACTATAGAGAACAACACAGGCAGGAATCCCTGCCCTCATGAAATTTATATTCTAATGGTAGTAATATGCCATATTCATTAAGTATTTAGTGGAGATTGTGCAGATTGTGATAAATGACATGGAGAAAAAACAAAACAGAGGAGGTTGCAATTATTACTTGAGTGTCTAGGAAAGACCTCATTGAGAAGATGACAGATACCTGAGCAAAAACCTAAAAGAGGCAAAGGACTAAACTGTGTGCGTGTCTGCTGGAAGAATGCTCCAAACAGAGGTAAGAACACACCAGGTGCTCTGTGGTGTGTGTTTTTGGTACCGTCAACAGCAAGGTCAGTGTGGCTGCGGTTGAGCAAGTGAGGTGTAAAGCAGTGGGAAATGAGGTCAGGGTCATCATGAAAAGCTAGAGCATATGGGCCTTGTCAGCCATAATAAATTCTTTGTCTTTTAGTTAAATATAGTTTTGAGTAGAGGTGTGACATGTTCTGATGTGTCTTTTAAAATGTTCTTTATTGCTTTGTTGAGAATAGACTTTCAGAGAGACTGGTATGATCAGCAAAATCAGTAAGAAGGCTCCTGCAGTAATCCAGGTAAGAGATCACAGACAAGGGAGATAGCAGTGAACACAGTGTCTTTTTCAGTATCTTTCCTCAGTGTCCTACAATTTTTCTGAGTACAGGTCTTTTACATCCTTCCTAGGTGTTTTTTAAAAATTTTATTATTTTTTTTAATCCTCGCCCCATGATATGATTATTAATTTTAGAAAGAGAGGACAAGGGGGAGAGAGAGAGAGAGAAAGAGAGAGAGAGAGAGAGAGAAACATCCATGTGAGAGTAAAACATCGATCAGTTGCCTCTCTTACACACCCCAACTAGGGATTGAACCCACAACCTAGGTATGTGTCCTGACTGGGAATTGAACCCACAGCCTTTTGGTGTATGGGACAATGCTCATACCAACTAAGTCACCCGGCCAGGGCTTTTTTATTTATTTATCTATTTATTTATTTTTGATGCTATTGTAAATGGGATTCATTTCTTGGCTTCTCTTTCTGATAGTTCATTATTGGTATATAAAAATGCATCTGATTCCTGTATATTTATTTTGTATTCTGCTACTTTACTGAATTTGTTCATTAGTTCTAGTAGTTTTTTGGTGGAATCTTTAGGATTCTCTGTATACAATATTTTGTAATATGCAAATAATGACAGTTTTTACTTCTTCCTTTCCAATTTAGATGCCTTTTATTTCTTCTTGTCTGATTGCTGTGTCTAGGACTTCAGTTGGTGAATAAGAGAGGTGAAAGTGAATCCCTGTCTTGTTCCCAAGCTTAAGGGAAATGCTTGTAGGTTTTGCCCACTTAGTATGATGTTAGTTGTAGGTTTTTCATATATGATCTTTATTGCATTGAGGTATATTCCCTCTATTCTCAATTTGTTGAGAGTTTTTATCATAAATGGGTGCTGGATTTTTATCAAATGCTTTTTCTGCATCTATTGATATAATCAGGTGTCTTTTTTAATCCTTCATTTTGTTTATGTGGTGTATTACATGTATGGATATGCAGATATTGCACCAACCTTGCATCCTTGGAATAAATCCCACTTGATCATGGTATACACTCTTTTCCATGTATTGCTAGATCTGATTTGCTAATATTTTGTTGAGGATTTTAGCATCTATGTTCATCATGGATATTGGCCTACATTTTTTTCTTTGTAGTGTCTTTATTTGAATTGGAATTAGGATAATGATGGCCTTGTAAAATGAGCTTGGGAATCTTCCCTCATCTTGAATTTTTTTGAATAGTTTGAGGATAGGTGTTAATTCTTCTTTGAATGTTTAATAAAATTCACCTGTGAAGCCATAGGTCCAAGACTTTTGTTGTTGGAAGTTTTCTGATTATTGTTTCAATTTCACTAATTGTAATTTGTCCAGATATTTGATTTTTCCTGATTCAGTTCTGGTAGACTGTGTATTTCTAGGAATTTTCCATTTCCTCCAGGTTGTCCAGTTTGTTGGCATATAGTTCTTGTAATATTTTCTTATAATCCTTTGTATATCTTTGGTGTTAATTGTTACTTCTCTTTCATTTCTGATTTTATTTATTTGGGTTCTCTCTCTCTTCTTGATGAGTCGTGTTAAAGTTTTGTCAATCTTGTTTATCTTTTCAAAGAATCAGCTTTTGGTTTCATCAATCTTTTATATTCTTTTTCAGACTCTAATTTTTTCTGCTCTGATCGCTATCATTTCCTTTCTTCTACTCACATTGGGCTTTGTTGTTCTTTTTCTAGTTCTCTTAAATGAAAAGTTATATATTTTATTTGATCTTTTTCTTGTTTTTTGAGACCTGTAATGCTATGAATGTCCCTCTTAAGACTGCTTTCACTGTGTCCCATAGGTTTGGGGCTGTTTTTTCTCATTTTTATTTCTTTCAAGGTATCTTTGGATTTCTTCCTTGATCACACTGTTAACCCATTCATTATTAAATAACATGTTATTTAGCCTCCATGTCTTTGTGTGTTTTTCAGTGTTTTTTTCTTTCTTGTGATTGATTTCTAGTTTTATACCATTATGGTCAGAGAAGATTCTTAAAATGATTTCAATTTTCTTAATTTTATTGAGACTTGTTTTATGTCCTAACATGTGGTCTATACTAGAAAATGTTCCATGTGCACTTAAAAAGAATATATATTCTGTTGCTTTGGGATGAAATGCTCTGAAGATATCAATTTAATCATTCTGATCTAGTATGTCATTTAAGGCTGCCATTTCCTTGTTGATTTTCTGTCTGATAGATTTATCCATTGATGTCAATAGGGTGTTAAAACCCCCTGCTATGGTTGTATTTCTGTTGATTTCTCCCTTTATGTCCACTAAGATTTGCTTTACATATATTAGCTTCAGTTACTTATCTGCTGGGTAAATGGTAGACATTACTTGGTCACTATGATAGATTTGAATGCAGGTCAAGCACCCATCAGAGTCAGCAGCTAATTGGCTGTTTGTGTCTTTGACAGTCTCTTCCATCTCAGTGAATAAAGCCAGCTGATTGCTCACACTTCATTCTATATCCATTGCCCTCAGAGCCACTATATTACATAATTAATGCTGAGGGTGGAAATTTCTCTATGTTTGCTAACAGTGAATTTCTCCCTCTCGTTTATCATTACATTGTTGGTCTCCTATTTCAAATTATAGAATAAGGCAGTGTGTGTTAATGTAAAACTTTCTGAAACAATGGGTATTAATGGGTGAAAACAGTTGTTTTAATGATAACATCTGTTCTCCTTAAGGCAGAAAAATGACATTTAGTGTACTTCCTTAGGTGACATGGTAAAAATTAGATATGTCTAGATTAAAAGGGGTGAGAGTTGAGGAATAAAATATTGTAGTGAGAGGAAAATATTACCCTTGAGAAGAATTCAGGATCTGAAAGTACAATAGTAATTAGCACAAAAAATATCATTTATATTCATTTCCTGTTCTGCTCAGAACAATCTTTTATTACTTGGCTATGTATTTGAATTCCATTATGAACAGTGAGGCTTATCCATGGGCCTGAAGAACAGATGGACTGAATTTATTTGCAGGAATATTTGAGTAAGTGGAAAAAATATGAATTTTGACTTTCTTTACACCTAGAATTATCTAGCACATGTGCAACTCTTGTCCCTAAACACAAAATCAGAAGAAACAAATCATCTTTAATCAGAGCTAAAAGTTCATAAATTTTAACATTTATTTGTTTACAGAAGTTAGGGTGATAGCATCAAGTACTAGGAAACCATTAGATATGATTCAAATGACATTACATAGATTTAATAGGAATACAAATCCATGTTCTTCCTGTTTTCTCTTTTATATCTATAATATATTTATATCCAGCACTTGAGATTATTCCACTGATAAATATGGGTACCCACAGTCCTCAACATACAATCACTGCTTTGGACATTTCATGAAAATGGAATCACATATGATCATTTGTGATTGACTTCATTCACTTAGCATACTGCTTTTAAGTTTCATCCATGTTGTAGCATGTCTTAATACTTTTCATTGTCAAACATATTACATTGTATGGATATACTATGTTTTATTTACCCATTCATCAGTTGGTGGACCTTTGAGTTATTTGTACCTTTTCACTTTTATGAAAACTGCACACTACCGCTATGAACATTTGTTTGCAAGTTTTGATGTGGACATGTGTTTTCATTTCTCATGAGTGTATACTGAGAGGTGGAATTTCTGGGTCATGTGGTAACTTTCTGTTTGAAATTTTGAGGAAGTGCCAGACTATTTGTCAAAGGAGCTTCACCCTTTCTCGTTCCCACCAGCAACATACAAGGGTCCCCCTTGCTCCACTTTCTCAGTGACACTTCTCTGACCTTTTCATTGTAGCCATTTCTTTGTGTGTCTGTTCCTATATCATGTTGTTTTTAATTTGCATTTTTTCTGATGGCTAGTGATGTTGAGCATCTTCACATCTGTTACTTTTAAAGGCATTTTAGGAAGAAAGAGATAAACAAGTGTGTCTGATCTACTTCTTTAAGTCATTTACATGTGTGACAGGAAAACAATTTTCTTCTTCTAAATACTTAAAAACACCCATAGCGATGCCAGTTCTGTAGTTTTCTACTTCTGTGCATTTAGCATGTTGGTGTAGTTACTGTGTGATTAAGGAGCAGTGATATTGTGCCCTGGATTTACTCTGTAAGATCACTTCTTACATGGAGTTGAAGGAAGAATTCACTCAAATGACTCCTCAGGGCTGACTGAAAGGCTGAGCAGAAGTGATCGCCAAAGCCTCTAAAACTCCATGCTGTTTACATCTGTGGTGGGTGCATAAGTGTTGTCTACTCATGATGAATATCAAACAAAAGTGAGACCATCGATGTGGACGCGTAGCATTGTCTGAGAGATGGATGGCAAGATGTTTCGATGGGCTTTTTGACTTTATTGTATTGTGAAAATGGGATGTATTACACAAGTGAAATGACAATTGTGAAAACTGGGTGAAGGAACTTGGGAAGATATGTTGTTCTATCTGCTCTTAGGAATGTTTAAACATTTCTTTGTTAAAAACCTGTAACAAAATGAAAGATGTGTGTCTCATAAGGAGAGGCAGGGGGCAAAGTGCCACTGGCAAAGTGCATCAGTCCATCAGGGATGGGCATTTAGCTTTCTCTCCATAAGATGATTTCAGGAAGCGCTATTCCTTTGACATTGGGAAGGAAACTTCTTTTCATATAACAAGAAGGAAAAAGAATAAGAAGAAGGATGGGTATGTGTGCAGGTTTGACCAAAAAAGAAAACAAACATTCCATGGAGGTCCACAGTGAAAGTGTATTTTTCTTGTTTTGTTGACAAACTCCCATCTCATGGCTTCTGGCTCCTCTGTGGGCAGTGGTCTGGCACAGCTGTTGAGCAACTGGAGATGGCCTCGGTTTGAGGAAAGTGATATTTGAAACAAATTTGAGCAGCTTTGGGGAGAGAATGGACTGAGGAAACAGGGACCTAAACTGCATTTGTGTTGTTCACATGTTAGTAAGCATGGGATCGATATTTGTGGAATGAATGAATGATTTCCAGGTGTTCTGGGGCACCAGTCAAATTGATTGTGAGATGTAACCCAATAGTTTACCTATAGGAAGACATTTCTGGAGAAACACAGAGTTGAAGTTTTGCCAGACAGGAAGGATTAAAGGGGACTGGAAGAGGCCCATTGTAGGGGAGCATTTTAAATGTCAGTTACCCGATAGACCATCAAGTCCACCTTGGTAAGGAAGGAAAACAAGACCTTTGACAGGGAGTAAGTGGAAAAATGAAAGAGCTGGAGTTGAAAAATGATAAAGGAGAGGACAGGAGACGAGGCCACAGCACAGGGGGGAAGGTCAGACTGTATTATTCCCAATGGCAGAGGTGATCCTGGGAATGGGCTCCAGGTGTGGCAGTGAGTGCACTGGGGAGGAGGTAAAGGCCCTGAGATGAGATGATGTAGGAACTGGGGGGCTGGGTTATGGCTGCTGGGTCCACGTGGATGTTAGAGCCTCCTCTGCTTGCTCACCTCTTCCAGTTCCCTGCCTTGGACCCCATTCCACATTTTTCTCCCTACTTGGACTTTCACAAAGTCTGCAATTTTTCTGTGACCCCAGCTTCCGACACTTTTGGGTCAATGGCCTAACTCTGGACAAGTAGGTACGAGTGTGGCAGTGAGAGGGTCTATGGTGGACATCTGGTTTCTGTGATTTGTTTTGTTTTGTTTTTTTACACTCAGAGTTCACAAGCCTTACTAGGAAAACTGCCTGAAGTGCTCACTAAGACACTCACTCCATTTTTTTTCATTTATTTCTTTAATAAAAATAGCATTCTGATTTTACATGGTAAATTTTGGTCACATTTTTTTTATTTTAGTTTATTCATTACAGTTCCTATCCTTTATTCCCATTCCAGCTCACCCACCCATTTCTCCCCTCCTCCCTCCCCTTTCTAATCCCCCTAGTTTAGTCCATGTGTCCTCTATATTTGTTCATGTAAACCCTTCCCTTCTCTCCTGGAATTCCCTCCCCTCTCCCCTCTGGTCCCTGACTACCTGTCCTCTATTTCAGTGTCTTTTGTTATATTTCACTTGTTTCTTTGTTTTGTTTTTTAGGTTCCTGTTAATGGCGAGATCATATGGTATTTCTTTCACTGCCTGACTTATTTCACTTAGCATAATGCTTTCCAGCTCCATCCATTCTGTTGCAAAGGGTATGAGCTCCTTCTTTCTTTCTGCTGCATAGAATTCCATTGTATAAATGTACCATAGTTTTTTGATTCATTCATTTACTGATGGGCACCTAGGTTGTTTCCAGCACTTAGCTATTGTAAATTGTGCTGCTATAAACATTGGGGTGCATAAGTTCTTTTGGAATGGAGTTACAGGGTTCTTAGGATATAGTCCCAACAGTGGAATTGCCGGGTCAAAAGGCAGGTCCATTTTTAGTTTTCTGAGGAAGT
>CM052540.1:54354033-54394337 GCA_028533065.1 Trachops cirrhosus | reverse complement strand
CCTATTTGTGCTTCTTAATCCCTGTACCTCTTCACCCATTCCCTCACACCACCCTCCCATCTGGTAGCCATCAAAACTCTCTCTGTATCCATGATTCTGTCTCTGTTCTTCTTGTTTGCTAAGTGTATTTTTTAGATTCAATTGTTGAAAGATATGTATTTTTTGCCATTTTATTGTTCATAGTTTTGATCTTCTTTTTCCTTAAAAAATCCCTTTAACATTTCATATAATAATGGTTTGATGATGATGAACTCCTTTAGTTTTCTCTTGTCTGGGAAGCTCATCATCTGCCCTTTGATTCTAAATGATAGCTTTGCTAGGTAGAGCAGTCTTGGCCGTAGGTCCCAGCTTTTTTGACTTTGAATATTTCTTGCTAGTCCTTTCTAGCCTGCAAAGTTTCTTTTGAGAAATCAGCTGACAGTCTTATGGGAACTCCCCTATAGGTAACTAACTTCTTTTCTCTTACTGCTTTTAAGATTCTCTCTTTATCTTTAACCTTTGATACTTTAAGTATGATATGTCTTGGTGTGGGCCTCTTTGCATCCATTTTGTTTGGGACTCTGTGCTTCCTGGACTTGTATGTCTATTTCCCTCACCAAATTAGGAAAGTTTTCTTTCATTATTTTTTCAATGGGTTTCCAATTTCTTGCTCTTTCTTTTCTGTTTGGCACCTCTTTGATGCGAATGTTGGAATGCTTAAAATTGTCCTAGAGGCTGCTCACACAATCCTTGTTATTTCAATTCTTTTTCCTTCTTGTTTTGATTGGTTGTTTTTTTGTTTCCTTAGGTTCCAAATCATTGATTTGGTTCTCAGCTGTATCCAGTCTACTGTTGTTTTCTGTTGTTTCCCTGTAAATTGCTCTTTATTTCAGTTAGTGTATCCTTCATTTCTGACTGGATCTTTTTCATGCTGTTGAGGTCCTCACTAAGTTCCTTGAGCATCTTTATAACCAGTATTTTGAACTCTGCATCTGATAGATTTCTTATCTCCATTTTGTTTAATTCTTTTTCTTTCATTTGGGCCATATTTCTTTGTCTCCTCATTTGGGCAGCCTTCCTGTATTTGTTTTTATGTATAGGTTGAGTTGCTATGACTCTGTGTCTTGGTTATGGTCTAATGTAGTAGGTGTCCTGTAGGATTCAGTGCCACAGCTTCCCCTCTCTCCCAAGCTGAGTATTTGAGTGTGCCATTTGTGTGAGCTGAGTACACTCACCTCTTATAGTTGAATCTTTGTTGCTTTTGGCAGTTCAATGGGAACGATTTACCCATTCCATTCAGCCACAAGGACTGGCTATGACCACTGACTACTGACTTGCACCATCTGTGGAGGGTCACCTGTTCAGGGACAGGGTGGTGGTGCTCCAACATGGTCTGTAGCTGTCCACAGGGTGCACAGGCTCTGAGGTTTCCAGGGTGGTGCAGGCCATTATCAGCCCCCACTTGTGTTCTGCCTGGGACCACCCTTCATGAGCTATAAAGCAATCTGAGATGGCTGCTAGTTGTGCTGGTCTTGGAGATTCCTAGGCAAAGCGAAGCTGTGAATTTAGGCTGGCTGCTCCTACTACCAGGCTAAGGGCTCACTGAGGCCAGCTGTTGCTTGTTTGATAGGATTTAGGAAGTTGTGAAGCATGAGCCAGGATCTGCTATTCACATGGAAAAGAAGCTTGAGTATGCCTGTAATTTGAGAGGGGTGGAGTCTCTTGGGATCTCCAAGGTGGATCAGCCAGGTTAATGGAGTCTCAGTTTACCGGCTTTCTCGGGGAAGGATTTAGAGAATGAACAATGGCCTCTGCTCATCTTGATGCCAGACACTTCAGTTTTTCCCTGTATGCCACTGGTGCCTGTCAAGCTGCTGAAGCTCAGTGGGAGTGAGTCTGAGTAGGTGATTCCATGTGTAGGTTCTTTAAGAGGAACTGCTTGGGGCTCCAGCAGTTTCTTCCACCGATTCAATCCCCACTAGTTTTTGCAGCCAGAAATTGTGGGCACTTATCTTCCTGGCACTGGAACCCTGGACTGGGGGAGTCTGATGTGGAGCTAGGGGGGAGCGGGTATGGTGTGGGGCTGGGACTCCTCGCTCTTGAAATATGCCTCCCAAATTTTAATCCACCACACGAGGGTGAGGGGCCAGCCTATTCTGCCTCTGCACTCCTGCTACCAGTCTGGATGCATGTGGTTTCTTTAATTCCGTGGTTGTCAGACTTCCCTTCAACTTGGTTTCTAATGGTTCTGAGTGATGGTGGTTCTACATTTTAGTTATGTTTTTGATGTAGTTGTGCAAAGAAGTGAGCCATGTCTGCCTACGCCATCATGTTGACCAGAAGTAACAATAACAAATGTGATTTTGTGTTCATCATTGGATTTTTGAATGATCTTGAATAAAACACATAAGTTTCAGAGAAACCATATGAACAGAAAAAGAAATGCAGGTCATTCTGTTCTATCAGAAGGTAAGTGTTTAGGTCTAAGAAGAAAATGGGAGAGAGGCCAAATGTTAAAGTTGTATGTTTTCTAGTGTTATTCTAATTCTATCCTGCTATTAGACCTCTGCGATGTCAGTCAACTATTGACAGTTAACAAATACTGAACTCAGACCATCTGGACTGAGACATCAGGCAGTGTTGGGCAGATGCATCATGCTGTTAGCCGATGACCCAAGAGGACAGTTCTCTGCTGGTACCTTTGGTAGTATGGTGCTTTACTAAATTGCTGTATCTATTTATAATCCAGTAAAATTAATTACTTTTGCCAATATTGAAATGAAAGCCATAGAAACAAGATCCCTGAACTTAGCTGCTTTGAAAGCACATTATGATTAAGGAGAGGGTTGTAAATTTGAGCCCTGAGATCCAGGATGGCCATTTCTGCTGGTCTGTTCCAGCTGATTGAAATTTATAATAATACCAAATTTGTTGTTTATAACAAGATTAAGCATAAGGGACAGGAGATAAAACCAGTAGCCTTCAATGAATGCCAGAATCTGTTGGCTCAGGTAATACAGATGCAGCTCCCGATTAAGGTGACTGCCTTGGACTCAATGAACTCACTGTTAAGGTGAGTGTTGTGATGGATGTGTGTCTAGGTGCTATTTTAACAAGGAAACATTCAGACAGGAAAAGCCTCATAAAGATACATTTCTATAAATGGTGCTACTCAACTGGATTGGCTCACTTAGGACAATAAAACTTTAATTTATTTGACAATGATAATGCAAAAAATACATACAATTATTAATACATTGTCAGGAATAATCAACAAAAGAAAGGAAAACCAGGGAGATATATTATGTAAGGTCCTATCATCCCCCAGAAAGAGGTGATGTTTGAGATTATTGAACCTCTGGTTACTTGTCACCAACAATATTTAATATTTAATAAAAGCTATAATTCAACAGGAGCTGTTATTTATCAGGTCTTACTTTGTGCCAGGTGCTGTTTAGAGAAATTAACTTATCTAATTGTCACAACAAACCGTGAGACAGCTTCTACTACATTCATTTTTCAAATGGGGAAACTGAGGCACTACTAGCTTAAATAGCTTCTCTGAGGCCACACACATGAAAGATGGCAGAGCTAGGAATTGAATCAAAACCAGGGAGTCTGTTTGTACAGGCTCTTTCCTTAACCCTTAGGTCATATGATGTATTGCTTTTCAAGTTCATTTTCTGGTTTATGTTCTGGCATGTTCCATGTCTCTGTCTCTTCTGGGATGTCAGCTTCTTGCTTTGAGACCCTTCTTTGTTACCCCCTAGAAGCTCCTTTCTTTTTGATTTTTCAACTGCTCTAAGTAGTCTTTATTTAAGGAGGCTTTATCAGTGATGTCTGTGGGTGGGTTTTCTTTCTTTTAATAAATTCTGCCAAATAAGGAATGCTTACTAAATTGGTTAATAATAATGTCTGTGGGGGGAGCAGCTCTGTCCTCCCAACCTGATTAGAATTCTGTGGGTGTGTTTCAGCTGTCGGATAGAGACATTTTCCCAGCAGGGCTCATTCTTTGTATGCTCTGATGATAGGAGGGCACTGGAAGCTTATTTTGGTGGGACGAGAAAATTCCTGTAGGGATTGTGATATAAAAATACAACCTAGCCATTACACGGCATCATGATTCTGACCCTGTGACATCACTGGAACACAAGGGTGTATTCTTTAGCTAACCCCCCCGCAAAACTGACAGCAGGACCTCTGAGGGAAGACCACAGAGGAACCGCTTATTTGTGCCCACAGATAATTCGCTTAGCTGTGGTCAACTACTTGTGTCTTCCCCTTCTTTCTCTTGTGCTCCAATTTTCATTAGTCTCTGTTCTTTACCTGTAGAGTTTCCTGGAATGCCCTCATCCATCCTGAAAATGCCCATGTTCAGGTCACAGCGCTGCCTCTCAGTGTTCCCAGACTTTTTCTTTTCAAGATGCCAGCAGTGTGCTGGGTTCTGTTCAGAGGTAAAAGGGAGGCTCTCTTTTCCCTTTGTACCACTTATCTCCTCATCTGTGCCCTCCTGGTCCCTAGAGACCCAAATATGGTTTTTATTAAAGAACTTTAAAAATGCATGCATTTCATCACTTAGTAATATTTGTCAAGATCTGACCAGAGGGCCGAAGAGGGAACAGATAACAAAACCCCTAGCCCTTCTCTCTTTTCTTTTTCTGGGCCTTTCTTCTTCTTTCATTCCTGTTACAAAACACAAAGTGCCAGGCATATGAAAAGAGGTAAAAAGATGTCGTGGGATTGCTGGAAGAGGAAGTGTAATCTAATACACCCAGCATCCAGCCAGAAATGTCTGCATATATCATTCAGGGTTTCCCCAGAAACAGTAGCTGGAAACAGAGTTTTTAACCACTTCACTTCATGCCCAATATCAGATGGACTATGTCATGAGAAAGCAAAGGCTCCCAAGGGAAGAATGAAAGAAGGAAAGATATGAGTCTTTACTGATGACCATCTGCAGTAAATGATGCTGGAGATGATTTTTGAAAACTGGCTAAAATTTAGCTAGATAGAGGACTAATAAATGGAAACACAGAAATATGCCTTTTCTTCTTTTCTCCTTTTTCTTCTCTTACTCCTTTTCCTTTCCATCTTTTATTGATTTTTTTTACTACTAAATTGAAAGCCTAATACTCATGTTAGCCATAATAAAACAAAGTAATGTTTCCCAAGACATAGAGTTTTCCCTTTTGTACAGAAATCCAGGACTGTGTAACATCTTCCTCAAAGTTCCAAGTATTATTAATAATTTATACAAATTGCTATAAATCAAATAAAATTAATTTAATGGTTCAGGAAAAACTTTTATTGCAGTGTTGTTTTTATTTTTGCCATACTCTTTATGTGGAAAAATGTCAAACCAACAGAAAAGTTGAAGGAACAATGCAAAGAACACTCCTACAGCATCCTTTGCCTAGACTCATTTGCCTCCTTTCAGCCGCATTTTCTTTCTGTCTACCTAAATACACACAAACACACATGCGCACACCTGTGTGTGTCTCTCTATATAGCTATAGCTATGTAACCTGTCTGAACCATTTGTCAGTAAATTACAGATGTTTTGATGCTTCACTTCTATATTCTTCTGCATATAACTTCTAAGGGTATTATATGCTATCATCACTCTCAGGCAATTTTATATCAGAGCAATAATATTACATGTAAAGTCTCTTCCCACTTAAATTTCTCCAGTTGTCCCAACAATGTTTTTTTCCTACTTGATTCAGTGTTTAGTCACACTTTGCAGTTAGTTGTCATATCTCTTTTCTCCATTAATCCAAAACAGTCACCTCCTTTTCTAGCCTTTAATGACAACTGAAAAGTTTGACGCGTTCAGGCCAGCTGTTTTGAAACACGTTCCATCTTCGCATTATGATTAGAGTCACAGTTTGGTAAGAACAGAACATAGGTGATGTGGCGTTCTGTGGAGTTTCTCATTTCACTTCATTTGTTGCCACTTCTCCTTTGTTTGTTGTCGTATCCCCAGTGCCTGGGATGGTGCAAAAGCACATTTTAAGTCGGAGATTCTGATTCAGCTTCTGTGTCTCTGATATTGAAATGAGAGATATGACCTAAAGCCCCAAGTCATTTCTTTAAGAATTATTTTTCAAAGAATAAGCAGAAAAGAAACTGAGATATGCCTTTTTACTTTCTTATAATTTAGGGAAATCAAATAACTAAACCTTAAAGATCCGAGAGACTATGGGAAAATGAAATAAGCACAATTTGAAAGAGGTGATTCTGCTGGGACTTAGTAATTATTTCATCTTGGATGACTAGTTTTGGTTCAATTTTCTTATCCATATACAGTGGAACCATCATGGGATTATTATAATGGTCAAATGAGATAAATATGAGAAAATGATTCATGGACTTTAAAACAATGTACAGTTGAAGTGTGACTCTGTCTTTATGCCCATATGATGAAAAACATCTCCAGAAATAACCTTTCACGTCCAGTAGTTGATCACGAGTACACTCACTGTCTAGAGGACTGTGCAAACATTTATTATTATTTACTGACTGACTTGAAATCAAAGACTTGCCTATGTGCTTTGCAGACCCTGCACTCCCACCACCCTTCCTGTGGGTTTTCATTCTTTAAAGTTGTATCAGCAAGTTCGATTTCACCAGCAAGTTACATCCTTGTTCTTCAGAGTAAAATGCCAGAACACAAAGTATTCTCTTCCTAATATGTCAGTACAGACAGCTTCTCACAGTACAACTCTGACATGCTAGTATGCTGCATAACAAACTGCCCCCACCAGAGGCAAATGTGGGGAGGGACAAACCTGAGAACCTTGTCCTGGCATATATGGCATTATTATTAATACAAGTAAAGCAAGCAGGTAATTTGTCAAGGCATTCCAACTAGAGTCATGCTTTGGTTCTGGTTGAGGAACAGAGCATGAAAAAGTAAACTTGCTGCCATTGTTACTTTTCCTGACTTAATGTTGAAATACCACTTTTCTTACCTTATAGAAAACGATTTTCAGAAATTGCTGATTATAAGTTGTTCCGAAGTAAAGCAGAGAGGAGATGGAGTTATGGGAAGTCATGTCAGCACATCCTGAACTAAAAACAGAATCAGAAGACACAGAAATTTAGTTAAGTGCTCAGTTAGATTACACTGTGTAGCTACCAAATGTCTTTAGAGGGTGGAATTCTAAGGGAACAGGCAAAAGTCATATTAATTTAAATAAAATTTAGCTAAATAGAAATGAGGAGTTACATAATTATGAGATCAGCTGTTTCAGTGTTCTGCCAACGGAAATGTTTTCTGCCTAGAGTGAATTCCCTAATGTTCATTCTAACTTTAATGACGCGAGTAATGGTTTTTATACTTCTCAGATAATTGAAGAACAATATGAAAATCATCACATGTAATTGTGTATTCAAAACTGTCAAATATATTGTTCCTAGTAAGCTGTTTGTATGCAAATCCGTTTTTTTACAAGCCTACTAGGAGCTCAGTTCTTTCTTTCTGCTACTAAAGGAAGTGTGCAATGTATACAATATACCAAAAAAGAGGAAAGGAAAAAGGCAAAAGTATGGGAAATACCTTTTAATATATGTAAAAATGTGTTATAAACTGAAATGGAGCAATAAATAGACTAAATATTACAATATCAGAAAAATGTTTTATGTCATCTTCAACTCAGAAAAGTTTATGTCATCAAAGCAAAAAACAATTCCTATCAACTAATAAATAGGGCCTGAAGTTCTTCCTCTGTTAACCGTAGTCCCTCACAGGTTGGTCCAATTGACTTCTTTCCCACTTATACCCACTATGTATTGGGCATCTTTTACTTACTTATGCTCTTTCATTGCATTTTTTTATTTCAGTACAAATGAACTACTTGCTATTATTCACCAAAAAGAAAAGCTTATGTTTTTTCAACATTTATTTCATATTATCCTTTATTTACAAAGCTTCCTTACGCCTTACTTCACTTCCCCGGTACTTTAATTGTGCCTCCCACAGGGAACATAGTATAGCAGATGAAGTGGTTTACTACCATGATCCAGATCTGTCTCCTCCCCATCCTCCCAAGGAGCTCTCATTTGCTCAGCTTCTGGATGTATTGGCTAAAAACAGCTCACAAGTAAGTCCCTCCAGGATTTCTCTTCTGCTTAAGTAACCCCCGTGGCTCTTAAAGTTTGGGCTGCTTGCTGGAGAGGTCATCCCACACCAATGACAGGCTGAAATAGAGGTACTGACAAGGCTTCCTTGCCTCGGTTTAGAACAGTTGAAACTGTCTATTCTAGCTCCAGAGCTCCCTGAGGAAATGAATGAGATCTCTGTGACAATTGCATTATAGTCCAGCCTTTCGCTCTACTCAGTCCTGCTTCCCTCATTTCCTTGGAGAGAGTGTTTCGGAGAAAACTCCCCAGAAACTACATGCATGCAAACCTGTTTCAGAGCGGGTTTCCTGGGGGAACTTAACATGACATTTGGCAGCACAAGTAGTTTGAGGAAGCACACTCCGAAATCACACTTTGGCTAGATTGCCCACTGGTTGGCTGGAAGTGAGAATCATATCACCTGTGCTGTATTTGAGCAATTGCTTAATTTTTATCAGTGCAAAGAGATATGAGTGTAAGAGGATGCAATGGTAGGTGAAATATCTGACTTTTAAGAGGTTTGCGATCAGAAGTATTTATAAGGACTCTGAAGGTGGATGGCTAATGCTGAAGGCAATCAAGCATTGGAGAAAGTTAATGAATGTTTGGGGGTGATTAATCACCAATTCAAGTCAAGTGTGAAAACCAGAGGACCTCTTAGCACAAACAGTCTTTCATCCTCTGCAACCCAGCAAAGCTGAATAGCAGTTCCAGGATTTAATTAAAAGGAAAGTATATGGAAATCTGAAGTTGGCTAAGAATTCAAGTCTACTCTGTAAAGGTCAGGTCCATTTTGGAGTTTGAGTGGGGCCCCTGAGGCTTGAGATAGAGACCTCTGAGTTAATGCATTAAAAAATTTAAGTCCCCATCAGCCCCTTAACCCTCTGTGCCTTCAAAATTAGCCCATTCTTTCCGAATTAAACTAATGCTCCTCCCTCACCTGAAGAGGGTGCAGCTGATATAGAAGACTTGCAAGTCAACACCTAACCTGGCAGGACCAACTCTCCTCTCCACTCCTCACCACCAGACCAATGACTAAGGTAAACTTACGAAACATGTTTGGCCAGGGACATTATGGGCATGATAAGGGGAGGAAAGGGATCTCATACTGAAGGAGACTGAGACCTAACATGAATCCACCACGCAGAATATATATGAGTCTGGATCATAAGAATGCTGCATCAAGAAAAGCAAAGTCGGATTAGAGGGAGTTTATCCATATGGAAGTATTTTCCTGTGATATGGGTTTTAATGCCCTGACAAGCATTCTGGCAGATATAACTAACCTGCTGCTAGGGTGAACATGAAAGATTCCAACTTTTGGATGCTTGGAATGAGTGAAGGCCTACACTAACTAAAGTAGAAAAATCAGAAACATGGGAGCAGACAGGAGGAAGGCATCAAGCTGCTTAGAGAGTCTGATATGTTAGAGTGGATATAATAATACATAAAGCTAATAATCCTGCCAGTCAGTTATGTTTGGCAGAAGTTTGGAGGAGATGCTATTAAGAGTTAAGCTCCTACCCTTTGCAAAAGCATGGATGGAACTGGAAAGCATTGTGCTAAGCAAAATAAGCCAGGTGGTAAAAGACAAATGCCATATGATCTTACCTTTAATAGGAACCTAAACAACAAAACAAACAAACAAAATATAACCAAAGACACTGAAATAGAGAACAGGCTGACAGTGAACAGAAGGAAAAGGGGAGGGAATTTCAGGGGAAAAGGGGAAGGGTTTGCAGGAACAAGTATAAAGGACACATGGACAAAAACAAGGGGGGCGGGTTTGGAAATGGGAGGGAGGTGGGGAGGGCTAGGGGGGTGGGCTGGGATGGGAGCAAAAGGCAGAAAACTGTACTTGAACAACAATTAAAATTTAAAATATGAAAAAAAAAGTTAAGCTCTTTTTGATACTGTTAGGAATGAGAGGACTGGAGACAATAGCATACAGGTGGAAAGCAAAATGTAGTGAGATTGCTGTTAAGAGTACAAGGATTAGAATTTCAACCAGGATCCTGACCTGCAAAAAACTTACCAATAGTTAAAAGAAAAATGCCCCCAGGGGCAAGATAAATGGAGAGGACAATAAGCAATTTGCTTAATTTACATGAACAAAATAAATTAAGCAGTCTGAGGTCAGCTAAAAGCTCAGCCTCAGAAATCCTAGCTCACTACCCTTTGTTGGTTATGTCAGCTGAAATCTTGGTTCCCAGTGAAAGGGAGAAGAGAGGGAATAATAAAGGAGAAGAGGGAGGAAGTGGGAAGGGGCGTGTTAGAAGGAGGAAGGAGAAAGTGATGGGTAAAAATCTTCACCACAAGTATACTCCTATCTTTCTTCAGCAAGCATACCAATGGAAAGTCTCATACAGGTTACTATTTATTTGTTTGCCTTCACTATCAAGTGACTACTCTTCTCATCTGGATATTTTAAACCCTGAGAAGTAAATAGAGGCATAGAGTGTTGAATGGATTTGATGCTTTCTTTTTAGTCTGAGGAGAGGAAACAGCTGTGCATCTTTTTCCCTTATCACTCGTTGCAAATAGAGGCAGATATACATTAAAAGGAGTTATTTCAAAATGTCATTTGGGAGTCTAAGTATTCCCATAGAATATATGTTATCATTTCATGGTTTCATTCCAAAAGAAGACTTAACGAAGCTGAAATACTATGCATTTATGTTAAGTAAAAAACAATATTGTTTTAATATTATCCATATGTGCTTAAAATATGCCTATAAATTCTTTGATGCTCCTTCTTTTAAAACATGGAGCTTAATTCTGCTTCCCTTGCATGTAGAATGGACTTAGTGACTTTCCTCTAATGAATAGAATGTCGTAGAAACGACTATATGCCATTTGATATAGTAGGTCAAAAAAGGCATGTGGCTGAGGCATTCCTTCTTGCTCTTTCTACTACATCACTTACTCTCAGGGAATGTCATAAAAAGACTTAAGTAGCCCAGTGAAGAGGTCCATGTGGTAAGGACCTGAGCAAGGACCTGGCTGTGAATTCCTTGTGAGTGAGCTATCTTGGGAGTGGATCTTCCAGCCCTAGTCGAGCCTTCAGTAACTGCAGGTTACCATGCAGCCTCATGAGAGATGCTGAACCAGAACTACTCAGGTAAGCCACTTCCCATTCTCTAATGCACAGAAACTGTAAGATAAAAAATGTTTATTGTTTTAAGCTGTAAGTTTGTGGTAATTTTTATTACAGCAACAGATACCTAGTACACTATAATACAATTATTTAATGATGATAATATTTCACATTTTATCATTAAGGCTAGTACTTAAGAATGAATAAGTTTAATCAGAAATGATTAAAGAAGTAGATGGTGCTTCTGGGCACCATGGGAGCATTTATAATTAGGTGGACCTTTCTTTCCCCCGGGAAACTATTTGTAATCATTGTGGGAATTTGTGTATGTTTCCATCAGTTGACTGCCTGATCTCCTTGTTACTATGGGAAGTGAGGCAAACTTCGGGGCACTGACTGTTTGTGGTATCGTGCCCCACTTCAGAGCAGTGATTTTCAACATTTTTCATCTCCTGGCACGCATAAACTGATTACTAAAATTCTATGACACAGCAAAAAATATTTTTCCTGATCTGACAAAAATATGTATAATTTTGATTGATTTATAAAAATATGTAATAATAGTAATTACCTACCCTTTTTACTCCAATGTGACTTTTTTAAAAATGAAGTGCCTATTTGTTTATATATAAGGAATTCTGGTGCTGAGAATTAACCAATCAGATGCAACCTTATGCAACACATGGTTCAAGACAGGTTATTCACACCAGATGGCTATTGTTATGTTGGCTGTTGTCATTTTTTAAATTTGACAATCTAAGGGAAAAGAGGTCCATACCTCTGACTACATAGTCAAGGGCTGCATGTTTTAAAAATTCTCACAACACACTGGTTGAAAGTCACTCTAGACTGATAGTTGATAGGCAAGTAGCTAAGGTATAAAGGAAGTCCATGGCTATCCATAGGTCATGTTACTTAAGTGCTCTTGTCCTGGAATTTTGGTGTGTTGTTAGACCTTGTCCCGTTTAAAGGGGAAATTATTAGCACCACTCGGAATGGTAGTGGTCTTCTCATTGGATAGGAGAATTGCAGGGAATCTTACAGCCTGGGTGAAAAGAAATTTCTTCCACTATTCATGTCATATTTCATTCCTTTGGATCCTCCCTGTCATACACCCTAGGTGACCATTGCTTTCCCAGTTGCCACAGAGAATTGTAACTGCAGAAACTTAACCTATGAACTTTATATACTCTTTTTTACTCTCATTTCCTTTCTTCCTTCCTTCCAGAATAGTTGGGTGCCTAATGTGTATGAGGTTCTATGCTTGGTGATTTCTATGTGAATTTTCATTCATTTCTGCTTAATAACAAATTTAAAGTTCAGAGTGAAAATGGATAAGTAAACTGCTGATCATCAGAGTGTGAAAAGTCCTATGCATCTAATTTAGACTTAGGAGGTCAGGGAGAATTCCCAGAAAAAGGTGCTGTTTGTATGGGTTCTGAAAGACAAAAATGAATGGAGTAGAGAAGATGGGTGTGGGCACACTAAGAAGAGGGAAATTCAAATGTAAAGGTCTGGAAGCAGAAGCACTTGGCCCATTCAGAGAAATACAAAGAGCCTAGGGACAGGTGGATGGCTGATACAAAGAGCTTGAGTGTATTATGATGAGAGATGAGATGGGAGTGATAATCTTCATGAAAGGCCCTTTATGTTACACTAAGAATAAATGACTTCATTCTGTAGGTTATAGGGAGCTGTTAAAAACTATTAAGTTAATGAAGGGGATGTAGTTAATTTAACATCACCAGATTTGCTTCTTTAATAAGTTTGCTGTGTTTTCAGTAAATAATGCATTGAGAGAAACAGTACTGGAGAAAGACAGGCTTTGCCATAATAACAATAGTCACATTTACTAAGGGCTTTGACCGAGCAATGCACTAGGGATCATTCCAAAGGGGTTGGCCTTAGCTGCTGGGTGCAGGATGGTGCCATTTCCAGAGAAGGAGAACACTGAGAGGGGTGGGGCCTTTTCATAGAAGTCAAGGGTTTGGAAGTGGGTTTTTTTTTTACTCTATTATTTGTTTGTTTTCTCATTTTTAAATTAAATTTATTGGGGTGACATTGATTAATAAAATTATACAGGTTTCAAGTGTACAATTTTATGATATATCCATCTCTATATTGCATTGTGTTTACCACCCAAAGTCAAATCTCCTTCTGTCACCATATATTTGACCTCTTTTCCCCTTTACTACCTTCCCTCACACCCGCTTTCTCTCTGGTAACCATCATACTGTTATCCGTGTCTATAAGTTTTTGTTTGTTTGTCTTATTTGTCCATTTGTTGCTTTCAGTTTTATATCCCACATAGGTATGAAATCATATGGTTCTTGACTTTTTCTATGTGGTTTACTTTGTTTAGCATCATGTTCTCAAGATCCATCCATGTTGTCACAAATGGCAGTATTTCATCTTTTCTTATGGCTGAGTAGTATTCCATTGTATATATGTACCACATCTTCTTTATCCAGACACCTGTTGAAGGGCACTTTGGTTGTTTCCATTTCTTGGCCACTTTACGATGTTCTGGTGTCTATTAACACCCAAGATGATACATCTAGGAGGCTGCTGAATACGTGAATCAGAAACTTGAAGGAGAAGTCTGAGAAGTTAGAGACTTTAATTTGTAAGTGTTGCGATGGTTAGTTTTATGTGTCAACTAGATTGGGTGTTTCTGTAAGGGTGTTTTTGGATGAGATTAACATTTAAATCAGTGGACCAAGCAGATTGCCTTCCATAACATGAGTGGGCCTTGTCCAGTAAGTTAAAGGCCTTTTTAACTCTTCTTCCTGAGGAACAGAGAGAGAATCCTTTCTACCTGACAGCCTTTAAATTCAGACACTGGCTTTTTTCCAGTCTTCAGGCTTAAACTAAAACATAGATTCTTCCTGAATTTTAAGCCTGCTGGCCTCAGACTAGAATAAACGATCAATTCTCCTGCATCTCCAGGTGGCCCACTCATCCTTCAGGTCTTGGGGCTTGTTAGCCTCCATGGTCACATGAGCCAATTCCACAGATGCATGAAAGAATATAGATTTATATATGTGTGTTTCTATCTGTATAATGTCTGTGTGTGTACACGTGTTCTCTTTGTCTGGGGAACACTCATGACAATGAAAACTGGTTGGTGACAGGGATGGGTTCATCTGTTCTCTTCTCTGCTGTATCCCTCACATCAGCACAGCGCATAGTATATGATACATGCCCAGTAAAATTTGTTGAATGAATGGTTATAAAATATTTAGTTATTGAATTAACTTTTATTTAATAAAAAGAAATAATCTTTGTGGAAATGAATTATCATGCTCTCCATCGAGAGAGAAAAAAATTTCGCCTATGGGACCACATAGAAGACTATGGAATATAACAAACATCAACCATGTTCTAAGAGTTGGAAAAGGGTTCCAAAGTTATTTCTTACCAGGTTCCTTTAAATATTGATCAATGACATCAACACAGGACAGGATGAAAGTGATTGTGTTGAGGTGGGAATGGTCACTAAGATTAAACCAGGCCCTAAGCTCTCAAGTGGGGCTCCATCCAAAAGGTTTTAAAGTGTAAAGTAAAGGACAGTTACTGGTAATCCTTCATAAATACTGATTCTTTCAGCTGTGGTTTAGAAATTACTAAGTGGAAGTGAGTTTCATGTTTAGGTCTTCTATTGCCAGGTAACCATAGATCTACATATGTTAAAATAAACAAAATAGAGTAAACTGACAGCCACTTGTAAAAAATGGTGACTACCTTAAGGATACATAAGTAAATAAAAACTGGATGAGACTGAGCAGAACTGCAGATCAGGTCAAATTATTTTTGGAAAATAACTTTAAATTAGCCACAGCTCAGAAAAAAGAGTAAGTATAATCAGAAAGTTGAGAAACTTTCCCCCATGTTTCACACTATACAGGCATGAATAATTTGCACAAGACGATATGCTTGTGCCTGGATGCTTAAGTTCCTAAAAAAGGAGACCCTTATATATATCGTTAACTCCTATAAAAATATTTTTAACACAAGATTAATCATTTACAAAATCAGGTCATTTCATGAGCTACAGATAAAGTTATAAGCCAGAAGGGAAATTGTTTTTTTTTTCTTTTCTTTTAAGAAATAGAACTGGAGAGCATTATACTAAGTAAAATAAGCCAGGCAGTGAAAGACAGATACCATATGATCTCACCTCTAAGTGGAATCTAATCAACAAAACAAACAAGCAAGCAAAATACAACCAGAGACATTGAAATAAAGAACAAACTGACCAGAGAGGAGGGGGGAGAAGGAAAATAGGGGATGATAAGGGAAGAGACATCAAGAAACACGTATAAAGGACACATGGACAAAGCCACAGGGGGGTAGGTTTGAGGGTGGGAGGTGGAGTGGGGATGGGTGGGGCAGGGAGGCATGGTGGGTGGAAAATGGAGTCAACTGTATTTGAACAACAATTTTTTTAAAAAGTCAGTGGGGAAAAAAAGAAATAGAACGAAAAAATACCCTGATGAATTAGGGAAAAGCCTTTGAGAATAGGATCAGTACGTTGTTTAAATTTTTTAGCTTTATAAAAATTTTATTTAACCTTTATATTAGCATGTAGATGCCATTTTAACCCTTATAAAGATACATACCAACATCCTTTTTGCAATTTGATGCATTAAAAATGATGTGTTGTTTTTAATTAGCATTTCTCCAATTACATGTGACGTTAAGCTTTTAAAACATGTTTAATTAACTACTTATGTTTTCATAAAAATTTAAGTCTATCCCTATGATGTTCTATGTTTTAAAATCCCATGTTGATCATTTTTAGTTATACAAAATGAGAAGGAAATCTCAACATAAGTACAGTAAAAGTTCAAGTCACATCATACTTATTATAATGGATGAATAACATACTTCATTCTTTGGCTAAAATGTGTGCTAACAAATACTGTACAAAACTGGCTACAATCAAGTCAGGCTTCTCATTAGCATCCCTTGCCATAATGATCCACTGAATACTTATAAAGCAATACACAATGAAGTAAATAGGAGAGAAGAATTAAAATTATCATTATCCATCAAAAGTCTTCCTGTATTATACAGTTCTATAGAAAGGGAAGCCATTTATCAGAGTATTCTGCACATCTGCAATACGCTGCCATTCCACGCTGTTAGCTGTTGTAAAGAGAAATGAATGTAACCTTTTATCATACATGTCATTTAATCAGTGATGTGAGCAGAAAAGAATCCCATAGTTAACATCTTTATTCCAAAAGTGGAATTTTTAATTAAGTTTATTAATATAACACTGGTTAACAATATTGTATAAGTTTCAGGTGTGCAATCTTATAATAAATCATCTGTATATTGATTGCATTCTGTGCTCACCACCCAAATCTATTCTCCTTCTGTCACCATGGACTTGACCCCTTCTACCCGTTTCTTTCCCCCAACCCTTCTTCCCCTATGATAACCATTGCACCACTGCCTGTGTCCATGAGTTTGTTTCTTTGTTTTATTTCCCACATATGAATGGAAATCAGATACAATGGAATACTACTCAGCCATAAAGTATGATGAAATATTGCCATTTGTGACAACCTGGATGGATCTTGACAGTATCATGCTAGGTGAAATAAGTCAGGTGGGAGAGGACAAGGAGCACATGATTTCACTCATATGTGGAATATAAAACAGAAAACCAAGACTGGAATTTAAAGTTGAAGATTATCAGTAAGTGTGTGTAGTGACACTGATATCCATGTGTTTAATCAACAGTAGACTTTGATCTGGAACACTGAATTGAACAAGTGGAATGTAAAATTAGTATAAAGTATGAGAGCATCTGCCAGAGTTGATTGTGTTTATTGGCTGTTAGTAAGAGAAACCAAAAAAGTGCCCCGAATATAGCACTGTGTGCTGCAGCAGCCTACAGAGACAGCTTCTTCTTGAGACAAAAACACATGAATTTAGAGGGAAAGGAAATAACTTCTATGAAATTGACCAATTTAATATGAGCATTTAAAAAATTATATGCATATTTCTCTCTTGTTAAGTATTAATAAATAATGATTCCATTTTACTTTGTTTTAATTGACATGCAATTCTCTGAGAATATCCAGAAAATCACTCATTAAGATCCATGGATCATTGGCCCTCAGACCTTAGAAAATGTTGTGTTTAGAAAAGTAAATTCATATGTTCTAATAGTGCTGATTAATCAAGCATTAATTTACTGCCTTCAGATAATGAGGCTTAGATCTGGAGGAGAATGTGAGCAGGCTAAGGAATAAATTGCCATTTGCCCTTGAGGCAGATACATATTCCAGTAGATATTACATTTTATTTTGTCCAGAAGTGAATGTGTGAAACCACCCATCAACTTGGTATTAAAATAAGTCTGATTTCTAATACATAGTCACTTGTTTTAATAATTAGGAAATGCTATTAGGGAATGGTTGGTTTGTAACATACTTTAGGGTCTTTTTAATTGGATCCACAGAAAGTACATAAAACAAGTTGAGTATGTTCTGAGTAAAGTCATCATAAATGATAACAGAAGCTGCACAGTTCAGGGAAGATCCCAGGGCAAAGTTGTAAAGGAGAGTACAGTGAAGCTCTGATGCTTCTCATGGCGGAAGTGGGAAAGTTTTGATCCTACTGGGCAAACACTGATGTGCATTCTAGGTTCTTTTTTTTTTTTTTTTTAGACTCACTATGGCCACCACTGTAACATAGCCAGTTATTGGACACTTTGTGTCCTAAAGTCCTAGATTTTATTGCCTGTCTAGAGGTTTCAGAAAAATTCCATTGTATAAAGGAATAAAGGAATCAATCAGATAATCCAGTGATTTGCCCTTGGTTCTAACAGTTAGTTATGGCTTTGTCTGTTCCTCTAAATGGTTTTATGTCACAAGCTCAAAATTCAAAAACAGCAGTGATGTATAAATTAATTTTCTATCCCAAGATCACTTTATTAGCCTCTATTATACCCCTCCCCATGCCCTTTGCGTGGGATTGCTGCTGTGCTCAGTTTCTGAGATGGCATTGGTTTGCTAATTCAGTCAGGATAAAACTCTGTCCCTTGGCCCTGTGGTTACTTTAGGGGTACATTGTCTGAGTAGTTCCAGTCAGAGAGAATCTCAGGAATGCTGCTTTTCTGTCAAGTGTGGGGAAGCCCTTGAGCATGGGGGTTGGTAGCTGCTGGGAGCCACTTTGGGGTCACAAGGGAAGTCAGGTAGTGGATAAGCTGAATCACAGAAGTGAACTTGATAAAATATTTGAAGAGAGCAGAAGACCTGATCCAACCTTGTTGGAAAAATGATCTCCTCCTGGAATTTGAAGTTATGTGATGACAAAAATTATCTGTAGTGTTTAAGTCTGTGTAACTTGCTTTTTTATTACTTGCAACTAAAAAAAATATTTTAAATGTAAATGATAAAATTGGCCCTTAAACCTGGCCTGGAGAAAAATGAGGCAGCTGACCCAAACCTGAAGTGAGAAAATGTACAATTATATTTTATTAGAATTGAAAAAACTCAGTGTAAAAGAATATAGAAAATTCAATATATACATCTTTTTAATTTGCAATATGAACAACAATAATACAACTACAAAAAAGTAAACAAAATTATATATTAACTTTTGCAGTTATAATTGGAATCAAAAACAAGAACATTTATAGAAACCTTTTTACTCCCTCTTTTAATCACTAATTCCAAAGATTTTGTCTTGAAGTAGCAAAAGATTTAAATGAAAATGCATTATGTAAACACACTTTTCTTATACTCCCTAACTCCCCCAGTAATACAGGGTGGGGCAAAAGTATTGGTATTAAAATAAGTCTGATTTCTAATACATAGTCAGTTGTTCATGTGGAAAATAATACAATGAGTAATAAATGGTGATACAAGAATAAACTCTGTGTTTCACATACTCACAACTATAAACTTGCTTTTGCTCCACCCTGTATTTGGGGCATACAATTTTGTGCAGTAATATGTAATACAACAAATAGAGAACAAAATTAAAAAAATAATTATAGATTCAAAGAGAACAAATGTTAAAAAAGAAGTGGAAGATTTTATATCTATTCACATAGTGTCAGAAAGGCAAAACATTTGGTGCCACTCTTCCTGGGTGCCAGAAAATAGAAAAAAATCAATTTCAAAATATATCATTCTCTGAAGAATCATAGCTAACAAGGAGTACCCACTCACTCTGTGCCAGAGGTTTTTATAGATGCCTTGCCTGCTTAATATAATTTAATATTTTCAACAGTCCTACAAGGTAAGAACTAGCTTTGTACTCATTTCACAAAGGAGGGAATGAAGTCATCGACATATAAGGGTGGTCACAAGATCTGGACCCAGCTTGGCTCACTGCAAAGCATCCGCCCTGGACCATTGGACGTACTGCCTCTGTGAGATAAAAAGACAACCTGCTGCTGAGAAGAACACAGATTTACTGACAGATGGGATACTGCTGCCATCTGTCCCCGTAAAGGGTAGTGAGTGGGACAGTGCTAATCTTCAATGGCATCCCTAAAGCATGTCAAAAGTCAGTTTGCCTGACTGTTTCCACATTATTAAATAAGGCCAATAATTAAGCCTAGTTAAAGTAAAGAAAATTCTAGAATTCTCCATTTGCTTTACCAAAGGATAACAATAGAGGCTGATGATTGCATATTCTTCAGAAAATCCTCCAGGGATAATATTTCCCACTCTTGAGTTATTGATAATTTAAGGTTATTCTGTTTTTCAAGAAATGGAAGCAAAGTAATTCTGTGGCAACAACTAAGCAGATACCGAGGTTAATACTCATTCATGTGGAGGCAAGACTTAGTATCAGTGAAATGTCAATATTTTTAAAAAATTAAAGTGTTTACTTAGGACATGACTCATGGAGGTGGACTTCCAGCTTCCTCATGGAGGTGGACTAAAGTAGGATTGATGCCCAGCAAGTATTCCTTTTCTTCTTTTTTCAGCAACTTGACCAGTCTCTTCAGTATGTCAGTGTGATTTAAAATTTAAAAATCTTTTCAATTACAGTTGACATACAATATTATTTTCAGGTGTACAACAGAGTAGACATTTATATAATTTATGATGTGATCATCCCAACAAGTGTAGTACCCACCTGACACCATAAACAGTTATTGCAATACTATTGACAATATTCCCTATGCTGTGCTTTACCAAAAAGTGATTTGTATTACACTCTGAACATTCAAGTTGAGCTTGTACAAGTCAAAGAACTCTGAGATAAAAAGTACATTGTTGCCCGTGCTGAGAATTCCCTAAGAAGCCTGTAGCAGCCCCAATGCTATAAATGGAGAAAAAGACAGCACTAAAACATAAAAAATACAATAAAGTCTGTTGAGGTCAGAATAAAAATAAGACTAACACAAATATTCTGGACTAATACAAATTTTATGAGACAGGGGAACTTTCGAATTTACCTACAAAGATACTTTAAACCTTGACTTAAAGTTTGTAAAATATGCTTTTCTCTAGAATTGAATAGCAGCTGAATCAAAATGCAAGCATACCAACATTCCTAAAGGAAAGATCTGAAATCTGTGGTTCGCTATAACATTAAAAATAAAAGCCAGACAAATATTTGAACATTTTCAAAGTGCAAAATAATTATGCTGGGACATTGCTTAGGAAGCAAAATCTGGTACTGAGTGCCCTCCGACAATAATTCAGTGATTCCACAAATTAGCAATAAAGGAGCTATTGTGTGACAAGGCTTTATGTAGAAGTTTTATTTGAGGTTACTTTTGAGACATGCTTTGTATTTTTGCTGCTGAAATGGGACAAGGAAGGGCATCAGGGAAGAGAGAAAAGCCACATCCCACTGTGTTGTAATTAGCTACTTCCTTGTTTGAAAGTTCCACTAAAATATTAGAACAAGAATTTTGAATACTGTGCTTCTTACTGCAGCTCCAACAGGGAACACAATTCTTGGTACTTAATAAATGAATATTGTCTCAATGAACAAAGAGCCATGTAAGGAGGAAATTGGGCAGCTCAGTTGGAGCATAATGAGTTACTCAGTTACTCATGGCCAATGTATACACACAGTAGTGAGATCAGGCTTGAGAGGTTAGCATGACCTTCTGTGTGGTCTTAAATGCCAGCCAAAGATGTTAATAATGGATTCATTATGGGTATAGCTACTTCTAGATAGATTATATGTGCCTAAAGGTAGACACTGATAAAGTAACTTCACTTAATAGTTTTAAACAATGCTGTAAGACATCAAATCTATAGAATTGTTGAATTTATCTTTTTCTTTTCGACCATCGGCTGTGACTGTAAATCTAAAGTTAGTAATAATCTCAAAACACCTGAGCAAAAGATAATCATGTCAAGAAAAAATAAAATAAAGGAGAACATCAAAGTTAGACAGTATGAAGAGACTGCTATAATTCTGTCAACTCAGAACTGCTAGAAAATTAGTGATCGAGGTTTATTTATAAGCATAATTGAACTACTCAAAAATCTTATGCAAACTTGAGTTTACAACTGCAATTTTGGTTGACCACAAGACAGAAATGAATTACTGTTAGAATTCCCTCAGGAAATGATAATTTAGATGTCGTTTTCCTTGGGAAAGATAACTCAAGATTCAAGGTTTATTAGCATTAATCACTGAAGTTCTTAATATGCAAGTGTGAAAACAAGACAATTAGAAGATTTCATCCATTTAATCTAACATAACATCATCTATTCTGTGACATTAAAATGAATTTAAGATAGCTATTCTCTTATTGGTCAGCTTTGGAAATCAAAGGCCTTGGAAAAGTCAGAACAACAGATGCACTATGACAGCCCATTTTATTTGATAATATAAGCCATATTCAGTTTGACCAACAATAATTTATTTTGGGACTCAGGATTTTACAGGAATCCTGAGAAGAGAATTACAACTATTTTTCAGATAAATCTTGTCTTAAAAAGATCATAGGTTCTTTAAAGCTTATTATTTCAGTAGGAGTATTTTGTTTATATGATAACTATACAGATCTCTCAATGTCTTTGATATTATGACAAATATAAGATAAAGTCTCATTTTTGATAGGATATTTAACCAGTACCCACATTAATCATTGAGATATAATTATTATGGTGTTATATATGTTTTTGCTACTTTAATGACATTACTCTTTCTTTGGACTTATCTATCCTTTTCTATATTATACTTGTACTCAATGTTGTTATGTTAATCTTTTTACTTTCAATATAATTCTTTTCTTTTCCTCTTTTTTTTATTGTTGTTCAAGTACATTTGTCTCCATTTTCCACCCACCGTGCCCCCCAATGCCAGCCATCTCCACCTCCCACCCTCAATCCTACCCCCTTTGGCTTTGTCCATGTGTCCTTTATACATGTTCCTTGACAACCCTTCCCTCTTTTCACCCTATTATCCCCTATGTCCCTTCTGGTTACTGTTCATTTGTTCTTAATTTCAGTGTCTCTGGTTATATTTTTGCTTGCTTGTTTGTTTTGTTGATTAGGTTCCACTTATAGGTGAGATCATATGGTATTTGTCTTTTACCACCTGGCTTATTTCACTTAGCATAATGCTCTCCAATTCCATCCATGCTGTTGCAGAGGGTAGGAGCTCCTTTCTTTCTGCTGCGTAGAATTCCATTGTGTGAATGTGCCATAGTTTTTTGACCAACTCATTTATTGATGGGCACTTATGTTGCTTCCAATATTTGGCTATTATTAATTGTGCTGTTATGAACACTGGGGTGCATAGGTTAATTTGAATTGGTGTTTCAGGATTCTTAGCATATAATCCCAGCAGGGGAATTGCCAGGTCGAAAGGCAGTTCCATTTTTAGTTTTGTGAGGAAATTCTATACTGTTTTCCACAGTGGCTACCCAGTCTGCATTCCCACCAAAAATATACTAGGGTTCCCTTTTCTCCACATCCTCTCCAACACTTGTTTGTAGATTTGCTTATGATGGCAATTCTGACTACTCTCAAGTGGTATCTCATTGTGGTTTTAATTTGCATCTCTTTGATGGCTATTGATGTTGAGCATCCTTTTATATATCTCTGGGCCCTCCATATGTCTTCCTTGGAGAGTGTCTGTTCAGGTCCTTGGCCCATTTTTTTAATTGGATTGTTTGTCTTTCTGGAGTGGAGTTATGTGAGTTATTTGTATATTTTGAAGATCAAACCCTTGTCTAACGTATCATTTGCAAATGTATTTTTCCATATGTTTGGTTCCCTTTTCATTTTGTTGGTGTTTTCTTTAGCTGTGCATAAGCTTTTTATTTTGATGAAGTCCCATTTGTTTATTCTTTCCTTTATGTCCCGTGATCTAGGGGACATATTGGTGAAAATATTTCTGTGTGGAATATCTGAGACTTTCCTGCCTATGTTCTCCTCTAGGACTTTTATGGTGTCATTACTTACACTGAAGTCTTTATCCATCTTGAATTTATTTTTGTATATGGTGTAAGTGGGTGGTTGAATTTCATTTTTTTGCAAGTAGCTGTCCAGATGTCCCAATGTCATTTGTCGAAGAGGCTATTTTTACTTCACTTTATGCTTTTGCCCCCTTTGTCAAATATTAATTGACCATAGAGGCTTGGGTTTATTTCTGGGCTCTCTATTCTAATCCATTGATCTATGTATTTGTTCTTATACCAGTACCAGACTGTTTTGATTATTGTGGCATTGTAATATAGTTTGATATCAGGTATTGTGGTCCCTCTTACTTTGTTTTTCTTGATCAAAATTGCTAAGACTATTTGGGGTTGTTTATGGTTCCATATACATTTTTGAAATGTTTGTTCTATATCTGTGAAATACATCACTGGTATTTTAATAGGGATTTCATTGAATCTATAAATTCCTTTGGGTAGTACAGACATTTTGATGATGTTAATTCTTCTGATCCATGAAAATGGTATATGCTTCCATTTGTTTAGAATTCTTTTAATTAATAAAGTAAGCTCTATTGAACCATGGGGCCAAATATGTCAGGTTTATTTTCATAGTTGATTTCTGTATGGTCATTACGTGACAATGTGATCTCTTTACTAGTACTTTGTTTAGAGACTTTTACTACCAAACATATGCCAGGATCTGGAAGAAACCATTATTAAACGTCTCACCTAGCTTGTGCAACATACAGCTGAAGTGTGTTTGTTAACATCAGTATGGCTTCCTTGTCATTAGCTTCATAGTTCATAAATTAGGGCATTCTTCATTCATCATCTCGTTTTCTATTTAACATTTCTATGCCAAAATAAATAACATGTAAATCAAAAAGATAAACATCTTAAAAAGCAATCATTGTTAAAATGAGCAAATATATTTGAATATCAAGTCTTTGGAGGTGTAACTCAATGAACTTGAAATCAGAAAGGAGAAGATGGAAAAATTTAATGACTAAAATAATGTACTTCAATATAATTAATAAGTGAACTTATGCTTTATCTTAATCTTAATAATCAAGAGGTAATTGTTAAAGATATATTTAGAAATTTCTAACAATACTATGTTTGATCTTTAGATATTTCCACACTCACACACAGTATATAAAGTAAAGTCAGGAGAGGGTATGTATTTAATCAAGGTCCAAGGCTAATACACACATACTTGTAGCACAATCTCTTTTAATCATTTAGGGCCACTCTAACAAAAATACCATAAATTAGGTGGCTTATAAACAATAAACATTTACTTCCCTCACTTCTGTTGACTCGAAGTCCAAGATAATGGTACCAACAAATTCAGGTTCTGGTGAGGTGAGTGTCCCACTTCCTCTTTGACATGTGTCTTTTCACTGTGACCTCACAGGTTGAAAGAGCAAGGGAGCTTTCTTGGCCTTTTTTATAAGGGCACTAATCCCATTCATGATGATTAATACTAACCTCCCAAAGCCCCTACCTCTTAGTAACATCTTCTTGGAGGGAGGGGGCATGCCATTCAGAACATAGCAATGTCCTTTATGTTTACCATCAAGAATTAGTGCTATAATTTTTTTTTTGAGGGGGGCAAGTCACAAATTGTGCTTTAGATGTCTACCAATCATTGTAACAAGAAAAATCTAGACAGTTATCCAATTTCCAGTTATTGTACTTTAAAATTCTATTGAGTACTCAAGTGAAGCACACTCGTTCCTACCAAAACCAGAAAGGAATTTTTCTGAGGGTTTACCCTAAGAATGACGTCTTGTAATATTTTTGAACAATGTTCTCAATACTTCCTTTCACATAACAGCTATAAGTCTTATAGGTCTGTTTCCCAAAAGACTGCTTAATGCAGACCAATAGCATTTTGACAGGCAAATTCAGAAAAAACAATTACCTTTATTTCATAGAAGAGCTCATATAAGTTAGTAAGAAAACAGAGTATAAGTATTAATAGCCATATTTTATTCTCTGGGGAGTTTTGCACATCCAGGGCCTTAATTAAATCTTTCTCTATAATTATGATTTTCCTTAAAACTCCCTGAAATTAAAAGTGCATTTTTAGTTTAAGTACATTATGTATAGAACTACTAAATAAAGTCTAAGGGACAACATTAAAGTGAATTTTAAATAAAAACTTCATTTTAAATCAGTAGATTAGAAAGGTTATAAAATAGTGTATCTGACATAACTACTTGAGAATTATGATTTAAAGTACAATAAAATAACATAAAATCTATATTGTTGTGTCCAAAATATTTCCACTATTTTCTTTGTCACTATAAGAATGTATCCAGAGCATGGGCAGTCTAAAATTTGTTATGACCGTAACAGGTACCTGGAAACTATATACTATTTCTTTTAATTTTTTTAACACAGCAAGTATCATCCTTATTTTACAAGATGCACCTACAAGTTGTAGTAATTCATCTAAATGACACGAGTGCTAAATGACATGTTCTGGCTCAAGGTCTAGGACTCCAAACCTGAGCTCTTTCCATCATGCCAAGCAGCCCGTGAGTAGCTGTACCAATGCCGTTCTCAGATCACTCTGTTGTCTACTAGTTACCTGCTTCTCACGTTTTACAAGGTCTGATCTAAATTAACCCTTGACTGAACACATGACCCTATTTGAGAAAAAAAAAGGTGTTTCTTCATAACAGAGAAAGTTTACTTCACTGATACATTCATTTGCTCAGTTAAGAGAATTTATTAAGCACTGTCCTGTTTCAGGAACTGTAAAAGGAAACCCCCCCCATGGACCTTATGGACTGAGTAGGGATTGTTACTCGTTCTTTTTTAATTTGAGGTGTAATTGATATAGTATTGGTTTCAGTTGTACTGCATAATGATTCAGTATTTGTATATATTGCAAAATTTGTATATATTTGTATATATTGCAAATGATTCAGTATTTGTATATGTATTACTAGACAGTCAGTCTAGTTAACATCCATCACTATACATAATTACAAAATTTTATTTTTTTGTGATGAGAACTTTTAAGATTTACTCTTGTAGCAACTTTCAAATACTCAGCACAGTGTTGTTAATTATAGTCCCCATGTTTTATGGAATTGTTACTGTTGATCATATTTTAATCATTTATTGATCATTCACTACATGCAAGGTCCCATGCTAAGCACTTTGCCTGCTATTGCTTTTAATCCTTAAAACTCTATAAGTTGTGTAATACCATTATTATATTTACTTTCCATATTAAAAAATGGTGGTGTAGAGAGTTTGAGGAACTTTTCTAAAGTTACACAGTTAATACTTGTTTTGCTCAGCTTTTGCTGCAGCAAAAGCAACCTAAAAATCTGAGATTTTCAGGTTATTTTTTGCTTATGAATCTGCGGATTAACTTTGGATGATCTGGTTTGACCAGATTTGTTCAGTAAGCAGTGCTTGTCTGGGTTCAGCGGGGCTTGTCTCCAGACTGCTGGTTGGATTCAAGTCTTTCCTGAGTACATTTCTCTTCTGAAATAAAGATGTACTGTCTGAGTCCTACTCCTGTCATGCAGAAAGGAAGGAGCTCAAGGGGAGAGGACAATTGTATGATGGAAAGTGACAAATTGTTACGTGCAACTTACATTCCACCATCATAGCAAGTCCAAAGTCAACTAATCAGGGAAATATTCTCTGTCTGTATTAGAGCATTCCAAAGATGGAGAGAGAAGAATGGACCACATGAGGCAGCAGCACTGGGTTTCAAACCGAGGACTGTCTAAATTTAAAGCCTGTTATTAACTACTGTGCTATTCTAACTAAATAGGAACCTAATTTATCTTCCTTTGGGTTGATGACTAGTAGTTTTTTAATAAAGCTTCCAGATAAGGATAAATTTGCTGAACTTTTTTTCAGTAATTGATATAAATTTAAGAAAATAACATATAATTATAGTTAAGACATACAGAAGATTATCATCTGAAACTATGGTAATAAAATCCTTGTTAATCATTTGGCAGTTACCTGGTGATTTTCTGTACTGTGTGAACCTTCTCTATGTTTTCTGACTTTCCAGACATCTGCAATTATGTCCCTAAAGATATGAACTGTTCAGGAGTATATTCTGATGCATTAAATCAAAGTCATCATTCCAAAGAAATGCAGGGGGCTAACAATCTCAAAGCATAATTTTAAGTGTAAAAAGCAGGGGCAGAGCAATCTATATAACTTTTATGTTAGGAGGGTAGATGAATCAGAAATTATGTTTGGTTTGGGAAATAGGTACAAGGAACTAATAAAAATATTTATAGAGTAGGTAGAGACAGGGTTGAGAGGGGATGTTTTTTACAATATACCTTTATTGTGTTGTTTGGATTTTTGGACCATGGAAGTAAAAGAAAGGAAAATTCCCTTATCTAAATCCTAATTCCAGTACCAAAACAATATGATGTATAGATTGTAGGTTTTTATGGGGACTTTATATATAAAAGATTTTTGGAGAATATATCCCAGCTCTATTATCATGAAGGAAAGGTCTGTTTTATATGCATAACTATGCCTTTTCAAATTTTCACCGCACACTCTTGCTTAGGGTATGTAAACTTTTCTAAACCACAGAAACATTTCACTTCCTCTGATCCTTGTCAATTCTTATAAAAACTATGTAAGTATGTAATCTTCATTAGCATCTGGATTTATGTATATTTTTATAACGTCTGTCCTCATCCAACATTGGGCAAAGAAAGAAGGTGAGTTCTTGAATTCCAGGTAAATGATAAGATTGAGAATGTCAGGGTGAGCAGGGCTCTTGTCCCAGAAATCCTTCTAGCAGCAGTTGCTCAGCCCGGCCTGGGCAACTGTGGCCAGGCATTATTTCTGAGGTTTAAGATTGCAGTTTTAACACTAAGCAGTGTATTCTAGCCTAAGAGTAGAACAAATAAATAACAAAGGATGTGGACAGAATTTACCCAAGGTGAAATATAATTCTTAAATAAATAAATGAAGAGTTAAATTCAATTATCATAGATCTATATAATTGAACCAGTGCCAAACATTAAGAAGTGCTTCTAATTCTGTATGGATGAATAAAGTGAAATATCTTGGATAGAAATACATTAAAGGAAAAATAAGACAAATAAAAGTTGATTTCAACTATTTTGGGGGACCACTTTGCATGTGCCTGTCATGTTTCTCTGTCTCTTGCAGCAGAGACACGGACTGCCTTTACTCCAGACCATCCTTTCAATGATGTTTGTATGACGACTAGCCTTGGAACATAGAGACAATGACTCCTTGGAGCAAAGGGGCAAGCGCAACAGCTACCTTGCTTAGTGGGAAGAAGCCTTCTCATTAGAGGAATGACAAGTGATAACTCTGCTTGGGCCTGGGGTTCCTCCTTCAACTAACTTTCCTCCATGCATGAAGACTGCCTGCATCTAACTCCAGTTTCTTTACCACAATGAGACCCTTGACTCCTCAGTGCTCCCACACTTCAGATAACCCTCTATGCATCAAGACGGCTCTGCTTTTAGATGGCCCTGTTTTGTGCAGAGAACCTTCCTGCGTTTTCACTTTATTCTTGTGACAAAGTCATTGAAACACGTGCTTCATCCTCTTTTGGAATTTACTTTTTGGAGGAGCTTGTTCCTTCTGTGTCAGGTACTGGGGTATACTTGTTCACAGGGGCCTCTGCTAACCCCGTGCACTGGGAAGGGCAGCTGTTCACTCTGACATGGAGGGTCTCAACCTGCCTCTGCTCCTGCATGCTCTCCCGATTTGGATCTCCCAGGCTCTACTCTTTCTTCAGTTGGAACTAAATTATTGTTCTGGCTCTTTCCTGGGGCCTGAAACTTAGGAACCCAGGGTTCCTGGTGTTCATCAGTGCTTCTGCTGGCCTTCATCGATTATATAACATTGTGGAAATGGCCAAGTCCAGTGGGAAGATTCCAAAGTGGGACTCTATGACACTGGAAGCAAAGCTATCTAAAGTAAGAGGGCTCTTCACAGGTATAGCCAGTGGCTGGTTGTGCAGCTGCATCTATAATGGCAGCTTTAATTTCTCAGAAAATGTTCTGTAAGAGGTGGCTTTGCTGCATATTCTTGATATAAGGATGCTTTCTTTGACCTCCTGATGCACTAGACTGTTTAGATTTCCATTTAGATTTTGGGAGTTTCCTGGTTCACTGGCTCTCAGGATGTCTCTCGATTATGGTGGAGGATCTGGGAACTCAGCCTTGACTATCTCCCTTGACCCTTTGACCTTTGAAATAATTCTTAGTTTCATTTCTCACATCCTCACTTTCTGGGAACATTGCTATTCTATTACCAGAGTATCCTGGGACATAATTCTCACTCTTATTTGTTGCTACATTCCCTGCTGTTGTTTGACTTATAGGCAACTCTGAACTGACTCCATTACCCCCACACCAGCATGTGGGGTGTGGTCCCACTGTGTGGTGTTTTGGCAACAATGATGGATATAAGCACAAGAAAAGTTTGCTCTCTCGAGTCTGTGAATCCATGGCCAATATCAGAGAGCCACCATTGCACAGCCCTCTGTTCTTCTCCAGCAGGTGAAGGGGCAGATGGAGGACTATCAAGGGCAGGGACTAAATTTTTTGTGATCACCCGTCTTCCTGATCTGCTTGAGGGTTTGTTCCAAAAAGTTTGGCAACTCAGCTATGCAGTCAACCCTTGAGAGATGGTGACTAAGGAGAGAATGGCAGACTAGGGAAGGAACTGGGATTGGCCTCTCTCTCCAAAGCAGTTTATGGACTCAAGTCCCTTTTAAATTCATACTTGTGATTGAATTTAGGTCCACCCAGATAATCCAGGATCATCTCATCTCAAAATCCTCCAACTTAATCACATTAATAAAGCACTTTTTTTTCCCCCATCAAAGGAAATATTCACAGACTCCAGGAATTAGGACCTGGAGATAGATATATATATATATATATATATATATATATATATATATATATATATATATATATGGGGTGTGGTCATATCCAGTTTATTATAAGCATGATTTACATTCATGTTTCAATTTAAATTTCAGAGCCTCAGGGACCAATCATTTGGTTCTGGGCCTGAGGGCAATGAGTGGGCAGTGAGGCAGGACTGAATTAAACATCTTTGTTTTTATTTGGAAAGTCGGCACTTAATGGAAGAGTACCTCTATTCTCCTTTTCAGCCTCAGCTGTGTATAGGCAGAGTTGTCATCCCTAAACATCTCTACACTGAAGATGCCGAGGTGGCTCAGGTCTGGCCCAAAGGGGCATTCTGTTACCCTAGTCAGAGTAGTTGGTTCAGTGACCCCAGAGGAGCCAATGAGACTTTTGGAGGGAGTGTTGAGAGAAGCAGGTATTTTCAATTGTGCTTGAACCTGGGAAAATATAGCCCTAAACTTGTTTGCAGATATCCTGCTGACACATAAAACCAGAGCATACAGTCAGAGTAGCAGACAGCCTAGAGAGAAAAACTCAGTTCTGGTGACCTAGGCTAAGTCCCATTGCTAGAAGCCAGCTTTCCTCCAGACTCTTCAGTTACATCAATCAATTAATTAATTCCCTTTTTGGTTTAAGCTCCATTTGTTTGTTTTTAGTATTTGGTAGGAATGTATTGTGTATTTAACAATAATTTGTGAACAGGGAGGTTTTAAACTGAAAGCAAGCTTGGGGGCATGACTTTATAGGATGGCTTATGGAGAGAAAATGAAGTTGTTTAACTTTGTAATGATTGCTTATTATTACAATGGGAGGTTTCAGATGACAGGGCTTTGGTTAAATGTGATTATCTTATACTGTTTTTAGGAAGATGACTTAAGCTTCTTTTGCAATTAACGCAGGCATTTATAAGTGGCATAAGTTTCGCTTGTTTTGCAGACTATGCTAAATTAAGTTTCACTTACGTGATTTAAAGGGTTTTGTTTGCTCAGGGAATTTTCAAGTCCTCCCTACCTTTTGTTCTGAATTTTAACACCAGGAAAGCAAATGGTGCAGTGGAGCCCTGCAGGGTGCCCTGGGCAGGCAGCTTGGGAGAACAAGGTGCAGGTCCAAAGAGGGGCAAGGCGAGGACAGGCTGAGCTCAGAGACTGGAGGGATGGGGCCTGAGGCGCCACTGCCTGCCCTTGTCCTAGAGGAAGCTGATCTCCATGGATCTCAGGAGTTGTATGGAGGCCCAGAGGGGAGGTCTGAGTTGAGAGAACCTGGGTGTTCCAGTGAGGGAGGGCTCTCGATCCCGAATCTTTTCTGAGTGTTAGCTCACACGACCTAGCAACAAACCCCAGTCTCATGGAAGCTTTGCCCCACCCCGATCCCTAGAGTCACAGTGCAAGGTCAGCGCCCTCCTCAGGGTCCCAGCCTGTTGCAGGGGTGGGATTTGGGCTCTGTCCCCTGTCCATACAAGGGCAGGAGCACCCCAGGTCAGAACATGGGAGTGAACTGCACATGTCTGAAAATCTATAGACTTCCAGGTTACTTTTGGCAGGAGACCCTGTGGCCCCTTCAGCATCTGCCAAGGTGTAGGGCCACAACAGGGAAACGATCATGCTGTTCCATTGTACATCCTCAGGTCAGTTGTTGAATTGCGTTTTTTGTTAGTTGCAACTAAATGATTCCTCACAAGATGTGAGTGTTCTGTTTATGGTCCTTTCTTCTGTGGTGGCCCACTAAGGATATGTATTAACTTCACCTAAGTTGCCTCTTCTGTGAAAGAGTATAACTACTTAATTATATTAAATACTTAAAACATTTGTATATATTACATAGGATAATCAATGTAAAAGCATGAATTTGTTCCACGAATGTGAGGTACAAGTAAGTTGATGTTTGATTTTTATAAATTAAATTGTATCTGGCTCTAAGCACCCACTTACAAGGGTAGGAAGATAACTAATATAGCTTATTGCTGGGGGCTCTTTTTTTCTTCTAGTGTGATATACACTCTCACAGGAGGGAAACACAACTTAGGACACAGCCTCGCATCTTGGCCCTTCAAGGTGCCACCAAGATGCTCATTGTATAAGACAATGTGGTCCATTCAAAGGCAGGTAATGACACAGCCTCTCTGCCAGTGTGGCCCTAACATCTTTGGCTGTAATTTCTAAGACTATGGTGCTGGATATTTAACAGCCCCTCCAACTCTGGAAATACATCAGCTCTTCCCATCAGAAGTCCTGATGCCTGGGTAGGGACTTCCACGTAGGACACATCCTTTATGGAACCCATCACGACATCCCTTTCTTCCAGTTCCAGGAACCACTGTCTCTCTATTCTCCTTTCTCCTCAAATCATTTTAATTATTTTTTCCACAGCCATATAAATTTAAAGTATGAAACAACAATACAGCTATAGAATCTAGGTTCTCTTTCAAAGCAGCGGCATATAAAACATAGAAAAGCTAAAACCCCAGCACAAGATTCAAAAGAACAAGGACCGAGAGGATTTTGTTCCTCTACTACATTTTGTTCCTTTGCTACATTTGGGCAACTCCCTTCTCTCAACCCAGTCCCCTTCTCCTCCCTCTGAGGAGCACAGCAAAATTCCTCTCCTACAAAAAAGCCTTGATAAGGCTGGATAGTTTTTTTGTTGGGACAGGAAGCGCAAAAGGTATTACCAACCCCTGAGAGAAATCAGAAACTCAGAACTTTTTAGATTGGTGGAGGGCAAAGTTATCTTTTCATCTTCCCACTCATCTTCTAGCAGGAGATAGGCAGAGCATTTACTTGCCTAATAAATTATTCTGCCACAAGTGTCTGTTATCCAGCAGAGAATGAGCAGGTAGAGCAGGAATACCTTCAGAGAGAAATTAACTTTCCTGTCTTGCCATTACAAACCCTCACACTGAAGCGTGGTCAACCACCCAAACTTGCATGATTGTTGGTCCCTTCCTGGGTACCCAATAGAAAGAAGGAACACACCTGAGTTTTGAGAGAGGGTCTGATGAGTAGGAAGCTGCCACAAGATCCTGAAATGCCCCTTGGCTTCTGAAATGTTATGGAATTAACTGTCTGGGTGTGTACTCTAGCTCTGCTATTTACTGGTCATGTGCTATTGGGCAACTCATTACGCTGAGTCTCAGTTTTTCTCTCAGTTATATGGGACATTTATGCCATCAGTTTCATGAGAGTATTGTGAGAATGAAGTGAAGGGAGGGGTGTCCAACCCATGGCTCATGGGCTGCATGCAGCCCAGGATGGCTATGAATATGGCTCAGCACAAAATCGTAAATTTACCTAAAACCTTTTTTTCTGCTTATCAATTTTCATTAGCATTTGTATATTTAATGTGTGGCACAAGACAACTCTTCTTCTTCCAGTGTGGCCCAGACACCAAAATGTTGGACACCCCTGTAAGGTATTTAGCAGTGCTTGGCACATAGTCATTGGTAAAATGTCATTATATCATTGTTATTAACCACTTGCTCTGACCCACCACACATTTTACTGTCCAAATTGTAGCTGATCTAGTCTCGCTTCCAGATCTTCAGCAATAACCTTTTGACAAACAGCTCTGTGGATTCTTTGTCTGTCTGTGTTGTTTCCTTGAGTTCTGGGTAAATCTCTGTCAATTACTTGTACTGCACAGACTGTGGTGGGCATACTCTCACCACATGCGGTCCAACTCTCCATGTGAAACACAGACTCATACAATTCCCTTTGGCTCAGTCTGCAGGGATTAACACATTCCTACTACCCAGAAGATTAAAGAAAAGAGAGACTTGAGACCATGACCTTACCATAGAATGTATGTTTGTCTTTAGGATCTCAAGTTAAGTTTTTCTCCTCTAACACCCCACACTGTCATGTCCAAGGCCAACTTTTCATTCAGCACCAGACAAGAGCAATGTTATTGTTAATAGAGAAATCCAATGAACAAGTGGGAAGAGGGGTATGTTAGAAGAGAAAATCAAAGTAATCAAAGAAATTATCTAATTGTTTGCTATCAATAGGAAGGACTCCAAAATGGTCTACTAGTCCAGCTGACAACTCAGAGATTTAAGTAGCAAACTTCTAATGCATATAACATCCTTCCTTTCTATTCACCCCTTCCCTCACCGACATAGAACAAGATCATGTTAGTGTGATTCTTATTTTTTTATACCTCATTTGCTTTAATCTTATTCTTGGAACTTATGGTAGGTGATTCTTAGGGTTTGTTTGTGCAAATATTTTTGGTTAGGACATGCTGAGTTAAATCCATCCTACCATTATTATAGGCATGATAGTGAAATAAAAACTTGTAAATTACTATTGTATACACTAGAATGTTTTCAAGTATGTACCTAAATATTTAGTGTACTTGCCCTGTAAAATGGAAATTTGGCAATGTGGGATACAGTAAATGCAATGTAGAGATGAGGAGGATCTCTCAAGAGTGAGAATAATATTTTTGAGCTTCAACTTTCTAAATGGAAATTTGAGCATCAGTAAAAAAAATATACAATTTTTTAAGGAAACTAAATACATTGATTGAAGGATTTATTATGTTGTCGATCATGTTAAGTGCTATTCTTTGCTCCTGGGCTGTTCTATTAAGTATTCAGCAGTTAAGCACATCGTTGGACTTCTCTAGGAGTTTGCTGCTCAACCATGACTGTGTGTAGAGTCACCTGTTTAGTTTTTTAACGTGTTAATTCTCAAGAAATATTCCCGATTAATTTAGAATCACTATGAGTAGGGCCCAGGCATTGTCACTTTTAGAAAAGTTCCCCAAATTGTTCTAAAGGGCAGCCAAGGCTGAGAGAATCTGTCATATCAGAAACCATCCTCCCCTCTTTGTGGTTCAGAGATGCTCACTTAGGTAATGGGTAGAGAGCCCTTCCTCTCAGGAAACTTGATCAGAGATGAGCAACCATTTGCAGTTACCCATGACTGAGAGGGCTCCACAGATATGGATTTTCAGTGCTATGCCTGAGAAAGTTCCAGGCAAACAAGAGTGACTTAGTCACCCTAGGCCCTGATGCCCTGATCTTGTAGATGAGTCCTACATATCTGAAAAAGGTTTTATTCCTCCCTAACCTGAGGGGTTGGTTTGAGGGTAAATGCTCTGCCATAGGCCATCCCATCGTCTGGTTTAAACGCGGTCATCAATGCTGACTGTTGCTGCTGCAATAATCTGCAGCCGTGAGGAGAATGCCAAGAGGACTGTGAGAGACATGGGCCTGGAGCGCTGCCACAGTTGAGCAGCTAAACCAAAGCCAGAATTCTGCCTACTTCCAGAATCCTTGTCACGTGAGAACATTAGTTTAACAGGGTTAGTTGATTTTTATTTATTTATTTATTTATTTGCTATTTGTAGGCATTGAGCTCTCAGTGCATATAGGGTCATAACCTTGGAAAGTGCATACAATTAGATATTTGTTCTCCATTTCAGAACTGTCTCCAATCCTGTTCACCACTGTCAGCTTCAAAACCTTCATCTTGGTTAGCTGTCCTGGTTTTCTGTTTGGTTTGGCTTGTTACCCCCACACCCCCTAGCCAATGCCATCACCCGCCCTTAACTGGAATGCAAACTATTTTCCTGACTCTGATCAGCTCACCCTGGAGAAAATGACAAGTCTGGGAACTCATGCCTTGGCACCATCTGGCACTTGCAGGCAGCAGTCCCACCTCCATTGCCGGGCCAGGTCTCGGGGGCGCTGTGCGAGGTCAGGGCTTCAGTTAGTCCTCTGCCTTCTTGTCTAAGAAGAGGAAGGAAATCAAACAACTTTAATGTCACTTTTGCTGAATCTCTGCTCCTTTCATAATGCCAAAATGTTGATTAATACTTTATAACCAAACTGAAAAAACTGACAGAACAACACTATGCCTTGGAACTTGGCATATTCACCATGCTGATTCTCCTTCATTAATATCTCATTATGCAGAAATGCAGATTTCACTTGATGATTTTGATCATTTCTCAGTGACCTTGCTTAAAAATGGTAATATCCCAGGCATCCTAGATTCTAACTCCTAATGGTGAAACTAACCCTGTGAAACCCAGTGTGTTTTTAAGAGTGAATGAGAGTGGGCATACTGTCAAACTCGCTTTGCTCTTTTTCCGTTGGCTCTTACTGATAGCATGTGTGGCTTTCTGAGAGCCAGAGCTGCACATGTGTGTCCTGGCAGAACTGTTCTCTGTGCCGGACTCACAGGAGGCTCCAACTTAAACTCAGCCTTTTCTAAAGTGTTCTCACCTGCCTCTCAGCCAACTGCCTTCCCCCCTTATTAAGGGAGTCAAGTTGGCAGTGACAACTGCACTTGCTCTAATATTGGAATCATTCTTTCCACTACCGCATCATTCCCCTTGTGTTTTGTACAATGCACTTAAATCTAATAGGTTGGGAAAAATTGTCAGGCCATAGGAACCAGTCTGTTTCATTTGCTTTATGTGAAGCTTATAATGTGAAAATGCACACTGAGGCTGTGAAACACTTGAATGGGAACAAGGAAGGTATCTGGCCTTCATGCATGTAGCTGCACACCTGAGTTCACTATGGGGAAAGTCAGCAGTGAGGAAGCAGCTCTCTCATTCCTTTCCTGAGCACGTAACACCCTAGCTATGCCCGTAATGTTTGGAAAGATGGAGAGATATTGCTTATATTATTTAGTGGTCATGAACACTTAAAAGAGCCAGGGGGTGGTGCCAACACATTTTTAAATTTCCCTTTGATTCAAACATTTGGCCATGCCAAATGTCAGATGAGCATGAGGGACTCCTTTTCTAAGCTTTCTTTATTTTTATTTCCCCATCTATATTTTCTTGTTCTAGAGCTCTTCTTTTCCCCACTTTTTCTCTTGTGTCCTAGCCCTGACCATTGTAGTTTATTTCCATCCATTTTTTTTTTTCCTTACTGGAGAAGACACCTGTTCTTTTTGCTTACCCTGAGGCATTCCCCTTTCCGAGGAGACTCTGTGTCCACTCTCTGTAGCCCAGCTGGACGTCTCACCTCAGAAGTCTTCCTGCTGCATGAAAGGCGCTGGAATCATCTCTGCCTCCCCAAGACTTCTCATGCCATATTTTCTCATCAGTTTGTCCTTGGTTTGCCTCCCCTAGTAAACTGTGCGTGGATTCAAGGCAGATGCTATTTCCTATTCTTCTCTGAATCCTCAGCACCTTTGGGAGTGCGCACAAAGTAAGCACTTGATGAAGATTTTTTTAAGTTAAATTGAAGTACCAAAAGAACATTGTTTGAAAATTTCCTTTCCAACAAAATATAAATATTTTTGTGCCTTGTGAGTTTGTTCAAATGAGACTATATAAAATACAGGAGGGACATGGCCCCCTGTCTGACCCAGTGGGCACCAAATGTCACTTTACATTCTCTCCTCTGACATTCTTCTGTCCCATTTCTAATTATTTGGTGGCCAGTTTGTTTTTAGACTGAAGGTGGAGTGTAATAAAGAGAGGCCAGGACAAACTATGCTATTTTAGCCAAAGTTTATAACACTACAAGCATTTATGTTAGAAATGATGTAGTGTGATCTGTATGCATTTGTATAAAAAATGAAAATTCAGAAAATCTGGGGGAAAACCAGAAAAAGTAAAAACTTTGAAATGCACTCTTTTTTTAATCTTTCATAAAATGCCTCATTAAAAAATACTGTTTTGTAGATTGTTTTATTTCTGTTTTCTCATATATATATTGCTGAATATAAAATGTTTTATCATTAATAACATTCTTTGAGTTGTCTGATTACTAAAAAGAAAATAGTTGGCAGTTTTATAACATAATCTTAACCAAGACTCTGTCAGAGTAATAATTTTGGTTTTGCACTGTAACATATTACCGGAATAATTGGACATTGTTGTTGACATTATGTTATGTGTTATTTTTTTGTAAATTGGGATGGAGGTTGCTCTAAGTGTTTCAATTTCTGGCGTATGCATACAGTTACATTAAAAGCTGTTCCTTTTGACATTCTCTCTCAATAAACGTCTCATTATTACTGTGGAATGGAAATCTAGCCAAGTCCTTGTACTCCAGATGGTTTAAGATGTGGAACATTTCACATATGGAAAAAATGACCTGTTTCAGGGAAGCCTCCTTCAACTCTCATCTTAGGACTGAAGTCACAGCAAAGGAGGTGTATTTTAACATTTGTCCCTTTATTTTGCACCTTTTAGAGCCACTTTTATTTCAATTTAGCGTTTTGCAATCTATAGTAGAAGTAGATTCGTTTCTTGTTCTTGGTTTTTACATCGTAATTATGGAAAATTCCAAACATCATTCAAGTTAGAAGAGTGTAATGAGTCCCTGTGCACCCCGCTCGCATCAGTGTGGTGAGCTCATGGCCGAACTGGTTTCCTTGAAACTCCCACCCACCTCTCTCAGCCCCCTTTTGACATCTTGACATTACATCTGTAAACATTTCTGTATGTATCTCTAAAAGCAAACATCCTTTTAAAGTCATCACAAAAGGGATTAATCCCCCTTAATGTCAAATATTTAGTCACTGTTTACATTTCCACATTGTTTTCTAATGATCCGTATTTGCTTTGTTTGCTGGAACTTCTGTTCTATGACAATAGAGCACATATGTAATTTTAAAGTTTCAAGTACTCACATTTAAAGAAAAGTAAAAAGAAATTGGTGGAATTAATTTTAATAATGTGTTATTTAACTGCAATGTCCACCATATTATCTGAATACTATATGTTTATTAATTAAATATTAGAATAATAATTATGTAATATAAAAATATAAATTATTATTATTTTTTCTGGATCAGTACCTCTAATTTATTCTTTATATTACTTGCATAATATGATCTAGGTTTACCATTCTGACAATCTCTTTGAGGCTCTTCAGTGCCTCGCTCCAATGCTCCACAGAATATTACCAGTCATACAGCCCTACACACTGACACAGTTATACATTATAAATAGAGACTCCAGGTCAAAGACTGTAAATATTCAATAGATATTACTGTATTGTTTTTCCCAAAAGGCTGTCAACAATTCATATTTCAACCAGTAATGTAATGGAGCCCTCATTCACCCCAGAGGTGGGTGTTAGCACTTCTTAAATGTATGGGTATAAAGTGATATATCTTTGTAACTTTAATTGGCATTTCTATGACCACTCAGGAGAATGAGTGTTTTTATGTGTTTGCTGTCCATTTGGTTTTACCATTTGTATCTGTCTTTTGTCAACTGCCTGTTCATCTCCATTGACCATTTTTATTTTTTAATCTTTTTTAAAAAATATATTTTATTGGAGGGGAAGATGGCGGCATGGTAGGAGGGAGCACACGCCACCTCCCTCTTCAAAACACAGGAAATCCTAACCATACTACAGAGGACATTGCAGCATACATGAAAATAAGAAATCAAAATTGTAGCGGACATGGAAAGACCAGCCGGTAAGGAGACTACTGCAGGATAATAACAGCCCAGGGATCAGCGTGGGGAGCAGGGAGGTTGCAGCCCCAGCCCCAGAGCTCCGGGAGCTGCCGCAGGGCTCTTGGGGTGGGGGAGCTGGGTCATCCGCTCCCTCCCTGGCCAAACAAAGGCTGATCGGGAGACCTCTGAGCAAGCTTTGGGGAAGATCACGGCCCAGCCAGTGGAGCCAAAGACAGCAGGACCTTGCGTGGGCGCCCCAACCCAGAGAGAGTTATTTTTTGGATAAATGGCTTGGTGCCTACAGCCGTGAGCATGAAAAAAGTGCGGGCGTTCTGTGGGATCCCCGGTGCCCAGGCCGGGAATTTGAGGGAGGCTCGAGTCCCCCAAAATCCACAGCGTAAACACC
>CM052540.1:54303105-54353533 GCA_028533065.1 Trachops cirrhosus | reverse complement strand
ATATATATATATATTTTATTGATTATGCTATTACAGTTGTCCCAGTTTCTCTCCTTTACTCTCCTCCACCCTGCACACCTTATTATATAAAATGTTAAAGGAACTTATCTAAGAAAAAGAAGATAAAAAATATGAACAGTAAAAGGGCAACAAACTCATAGCTATTAACAAATGAACCTTAAAAACAAACAAACAAACAAACATACTAAGCAAACAACTAGAACAGGAACAGAATCACAGAAATGGAGATCATGTGGAGGGTTATCAGCAGGGGAGTGGGAGAGGGAGAGAGGGGGAAAAGGTACAGAGAATAAGTAGCATAGATGGTAGGTAGAAAATAGACAGGGGGAGGTTAAGAATAGTATGGGAAATGTAGAAGCCAAAGAATTTATATGTACAACCCATGGACATGAATTAAAGGAGGGAAATGCAGGTGGGAGGGGGCATGCAGGGTGGAGGGGAATAAAAGGGGGTAAATGGGATAAAATATAAATTATTAAAACTCATATAAATATTAATATATTCAATATAAAATGATATAAAATTATTATTTAAATAGTTCAAATTCATTTTTTCCACACCAAGTCTAAGAAACAAATTTTTAGTTTACTAATATAGCATATTACAATTTGGGATAACCATAGTTCCAATTGAATAATCAACAAAGTAGCACAAGAGTTCCTATTTTACAAAGGAATAAAAGATATGGCTTTATATTTTCTGAAATTTTTCTTCTCTATACCCTGATTTATTTATTTATTTATTTATTTATTTATTTATTTATTTATTTCTCATTTTGGCATTATCATCTTTGTGGCCCTTGGTTTGAATTTTGTTTCTAGCACTTGTTCAGAGTAAGAGGTGTTTTCCTGGGAGGGTATATCGGTTTATCAGCTTTAGAAAGTTTTTGGGTCCAGAGTTCGATTAACATCAGAATTTCTTAAAGTCCCCTTGCTCCAGCCTGCAAATTGGAGCCTCACTATCCTCTCCCAGTTCCCATGTCTTTGCTCAGAGTGACTGATGAGGTTCCAGTGGTAGCTGATGGCATTTTTGCAGTTCTCTGACTCAGACCATTCAGAGGTTGCTTGCCTTCTCTTTGCTTCCGGGTGCATAGTCACTGATACACTATGTTATATCTATTGCCCATCTGTTCCCTTCTGTTTGTATTTTGGGGTCTAGGTTTGTCACCTAGATTTGTTGTAGATGTTAACTATGGGGTAGTTTTATATCATATTCAATTTTTGTTTTTATTCAGGAAAGGCTAAAGAAAGCAAGAAACAACAACTTATGCCACTTCTACTACCATCCTCCCATAATTCTTGAAGTTTTTCTTTTTACTTACCTACATGGGAATATTTTATTAATTTTAGTTTGTGGGTGACTATTAACTGTGAATTTTGTGTACTCATTTATTGACTTGATAGCATTTATTAAGTATCACACCAAGGCTATTATACACCTTGGTTTTTAGAAGTATGCTCTGGCAGTGGAGATTTATCATTGAAATAAGCTTTAGAAAGTAGTAAAATATGCACTGCTATTAATATTTTCTATGTTTAGAAACTTTATATTAAGAGAAAAATGAAACTGGTTCATGAGTATTTAGAAATAAGAAACTCATTAATCACTGTAACTTTAACTCTGTTGCTAAGTGGAAAGGTGAATATACTTTTTAATCTGTTAAATACTGTTATTACCTCTAGTGATGTAACAATTGAGCAGCTTCTCTGCTACCCTTCCTTCCTCTGACACAGAAGTAGCCAAAAGATCCATTGCTTTGGTCGATCTAGTAGCATTTTGTATAGGTGATAAAATTACACTGGAAATTAAATGAAACAGAAGCTCCATATATATTTTATTGTGTAAATGCTTTCTTTATCCCCTCCCTGTTGATGATAGCACATGAAGCATATTGTATTCCTTCAAATGGGATTCTTTCATGCAGATTTTCAAATAAATATGAAAAAATGAACCACCAAGTTACTTAACTCTATAAATTAGCAACTAATGTCAAAATTCACATATAAAATTGTTTCTAACATAAAGGCACTAATTTAGATCATCCAGGAGATGACGACTTACTTTAGCAATTCAGAAAGATGGAACTTAAAGGCAGTGGGCATTGGTATTCTACACCCTGTGAAGGCAGACTTTGTTGTTGTATTCAGCTGCACTGAATAAGTGACTATACATAAGTCCCTAAAAACTGATGGCAAGAATGATGAATATAATCCAACTTGTATATAACAATACTTCAAAAATGATAAGCATATTCTCTGGAAAATTTATAATAACTCCTTATATTAAGAAATAGCAAAATTCTTTCTTAAATAAAACTTCAACCATGTGTTCAATAAAAATTTATTGAACATCCTCAGTACACCAGACACTGCTTTGTGTGTTGGGGAAACAGCACTGAAGAAAACAGACAAAAATTTCTGCTCTCATGGAGCTTACATTCTGTGTGATACACAACAAAATATGAAACTGATGAAACAACAACTATTTTGTTTGAAGTAAAGGACCTTAACTACTTTGCTTCTTCATCTGCACTTTTCTGTTTCACTCTCTTCTTGACTCTAGTTCGGAAATTCATTCTCTGAAGTGCAGCTCAGTAAATGAAACATATAGTGCATTACTGTGCATATCACCCACAGTATAGTGATGAAGCAAAGCCAGGTGAGTCTCTGTTAGTATCATGTTTGGAATCCCAGCACTGTGGGGACTCACCAACTGAGGGAGATGCCTCCTGCACCTGACCAGCCTCAACCTCTGTGAATGCCATTTCACACAATGTCAGGCACCCTCTCTCCTAGGTAGTGGCACCACTTTTGTGTTGTTGCTGTGCACCAGCATTCCCACCGGTCACCATGGTCAGCTTGGATGCCATCATTCCTGCTACCTCTTCAGAAACCCGGTTCTCTATTAGCCTGGGTTCTTGGTTGTGACTAGTGTGCTAAGAATACATACAGCCTTTGCATCTCTCAGCAAAACCAAGTTACTTTGAGCAGAAGAATAGATTTTTAATCTACTTAAGATGTATGACTTCAGAAGACTATTAATTCACTCACTCACTCCTTTATTCATTTATTGGTATTTATTCATTCTTGTATTATTTCATATATTATTATTTAATATTTATTCAACAAATAATAAATATGAGTGCAGTCTGAAATATACTAACTACCAAAAATAAGCATTACCCTCATCTAAAATTAGAGTTTATTGGGAGAGGGAGATACTCATGTTTAAAAAAATACACAGGCCCTGGCTGGCATAGCTCAGTGGATTGAGTGCGGGCTGCGAATCAAAGCATCGCAGGTTCGATTCCCAGTCAGGGTACATGCCTGCGTTGCGAGGGGCAACCACACATTGATGTTTCTCTCTCTCCTTCTCCCTCCCTTCCCCTCTCTAAAAAAAAAATTAATAAATAAAAAAAAATACACAAATGCAAAATTTCAGCTGTAATAAGCACAATAAAAAAGACACATGCTATTAGGAGATTTTTTAAAAAGGTATATGATATCAAGAAGGTTCAGACAGAGTATTCCTTTAAAAATCATTAATAGGGTGAGGCAATGAGAAAAGCATTTTTCAAAACATTGCATTAGGGGAAAGGCCCCTTCTAAGAACTTAGAGCCCTTTCAAACATCTTTGGTAGGAATCTCCAATCTCATCTGCTCCTTAGAACCAACAGGAAATAATTTTCACAAGCACCCCTGGAGTCTGGTGCCACTGGCTCAGAGCATTCTCATTATTGGAAGGAACTTATATATACCTAGCAAAATATTCTTGAATGGTGCGTAACCCATTTGTTTTAGATAAATTTGCAAAATGAATATTCTTTTTGTTATGGCTTTGTACTCCTTCTTTGCCACAAGCTATTATAATTAACCTACTTACAGGTTCTTAACTTTCCATTTAAATTCCATAGCAGAATAGCTCCAGAGCAGCCTAAAACTGCCTTGTATTCGTTTCTCCTGTTCTAAGACTTTCTATAAAATAAATGCAGTGTGTGTGTATAGTCATCTGGTATCTATCACAGATTCTTCTTTCCCTGGCCATGGACCTATTCCCTTTCTACTATATAAGCATCCTGGAGAGGTTGTTTGGTTTTATCCTTGGCCAGAGTCAGCCTCAGACTCTTCAAAAAAAAATACCTGAACCCTACTTCTGTTCTTCTCTCCTGTTTTCTCTCATCTCTAGGGGATTGCCATTGCCCCATTTGTCCTGCTCTGGAATGCTGCCCTAGTTGCTCTTCCTAGTTCCTCAGCATTACCACCAGGATATGATGACTTGCAACTAAGTCCTCTTGGTAGGTACATAAGCATATCAAAAGGAGCTCTTCCTTTTAGCTACTATGCCATTAAGAATGCAAGTTCTTTGATGTATACCAAGCTAAAGCCTTAGAGATTTTGCTCCTTCCAGTTTAAATCCTCTGTTTGCATTTGAGTATGACGTACTAGGGTAGGTGGAGGAGGTAATTTTTAACTTAAATCTTATAAATGAGATCAAGTTTCTTTATTTTATTTTTTTGGATGATCCCTGTTATTTAAAAACCCTGTACCTCTTTGTTTTGCTCAAAAGTCTCATAGCCTTTCTTCACCTCATTAAAAAAAAAAGTCCACCTAAAATATAGTTGTATTTTTTTAAATAACAAATAAATATATTGCCAGCTAGCAGAGAGCATCATTTCTTTCAGGTTTCATCATTATTTCTCTGCAAATGCTGCTTGTTCCCTCTTGTTGAAGCCCCCAATTCTTAAATCTCAGCATTTAACTTCTGTATCACACATTACATTGTTGCTCAGCCTTTAGTAGCATTTGAAGATGTTGTAGTGGCCATCAGTCCTTCGAGATAACCACTGAGACTTACTCACAATGATTATGGCTTTTTGAGTCAAAGCATATTTTTTTCTGGTTCTTGGGGATATGGTTTGTATATAAATCTCTCACCTACTGAAAACGCATTTGTAAATGAAGTATTAGTGGATTTATGTTCCATTGTTTTCTCTGCAGGATCAACTACAGAATGTTCTTGCACACATGTTCTGTTTCCTGCTGCACTAATAAGAGGTTTCATAATGGAAGGCAGCCCCCACTCTGTGCTGAGAAGTCTATGGTGGTGCAGTTTTCCAGAGGCATCTGTATGTCTGCCCAGTATGCTCTTGGGTTCATAGGGTTTGGGTATTTCTGTATTGCAGCTGTTGTAACAGTTTTCTATGGGTGGTCAAAGGTGTGCTTCGAAGTTCATATCTTCATGGTGCCAGCTACTTGTGCAATGCCTGGGCAGTTCAATGAAGCAGAGGCCATACTTGCCTGCCCCATCCCCAAAGCCATCTCTCTGGCCCTGGATCTAGCACATGCTGTGGGGCATAGCATCCCCATGCACTACTTCATGACGTGTGCCAACCCAGGTTTTTTGAGATCAAGTTTATTTAGGTAGGATAATTGTTAGCACTTTCCAGCCAGCATCATTACATTTAACAGCTGAGTATAGGTAAGGTAATCAGCTGCCTCCATTTTCCTCTCCCTTATTTTTTGATTCATACATGTTTCCCTGTTATTTCTTGTGCTGGATTGGAGCTAGATAAGTTAGTTCTGTTTTTTATCTTCCAGTAAGCTATGCCAAATTCTTTTGACAGGCACCAGTTGGCAGAATACTCAGTCTTGGGAAAACAAGTATTCACACACACAATGTACTGCTTCAGTGGAATTTCTGGTATTTTACAGTTTTTAGTGTAAATGTTTTCTGTTTCCATGTACCTCTAAAATATGTAGTCATTTTAAAAATTGATTTGTTTATGTGGACCAAGAGGTTTTGTGATAAAAATTGTAAAGATGCCATTCTTATTTTATAGGGACTGAAGGTAGGGGCTAAAAATGAGATCTTCTGCTCAGTTGTATCACCTCCCTACCACTGAGAACAGAAGAGCAAACATAAGAAAGCAAGTCCATAGTGTTGCACTAAGTAAGACATGGAAGGTTGGTTTGTTTTAAATGATGGCTTGGAATGGCCAGCAGATGCTAGATTCAGTGACATGAACCTTTACGTTCGATACCAAGAAGAACGTGGGCATTCCCTGTAGTGAACAATCTCTTCACAAATCCTCTGAGAATGTAGGTTCTAATGAAATATCATGCCAGGAAGGAAGGTGGAAAAGTTTGTGAATTGGGAGTTCAGTGCAATCTTTGTGAGAGGATGAGAAGCTAGACAGAAATAAAGTGGATTTTGGTTGCCTAAGTCAAGGAACACTTATTGTTTGAAATGATAATCAGAATCAGTTTGAGGTCCTCTGAAAGCCATCTCCCAGACCCTCTTATGTCTGGATTCAGTGTTTCTCTAAGGTGCTACCTGAGCTTGTTGGCCCTATGTGTCACAGCGCACGAGAAACTGTATTAAAACTGCCTCTTTGATTGCTTTTCTCCTCTCAGCTCCATGCTTGTTGCGGTCAGAGATTAGAGTTTATTCATCATTACAGAGCCCAATATAAAATAGCTCCTTGGTATACACTTATTAAATTAAATATTTAATATAAATCGGCTGCATATAATTATAAGCAAAGTGACTTAGGACATTACCATTCCATTTCTTCTATTATGTCCTAAGTCACTTTGCTTAAGTAATGCTTACTGGTGATATATACAAGAAATGGCACAATCCCACAACAACATGATTCCAAAGAATAGACAGATCTTTGAAAAGGCTGCACGAAGCACTAAGATTAGAGAAATGGGGAATCCGTATCATGAAGTGGTCATTTCCAGAGGTAGTGACTTTGACCAGTATGGGGGTCATGAAGCACGCTGCAATTATACAAATGCAGACCTGCAGCATGTGTGAGAAGACCCTAGAACAACAAACAGGATCCAGATGCAAGCAGAATTACTTTTTCAGCAGGAAAGTGTTGAGGTCTGTCATCAGTTACTTGGTGAGGCAAAGCTAGGGTCTGATACATCTCAAACTGAATCTATTCTCATTCTTTGCATATACACAGGTATAAAGAAGCCACATGTGTGATTCTCTTTGAGTGGGCATTTGTTCACAATAGACAAGTATGGGTTAAAGAACCCCTGTATTTGTTATTTGTAGAACCTGGCCCAGGGATGGCTAAAGTCTAGAATTTAGTACTCAAAGTGTGTGTAACTCCTGAAGTAGCCTACTTAAAATATGGAGCCTAAAAGGGCTTCTTTCTTGTTCTGAAGGTTTGGTAATAATTCTACATGACTGGCCCTCTGTACGGTCTGCTGCTTCCACAGTTTCAATGCAGTTTTTAACCTCACCTCCTTTATCTAATTCTCTGTAAGCTGACGTGTTTGTAGTGAGTGAGACACATAAAAAAGGTGTTCTGCAGAGGTACAGAACAAATAATTAAAATTAACAATTAAAATAAGAACAAAATAATTAAAATTATTTTAATCGTTAATAACAGCAAAAATTTCAAAGAAATAAAGTTGCTAAACTAATGCAATTCTTTACAAATATGTATAAAAACTCATCTCTTTGTTTATAAGTTAAATATATTTGACTGTTAAAATATGAAATGTTTGCATAAATACTATCTTCCTTTTTGGTAATTTATATATTTAAATCTATGTAGCTTTAAGATTCAAAATACTACAACTTTAATAAATAAAAGGAAAATCCTTCTCATCACCACCTACTCCAATTCTTTTATATTTTTTAATTACATATATCTTTATTTACCAATTTCTGTTTACCTTATATTATGCAAGACTAAATTTTAGCAGTGTTATATCACACATGCTCTCTTTCCTTCTTCCATTTTTCCAATAAACACTGACCATAATTTGGTAAATCACTACTTGATAACTGACTAATATGATTAAGTGAGGATTATTGCTTAGTTAGATATTGTACTCTGATTATGTTTCATTTCCTGTAGAACTTCTTTGTTCTAGCTGCAGGTATTTTCCTTCCTTTTATGGCTTACTTAGTTTGGTGTGCTCTTATCACTTTATAAGTACGTATTCTGAAAGTCTCCAAAAGAACTGTGAATCCTTCTGGCTATTATTTTCCAAATGATCACATATCAGGGTGTTTCCTCGGTTTCTTTTTGGTCTAGAGTTCTCAGTCCTGCCCAAACCAGAGTGGTTGCTCTTTGACCTGCACTGTCAACCTTTGCTGCCACTTTTCAATCATTTCAATAAATAAACTGAGGCAGTCATTTCAGTTAGTATAGTATGCAGAATTCCCAGGAAGGCCCTCAAGGTCTCACAGCCCTGAATACCCAGAACCTGTCATTGTGGTATGGACCCCCATGGTTGTGTTACCTTGTAGGGCAGAGTTGACCTGAAGAAGGGGAGTTTGTCATGTGAGACGTTAAAAGCAGAGAGCTTTCCCCAGTTTATTTGGTGTCAGAAGAGGTAGGCAGAGGAAAATCAGATTTTAAGCCCAGGAAGGATTTGATGTGCCTTTTTTGGCTTGAAAATTGGGGAGGGGGAAGTTAAATGATGAGGAATAAGATACTGTCCCAAAATGGGACCCCAGCTGACTGCCAGCCAGGAAATGGGAACCTCTGACCCACTACCACAGGCAAGTGAATTCTTCCAATAACCCAGGAGAGTGGATTCTTTCCGGGGCCTCCAAATGGAAGCCCAGCCGGTCAGCTCTGTGGCTTTGGGCCTTCAGGACCCTGAAGAGAGGACTCAGTTGAGCCCACCTTAGCTTAAGCCTCAATAAAAGAACTGTGAAATAAAGTTTATGCTGTAGAAAACTAATATTGTTTTTAAGTATTTCACTGGACAGATAACCAAGAATCTAAAATAACATAACTACTTAGCATTAGAAGGGAACCTATTAGAACTTACTAATTCTTATTAGCATTAGAAAGTACTAATACAGGGTTGGGCAAAAGTAAGTTTACAATTGTGAGTATGAGAAACAGAATTTACTCCTGTATTATTATTTATTAGTTATTGTATTCTTCTCCATACAACCAACTGTAAACCTACTTTTGCCCCACACTGTTTATGGACAATTAACATAGAACTAGAGTCCAGAAAACATTGAGTTAAGCAAGAAATGTAAATTGTTGAAAAACATTCTTCACTATTATTAACTTTTGTTAATAGCAATGTGCTATCAAGGATTAGATATATATAATATTTTTGTTTAATAAATACTTCTAACAAAATCATTTAAGTGGCTGCAATTATAGGAGAAATCCATGAAGTGTATTTGTAAATGCATATACTACATTAAAAATGCAAGATAATAAAAATAGGCCTTAGCCATACAACAGTATAAATTCATGGGACTACAAGAAAATATTAGGAATAATTGACTATATTAAGCATTAGTGCTCTGCTCCAATTTCCAGTACACTAATCTATTCAATCTACTTTAATTAAAATTCACTGCCTCCTGTAATCTTAAACTAATCTTTGAAAATTGAAGACATGAAAAAACAGAAAAGAAAGTGGTTTTTGTTGACAGATGGTAGGGAACAATCGCTGGACTTTTCAGATGTTCACCTGCTAATTTCGGAAGTCCGGCTTACCCTTGGGTGGCTCTGTAATATTCGGTTTCCTTCTCAGATAAGGGGCTGTGACTCCCCACTGTGGTGTCCGTAACCTAGCTTTGGCTTTATTACATTCCCTGTCTCTGACAGATGTAACTGAGGATCTAGCACAGGGCTGAATAATAGACATATCGATCATACTGATGCCTTACAAAGTAAGACGGTTGATGCTTGAGACTTCAAAAGATCTGGATTCTAAATGCCTGTTAGGTCATAGTTCTTAAAAATAAGCCACAGTTGTGCTGACTCAATACCTTAGTTCCTGGGTCAGAGTCTGAATACCAGTATTCTGCATACACGACCTAGTGTTTGCTTAATTTCTTCCACAGTAGTTACCTGGAGATATCTGTGCTCATGCCCTAAAGGAGGGAGGATGGATGTAATATAAAATTATCACTTAAAAATGTAAGTTACTATAAGCCCCATGCATAGAATAATGTAGTGCATTTATTAAAACGGGATAATGTCTGGTTTTACCATAGGATGATTTTGAGGATTAAATACAACACATACCTTTTTTGTATGATTTTCATTGAGTTCCAGTTTATAGACACAATGTTCATTTTGATGAGTTTTAACAGTCTATGTAACTGTCCAGGTAAAATTGCCAGAAGATCCCAATTCCATTATATTGAGACTTCAAAAGACCTGGATTCCAAAGGCCCGCCACTGCCATGAGTATTCCAAACTCCCAGAGGAAAGGTTTGATGCCAGAGGTTATGAATAATGATGAACAAAGATGTCAATAAGGCTATGGGGTTTTGGAATAGTTGAAAACACATTTTTGTGTTAAAATACTCTGTAAGAATTTAACTTAAGAAAAACAAAACCTTTTATGCTAGAGCTCACAGTGTCAGGCTAGGTCATGTTTTTGCAGGCAGTGTTCGCTCTTCGCCTTTGGGGCTCTCTGATGGGAAAGGACAAGAGGCACTGGGACTCTTCAGTCTTTAAAAGGAGGAGGGAGCCACATGCAAGGGTGTTTTGATTCCTCTTTCCCTTTCATTGTACATTCATTCATTCATTTATTCATTCAATCACTATTTTCGACTACTGACCACCTTCTGGGCACTCTGTTATATCACTTTCATGGTGCTTGTTGTTTCGTGTTTGAGGGAAGGAAAGGATTATTGGGCACTTAACATTTGTCAGGCACTTTTAAATATTGTCCACATACTATATTGTTTCCACTCCCCCCTCCTCCCACAACAATCATGTAGAGGTAGATGCTAATGTTACTCAAATAAAATCACTTTAGAAGAAATTAAAGCATTCTGTATAGCAATCTCTAGACTAGGCCACAGTGGATAAGGAAAATAAAAATTCTGACTGGGCATCATAAAGCACAGTGAAAAGGGAAGCAGGTAGATGAGTTCCTGGTTGGAAGCCTGCAGTCCAGTCCTGTTCTTTTCCACAGTGTGGAGTCTAGTCACCCTCACACCTGGGAGCCTCCATGGCTTGCTGACTAGTGAGTCATGAAACCGGGGGATGATGGGAGCATTGGCAGGTGCCGAGGACCTAGGTTTCTAGTATCTAAGTTTTAAGTCTGAAGCCTTTTCCCAGAGAAAGTTATTACATGTCAGTCACTCATTTCTGAGGGGATGGTACACTTCAAATGCATTATGTGTTTAATTGACTTATTAAGGAGTATTTTCCTAATATACATAGTGGGAGCAAAGCATGTCACCTCCAGAATATTAAGTTAATCTTACTTGTAAGAAACAAATCTGCCAAAATCATTGTACATTTAATGAGATCAGCCAACTGTAAATACACCTCCCAGTGTCAATACGTGAATCTGGAGTAGCCAAGGAAGGTCACTGAACAGAATCGAAGAAGAAGGCCTTTGTTATCATATACAGGTTGTAAGCTATTGAAATGCATTTTATCCTGCCTAAAAAAGGAGAGGAAAAGGGAAAGATTAAAGAAAGAAAACACGTACAACAAAAGGAAAGGAAGGATTTTAAAAAAAAGGAAGAGAGACTGAGTGGCAATGCAAGGGAACGGGCCAACCTGGGAGATAGAGAGGAGAAAAATTAGAAAGACTCATGGGTTGTGTGTCACCAGCAGTGCCTAGGAGATAGAAAGTTCTGGCTCCCCTATGTAATATCTTGTCCTGTGCATATGGTAAATTAATTGTGATAGTGGCTGTGGATTCATCAGCTTAATAAATTTTGGTAACCCTCACCTTAAGGACCAGCCAGCATTCTACTGTGGTTCTGTTTCCACTCCCTTAGGAACTTTAGTTTACTCTGATTTATTCTGATGAATTCAATCGTGAATACTAGGTAATTGTGTGTGACAACTACACTTCTCGCTGTAAATTGTCAAGTTTGTTCTTTGGGAGTTTGATGGTTGTCAATCATCCCTTAGTAGTGACCAACGTTGTGTTCACTAAACCAACATGCTAGGGCCAACCTCCAGACTTTGGTGATCTGACCAGTGCCCTGCTCCCAGCTATTAGCTTCATTGCATTTCGATTATGACACATATGTTTGCATTATAGCTTCTTATTATGGTTGTAGTTTTTAACATCATGAACATGAAAAGTTAACATTAACAGAGAGCCCACTATCTGAAGTACACTGTATTGTGTCTATTTTCTTAATTATACTTCATAGCAGCTTTTAAAAGTAGTACTGTAATCTTTAAAGAGTGGTCTTCTAAACTGGAAAGTTGTTTTCATCAACCATGTTTCAGGATCCATATGGAGCCGCAGGGGAAAAATACCTGCCCCATTAGCCTGGCCAGCAGTCACCCCTATCAATGTATTGATCAATGTCATTTCTAGATTTCTCTCCCATCTAAGAGACCAGAATTATTTCCTTCTTTAAAGAAGAGAAAAGTAAAGCCCAGAATGTTAAAGTGCTAAACTTGCTCATATTTAAACATCTAATTGTTGACAGAACTGGGAATTTTGCCCAGGTTTGCCTGACATCAGTTTGTGCTTATTCCTCTGAGATGTGTTTACTCCCTAACTTTCAGTAGGCAAGATATTAGTTTTGCATATGCTAACCAATTAACTAACTGGACAAGCATGCATTCCTAAACCATTAAACATGGCAAAGTCTGCATGTGGGAAACTTGGAGATCTGCCTTTGGTTATAAATTCTGAAAATACCACCTGTAACTTAAATATTTGCACATGTAGAGAGCGACTGTTGGAAATTTATCTCTCTATTTATTCTCTGGATTCTGTGAACTTAACATGAAAACTCTTCTGGCTTCCTTATACCCTCATCCATCCACACCCTGGGATAACCGAAGTTCTTTCTCTACAATTAAAGAAATGAAGTAAGTTGGGATGCCCACATAGCAGAGAGAGTTTGGAAGAAAAGAGGGCAGAGAAGACAAACTTGACTGATAAACAATACAACCTAAACAAAAATGATGAAGAGACTATGGCAGATCCCTATATGTGATTAAAGAATAATGTTTAAGAGCTGGAAAAGTAGAATCCATATAAATGATTATTTATGTGCCAAATAAATGGATGCAAAATCAATCTAGAATGGCAAATTGTAGATCTGCCAGATCAGGGGTTTCACATTTCTTGTAAACCACAAAAATATCTCACTAGAATGAAGAGAATGGAAACAGTGGTCCCTATGCCAGCCTCCGCATTTTTTCCTACTTCATACTCAGGTTTCTCTTAACTAAAAAGCCAAAGCCTTATTGACACGCAGAAGTCTATCAGAGTTAGGTATTTAAAGAGCCCAACTGAATCAACAGGTTGGTGAACAGACTCTGAGTGAGAGTAGAGGCCTGGGAATTTCTTCACAGGGGGTAACCACTTGGGCTCCAGTAATACCTGCCTTGTATTCCCCAGGTGAGCACAATCCTATCAAATGAGAGAACAATACCCAATAAAATGGTGAATTTCCCTGCATGTTGGAGGTCGATGCAAAATTAGAAGTTAAATTTCCTGCAAGATAGAAATAATTGCAAATACCTTTTTCTCGAAGCCTAAACCTCAAAGAATTATGGATTTCCTTTGACTGGACCCTTAAGCGATATCAAAACAAAGTTAGGCAACATTGAACTTTCAATGAAAATATTAGAAACCCAGTGTTTGGCAAGGCTAAATATTTGGATTTGCTCTAAATAGCAGGGACTAGCTTGATCCACAAAAGATCAGACAAAAAATGATAAATAAGCCTTTTTTTCTTTGAGCTCTCATGTCCTCTTCATAATAAACAAACCAAGCATATCCACAAACAGAACCTTACAAGGCTCTCAGAGATGGAAGAAGCCAAGGATAAACATCGTGTGTTGTATGGCCTGTCCCATGGGAAGTGGAAACCATACAACCACCAAAGTAAGAAGCAATGGCTTAAGGGAAAGTCATTTCCTCCTGCTTTTACCTTGATTAAAGCAAGTTTTCATTTTATATGAAGATGCTTAGATCTGGCAATGTCACCTTAAAACTACAAGAAAAAGTTATAAATGAACCAGGATTAAAGAGGAAAAAATTATACAGGAAACAATTTGTCCTTCTTTCTACACTGTTAGTATTCCAGATCACAACTACAAAACTTTTAATGTTGAAACACACTGAAAAAATAATAATGCATTTTCCTGAAGAAATTTCTGATGAACAATACAGTGAATCTTGTAGATAGGAATTATATCTACTTAGTAGCATCATCTGAAAGTAATTATTCAAACATATCTGAGGTTTTTAATAAGGTAAAAAGGTCAAGCCAATAACAGGAGTTCTTACTGAAATTTTAATTCTCTATTAGATTTCACATTAAAAACTGAATTAAAAAATTTGTAGTACTAGGTTTCCAGCACTGCCTCAAGTTGTGTTTGTCCTATGAGGTAGTATGCAAATCGTATCAGTGATGTAATGATCTCAAATTGGTAACTTTTCTTAAAATGTGGTACATTCTACTTAATTCTGAGTTGAAGTTTCATCCAATTTCTAGAACAAGCAAAATCATTCAAGTATATATTCACTCAATATTGAATATCTACTATGTGTTTAGCAATATGCTATGTATTGGGAATACACACAAACTCACAGTTTGAAGAAGTAGACAGTCATATAAGCAAGTGCAATTGATGAGGTGTGTTCTGTACCATATAAAGTGTAGCTCTAAGTAAGCTTAACTTTGGAAAGGGTGTCACCCTGAATCTCCCCTAAGCTTCAGTAGCCCTTATCCCCTTACAGGCACTGAAAGCAAATCTTAACTATGAAAAAGTATGCATTACCCTAAAGAAATCTAAGAAATAAAGAGCTGCTTTTTCCATCATGTAGCAACAGAATATCCAATTAGTTATGAAATATGTCCCAAGAAGTTTACCTTGCCATGACAGAGAAATGATATGCTCCATCTTCTTTTACTCACTAGTAAGTCTCATTTATTCTTTCATGTCTCTTTTCTATCATTATTTATTCTTTCTGCTTTTATAAACATCAGTCCAGAGAACTAGTGGAGATGATCCAAGACATGAGTGTATCTGAGGTCTCGTTCTGTCTCTGGGAACATTATCCGGGAGGGACAGAGTAAGGACTGAAAGTGAGGCTGACCTCTTGTTGACCAAGTCGAGATTTTAAACCCTTGCAATCACTGGAGTCCCAGATGCCAAAGTAAGATCACCCTTACTGCCTTATCATATGTCTATTTGTTCATCCATTTTATTTGCAGTAAGGCTGTGTTGTATCTACTTCTACTTTTTTTTATTAAAGTAACAAATGTCAGTTTTGGAGAGTGAGGAGGTACATAAGAGTGATGGAAGATTAAAAAGAGATGTGAAATAGCTGTCTCAATTGTGGTCATAAAAATTTAAGCATTCATAACTCAGTCTCTAAATTTGCCCTGGTATTCTTTTTAAATACTTAGTCCTCCCCTCCCCCCAGCTTTGTCATTCTGCTGCTCCTATCACACATCATGAGAAAGGTGGGAACATTTGGGGAGACAGCTTTCCTACATGCTCATGTAGGTCTGTAATATCCTGAAGTAGCTGGTCTGTAGCCCTGAGCAAGCCATTCTCACTTCGGAATATGCTTTATCTGTTAAAGACACATAACAGTTCCTGCTGTGCCATCTTCCTATAATTTATGGATTTATGGTCCTTTAGTACCCACTTTCTGTATTCCATGTACTATGTTAGGACACAAGGATAAATTCAATAGGCACAGGAAGAAGTAAGATAATAAAATGTGACTATGCCACAAATGCACAGTACTACAGAAGCAAATTGCTATGATTGGGAGGCCTCCAAGTTTACGTTATATTTTAGTCTTGAAAGTTGAGTAGGTGATAATTGAGTTGAACACGAAGGAGGAATAGGATAGCATCAATAAAGAAGAGGTCAAGATAAACAAAGGCATAGAAAGCAAATATCATATTCAGGTGACAGCAGATAATTCAGTATAATTGGATACCAGGGTGGGGTGAGGCAGAGACAGTGAGGAAAAGATTATGCTATAAATGTAGGTTGAAAATTGAACACTTTACTTAGAATTGTAATGGTTATATTACATATACAGGGTGGGGTAAAAGCAGGTTTAAAGTTTTTATGGGAAAATAACACAATAATTAATAATACAAGAATAAATTCTGTTTCTCATACTCAAACTGTAAGCTTACTTTTCCCCCACCCTGTAGTGTACTGTATTATATATTCCTTATACCCACATATTTATATAATATATGAATCTATGGGTTAGTAAATGTTAAATGTTTTAAGATTTAAACTCAAAATGTTTAGGAAATATTCAAACTTTCTAAAAAAAGGTGCATCCCATTATAAATTGTATTTTGGGAAGGTATATTAACATTGTCAAGGATGGATTAAAAGGTGAAAATAATCAACAGGGATAGTAAAAGGAAAGAAATCCCAATAGAGTTGTTGTGGGGATAAGAGAGATTCTGGATGTATTTTCTAATGTATGTATCATTATTATTAGAGGTTAGTATTCTTGATTTTATTTAACTGGCAATGCTTTTTAATTAATGTTTCCAAAGGTAAAGACTAAATGTATATTTGATTATCACTGATGCACGGGAGAGTCTGTGGATACTCCCCTATTCAGTCCTATACTCTATTAGTTATTTTTTAGGCTTTTCAAAGTATTCCTGAGAATAATAGCAATTCTGACTCTCAATGTTCATGAAGAAATAAAAAAAAAGAATATTGAAATATATGCATGTACAAAGGCTGATGGGTAGAGATATAAATTAAGTAGCTGTGTTAGGGTGGAAGGGCTAAAAGTTAAATCTCACCTCTGCTTTCCACGTGTTAACTCTCTGAGCCTCAGTTTCCTTAAACAGCAAAGGAAACTACCAATAGCACATCCCTCAGAGAACTGCATGGGAAATAACTTAGAATTATTTTAAAAGCACTTAAAAGAGTGTCTTTGGAAGTGCTCCATAAATATTTGATGAAGTATTATGTAATGTTTTGGTAATAGTCTTATAAATGTATATGAATATATGAAAGTTAATTCCTAAATGTCCTATTTTATGGATATTATGTCATAACTTTGGAACATTCCATTCAATTTTGCTTTTAACTGGCTACTTAGTATATATTTGATTTTTGAACAATGTCACTTTAGTACCTATTCAAAGAAGTAACAAATAATAACAGTAGTAGTGCTTAGGATTTATTGAGCACCATAAACAAACCTAGGCTCAGAGACAGGTTGAGGGCAGATGTAAGGAGAGGAAGTATGGAAACTTGAGTTGTCAAGAAGTGTGGGTTCCAGGGAAAGTGGTGAAAAAAACCCTGGGGAGAGGGCTTCAAGGAATAGTTAAAAAAACCTAGTGAAGCACAGAATGTATGTGTGTGCTTAGATGGATGGGCCTTGAGATATATTTGTAGAATTTGACACCCACAGTATCACAGGTACTGCAGAACATTTTTCGTTCTGACACGTGGAGCGAGGTCCTGGGCTTCAAGGGGGCATAGCCTGTGGAGATTGATGTAGCAATATCAGGTACCTCAGTGATACCAGTGTGCACAACCATTGTTGAACACTTGATCCCTACTGTATTGCCCTTTCTTTGGCACGCTGTAGACCCCCAGACTTAGGCACAAGTCGGGAAAAGATGGGGGTGGCCACAAACTGACTGAGAGTAAGTTTCTGCTATCCAAATAGAATAAGGTACAAAATTAAAATTGTTCGTTTATAGACAATTATAGAAAATAAACATATTTCTTGTGCATTTGAGTTGTGGACTGATTCATATCTGCTCCATGTGTTCAACTATCTAGGTGTTAATAACTTAATCCTTTAAAACTAGTTTTGAACACCAATTGAATCAAGAAATTATGGGTTTATGTGCATTCAACATTTATATTTGGAAAGATTCCTCTATCATCTGGTGTATCGTGTTACAAGTAGAAATCTGAAATTGAAATACAAAATATACTTTCCCAAGGTCACATAGAGAATTTCTGGCAAATTTGAACATAAAATATTTTTCACTTATTTTAGGGGAAGTAAGCTTTCTCTAGCCTATAAACAATTCCTTTAAACTCCAGTGTTTTTAAAAAGATTTTACTTATTTTTAGAGAGAGGGGAAGGGAGGGAGAAAGAGAAGGAGAAACATCGATAGCTGCCTCTCGTCCACCCCCAACTGGGGACCTGGCTCGCAATACAGGCATGTGCCCTGACTGGGAATCAAACCAGTGACATTTTGGTTTGCAGGCCAGTGCTCAGTCCACTGAGCCACACCAGCCAGGGTGAAATTCCAGTATTTTTAAAGGTACACATGGATGGGTAAGAGAAGTCTAAAATACATTCAAATCTAACCAATTGTTCTCCATTGATTTATTAATATTCTAACTGAAAGGGAAATCAGAAAAGAGAAAAACATTTAATTGAGCATTAATTTTATTTATTGTCAACACCAAATGTGAGTGTCAGTGGTTTAGCCACAACACAATTATCATCATGCTAATTAGACAACATTTTTTGAGATCAAACAAGCATGAAGGAAAGAAAGCCTTAAAATATTTATGACTGGTGAGAGTAAAGGGTCAGTGCTCTAGAGTTTCAGAGATGATAAAAATAATGTTTCCTGGAGTAATTGGAGAAGGAATCATGGAGACAACAGGATTTTGCCCAGGCTTCAAGAATTTGGTCTAAATGGGCTTACTGAGTGGGGACAGGTATCTGAGGTAAGAAAATGATTGGAGGAGGAAACAGCATATTATGGAAACAGAGATAATATTTATCATTCACCAGGAAGCTACCTCATGAACATTAACTGAATGTTGTGTTCATTTTGTTCTTTCAGACTGAAAGTGACAGTGACATACTAGACAATCTCCTGTAATGGAGTTTGTTTTATTTTAAGCAAGTTGCTCTGTTCTAGAATCCCCCTGGTGTCACGGTTCTCTCTCCAAACATTTCTGTTATCTTTGTCTTTCTTTTTCTCTCTCTCTTCCCCCATTCCCATCCTGGAAGGTGGTTGGTGGCATAGAGATGGTGGATACAACTATTGGTGGATACATTTGTCCTTGACCTCAAGGAGTTCACAGCTCCCTAAGAAGGAAAGAGGAAGAAAACTCACTATGATACATTCTTTAATGGAAGACAGCAGAGAATGCTATGGAATCAACAAAAAAGGTCATTGTTCAGTCTAAGGAGTTCAGGGGCAGTTCATGGGTTGATAGGTAGTTTTCTGGAGGACATTTTTATGAGCCAAATCTTAAGTATGGCTTAACAAGGTCAAGGTTTGTAAGAATGCAGGCAGAGGAAACATTTATTATGGACAAATAGCGTGCATGATTCATCATAATGTGCACTGAGGAACTATAGTAATCTGGTATTTGCAGACTATAAAGTGAAAGATGGAGAAAACAAATAGCAACCAAGCAATAGCTGGGCTTGTGTGGCCTCTGCATTTGTACTTGTCTCACAGGCAGTGTGTTGCCATCAGAAGATTTTAAACAGTGGAGCATAGAATTGCATTTAAGAGGATTATGTTTTTGGCTGGATGGAGGATGAGTATTAGAAAGGAGAAGATGAAGAACTGAGTAAAACATACTATGTAATATTTCCTAATCTTATAGGGTTCATACTACTTTCCCTTGTATTTATAGCCCAGATCCTGGAATCCTCTTCCAGTGCTATATTGGATTAGGCAAGATGGTGAAAAATAATATTGTCAGAGAAGAGAGAGCAAGCAAGCTAGACATGTGGGCTTCAAGGAAATCTCTTTTCCCTTGACCGCTGGGTGACACACTCCAGAGTGAACCAGGTATTTCTCAGTGTTCAGCTCAGGGTAACAGAATCTTTTTTCATCACAATACTCCCATTCCTGAAGAAAGCTACTGTCAGTACCCCTACATTATTGAAAAGAGTGAGCTTCCTGTGAAACTAGTGCAAAATGCACAATTTACTTTCCTCTATGTGCAGTAGAATTTATGATTACAGAACAGAAACCTCAGCAATGCCACGTAGATGTCAATGCCAAAATCTTGTTTTATTCTGCAATTGATTATATACATATATTATAAGACATTCCCAGAGAAATTTTATAAAAATTCTCTTAGACTTTCAGTTGAATGCTAGCATTTTAGAGGGATAACGGTAACTCTAATAGGCAAGTGCAGATGAAAAGGCATTAACAAATCCTTGAAGGGTTTGTGGAACCTCAGATTCCCTCAGCATTATTTCTTACCCTTATTTGGAACAACTCTTGAGGTGATTGAAGTTGTTTGGTTTGCAGATTAGGGAGATGTAAGGTTAGGTCATTTATTAAAATAGCTCTAAAATAAGTTTGCCAATACAGACAGACAATTGCATTTTATTATTCATAGTCAAAATATAACTCAGTACAGTTATTTTGGTATATTTTGATTCTGATACAATAGATGTTAGGGTAATGTAGCCAAAATAAACTTAATGATTAGAATAAAAGAGTAGTAATGGAATTTTTTACTTGAATTATTCTGGTTATTTATTTTCTTAGGATGAACTTACTGGATAACTTTGGGACATTCCATTCAACTTTGCTTTTTACTGGCTACTTAATATAGTGCAGTGAAGGCCATAGGCTTTCAAATATCACTAGACAAAAACGAAGAAAAGGATATTCTAATTACTAGTTCTGACAGACATATGGAGGGCAGTCAGTAATCCTGATTCAAGATACAGATTTTTATCCCTCTACACAGGATCTTAATGCACATTCCTCATGGCTGCGTTAGAATGTTCTCTTCTCTTTTTGTATGTTTTTCAAAGAGAAAGCTGAGATTATTCTATGAGAGGATGTCTACTTTGCCAACAATTCCTATTCCACAGGGAAAGGGTGGACTGACATTGTGTAAAACTCCACAAGCTCCCACTCCAGCTCTGGTCTCATTTCCATATTGAACTCCAAATGGCCCCTTCCTGACTGCAGCTGGTGATACCACAAGAGGCTTTGCACAGCTGCAGCTTAAAGGGCCAGAGTGGGCATGTGGATAAATGGAGGTAGTCAGCTAACTCATCCATCATAAGCAGTGATCCACTCCAGTTCATAAGACTACCTGAAGTTGATTTATTATTATTGTTATCTTTGATAAGCAAATCATTTTTAACAGTGTTATATATTTATTTTAAATAGCTAATGCACATACATGGAAAAATAATCCAAACTGTAAACACAGCACAAAAGACAAAAAGGGCTTAATTGTGGTGAATATTTCACAATGTATATATGTATTTCAAATCATCACATTCTACACCTTTAATATATACAATTTTTCATCATCAATTACACCTCAGTAAAGTAGCACCAGACTTAGTCAACACAGAGAAGAAAGAGGCCAAATCAATAGTATTTGCCTGGTTTGTGTTTTGAAGAGCTTTTTATTTTTTAACCAAAGATTTGGAAAGACCACATAGGATGCACAATATAGTTACCTGAATCACTTTTAGTAGAATTATCCATCTTTTTCTCTCTCAACTTCACTGTACAAAGAAATACCTTTCTCTGAAGTCTGTATTTGCCCCGTGAATCTTAAATATCAAAACTCTTAGGTGAATCAGGGCATTTTAGAACATTTGGTTGTAATCCTTTGGTCCCATTTTTTACATTTTCATATTTAAAATAATGTATCCACACTTACATACATTTATATACATTGTGTGTGCATGTAAATATATCGTTGCATTGATAATTCTTTTAGCTCAGGTCTGAAATTCATAATAATAGATGCTCCACAACTAATTAATTGATTAATTAGACAAGAAACATTTGAAACAATTATCACTGTAACAAAAACTAAATCACCTTCTGTGTTTGAATCTTACAAATAATTACCATAATTTTTCAGTGTGTAGCTGATCTACAACATAGGTTTCTGGAAAAAAATGGTTTCTGTGCTTATTAAACATTACACAGGGAATGCTTCTTTCTTGAAATTTTCAATGCTACTTACAGTGCCTCTGGGAGAATAATATTTGAAACAAACATTGTTGAAAAAAACTTTAGTTTTTTTTTTTAACATTCTCAGTTTTTAGTGGGAGTTTTATCTCACTTAATCTTTTATACTTGCTTGCATTGTTTAGATAAGCACACAGGGTTTGCTCGGAGCAGATTTATTTTAGGTTGGGTCGTAGAATGGGTGGAGTATAAAATATTCATAGGGAAGGAAGTAAGTGATGGTAATATTATGATAAGGAATAAAAGTGCCAAGGTCTATTTTTTTATATTCACCGATGTATGGCCATGTCAGTAAAAATGATCCCCAACGTTTTATTAGACAGCTGTATTATGCACTTTCTTCCTTTGTATTTTCACATATCAGGGAAAAAAGCTGCAAAAATCCCTTGAATGATGTGTTTCCTTTTGGCTGTGGAAACTTACATGAAATATTATCAACAGGCAGCCAAATCCCACAACGCTATTACCTTTCAAGACTTGTCTCAGGGTGGTACCGCTTTTGGCGGAATTCTCCACGTGTAGTTACTGTTTGCAGATTTTATGCAACTTTTATCATGTTGTTTCAATAAAAACAAGATGATTATATTAGTGAGTGTGTGTAAGAGAAAAGGACAGGTTCAAAAAACTCAACTGTAATCCTTGTAGATACAGTCTGCAGCTGGGCTTGACAAGGAGTCATGTGCCCTATCAGGAGGGAAGATAGCAATTGCACTTAAGATGGTTTTGTTTGAGTCAAATGATCAGGCCTCTCCTGTTTTATCTTAAACTTGTGGAGACGGTTTATGTTTCTGATGAGGGCAGCCAAATAATGCAGTGGTAACCCAAGATGGTTTATCCTCTGGCTATGGGGTATGTTACATTATACTTTACCTTTCAACCCCAGGGGATGATCTAAGTTATAAGGTGTTATGTACTTCCCTAAACTGAGGTCCATTTTGTACATCAGCATTGGAAAACTAACTTTTGAAATGGGTCTTCCATCTAGCATTTGGAGAGGGTGTTTGTGAGTTGGAGAGGGTAGGGTTCAGTGAGTTACCATAGGCACTTACATTTTCCCTCTAGGGTTTTTTTTTTCAAATTTTTTAATGTATGGTTGTCACTACCTTTGAACTCATTATTTTCTTCAAACTCTTTAGCCCTTTTGTAGTCTTTATCTTAGTTGGTGGCACAATTTGCATTAGCTTTTCTTTTCTTTTGTTTCTTTTTTAAAAATTGTTGTTTAATTACAGTTGTCCCAATTTCTCCCCTGCAGTACTCTCCCCTGCCCTATCGCCCCCCAACTCCCCCACCGCTTTCTCCCTCAGTCAGTCTCCACACTGTCGTCCATTACCATGGGTCTTTTATACATGTTCCTTGACTAGACCTTTCCCCTTCTTTTCAAATTGCTAAACTGGGAGTCACTGATTCTTCCCATTCTCTATGTTTCAACTCCTACTTTCTTTTTCCATCTGACTCAAACTGCATCATTGGGTTCCCTTGTCTTGTTCAATATAGAATTCATCAGAAGATAATTAAGTCACCTTTGACAGGCTAGAAGGCTTCTATAACTGAGCTATTTCTCATATAAACAGAAGGAAAAAAGTATAACAAAAGGGAAAGTAACCTCAAATCTTCTCAAACATTTATCTAATAAATTAAAATATTACAGAAATTGCATCTTTTCCAAGGTGACGAAAAAAGAATATTTTAAAACAATTATTATTTGGTATATTATTTGGTTCCTTTGATTTATAATACATTATTTCCCCCTTTCTAAAAGTAGTTTCTGTGTATTATAATGACAGTGCATATATTACAGGAAATTTTAAGAGAGCGATAAGAAATTTTTTTTCACAAAACACAGAAACCAGAGAAGGTACGTAATTTTGCCTTTGATGTAAAAGAACACACATTATTAAAAAGTAAATTACATTGAGTTTTCTGGTATGAAAATGATGATAGAAAAAAGCATATCATTTTTCAAATGCTATCTATGTAGACCTTTTCTTATAATTTAGCACAATGGACAAGCCTCAGAGATTTAAGAAAGTCTCTCCTTCTTAATGCTTTGCAATTGTGGAATCTGAAACTATCTGACACTTACCTCTCTCCTGTGGTACTTCACCTTCCCTGAGTCACTTATTTAAATAACCCTCACTTAAGGAACTGTTGATTCCTTCTAAAGTGCATCAGGACTGATTTTAGTTGTTGATCAAATTTCTCCAGAGCTTACAAAGCATTTTTAGCTATGAATACTTTTAGAATTCATATTAATTCCCTTAGGAAACTAAAGCATCATTAACTAAATGTATTTGCATACCAAATAATAAGATAATGGCATAAAAGTGATAGATATGATTATCAAGACCTTAGCATAAATATCTGACTATGTAATTAAATATCTTTAGCTATGTAGATTTTCAAGTATCTAATTTATACCTTTTGAATACAGCACTATAAAAATTCTAAAATGACTTTTAACTGTGGTAGGACAAAATCACATAAGTATTTCTAATCAGAAATGTGTGATGTATTAGTTACAAAAATATGAAATCAATATTCTAGGAAATAAAGATCTTTGTCCTTTCCTCTTTCTGATTTCACATCCCCCTTTAAGGCCTCATATGTGTCTTAGTTCATATAACTGTTGTATTCTCTTAGCATTTAAAATTTTAGGAATTTTTTTTCTTTTACACTGAGTCCTTTGGGTGGCTTGGCACACACTTCTTTGAGGTTTATCTTATAATTGAATCTGTGGCAAGCAAAGGAAATCATACCCCTATTTTTTTCAGTAGGTCTGCAAAGCTTAGGCACTTCCTGTCTGGATTAGCAGTTAGAGCCAAGATTACCTTGAAACAAATCAATTGGTCATTCTATACAGAAACACAAAATATATATGCTGAATAACTTCTTTCCGTGCCTCCAAGATTTCTGTACAAAGATTGTTTAGAACAGGGAGTTTCTCTTTCATGCAGGTGAATGGCACACACATACACAGGCTGAAAAAGACTATAGCTGAGCCTAAGTTCATGATACTTGGATGAATAAACAGGGTACAAAAGCTGGAAATACAGGCAGTTTTAATAGGCTTCATATTTCTGCTGACTCAAGTCTAAGAAAAACAAAGGGTTAGGTGTCGGTAACCAAGCATGGTGTTCTTTCCTGTGTGTGTTTAATGTAAGTCAACCATATTGTGGAAGATACCTTTACTGTGATTGCATTCATTCAGTAAAGATCACAATTGTACAACTTATGAAAAAAAATAATACTGTAGCTCAGTTCCATTTGGTGCCATTCAATTAACCCAACTTCTGTGGGAGATACAGAGATAAGCAAGGGGCTGAAAATGGTGGGGAAAATGGGACAATCGGCTTACAGAGTATAAAGTGAAATGTGACAAATATTGTAAGATAGTAAAAAGTGCTATGAAAGGCACAAAAAGTGGTCAAGGCTAATTCTGCTTGAGGAGACCAAATCTGTTGCTTAGAATTTAACAGATGGGAGCCGTTTTCACATGCATTGTTCTCCGCAGCAGATAGACTATTAGCAACATCTTTTGTTGTTGTTTTTAGTTGTTGCATTCAAACGATATTGGGGAGGATGGGACTAGTTCTGATACAAGTCTGTGTGTTTCCACTAAATTCTTTAACTTGGACCTTACAGTCTTGTACAATTTGACTACTCACCACATGTTTTCTGCTACTCTCCTACTTATGTCCTCTACTCCAGATCTTCTGAGCAGTTTTACAAGTTCCCTAAGTGGCCAGGCCTTTTTATGTTTTCTCACCTTTGTACTCACTGCTACTTCTGTCCAGGATGTCCTTCTCTTACTTATGAGGATATATTTTTTTTTACAACTCAATATATTTCTAAAGCTTTCAGTGACTCCGCCCATGGCATTGATAGTTGCCAGTTGCTCTAATCTTGCTGTACCCAAAACCACTTACATTGACATATTTTTGCACTTTTTGTATTATTATATGGTCTGGCTACTAATTAGACTGTGAGCTTATGCTCATCCTCACGTCATCCAGTAGTTCCTAAATAAATCTGATGCATGAATGAATGAAGACTGACATCTTCCATTAAGTCTTTCTCAATTATTTGTCTCAATAATGATGTTACCTGCTATTAATTCATGGTGAACTTGTAGCTTATAAAGTTCTGAAAATCAACATTTTAAGTGAATTGTAAACATTAACTAGCCTTTGGCATTTGGAAAATTTTAATAGAATTGTCCTTTACAAGCCTATAAGTGCATTTATGCAACAAGTATTTGTTGAGTGTCTTCTGTACTCAAAACCCTGTGCTAGGTAATATGCGAGATACAGACAAAATACACACAGAATGCTCAGTCAATATTTATAAAATGAAAGTTTAATAAAACAATAATGGGACATGAGGAGGAAAGGAATAATTGTCTTAGGAATTCAGAGTAAAAAGAGCACCATCACTCTTTTTTAAAATGTTTTTTAAATTATGATGATAAAAAAATGCATAACATGAAATCCATTCTTTTACCAAAAATTTTTGGTCTATACTACAGTATTGTTTACTAGAGGAACAATATTATACAATAGATCTCTAAAATAACTTCATCTTGTATGACTGAAACTTTATATTTGTTGACAATAACTCCCCATTTCCTTTCCTTCAAGTCCCTGAGAACCACAAGTTTGCCTTCTGCTTTGATGAGTTTGACTACTTACTTTAGATACTTCATATATGTGGGGTCATGCAGTATTTGTTGTGTGAATGGCTTATTTTACTTAGTGTAATGTCCTTAAGATTCATCTATGCTGTTGCACGTGACAGGATTTTTTCTTTTGTATGTCTGAGTAATACTCCATTGTATGTACGTATTACATTTGCTTCATCCATTCATCTGTCCATGGGCATTTAGGTTGCTTCCACCACTTGCTTTTTGTGAATAATGCTACACTGCACATGGGGGTATAAATATCCCTTTGAGATCCTGACTTCAATTATTTTGGATAAATACCAATGGGGGGATTATTCAATCATATGGTACATTTATTTTTAATTTTTTGAGGAACCTCCATCCTACTCTTTTCCCATAACACTGTACTATTTTACATTCCTATCAATAGTGCACACGGGTTTTGATTTCTCCACATCTTGCCAAAGCATGTTATTTTATCTTTTTGATAATTGTCATACTACCAGGTGTGAGGTGATATTTTATTATGATTAAAATTAAAATGATCATTTCCCTGAAAATTAGTGATGTTGAGCATCTTTTCATGTGCTTATTTGGCATTTCTATATTAACTTTAAAGAAATGTCTATTCAAGTCCTTTGCCTATTTTCTAATTGGCTTATTTGATTTTTTTGTTATTTAGATAGAGGGGATACTTATATATTTTGGATATTAACCCTTTATAAGATACATAGTTTTTCACTTTTTTCTTCCATATCACAGGTTACCCTTTCATTCTATTGATTGCTTACATGCTGTGCAGAAACATTTTATCTACTTTTACCACTCTTATTCAACATAGTACTGCATATCCTAGCCATAGCAATCAGATGAGAAAAAGAAATAAAAGGCACCCAAATTGAAAATGAAGAAGTAAAACTGTCATTATTCACAGATGATATGATACTGTGTATAGAGAACCATAAAGATTCCACCAAAAAAAACCCCAAACAACTATACTAGACCTGATAAATGAATTCAGTAAAGTAGCAGGATACAAAATAAATATTCAGAAATCAGTTATATTTTTATACATCAATAATGAACTATCAGAAAGGGAAACTAAGAAAACAATCTCATTTACTATTGTAACCAAAAAGGTATCTCGGAGTAAGTTTAACCAAGGATGTAAAAGACCTGTACTCAGAAAATTATAAGACACTGGAGAAAGAAATTAAAGGAGATACAAATAAGTGGAAGCATATGCTGTGTTCATGGATAGGAAGAATTAACATAATTAAAATGTCCATACTACCCAAAGCAATCTATAGATTCAATGTAATTCCTATCAAGATACCAATGGCATATTTCATAAAACTAGAACAAATACAGTCATACCTCAGCACTCATCTGCTTAAGATCTTGTCAAACCCAGTACCCGTCACATTATGATGAAAAAAAATGTTTATGCACTTGCTCGAAACTCATCACACTTTCTAAAACTTGTATGAGTCATGATGCTGCCCCACAAGAGGAAATGCTTCATCACCATCATTCATCACTTGCTCAACACTTGGTTCTCCTCCCTCACCATGAAACAGAAGTTGACACATCAGTCTCATGGTACGTTGTGAACAGTGCAGAACCTCCACATATTCGTTGTTACTATCTTGTACTTTTATTCATTTTAAGCGCTAATTATAGGTTGCAAAGAGGTTGAGTGATGCCACTAAGCCTAAAAGGCAGTTAATAAGAACCATGATCAAAAAAGAAAAAAGAGCTTGTAGCTGAGTGTGACAGTGGTATAGGTGTGACTGATATCACTCTTATATTCAAGATGCTGAGATGATGATGGTGAGAAATAAGGAAGTAATTGAGGCAACCAGTGTTGCTAAAGGTGTAAAGTTTGTGAGTCAGCAACATGCACAGACATTGGAAGAAGTTGAAAAATTGCTTTACATCTGAATTAATGAAAAACAGTTAGTGAGTAACAGCATTTCTGAGCAGTAATTTGCAAGAAAGCTAGGCAATTGCATACTGATCTGTTAAAAGACAAGCCTGGAATAAGTGGTGAGGTCACTGAAGTGTTTCAAGTCAGTCATAGATGGTTCGATACATTTAAAAAGAGACCTGGCATTCACAGTGTGGTGAGGCATGGAGAGGCAGCCAGTGCCAACAAGGAAGCTGCCGAAAGCTATGTCACCACATTTAGGGAGTATGTAGAAGCTGAGGTTTTTGTCCTCCAACAAGTGTTGCAACGAGATTGGTGTGCTCTGGAAGAAAAGGCCGGTAGAACCTACCTCACTCAAGAGGAGAAGGCCTTGCCAGGGCACAGGCTGATGAAGGATAGGCTAACTTTATTGTTGTGGGGAATGCTAGTGGGGACTTAAAACTTAAGCCTCTACTAGTGTATCACAGTGAAAACCTGAAAGTTCTCAAGAGAAAGAATGTGATATAAAGGAAGTTAAGTGTGATGTGAAGACAGAAAACAGAAGAAACCCCTGAGAAATCACCTGAAATTGTCTTGGAAGAGAACTCCTCTTCCAACAATTAACCCCTCTCCACCTCCTCTTCTACCTTGCCACCATCCCATTTGCCAGGAACTCCTCTCAGTGCAGGTAAAGTTAAATTACTTTTATGTAATTAATTGCTTTTTTATCCATGTCTGTTTAGTTTTAAGGTTTTGTATTATAAAACAACCTCATTACTTAATATTAGCCCAGTACAATGTTAAAGCGCTTGGGAACTTTCACAAATTATTTCTAATTACATTATTTCTTATGGGAAAAATGTTTTCAGTACTTGGCAGTTTCAGCACTCATCACAAGTTCCAGAACAAATTAACAACGAGTACCAAGATACTACTATATTCCAAAAATTTATGGAGAATCACAGAAGATTCCAAATAGCCACAGCAATCTTGATGAAAAAAAGAACAAACTTGGAGGAATCATGCTACCTGCTATTAGACTAGTACTATGGCCCTGTAGTACAGGGCTATAGTAAATCAAAACAGCATGGTGCTGGCGTAAACACAGGCATAGATCAATGTAATAGAATAGAGAGCCCAGAAACAAACCCAAGTCTTTATTGTCAATGAATATTTGACAAAGAAGGCAAGAACATACAATGGGGTAAAAACAATGTATTCAATAAGTGGTGTTGGGCAAATTGGAGAGGTCTGTACAAAAAAATGAAACTCGATCACCTTCTTACACCATATGTCCTAATAAACTGAAAATGGATTAAAGACTTAAATATTAGTCTCAAAACCATAAAAATCCTAGAAGAAAACACAGGCAATAAAATCTCAGACATTTCTCATAGCAATATTTTTTCTGATATATCTTCTCAGGCAAGGGAAAGAAAAGAAAAATAAATAAGACTACATCAAACTTAAAAGGTTTTGCACAGCAAAAAGAAACTATCAACAAAATGAAAAGTCAACCTACTGAATGGGAGAACACATTCACCAATGATACATCTACATATGATAAAGTGTTAATATCAAAAAATGTATAAACTTAAAAAACTCAACACAAAACAAGCAGTCCAATTAAAAAATGGACAAAGGATCTGAATAGTCACTTCTCCAAAGAGGACATCCAGATGGCCAATAGACATATGAAAAGTTGCTCAATGTCATTAATCGATAGATAAATTAAAACCACAATGAGATATCACCTCACACCTGTCAGAATGACCATCATCAATAAGTCAACAACCACCCTGCCCTTGTGTAGCTGATCCTCCATGGAAGGTGGAGGTTGGTGGTAAGTGGTCACAACCAGTCCTTGCAGCTAACTGGCCTGGGTAAATCCCTCTCATTGATCTGCCAACAGCAACCAATGCTCAACTAGTAGGGAAGGTGTACTCAGCCCACACGAAGGGTGTGCCACTTGGGTGATAGGGGCGACTGTACCACTGGACCCTACAGGACACCTACTACATGAGGCCACACTACCAAGACACGAAATCAAAACAGCTCTACCTAATACACAGAAACAAACACAGGGAGGCTGCCAAAATAAGGAGAAAAAGAAACAGGGCCCAAATGAAAGGAAAGATCAAACCTCCAGAAAAAGAGCTAAATATAATGGAGAAAAGCAATCTATCAGATGCAGATTTCAAGACACTGGTTATAAGAATGCTCAAGGAACTTAGAACCTCAACAGCATAAAAAACAAAGTTTCCCCTCAATCACATGGCACTGTCCTTGGGAGGGGGAACTGTATGACAAAGTGTCCCAAATCTTCCTACTGGCTTTGATGTGTCTGGTTTTGCACTTGCCTGGAATACAAGAGCTTTTTAACTGGTTTCTTGATTTCTCACAAAGAGATTGGTCTGTGCAAGGTTGTTGAATTGGTATCTCCATGGGAAGAAGGAGAGTCTGTGACTTCTATTCTGCCATCTTGCTGATGGCACTTGGAGCACCATTCTTTTCAATGACTCCAGGTTCAGAGTAAACCTTGAACTTTGAAGTCATACTTTGCTACTTACCAATTTATAAATAAGACTTCTCTGTGTCTCAGTGCCCTACTTTGTAAAACAGAGACATTTCAAGTCACTTCTCGAACAGTTATGAGGAAAGTCCCTGGGAGAGAAATTGTCTTTTTTTTTTTATCCTTTTCCCCAAATGTCTAGAAGGTTAAAGGTCAAAACATTAATGAATAGCTAACTCTGAGGTGGTCAAAGTGTGATTTTATGTATGGTTTTATATTTCTTTCTATATATTTTAATTTTCCTTCAATGGCTATAAATTTTTAAGTTCTTCTATGATATTTAGGTTCCTTTTCTATTTGAAACTTCTGTTCTGGCCTTATGCAACCCATGTACTGATTCCCCAAAATTACTTTTCCTACATTTTTAAAAAAATGTAGACCTGCCCAATCCTGTCTTAATACTGAAAGAGGCCTTTTCATAATCAATATGTAAGCTTAACAGTAAAGGGCTTGTGGCTTTTTGTTTTGTATAAAAGGTCTCATTCTCATTGATGAGGACAAATAGGCAGTTTTATTTTTAGCAGTAAGTAGATTAAGAAGACACATCAATATCTATGTTTTACTGAGCGATCCTATCAGAGGCTATTTGGAAGAGGTCATATCAGAAAGACATTGATTTTAGCCCCAGCACTCAGAGTGTATTGGAACCATGCAACTGGACTGCCTCAAAACAACTAATCCTATTTACTTTTCTCTCCCTGATCCTATATACTCTGTGTTGTACATATTTTTATATTTATAGAACGCTCATAAGCAAATTGTTCTACAAAGCCAATTTTCTGCTAGTCAGGATCTTTGTCCAGGTGGGTTTAGCTCTCACATAATTATTATTTGTCCCCTAATGTGTCTGCTGGGCCTTTCTAGTTTATAAAGTTTTCCTTTATCTCATTGCTCCTTGCTGTGAACCAGTAAGGTACTCAGGCCTCGTAATGAAGCCATTTTAGAAGTGAAGAAATATGATTTCAAAATAATTCATAGTGAAAAGTAGTAGGAATGGGATCGAGTTCTTTTATTTCCACAGATTCCAAACCTAGTGTTCTTTACTAGTGTCTGTACTGCCTCCCCTACCGTTTACCATGCCCATAACTACCGTGTTCATTATTATCACCCTCACCAAACCAGTCTGGTTGACCAATTCATGAAGGCCTGCTTCAGGTTCTACCTGCTCATGTACCTACCCCTGACACTGTGTGGTCTAGTGCAGATTCTGTTTCACCCCTTAGGCAAAGCCACTGCCAGCTGGGCAGTGGCAATAGGAAGAAGAAGAGAAAGCTTATCTCAACAATAGCTGGAATTTGTATAAAACTAATCACTGTATTAATTCATTATATCCTTTTTCAAAGGCAATTTTTGAGGTTCAAATTAGACTAGTTTCAGCTGCCTAATTTTCACCTGTCAGGAGAGCTGGCCTTATAGAGAGAGTGTTGCTATCATTCCTGCCTAAACTGTTCCAAATGGAACAGAGGTGGTGACACTCTCGGAACTGGGAAACCTTCCAGTCTGTGAAAGATCTAGAAGGCTCCCAGATCTCTGTTATCTATCTATAAAGACAGGGAACCTTGTGCAAAACTGTTCGAAGACAGAGCATCTTGCTTTCCCTGCTATTGCTCTTGGTCATTTTGATGCCAGATGAAAAACAGAACAACACACTCTGAAGTTCTAAGAGTGCTCCCCTTACACATTTTTGTACACTGAACTCAATTTAATATAAAATATTTGGGATATTGGTATGATAGTGGTAGAGTAGCTCTTAATCCTAAATTATGGGAAATTAAAGTTACAAAAATTTTATTTTTCATAAATTTATTTCTTTTATTTCCCTTGGAAACTGAAGTTATGGGCTTGTTTTTAACATAGAATATAGGGTCATAGTTAAACCTCCAAAAATTATAGTAGTATTGTTATAAAAATACCATTATTTCATTATTATATCAAATTATAATAACAATTTACATTTATTAAACATAAACATGGCTTTTATTGTTTAGGTCCTTTACATGCAGATTTTAATCCACACAACTATTATTGTTGTTTATATTATTATTCACCTCTAAAAAATGAGGAACATTTTCTTAAAAAATGATGTCTCTCAAATGTGAATGGTCATTATGACAAAGCACTTACACATACAACTTGCCACTCATTCTCACAGTGTAGACCACGCTCCATTGGCCACGGCTTCGTCACATGGCCCCACAAAACTGAGCAAACGGGGAAAGGAAGTCTGTGTGCCATGTGGAAAAGGAAACAAGATGCGGATAGCATGCCATTGCAACTGCCACAGTGTTGTTCTACACGCGAAAGAAATAGTAACTTCAATATTTGAGAATATGGAAAAAGGCAAAAATATTGTGTTCTTATTCATGCTTAAAAATAGCATACCAAAGCAAACAAGGAGAGTATGAGTAAGAAAAAGTTTAAATTAAATCCCTTAACGAACATAAATGCAAAATTCTTAAATGAAATATTAACAAACTGGATCCAACAATGTAAAACAAAGGTAATATCACATCATAACAGTCATATTTTTTCTAAGATACAAAGTTTGTTTAAAAGTAAGAAATAAATATGAACAGATTGAATGTAAAAATATATAAAATAGCATCTTAATATAAGCCCCTCAAGCCTTTTACATACAATTTAACATCTGTTCATTCACAAACATGACAATTAATAGTAAGTAACCAACCCCCGCCTCTTTTTTCTAGGTTCTGAAAAAGACTCCTTTATCACTCTTTATATTCAGCATTGTACTAGAGATCTGAGACAGTTCTATAAGGCAAGGAAAGCAAATAAAAGGTATAAAAATTATGAAAGAGGAAACAAAACTGTCATTAATTACAGATGACACATAGTATATCTAAAAGAATAAAATACTAAAAGAATAAATTGTTAGAAATAAGAGATTAGCAAATGTGTAGATATAAAATCAATGTACAGTTATCTGTTGCATTTTTAATACAGCAGCAACAAAGAGTTTAAAGTGAATATTTTAAAAATATACTATTTACATTAGTATAAAAACTTAAAAGTAACTAGAAGTAAATCTAGCAATGTCCAAATTCGGTATAGGAAGACTTGCAGAATTCTATTCAAATGCTTCTACAGAGACAAATAGACAGATATATTTGTGGCATGGAGGACTCAATTTGTGAATGTGTCATTTTCCCTCTAATTGATCTAGAAAGCCAGTGCATTTAACATTTTGATCTTTTCATGGAATTTGGAAAAATGAATGAAAAATTATGTGACACTAGAAAGGATCCAAACCATCAATATATTCTTTAAGAGCAAGTTGGGTGAACTGGTCCTAACAGACATGAAGATTTAGAAGGTTTAGTATGCAACTGTGCAGGGATATAAAAATTGTCAAATGAACAGAAAATTGACCTCAGTAGAAATTAAATGCTTAAAAGGCATTTGGAATTTCACTGAGGCAGTATTGTAGATTGTTGAAGAAGCCTGGACTTTTCAATAAATGGAACTGGAATAGTTGGTTATGAATACAGGAAAAAATAAAATTGGATCACTACCATCTAAAAAATATATTCCAGGTGATTTTCCATTATAAATCTGAAAAGCAGGTTATAAAAATACAGGGGTGGACAAAGGTAGGTTAATAATAATAAATAATACAATAATGAGTAAATAAATAGTAATACAAGAATAAATTGTATTTCAAGTACTCACAACTGTAAACCTACTTTTGCCCACCCATTTACTAGAGGTTAATATAGTAGAATATTTTTATATCCTTGGGATTTTGTAAAACACAGAGACTGTAAACTATAAAGGTAAGACTAATAAATTTACATTAAAATTAAGAACTTCTCTTCACCAAAAGTTAACATAAAGAAACTGAAAATAGCCCTGGCTGAGTAGCTGCTCTTTTGGTTGGAGAATCTTCCTATATGCCAAGGTTGCAGGTTCAATCCTCAGGGCACAAATCAGAATGCCATTGACCAATGAATGCATGGATAGATGGAACAACAAATCAGTCTCTCTCCCCCACACACTGCCACCCCTTTCCTTTTCCTCTAAAATCAAATAAAATTAAAAATAAGAAACTGAAAAAGAACTTAGTGAGATTATTGCAAACACATATAATTGACAGGAAATTATTGAAACATAAAAAAGAATGAGTATAACAGGATAAGAAATAGCCCTTTAGAAAACCAGGCAAAAGACAGAGTCAGGCACTTTGCAAAAGGGAAAGTACTAATGGCCAATAGACTAGGGGAAAGGTACTCAATGCCATTAGTAATCACGGAAATGCAAATGAGACAACTGCCACATGCAAATATCACCCATAGAATTTACAGAATTTAAATGTCTAACAACTTGGATCAAATGAGGCATAAGATTAGAGTATTCTGAGAGTAAGGCAATCCACTGAAGAGTTGAAAACAAGGAGGTAATGATATCAGAGTTCTATAAAGCTTCCTCTAAATGCTATATGGAACCTGGAAAAGAAAATGGTTGACTCTGTCAAATATTGGGGAGGATGTGGAGCAAAGAGAATTCTTATTCTTTGCAGTGGTCAGTTACTAGCACCAATTTAGAAAATAGTTTGACATTTTCCAGCATATTGGAAGATATGTATTTCTTATGATCCTAGAATTCTGATCTTGATCCATATTATAGAGAAATTTTTACTCACTTCTCCCTAAAAACTTACACAAACATTTTCAGAGCAACTCTGATATAATAGTCTGAAATGCAAACAATCCAAATGTCCATCTACTGTAGGTTGGATAAATAAATCATGGTATACATACATATATTATAATAATGTAATACATAGCAAATGAACAAATTACAACATACATCAACATGGAAGAACATTCTATCAACATAACGTTGAGTGAAAGAAGTAGTTACAGAATATATACAATGTGATTCCATTTTAACAAAGTTCTAAACAGGTAAAGCTATACAATTTCTTGTTTAAACGTGCATGCATGGAAGGGAAGGAAATAGTTATCATGTAGGTAGGATTTTGATTACTTATGTAGGGAAGGAAGGAAATTTCACTGGGAGAGGCATACAGGAGGCTTCTAAGATTCTAAATGTGTTCTATTACTTAACTGGATGAAGGCTCTAAGGGTGACTATTTTTATTCTTTAAATTGTATATTTTTATATATGCTTCTGTGTATATGATATATTTTATAAGAAAAAAGGGGCTTTGTAGATTTAATTTTTTTGTTGGACTATGCCCAACAATTTCTTTTTCATGGTTTGAAATTTAAAAAAAAACTATGTTACTAAGATCTAGTGTTATTCTCATTGAAAATTTAAAAGCCATAAAACATATAATGGAACATGTAGAAATGGCCAATATATGAATTATGAGTTATTTTTATTTTATACAAAGTAATCAATATGAGTCCATGTGAATATTTCTGTTACAGTTTTGAAATTATTGTGCCAGAATAAAATGCTTTTCTGTTGGTAGTACTCACAAGAATGCATTTCACAAGGATCTAATAATTAAACATTTACCTGAATGTTACATAGTTATGGCAGTTAAAATAATGTCTCCACTTCTACCCTGAAAATGGTTAATTTAACTAAACTTTTTACTTGATTTGATATTTGAAATTTATTATTTAAATATTATATAGTGAATGATAGGAAAACAATGCAAACACTCCTTACATCTGTATAGAATATTATTGCATACAAATCACTCTCATGAGAGAGTAACAAGTAACATTTCTTTAGGAGCATGCATGACATAAATTCTCACAAGCACAATAGGAGGGATATACTATTACTATTTTGTTTCAGTGTGGAAACATTATGTTTCAATATTGTCATTTGGGGGGAAATTAAGACTTAAGTAACTTCCTAACTCAGAGAAGGACAAATACTGTATGATATTGCTTACATTTATTTATATGTGGGATCTAAAAAAGACAAACTTGGAGAAACAGTATAGTGGTGGTTACCAGGGCCTGCGGGGGCAGGGGGGGAGGGGAAATAGGAGATACTGGTCAAAGGGAAAAATCCAGCTTTAACGTGAACACACTTAGGGATCTAATGCATAGCATGGTGGTTATAGTTAGTAATACTGTTTCACACCCCTCAATGTTGCTAAGAGAGTAGATCTTTATGTTCTCACTGCAAAAAGGTAATGGTAACTGTGTGACTGGATGGAGGTGGTAGCAATCATTTTGCAATTTATAAATGTATGAAATCAACACCATTTTACTTACTCCTGAAATTTACACAATGTTATGGGTCAATTACATCTCAATGAAGTTGGGAGAAAAGAAAATTAAGTAACTTTTCGAAATTACTTAAGAACCAGGTAGAACCTTAGAACCTGTACTTTGAGGTAATTTCAAACTTTTAGGCTGTCTCAAACCAGAACCCCTCCTTTTTTAAATTACTGCAGGGGCTGAAACCTATTATTTGGGAGCTGTCAAAGACTTGTCCACCTCCCATCCCTTTGCACAGTGTTAACATTTTTTTAAAGAAATAAATGCTTTTGTGAGTGCACTTGCTTATCCCACGTGCGACAGCGCCCATCCTCCTCTCGCCTTGGTGATAACATTTCAGTGACCACCTAAACTCCTGCACATGTCTGGATTGTCCTCTCTTTCACCAGCTCTTTTTCTCTCAACAGTTGTTCTTTATAATTACTTTCTAAGATAGGTTTAAAAAAGCCACACTTCATAAGTGGAGAAACCAATTCCCAATGACATTATGACTAGAGTATTGAAATTGTTTTATTTCTAAATGCAAAGGTTCTCAAGATATAGGAGAATTCAATCAGAAAATGAAATCTGATCCCTCCGCTCCCACATTAGAATTAATTTATCAGATTCTTTCTCTGCCTGGGAGAAAATAAATAAATGAACTTCACTGCTGTCACAGACATCCTGGTTTTGCTTTCATCTTAATTAGTGGATCTTTAGCCCTCTTTGGAAAAAGAAACTTAACACCATCCCAGAGGAAGGGATTTTTCCTCCCTAGATTTCCTGATGTGAAACCCATTCCTCTAATGTTTTCCATCATGATAGGGTGCAACAATTCCAAACAACACGTGTTCTCTCACTGCTCCCAGAAACAAAGAAAAAAGAATAGCTTTTTTCTTAGTTCATTGAAAAGGATGACTTTACTACTATTAGTTGTTTACCTCAGATAATGGAAACAAAACATTTCTCAATCTGTGAGAGAACTATTACTTTCAGCGTACATGTGAGGTAGGGAAAGGGAGGGAGGACTGGTGAGAAGGGAAAGAGAATTTAGTTGAGAAAAGTAATGGACAAGAGCGAATTACTGGCATTCTCAAGAATAAAATGGAAAGAGCCTAGCATAATTTTAGTTAAAACATTGAGGTATTCCTTATTCCTCCAACCTCTAGATCATGATTTCAGCTTTTGTGCTTTATGTAAGACATAAAACTATCCAGTGCTGGCACAAAGCTCTTGCCTAGCTGCACAAGTATAAGGTTTCTCTGTACTTGGAAAACTAAGACGTGCAACCCTCAGTTAGCACGATCAAAGAACTGCTCTCCTATCAGCCTGAGAAAATGCAGGAAAAAATTACTGATAGGTCATTTTCCCAGGGGACTCATTTGAAAACACTTGGCAAACTTACAAAGAAACTGGAAATAGTGCATGAAGGCAAACATGCTAAGCAGGTGCCATTGAGTGTTTTAATATTAACAGTGTCTCAGAGAGGATAGCCAAATGACTGTGACTCAAGCTGATTTATCTGCAGTTGATTATTATGAACCAGGTACTGAATTTCAGTTTGAACCAGTGACTTAGTTAGGATAGCTAACACAGATTTAGAGGCTGCTGAAATCAAGTATTTCCTTTAAGGGAATGACATTTTCTTTCAATGTGATTAGCACAACTTCCAGAAGTTCATCATAATATGGTAACAATTTTAATCAAGGCAACTTGCCAGCTTTATAGGGAAGTGTTTTACTTCATTGAATTTCCCAAAGAAACTTTTAGAGGAAAGAGCTGAGATCTTTTTAAAAGTTTGTCGAGTCACCATCATCAATAAAGAAGAAAGGAATTGTTTATTTGATTCCCTGCAGTCTTTAGTAAATGCATTCACGGTGAGCTGGCTGACGGGTGCGAACATTACAAGGCTCACTGCATTGGGAATACGGATGGATGCCCTGAGCTTCCCCTCCCATCTCCCAAGTGTACCACTATTCTAAAGTTAGTGGGTGACCCATTCGTTCTGAGAGTAGTATTTTTATTAAATTAAATACATTGTATTAATTTGTTGGCTTTCCAAGCTTCCACAAATGTTCCAATTTTGGAATTTGGCCTTTCCCATTTGTATATGTGTTTATGTCTGGACTCTCTATTCTGATTCTTTAGTCTATGTGATGATAGCTGTAGTTCTAATTTATATATTTCCTCTTACTCTTCCAAATTTTCTTAAATTCCTGGTTTCTATATTCTTCCAAATGAATTTAAGGTTTGTTACATTCTATGAAAAACTCTGCTGAGGTGTTGACTGATATTGTTTTAACTTTATAGATTAATTAAATTAATTGATTAATAACATCAGTAATATTGTATACCTTTCCATCACTTTTTTAGGTTCTCTTTTGCTTGCTTTAGTATGTTAAAGTATTTTTATACATATAGACATTACATCTCTTAGCTATATTCCTAAGTAGCTCATAAATTTTGATGCAATTTTATGTAAACTATATATTTAATTACTTTTTTGATTGGTTCTTACTGCATATAGGAACAATCATACACACACACACACACACACACACACACACACACACACACAAGGCCTGTCCAGACAATACCCAGCCATGTGATATGAAAAATAGAGGAATTTCTTGAAGAAGATACAAGAAACATTGTACATAGGACAAAGACACCTCAGTCCCCTTCAAAGTCCCCACATATTTCTCCCCATCACCATCAGTTGCCTCAGCGTATTTTCCTGAATCTTATTGATGGAATGAAATCTCTTCCCTTTTGAAGGTGATTTTAGTTTTGGGAAAAGCCAGAAGTCACAGGGCACCAAATTTGGGCTGTAGGGGGTCTGAGTCACCTGGGTGGTTTGATCTTCCACCAAAAAACTCTGCACAAAACATAATGCATGAGTGGTCATGGTGTCATGATGAAGCTGTCAATCACCAGTTGTCCATAGCTCTGGCCTTCTGAATCATCCAAATAGTTTCCATGGAGGAATGTTCAAGCTAAATGTAAAATTTGATGCAGATTTGTAGCTCTACTTGCTCAGTCATTTTGAATTCGAGGGCTCCACAGTACATGTGCTCACTCAACGGCATCTGTTGTCATCACTGACTAGTACAGTGAAGTCATCATTGTTTACGCACGTGCATTTCAGTCCACTCTCCTTGGCTGCCAGGTTGCATCGATGTTGTGTGACCCGTTCTCATTATATTAACGATGGTTGCACTTTTGTCTGACAGACCACACACACACACATATGTATATGTATATGTGTGTATGTATATGCATACATATACAGCGAATGCTGGTATTTACTAAAAGAATGTTTTGGATTGTCTAGGCAGTCTATTACATCACTTGTAAATGAAGCAAATGGGCTTTTTCTTTTCAATTTTTGAACCTCTTATTACATTTTACTTTTCTTATTATGTTTAGAGTCCATACATGACTTAAAAAAAAGTGGGAATTCTTATTTTAATCCTGACTTCAGGGCAAGTGCTTCTGCCATTTTACAATTAAGAGTAGGAACACGTAGAAAGGACACATGGACAAAAGCAAGGGGGTGGAAATGGGAGGGAGGTGGGGAGGGCTGGGGGTGTTCTAGGATGGGAGTAAAAGGCAGAAAACTGTACTTGAGCAACAATTAAAAAAAAGAATATCAGAGGTTTTCAAAATATGGCCAGTCTCCTCAATCAGCAAGACCACACCATCTGGGAACCTGTTAGAAATGCAAATTATTGAGCCCCACTCCAGTCCTACTAAGTTAGAAACTGTGAGGGAAAAGAGAGAATCCCAGAAACCTGTGTTTTAACACATTCCTTCAGGTGATTCTCATGCAAATTATAGTGTGAGAACCTCTGCTCTGGGTATTTCTCTATACTTTCCATCAGGCTAAGATGTCTCGTGTGAAATACAACTGAGCTCTTCTCATGCATACATGACACATTTTTTGAATATTTTTTCTGAACTTAGTAAGACCATTGGTGTTTTGTTTTCAACCTATCAATATAATGGGTTCTCAAAAAATACCATTGTACTTATTGGACAATCTCTACTGATTTGTGATGTACTTTTGTGTTTCTGAATAGCGTTATTTATATTTTAAGAGTTAATATGCACATGGGAAAACCAGCTGTCTATTTTAGCATTGCCTTTGCTTTCGTCACAGGATATACCCCAGTTTGGAGTTATTTTATTTGTTTGTTTGTCTTGGGTCTGTTTTGCTCTTTCTTTCTTTTTCTTCCTTCCTTCCTTCCTTCCTTCCTTCCTTCCTTCCTTCCTTCCTTCCTTCCTTCCTTCTTTCCTTCCTTCCTTCCTTCCTTCCTTCCTTCTTTCTTTCTTTCTTTCTTTCTTTCTTTCTTTCTTTCTTTCTTTCTTTCTTTCTTTCTTCTTCTTTTTTTTTTTTTTGCTTCATATGAGCAGTTAGCACTTCTGACATGCCCACCTTTGTCCAGTTGTTCAATTTCAGCCCAGCGCTTCACACAAAGCTAATGCTCGTCAGGTCACCATGCTGGAGGAGCGAGGCCAGGTGGCCTGTGTGGTGGGGCAGGCTGTGGACACGGCAGGCTGGGCCCTCTTGGTTTTACAGCAGTCTCTGCCCCTTGCGTTCCTTATCCTGTTGACTTCACTTGCCCACAGTCCAAACTGGGCTTAGGTTTCTGTATTTTCAGTGCATCTATTTCTTGGTGAGCCAGAAAAGTCCTTCCAAGAATGTTCTGAAATCATGTGTGATGAAAAGTGGTTGCATGAAAGGAGATAAACCTGACTTCAGACACATACTGGCTGGATCACGGTGAGCAGAGTGCTTCACCCTTCACCTCACAGAACATTCTGTCCTCGCTTGTGGTGTGGGATAATGATACCCACCTGGTGAGATATTATTACATATATGCAAATTAAATGAGAAATTAATAGCCAGGCTTTATTGAGTGCTTACTCTGTACCAGTTATGTTTAGAACTTTGCATATCTACGGGCTCAACCAATGAGATCATGTGGATGTACCTGGCTCAGTGTCTGGTACCAAATAAATGGTAAATGAAAATGGATTTTAAAAATTGTTCAATGAAAAAATAGGCTATACATAGGAAATGGATGTGTATTAGGCAATTTAAAAATGGATTTAAAATAGTTTTAAAATAAATAAGACATATAGTTCTTGCCTTTAGGAGCTCCTGGTTTATTTGTTATTACATGCACTGGGTTTCCTCAAAGCAATGATAAAAGATATTGTAATTCTGCACAGATCCTACTGATATTTGCAATTGGTTACATGTGAAATGCAAAGCATGCCAATTAGCAAAATAAATATTTTAAATTATGCTGTGTTCACTTAGAAATAGCATGATTAGATGGTTAAAACAGGAAATTGCCATTTAGGTGATTATAAAGTCTGAGAGAGCAAACACAAATTTAGCTGAGCTCCAATCTTCTTTTTATTGCAGGGACTGAAGTCACTCTTTCAGAAAAGTGACCAGTGGGTGGGGCAAACATTTATAGGAGACAATGGAATCATAGAGAGGAAAGCCGGGCAAGTCCTGAATCACTCACCACAGGGAACTTGTGGTGAGCCTTAAATTTCTATCCAAGCCAAACAATCTGGTAAAGTTACTTAAGGATTATGTAATAAAAACTCTGTGTTGGTCAGTGGTCAGCCTATCTTCATCTGAAAGAAGATGAAAGAGCATGTCTACCCAACCCTTAACTGTTCCCAAGCAATGCATGCTATACTTTACTCAAAGGTATTTGAAAGTATTAGGGTTGAGCTGGTTTCTATAAAAGGTGATCCATTACTTAGAGTTGCATTACGCACACATAGGAAATAAGGTTTTTTAAACTGTGGACTTCCTAAATGTATGGCCTGTGAAAAAATGCTGGGCTTTGAGGACTATGATTCTGAACAGGAGCGATTCAAGCCATTTCAGATCTAGGAGCTTGATTAGTGGCGTTTTCACAGTTTCTTGAATTTATTTTACATCTACTTTGTGGCTACATTGTGCTTTCTCTTCGAAGACTTGCTTTTATCATGATCCCTTTGGCTCAGGGCTTTTCAAACTTTAGTTGTATCCTAGAAAGTATTATTCAGTCATTCATGCATCCAATCAGTACTTATTGAGCATCTGCTATTGTGCCAGGCACTGCCCTAGGTGGTAAGGCACAGCAGGGAACAAAAGAAAAGCAAAACTCTCTGCTCTGGGGTCTTGGGCCTCACAGTTGTCCGCAGTGCTGCAGTGGCCACGTGCCTGCAGTCTTCCCTTAAGTTCTTCACCTCATTCCTGGCTAACCTCTATTTGGGGAAATCTCAACTTGAATGCTGCTTTTTCAGGAAAGCTCTCAATCCCCTCCTTCATACCAGATAAGGCTTCCAGGATGCACATTTTCATAACTCATTATATAGTTTTTAAAGCATCTCTTACAATTTTAATAATGTATTACTTGTATAATTAGGCTCACTAGGCTATAAGCTCTTTTAGGACTGGCACCCTGGTTTTTCTTATTTACCAACAAATTCCCAGAGTCTAGAACAGTTCCTGGGACAAAGAGAACACTACAATATAGTCCTATTTTTAAGGAAAATTTGCATGAGGTAGATTCACTTCAGGTTGGATTTTGGACATTTTTATGTATCAGCATTTTATGGTATAAAGTCACATCAATTTACTGTCTCACCCTCCCCTATTCCCTTTCAGCCCTTCCAGGTCACTGACTCCAAGGTCCTACTGATGCCTCAGGTCTCATCCTCTGAAGGATGAAGCCCTGAACCCTAAACCTCACACATGCACGTGTTCGTATCCAGCTTCCGTGTTCACAGGTATTCTCCATATCACATTTGCATATTGGGTTTGCTTTTTCACTATGCCCTGGGTCTGGAGAAACTAAGAGGATGCCACAGATAAACTTCATCCAGCACTTAGTTAATGACAGTGAAAAGCACCAGCTACCCTGCATTCCCCAGTGTCTCCTCATCCCGCTCAACACAACATTGTGCCATATTCACCAAGCGTCTGCTCTGTAAAGCCCATTTCACCTCAGTTTCTTTAATCTTAACAAGAACACAGTACTTTTATGTGTCTTTCCAACTCAGCTTTTAACATTCTATTAATGTGTTACTTTCATACTTTTTTCAAGACATCAGTTTTACAAAGCTAGAGTCATTCTGATACACAACTTTGCATCCTGTTTTTGTCACATAACTTTCTATCCTTATGGTTTTCCTCAGTGTCTGAAACTAGTTTTCCAGAAATGAGAGCCTGGAGCTGTATTTTGGAGTACAATCTAGGGGGCAGGGCAGGGAGGGACAAAGGAAGGCAAGCAGCACGAGGGAAAGCTAATACAAAGATGTGATGGCAAGCTCACTTATAATTAGTGCCCTGATTACTTCGTGTTGGGGTCCAGCAGATGAGAAACTTCACAAATTATGTGTGAGGACCTTTCATCCAGGGGGAACACTTATACAGGGGTTAGCAAAAGTAGTTTTATAGTTGTAAGTATGTGAAACAGAGTGTTTTCTTGTTTTATTTATTTATCAATTATTGTCTTTTTCTATACAGAACCATTTAAACCTACTTTTGCCCCCACACCCCCATACATTGGCTCCATTCTCTGCCTGCCAATTCCCAACAGCATATGAATTCCCCTAAACTTCTGCACTGTGTGCACTTAGATAAAAATGGGGTTCAGTGGGGCCTCATTCTGTCTCAAAGCTTGGTGTTAACAGGAAATTTCCAGGCAGGAGGCGAGAAGGCACAGTGTAGGCATGAAGGTGTCAGTTTGCATCTATGTAAAGTAGGTCAGAACACACACACACACTTAGTCACCACAGTGGCAACTGGGACAAGAGACAGTTGTGGCTGAGAGAATCCGAAGCACCTCTTGTGTCTGAGGCAGTAACCCTCTTTCACTACCCAGAATGTCCTAGTACTCTCCCGTAGTTTCTTGTCCCTCTTTCCAGTCGCTTTTCCTGTCCAGCCCTTTACCAGCTCCCCAAAACTGCTCAGGATTCCCTGTACATTTGGACCTCAGGCCACTGCTCTCTACATACAAAGCGGACAATCTAATTTCTGCTCACAGCTCCCCACTGCTCCTAAGGGCCACCTTCTGTGGGGCTTTCCCACGGCAGCAGTCCATTTTTATACTGCATCACCCCATCTGTGAACCAGGCCCAAGTTCATTTCTTCTCTATGGATTGTAACAAAGAAAAGAAAAGAAAATCTCCATATGACCATAGGTGTGAGTTGAAGTCAAGACATCCATGGAATGGAGTTCACTGACATGGAAGTCTGATTATCTGTTGTTCTTCCTGGAACTACTGAGGATCACTCCCAAAAATATAATTTGTACGATAAACCAGAACTCTACTCTGCTATCCTGCATTATAACTTAGAGCTGGTAATACTCAGTTCACAATGGGTCATTCCTACACCACTTTGTTACTTCCTAAGCCACAGTTACACAGTCTCTACAACAGCCCAGGTACCCTGGGAACTGCTTATCAAGCAGAGAGAAGTTTTTGTCTCTGAAGGCATAGTTTTGTTCCATATCTAACTCTAGGTGTTTGCAACTGTATATCTCCTTACGGGGCTTGCCAGAAACTCCACGCAGCACTCTCATCCACCATGGAAACCTCCAGCTCCATTGGCCTACCTGGTCTGATGGTCCAGGTGGCAGGGGAGCATGTACCACAGCCTGTATCTGTCACAGACTCCTCTTACTCTGAGTGCCATTCAAGACTAAAGCAGTCTGCCAAGTCTCAGAATACATGGGTTTGAACACAAGTATAATATATGCTTCCTTCAAAAGCCAAAGAGTGCCATGTACTTTCTTCTTGGTAAGGTGTAGGGTACAACCACACACTTTACCTTAGAGGGCCCAGGCCACTAGATCCAGAAGAACCTCACTAATATGGCAGACCCTGAGGATTCATGGATCTTACTTCTAGTCATCGGACTTCCATGTTTTTTACTAGGGCATTAGCATATTTGACACTGCCTGCTCACCAAGTCAAATCAGTAGGGTATGAGCAAATCAGTGGGCCAGTTGAATGGCCACTCTCATGTCAACTGTGATCAAAGACTCTGCAGATTATAATATAATAGGGAACAGGACAGTAATACCTCTTTGGGAAGACACCAAAAGTGCACTGCTATCTCCATCATATGAAGCCAAAACGATTGCTTCTTTCTACAGTATCCTGGCCTGAAAGTCTTCTTTCTAGGACCATGTTAAATGTCTTACCTGATTTCTCTAGAAAGCAGGGCTTGAGACAAAAGCTATATGCTTCTATTTCATTAGGGAGTGCAATTCTGTAGAGCAGGAACAAGGAAGAAGAGAAGTAAAGCAGGTATAACCAATATAAAATTTTCAGCACAGTCTCATGCAAACATTCTCCAAGAATCACAGAATTGTCAGTCATGGGGGAGAAAAGGGGACCAATGTATTCACCACCTCCTCTTTTCCCCAGATCTTTTGCCCTACACGATAATAACTCCCTCACAGGTGTGTGGGTGTGAGCAAGCCTCATGGGGAGCCATGCCTCGGTGTCAACAGGCCTCGGGGTGGAAGGCAAGAGGCTGTCCATTTGATGTGAAACAAACTGTGTGAACTTGAGCTCATGTGAATCAGTTAGAATTTAGGCAAAGCTGGTCATTGCTGAAGAGCCAGAATAAGAAAAAGGCAAGGCTAATAGGTGACGAGGATCTGAAGTATGGTGTTAAGTAATTTAATACGTTGTGCTACTAAAGACTTTTTAAAAATAAAATTTTCCTAATATTTAATATTTCATTTCATTCTTTCATTGATATGCCCTGACCTACTAAAACATTTTGCAATTGTTAAACAGGTTGTTTCCCTTCTATTAATACATGTCAAGGTAATCAAGCTTAGTTTGAATGCCTTATGAATACTTTCTTCATACTTTCAGTATTGGGTAGCCTTCTGAGAGTGCTGTTTTCTTGTGATCTTGGTCCACAGCTAAAATAGAAAAATTCAAACTGGATTTCATCTTTCTAAATGGTGTCACTGTCTAGTAGGAGAGCAGTGGTGCATCCCATCTTTCCAAATGATGCTTCATTTGGAGTTTGTTCTTTCAGCGTTTGTTGAGCCCTTTCTGTGTGTTTGGTGTTGTGTTAGAAGCTGGAGATATGACCCCCATCATGAAGAACTCCTACTCCAGAAACCGGTTGCTACAAATATCAATAGTCTTTGAAAAACCACTTCTCAGCATTTCCATTTGTATAATAATTTGCACATGAGAAAAATAAAACAGTTTATTTGCAACTGAAGTAGTGGTCTAGTCCATAACAAGGATCTAGTTCTGAAATATCCAGGTCAGGTAGGAAGATAATAGTTTTTGTGGCAGAATGTTTTTTAGAGTTTGGGAAGATTGGATTCAATGTGATCTCCCCACAGTAATAATAACCTCATAGAAGGAAGATAAAATGTTATCATCCAAACCTCTCATTTTACCATCATTTCACTTGGAATTCATGGTCCATGCCAGTATGGAGCTGAGTCCATTTTCGTCTATGTTGTCCTGGAATGTAGTTGTTGGTTTGGGGAAAATTACCTTTCTTATGCAGGATGTTAACATATTTAAATATTGTCCTTCATATGAAGATAAGAATCCTCTGAGCTGAGAAATCAGTATTGCATACTTCAGTGGTTACAGTGAAAAGTTTTAGGTTGAAAGACATGTGTAAAATGTAATCTGAATCAGGTATCCTAATTAAAGTCTGCAGGACTGCCAAAGCACGTGTTAAATACTGTTCATTTTATGGCTTAGCATCTTGATACCATCCAGCACAATGTAAATACTAGATAAAATAATCAAAGTAACAAATGAGACCTCTTTAGTGGATACTGTTCCTAAAATAATCATGATCTCTATTCCAAAACCCTGACAGGGGTCTCAGAGGAATTACTGGAGTCTGTGTGTTTAGAAAGTCACACACTTTTGTTGTACTTCCTTCCCTTAAGTGAACAAAACCATAACATTTTGTAAAATGGGACAGAGTAAAGGGAGAAGCAGCTAAACCGACATTGGTGATGGGACTTCTTAAAGCAATAATGCAAGATTCTCACTTCTTTCTCTTCTCCTCTTCCCTCCCCTCCCCTTCCTTTCCTCTCTCCAATTTCCTTCCTCTCTGCCACTCTCTTCCCTCTCTCTCTTCCCTCCCTTTATTCCACTGTCCCTTCCTCCCTCCTTCCCTCCCCCTTCCCTCCCTCCATCTCTCCCTTATTCTCCTTTTAAAGCATCATAGCACTGTGATTCCCCCCTCATTAGTAACATTTCAGAGATTTCTGACTTTCAGTTTTTGTTTTACTGCCATTCATTCCCTATCTCCTAAATGGTGTTACAAAAAAGAAAATACTTTGCTGAGAAATGTATTATAATTTTGGAATCATAGCAAAGAAGATGATTTTCTCAAATGTATCTTGTTACTCATATAAGAATTTTAGTCCCATCAAAATACATTTGCTCTGTCCGATATGCTCCAGTATTTTTTATAAAAATATAAAATATATAAAAATCAGAAAAAAAGGGTTAAGAGAACAATCTTCTGAATTTCCACTTTCTGTAGCGTGTGCCTTGTCAGTATCTCTTGCCACTAATTAAATTCGTCTGTGACTTTCTTCTTTGTAAGTCTTCGTTTTCCTTTACTGCCCAAATACCTTCTTCTCTTTTTGGTCTCAAGGAAATCCTCTGAAGTTTCACATCAGATAATCTGGGACTGACGGAGCTGTAGGTTGTCTCTCCAGGTTGCTTTGTGAGAAAGCGCTGCTGAAAAAGCCTTCTGTTTGCTTTTGAAACAGTGGCGCCTGTCCAGCGACATGTCCGATCTGTCAGGAAGGCCTGCCTGAGGCCCCTCACTATCATACGCTGGTGAAATCATTGACCTGAAGGGGAAATGGATCGTTATGAAGAGGAATGAATTGCACATTGTTTCTGCCTAATACTCACGCAGCTTCTTCCTCGTAACATACATTCTCAGCATTTGCTTCAAATTGCCTACCTGCCTAGTGAGCCCCTGCGTGAGAACTGAAGCAGCAGCCTCCTAGTGGATGCCGGTGTGACCCCAGGGAACTGAATACAGAGTAGACTGGAAAGCCTTTCGTGTTTTCTCTTAAAGGGAGTAAGTACTGCAGAGTACATCTCTGCAGGCTCATAGGCCTCTTCTCAAGCTCTAGGCCTGAATTCAAATTTAGGTTAAAGGTAGGACTACCAGTGAAGATTTGTATTTGAAGAAACAAAAAGGCTAGTTTGGGACTAGACAGCTTGTAGTAGATGTATCTAAACCATTTTTCACTCCATCTACAGGGTTTGCTTTCCAGCAGTTGGGTTTGTTTTGACTCCGTGGAATCACCAGCATTTAATATGTGATGGGATTGGGGGAACCTCTTCCCCTCTCTTACAAATTGAGAACAGAGACCAAGAAATAGTACAAGTGTTTGTAACTTTAACTTAAAAACTCACGGGCACGGGGCATACATACTCTCTTGTGTGCACTTTGAAACAGAGAAAGCCAGTTTCCCCATAGAGGTATACATAAAGAAAAACAGTTGAAAGAATTCCACTGAGGTCCTGACGTCTTTCCTGTCCTCTTAGGACTGCTTCAATTCCATTTTTTTTTCTTTTTCTCTGCTTCAGCTGGCCTGAGTAACTGCCAGTTATCTGCTGTCAAAGAATCTTGACAAATACATAAGCAGAGCCAGGTAGATACTCTTTTATATTACCATTTAGAAACTGAAATTGATTTACAATTTTGCACAGAAAACAGCCAGCAGGAAAACGTTATACTTTAATAATATGCAGCACATGAAACAATTATTTAGAGCTGACAAATCTCTTGGATTGGCCACTGGCTCACACAGCTGTCAGGGAAGGAGAGAACAGAGACATATCAAAAAGCTCAAGTTTCTGAGGAGCACACATCAATAGCAGCTTCACAGGGAATCACTCAGGAAGAGTTAGGTCAGAACAAATATTTACACAGAAGAAAATCCAGTGGTGCAGTGTTATAAATCATTATTTATAAAAACCTGTATCACTACAAATCAGTCTCTGGAGGGATAATTTATAACGAAAGCTATTTTAATTGCTTTGTTCCACCCTTTCTTATGATTGTTTTATTGGGAAAACATTATGTAAAACAAA
>CM052540.1:54227581-54302605 GCA_028533065.1 Trachops cirrhosus | reverse complement strand
TGATGGCAATTGTCCTTTAAACAATTAAATTTGCTTTATTCCACTTATATTTCCAAACCAAAATTTTTGCTAAAGATTGGTACAACACACACACATTGCACATAAAGAAAGAGAAGAGGACAAATGTTTTTAAATAATGTTAGGGCAGAGTCATTTTTTCCTTTTTACCAGCTGATCGCATTCTCCCCAAACCTGTCTGCCTGTTTCCAGCATCACGTCCTGGGCTTCCCAGGCTGACCACGACTGTACTTCTTGTTTGCTTCCCTCAGTGGCTGGTCCTCTGGCTAGAGATATGTGAAAATAAAAGATGATGAATGGCACTGCTCATTCTCCAAATTAAACAGTTGCAAGTGTCATGAGTCTGTGAAATTGTGATAGTTGTGGAAAGAAGCAATGAGACAATGATTATAAAACAAAGTGCCAAGTTTACTCCTAATAAGGCGAACTGGTGAGTTCAACAGTTCTGCCTCCAAGTGTTCTGTAGAACCCACACAGGAGCAGCCCATTTGTCTTTTGTAGTGCCTCCCAATCAAAACATGCCCTGCTTTCTAGATCAGTCTGTAACTTTGTCTTTTGCTTGTTATAACAAAGGGACAAGAGCATGTGCGTTTGTGTATGTGTATCTCAGTACTTTATAATAATACACGTTTAGATTTCATCCTTTTAAAAATTTTAAATGGTGCTTTATGTATATTTTGACTACAATATTATATATACTACATTTTTAGACTCATAAACTGATTTTAAAAGCACAAGCTCCACATTTTTAGCTTTAGTCTTCTTGAAAGGGATTTTTTTTTTTTCTGAAAAATGAGACATTGAATCTCATAGCTGGAGGTCTTTACTTCTCAGACAACTGGCCTGGCTCTTTCTCCAATGAATGTAGCTCGCTTATTTTAGTGCGGGCCTGCTGGAGCTCCTGACAGGTAAAGGGCTCACAGAGCTGTCATATGGTTTCTAGGCTGTTGTCAAAGCAGGATTTATTATTTTGACACTAATCGCATCCCAGTTACAGACTATGAGTGATTTGTTTAATTTTCCCTTCTCTTCTTCTCTAAGCAACACCTGATTCTCTTCTGGCTTTTCAGTCTTTTCCATAAAATAAAGCTCACTGGAGAACAAGATTTAAAGGAACCGGGAAGGAAGGAAGGATATTACATACAGGGGTGCGCAAAAGTAGGTTTACAGTTGTGATGAGTATGTCAAAGAGCTCATTCTTGTATTTCTATTCATTAATTATTGTATTATTTTTATTACAACTATAAACCTACTTTTGCTAACCCCTGTGTATTTAAAGCCACTTAATGGTTGAGAAAACAGTCCAGAGTTGCATGTTAAATATAGAATAGCTCTTTGATTACTAAAGTATTGTCTTTAATATCACCCATAAGTTGTTAGCAGTGATATTTTTGGCTATGGCTTGAATAATCTTCTTTTTTCATTACCTAAGCCAAACTTGAAATTGTGTGGATGATGAGACTTTAAAATTGTTTTACTATTTTATTATTATCTCGATATCTCAAATTGTTAATGGCCATGGACCCCCATTAGGTGATAATGCTTTTCATAATTTTGTCCCAGACAAACACTTTAGCCTCATTTCCTGTCACTTGTATCTTAGAATGGTACCTAAACATATTGAGTGCCTCCCATATCACTAAAATTGACATATTATCCTTCTCAAATTCATTCTTACAAGCCCTGTCACCCATTCCTAATTATACAAGAAGAAATGCTTTATCCTTCTTTTGTAATCATGTAAGAATAATTTCTGGGGTCATCTCCCAACTAGAGTTATCCCCAACATTTTTCACTATGTTGTTAATGCCATTCTACAAGTTCCTGGGCTTGCTGATAATGTGGGACATATGATATAATTATCACAGTATGTTTAGTCATCTGTCTTTTCTTCTGTTGCTAAAATACTATGCTATATTGAAGAGTGTCTGGCATTTCAGGGTAGGTGTTGAAAATTATGAAATAAATGAATGACTAAAAGTCACTAGAAGTACAGTTCTAATAGAAGTACAGCTCTAACCACACAATTCACAATATAGGTCCAGACAGTTTAAAAAGAAATAGCACATTGGTTTACCTGTTTTTAATTAAGTAAACTCTTTAAAATCCAATAACTAAATAATGTGGATTCGATTTGGACTTTCTGTATGGCTAGTTCTAAACCTGGGCTGATTCCATTAAGTGTTAAAAGGGAATGAAGTAGTCTTGTTTAAGGAGATTAAAATGAATCTTTATGCATAACCTTTGAAGGGAACACTAAATCTGTTCCATTCCATTCTGATGAATCAGATTATACAGAATGCATTCAATGCCAGAAGTCAGCAAGCAAAGCCTAGATTTTATTACCACTATGTCATGATGGACATGAAGGAGGTTCTCACATCTTTTTATGCAAAACCCTCTCCATTTCCTGGAGCACAGAAGGAACACAGGGATGTCGACTCCAAAAGTCTGTGGTTTTCTCCATATCACACTTGGAACAGAGACAAATAAAAACATAAACATCTGGCATTCAGATCACCAAAAATAAGAAGAAATTGCTACCTCAGGAGCAATTGTGCTTTTTTCCCCCTTTGTCAATTAAATATAGTTTTACATCCACTTGAATGATCAATAAAGGTATAACTAAGATGAAAGCTACTTTCGTAGCATAATTGTAGTGAAATTTAAAGGCACATCCAAGTCTTGGTAAGGCAGCGGTTACCTTTTTCTGTGTTACAGACCTCACTGAGAATCTGCAGGAAGTAACTAACTATCTCTCTCCTCACCATAATGTATATACACACAATTTTGCACCAGTTAAAAATATTCATGAATTTACTGCCCTCCATGCCAATACACGAGACCTCTGTGAATCTCATAAGACTATGGCCTAGAGGGCTCCTAGTAATGGGGTTGGAGAGATATGGTTGCACCAACCCTCTCACACACAACAATTCTAAATGCAGATTAATGTTAATACATAAATAAATATTAAGTACAACTGTTTAAAAGCATTAGATATTGCTTAACATTATACAGAAATTGGACGGGAGTATACCCTTAACATTTGAAACTGTAAATTATACATAAAAAATAAGCAGTATATATTTTGTCTTTAAAAAAATAAAAAATAATCTCAAGTCTAAAGCATGAGTCCCTAGGATTGGGAAAACAGATTCCCATGATACCCTGCAGTGGAAACTCTGCAGTTAGGATACCAGATTACTAAGTGGAAGGCACAAACCAGTGCTGCTGAAGGCAGATTAGGCATGCAATAAAACCAACTTTATTTAAGCCACAATATTATTCAGAACTAGCTTTGGCTCTAAAGATGCCTAGCTTTAAGGAAGGCTATACCTCCAAAATTCCAATTTACAAAACAATCAGATGAAGAGGTGATGCTTCTCTTTTTAGAACACTGACAGTACAGAATATACATTTCTCTGCATATAGTTATTTGAACATCATCTCTTTCTAATGCCTGAACTATGAGTCAACTTTATCTGCCATGCTGCAGTAATCCACTAGCGGGAAGGTGAATCATATATAATTTTAGTTTCTCAGATACTCATCCAGCCGGCAGTGTAGCAGGATGGACTGTTGAAGGTAATGTGCTGCTTTGGGGGACAGTGATGAACCGGTACGCAGATGCTACATTTGTGTTAGTGATGGTCACATCTAGCTAGTGGTTCAGGGGATATTGTAGTAGTGTAGTGTTATATATTGGATGGCAGCACAATATAATGTCAAGGACATAGAAGTCTTTCATGTTAAACTGAGCTGATACCATTTGCAGCTCTGTGATCTTGGTTACACATTGTTATACTTTCCCCTGCCCCCCTGATAATTTCTTTATCTGCAGAATGAAGGAATGATATCTTCATGGTAAGTGCATGCCAATAGTTAAATTACAAATATAATATACCTCATATGGTCTGTAATACCTAATTAGTATTCAATAATAGTAACTATTAAAATTGTTACTACTATTTTATTTATATGGGATGGAACTTAAAACTGGTACATGCCATAAGGAGAAAGTGCAGAGAGAAAGGTTAGCGGTAGCGTGTTGTAACAAGCCTGCAGTTCCTGTGTGCCGATGTTACCCTGTCCTCCAGATAGTACATTTTATGTGTTCACACCCATTTCTTAAAAATTGTGCTTACTTTTGGAGGAAAATGATACTTATATATTATTTAGTTTTAGAGCTACATGCTAAAATTTATTTTAAGGAAAGGTTAGTAAGGACAATATTAATCTCACTTTTTAATTTTCTAGCCATTTGTGAAATGGCTATTTTCTTTGTGAGAGGCTGTTTGGAGCCTACTGTTGATATAGGAAATCCAAAACTATTCTGAGAAAATTATAAGGTCACATTTAGTTTTATTTTTAAAATGAATAGTTTCTTGCTAATAAATGGCAATTTATTCTCAGGCTCACTGTTGATAGATAGATTCAATGTGTTAGGGGTATACTTCTCCTTGCTTACTTAAGAAAACATGGATTATAAAACAATAACTATTGGTCTAAAAATTACAGATTTACTTAGGATATAAATTTCACTGTTTTTTAATTGAGGTGTAATTGACATACAACATTATACTAGTTTCAGGTATAAAATATAATGATTTGATATTTGTATACATTGAGTGGTAGTCACCATAAGTTCTGTTTCAATTTTGGCTGAAATATATTACATAATTTTGGGGTTTCTGCAAATTTTCTCCCAATGAATTCTAGTTGTTATATGAATAGTTTTTTCAATTTTTCCTTTCTAGTCCCTCTACAGGAAAAAGTGAAAATATCTTAGCTTGTCACGTGAAGCTCATCATAATATGATACTAACCCATTTTACCAAATTTATCTTCAGCTAGTCTACAATATTCCCACCCCACTAATTCATGTATTAGCAACCCTAGAATTTGAGTATATTATTATTTTTAGAATTAATATCATATCTGTAACCAGTGAGAACTTTTGCAATATTTTTATTTCTTTATATCCATTCTTTACTACTGCAACAATCTTTTTACTTATTACAGTTTCTCAGAATGTCTAATGTTATTCTTATACCTTTAATATTCTTACAGCCTCATTACTTGATTTCAGCCTTACGTAAGTTTGTGTGTGCTTTGCCAACTGACGCTCCAAGCAAGCCCAGCCCTTCCACAGATAACAACAGTTAAGTGAATACAAACTTTTAAAAAGAATGTAAAGCACTAGAGAGAAAATAGAAACAGGCAGATTTTAGAGGTAACTTGGAAGAAGGAAATAGCATATGGAGATTTTACCAATTCATGACTTCCAGCATAAAAGCAGGCTGAAGTAGATTATTTATGATGTGGCTAAAAGTCTTAAAAGAACATGAATGTTTTCATTCCCAAACAACCAGAATTCAGACTTCAAAAAACCAAAGTCTCTAAAACATGAGGGAGGACCCTAGACAGGTGAGAATTGGAAATCTAGTGTCCCAAATGCTTTGGGAAACTGCCCAAGTCTTTGCAGCTATACCTTTGGCATTCAAAGATATAAAGGATAATATGTTTACAGTGAATGAAAAGATAAACTATATTAGGAGAGAAAAAGAGTGTATAATAAAGAACCAAGTGGAAATTTCAGAATTGTGATTTCAGAGTTCTAGAAAGGAGCAGAAAAACCTTTCCTTTGTTATCTATATTTGTCACTTTTTATTATGGAAAATTTTAAAACTATACAAAAGGTAAAAAGTATTTAATGAGCACCCATGTACCCAATTTTTTAAAAAAAATTAAATAATTTTTTGTGTATTCTTTGCTTCTTATATTTTTCTAGAGTATTTTTAAACTGTACTCATCATGTCATTTTATTCATAAATACTGCAGTATGTATCTCTGATAAGAAATTTTAAAACTATATCTATGATATCTATGTTTACATCTATAAGAATTACCATTAATTATTTGATATTATCTAATGTCAATGACAAATTCAAATTTCCTTTCTCAAAGAAAGCTTTTCCAGTTGGTTTGTTTCCTTTAGTTTGACCACAGGGTCCATGTTGTATCTGGCTGTTATTTGTCTTTTTGTTGTTGTTGTTTTACAATTTCCCCTTCTTCCCCTGTTTGCAGAAACCTGGTTTTTGTCCTATATAATATACATAATTTGATTTTGGTTGATTGCATTTTCATGTGTCTTGCTTTTTTATCCCTCATATATATCCTATAATGTGGCAGTTAAATCTAGATGTTTGATTAGTGGTTCCTGCTTTTATAGGTGCTAAAATTTAGATGATGTTATTCACTTCCAATTGCATACCATCATTAGGTTCATAGTGTATGGTTTCCCCAATTTTGTCCATTTCTTTTAAACTGGAATCTCATTAGCCTTTCTGGACATTTGTCTCTTTTATTGACATCTTTATGTTTTTATTCAACAACTACATTTGTGAAGTCTTTCCCTAATCCTCATTTACTTTCAGAATAAGCACCTCTTTCCGCTCTTTTGCTGTATCAATTTATACAGAACTTCCAACCAAATTTTGCATGCCATCTTGAACTACTCAGCTAACCTTAATCCAATCTCAAACACAGATGCATCTGGAGAACACACAAATCCTAAAAACAGCACTGAAGAGCAACCTTTATTTTTCCCAAAGGACTTTGACACCCCAGAGGAGGAATTCCACCACCTAGAACCTAAGAATACTTCCTAACAGTCTGACCTAGATTTCCTCTTTTTTAGCAATTAATGATCCACTCCTTATAACAGCTTCTTTGTCTCTCAGGCTTTCTCCGCAGTTCTCTGTTGCACTGCAATTTGACGATTCTTTCTAATGTCTCCCTTCCATCATTGTTACCAATCTCTAACCTTATCAATTCTTAAAGATTTTCCCAGGTACTTGTATCTTTACCACACAGCTAGTAAATACTTCGTTGGGCTCACCATTTTTGCAGCTACAGCCACTTTTCTTAGGAAAACAGTAACTATATAATCAGGCTTTGCTGACAAATGTTACTTCTTAGATGGTGAAAAAAAGACAAATATCTGTGTTTTTATTGTAATTTCTCCCACATTCATTGTAGCACTTATATTTCGTTATTGTCTTTTTTTTATGTGACTGTGAACTACCTAAAATCAAACTATGCTTTTTTGCTTTTTAACTTTATCTCCAACACAGCAGCCTCCTCATTTAGAGCATAGCATAAATGTGTCTGCTGAATAAATGACTACTTGAAAGGTTAGATTTGTCTTTAGAAAAAATTTTCTCATCTTCCTATGCTACCTTACTATTTTTCAAACATGTAAGCATAGATCTAAAATAGATTAGGAGAAAAAATTTGTTTTGTCAGAAATCCTAGATAGTGTAACATTTTAATTCATATAGCCATGCATAGATAGCTTCCTACATTTTCTTCTGTCTCTCTATAAAGATATTTTCTCTTCACAAATTCAAGGAATTATACTATGCTATGAGATTTTTACTTGTTTTGAGAAAATTTGATTTAGATTAAGGTAATTCAAGCCTTAACTGGAAGCAAAAATGGCAGTTAACTTGGTAAAGTTAAAGGAAAAAAATGCATAAACAGCTGTACACAGACCCTTCTCAATCACATGCTATTTCAGCCACAGCCATGTTACTCAGGGTTTAATTATGAAACCAAGCAGAACACACATGAATAATGTACATACCAGAAAGGTGACTGTGTCAGTCTGAGAAATAAAAAGCATTATTACAAAATCAAATTATACAAAATCAAATTATAAACTTCTTTGAAACAACATTAAAATGCTTTATGGAAAATGACTAGTTAGTGGGATATTTTTGTGGTATTAATCATATAATGCTTACATATTGAGTCTAATGTGTTTGGCACTAAGTTAACCAGATTCAATCATTCTGAGTGCTGGTAGGAAAATAGTTCTTAGTACTGATAGCTTTTGACAAGTTTTTTTTTTAAGTATTTTCATGTGTAGATATCAGGTTTTCTTCTGTGATAATCTCTGAGCATGAAACCAAAACAAATCAACTTTAGGTTTCAATAATAGCTGGTTACTGTATCTATTTTTCTGGAACCATGGCATTTTCAAGGTAATCTTGCTTTATAGTATATTTAATTACAAACTATTTCAAATGGATCATAAGTAAATATCACAACCACCAAACAATAAATAAAAAGTAATCTATATTAGAGCTTACCTATAGCACTGCTTTCTGTGGAGTACTGCAGAACCACGCCACAAGTAAAGCAGGAAGTATGTTCCCTAACACTTGTAGGGGATTTGACAGTTAAATAATGCTGTCCAACCGACTCCTCAGACAGCATTCAAAGATACATTTTCAGTTTAATGCATGAGAAAACAGTTTTGCAGATGGTCGTATACCTCGCAAGAGGAATCTTAAATTGAAACTTAGAACAGTTGACTATGAGTTTAAAGAACTCTCACTAATACATAGGAACCTCACACTTATAATAAGGTGAGGTTGATACTTCCAATAATAAACAGCCCTAAAACTTAATTCATGAAATCCAATGTGTAAAAATAATATCAAACAATGCACAGTATGTGAAAATGCTTTATGAACTATAAAACAATAGAGATATATTTCTATGTGTGAACCAATGGTCACAGTATCAACATGTCACATAAAATACAACTCTGCACACTTAAATATCCTTTTTAAAATATAATATGTGTATTATATTTTTTTTACTTTTTAACCTTTAATATAGAAAATAATCTACTTAACCATAAGGAAAATATCAATAAAATGGGAAAAACAGTCTAGTCATAGAAGAAAAGTGAATGGATAATTGGTATGAGCAGATGTCCAACCTCACTAAATATTAAGGGAGCAGAATGAAAAATAATTTTTAAAGTAAACCAAAAAGTTCAAATGTAATGTGATATTTAAAGTTGGTAAATGTGCTTGAAAATGAACTCTTTAATGGACTGATTATTTGGCACAACCTAGTAAAAGAGTAACTTGGCAAGTCTTTTAACACTATCTTTAATTTAGATATGTAACTGCAGTCTTAGAGTATTCGTATTACAAATGGGAAAGCGCAATGATACATGTGATAAATTTCACATAGGCACATATTTCTGGACCAGGTTGCAGTCATTCGTAAACAGTATGAATGTTTGTCATGTTATGTATTTTAAAAATGTTTTTAGTTTACTGTGTAAACTTCATAATTTTTATTATTAATAGTTTTATTAACAGTATCAGTTTCAGTGTATGTAGTACAGTTTACAGTTTAGCATGTAGTACATTTCCCTATTGGTAGATATTTAGGTTATTTCTACATCACTCGTTTAACTGATGTCACTACAATCATGGTTGTACTTAACGACTTTCTCCTCCCTTGGAATTATTTTCTGTAGTTTTTGCTCTCAAAACTTTTAAATTTGGTACTTTCAAGTTGTAAAGAATAATACACATTTAATTGGACTGCAACACGAGTCTTGCCTTTACTGGTCTTGAGAGCTGCCTAACGTTTCGGAGAGTGGATGAGAGTTTCCCTTCTCCCTAGTCTGAATCCAAGCCTCTTTTCCTGGTTTCCTTTGTCAAAGTTGCACACTCTTACCTTTGTATTCTGATTTATTCCCTAATGTGGTCTCTTTCTGATTATCTCCTTGGCCTCTGGACCTTGGCTGTTGAGCGTGATTTGTAGCTTTGTGACTTTTTATCATGGGGTTTACTACTGACTTTTATTATTTATTAATATTTATTTGTTTGTTTGTTTGTTTGTTTGTTTGAGTGAGAGAGGGAGGGAGAGAGAAGAAACATATGTGCCTTGACCAGGGATCGAACCCACAACCTTGGCATTATCAGGACACTCTAACCAACTGAGCTACCTGACCAAGGCCTGACCTTTATTATTAAGAAAATCTTTAGTAAGGATTTTATTATCTTAAATCTTTATGACATTTCTAATCTTTTTGCTTTCCCTATTGGGAAGGTAGTCTGCTCTTACATTGAAAAGCTGATACTGGGTAGATGAGGCTTTTGAATGCTATGGTAAAGAAATTATTCTGCAATAGAAAGCTCTTAAATGGAGTATGCTATAGTACAGAGGTATAGAATAACTATGACTAAGAGGACTTTTACATCAAAAATATGTTTCATGCTTATTTATTCAAAATGAATTTTATGTGAAATATGAAATAGGGTACACTTTCATAATTAGGAACACAAGCCTCTGTGAGAATGTGCATTTATTTGTATCACTAAAAGAAATAATCACAGGATTTATTTAAAAGTGAATTGTTTAACTTAAAAATAAGTAATTTCCAGTTACCAAATCACAGTGACCCCAACAATTATTATTCAGAATTCCCTGTAGAACTCTTAAGATATAATCGTGTGGTTAAAACTATGTATTTTTTGTTTTTCACTTCTCAGTTCCTGGGTAAAACCTTGAAACTGAATTCTTAAGGCCTTCAAAGCCTGAAAGTTCCTACATTCCTCATCAAACATAAGAACCTGAAATGGAGAAAGACTTTTTTTACAGTGATTATTTTTATTTTTCTAAAACAGCATTCAGTGGACCCAACATGTCTCACTTGCAAGTTCTTTGAGGGACTTGGGGTTTTAGCATTTCTAATTAGTCATCTCAGAGTGCTGAGATTTCAGCCATTTCCATGTTTGCCAGTCTTTCAGAATATGAAGTTGTTTGCCTCGTGCCCCTTGTTAACTCAGGTGGGAGCCCCTGTCATCAATTTAATGAGGACTTTCACCCTAACTGCTGGCAAATATTTAAACCTGGAACCGTGCCAGTGAAAATCCACAAGAATTTTAATGTTCCAATGTTCTATGGGTGGTAAAAATTTGGAGGAAAGGTAGAGCCATGGTAGATTTTTAGTAAGTCATTTGGCGAATTTTTATTGAATTAAAATGATCTCTCTGATAAATGGTATGTACATGTGACTGCAAATGGTATCACCAGCCATTATTTTGTCACCTATTATGTTTTCACTGATTGATTTGATGAACCTAGTAGGAAAAGTAGACCAGGTGTGGTACATTTTAAATTGCACTCTTACTTATGTTGGCTTTGTTTATTATTCTGTAATAAATCTACCAAAGTAAGTAATCATGTACCTGGTATTGTATCTGTAAAAAGAAGAAAGTGATAGATGAATATTTCATTTCCATTTTTAAATGTAGTGAAATGTTTCTTTTCCACTTTTTTAAACATAGTGAAATTCTTCAAGTGAAATTTGAGACAGCAAATTAACAATGTTTTAGAAAGTCTGGATGTTTAAAGAATTTTCTATGCATCTTGGTTGGTTTCCAGAAACTAAGTCTGAGAAAACAGAATCTGAATTTAGCATCTTCCCATCATTTTAAAGACTTGACTATTACTGCAAAGCATATACTGTAAAGGCAAAAACTTGTTTTGCTTAAAAATAATCCTCAGATTTATTAACCGTATAATGATGACTCTGAGGACAGAAGAAAAACAACTGTATTTAGTTTGTGTAATTCACTGCTGGTGCTGTGTGTTAACAGTCCTAAAACACAAGTTCCACTTTTAATGCCTTTTTTTTTTGCTAGAGTTTTACAACTGCCATAGGAAATGAGGATGTCAGAAGCCCAAAGTATTCTGAGTTCAGGAATGGTTTATATAAACAGCTCAAAGTCAGCAAAAGGTTTTCCAGAAACTCTTGTCAGATTTCTGCATACAGCCTATTGGCCAATATTTTGTCCCATAGCCATGGCTAGCCAGAAGGGTGGCTAAAAATGCTACAATTTAACTTCTGCAGCCTCTGTAGAGAAAGTTGTCAATAGAGAAGTTGTTAGGAAATGATGGTCGTACAACAGTATATGTATCTCAATTATATTTCCTGTGATGGGCTAGTCTTAATGTCTTCCTCAGATATAAACAGATTCTTTAACTTAATTATTTATTATAATGACATTAACAAAACATATTAAGTGTTTCCATGGGTAAGGTACTATTTCAAGTACTTTCCAAGTATTAATTGATTCTCTATCCATTCCACGAGGCAGGTTTCATTATGCCCATTTTACAAATGAGAAAACTGAGACACTTCTCTGTTCACACGTCTACTAAATGGCAGAACAGAAACACTCTGAAACCAGAGCCTTTGACACACTTTATACCACCCTTCACTGGGGTAAATGACTATCCCATATCACTCCTTCATTGTCTTTCTTTTTCCTTTTCATACTTATATTTTAAATGGAATTTATTATTTTTGCTTATTGTAGCAAACGTTGGTCAGATCATTTTCTGAAACATAATTTAAAAAGACAGTCTGGCAGCACCATCTATCATATGGTACAAGTTGCCCCAAATTCCTCATTTTTCTTTTTGTAAAGTGATGGATTATTCTACATGTTCTCTAGCAGACCTACAAGAAGACCTAACACCATATAATCTCTGAATTAAAAAAAAAAATCAGGCCTTTGCCCTGGCAGGTGTGGATCAGTTAATAAGAGTGTTCTCTGTCCACCAGAAGGTTGTGCATTAGTTTCCTGGTCAGGGCACATACCCAGGTTGTAGGTTCGATCCCTGGTTGGGGCACATATGGGAGGCAACCGATCCATGTTTCTCACATCTCTCTCTCTCTCTCTCTCTCTCAAATCAATAAACAATTTTTTTAAAAAACAGATATTTGAGGGTCCAGAAGGATAGTTACCTCAGCCCACTTTATATGAAAGACAACATTTTCAGATCGAGAATCATCACTAATATGTTTGCAAAGAATCTTCAATAAAAAATACATATATAATGCTTGAGAGGAAGGCCAAGGGACAAGAGGCTGGAATGCATCAGTGATAAAGGAATCAGAGATTTTATGACTTCTCACATATATTCCTTTGCATAAGAAGAAAAAATGCGAAGTTGATAGCTAAAACTACGTTTGATTTATAGGTGGATTTGGCTGATATAAAAATAATTGTAGTAAACTATTCTGAGAATAATCTAAAAACATCAAGAATGCGGCATTTCCCCTACTGCTACACCATCCCTCATTAGTCAGAAATGAGATGATGCAGGCTCTGACAACCCTTCCTCCCACGGTGGACAAACAGGCTCTGTGTGCAATGTTAATGACTTGAAAGATGCCAGCTCTGGGGAGTGTTTGGAATTTCGCACTCTAAACACAGGTGGATGTGAGCTGATCCCAGCATTGGCACTAGTTTGGCTTGACCAAACCTCTGGTTAAACATGCTACACAATCCAGAATGATAGGTGAGAAGATTTGAAAGAATGTGTATTTAATGGCAGTGCTCTACTAAACATTTAAACAGCGATAACTATGATTACATAGAAATAGTGTGAGATTGATGCACCAGTCAATAAAATCTAAATAGGAACTATATATCCTGTTGTGTAAGGAATTAAAACCCTGTAAAAATCCAATTCTGTCTACTTCCTTCTCTGTCCTATCATATCATACTTCTATCGTATTTCTGTACTTATCCTGAGAACTCCTTCTGCTTTGCAAAACTGGATTTAAATCTTCTAGACTTAAATGACATTTGACCATACCAAAGAAATGTTGTCTGTAAATATAACTGCATGCAGGCAAATATTCTTTTGAAACATCTCAAGCTAAGACACTTGGAGTTAAGCATAATGTTTTTGTGCTACAATCTGCAGGTTGTGAGAAGTTTTGGAGCCTATAAAGCTCAAGTTAAAATCTTAGATCTGACCATTACTATTTGAATCAATTTGAGTAACTTATTTAGAGATTTACCTCATATAGAGAGAGCATGGACTTGCTAACGTGCATGAGGTCATCAGACTCCCCCAGAAGAACAATGTTCCATGTGACAGTTTATGGTATTCAGTGGCTGGTATTAATCAAGGAAATAATATTTTTGTTAATTTTTGTATTTATACTGATTCTGTTAATAAATCCATCTTCTTGGAACAGGCAACAAGTGAGTGCTATGACAAACTCTAAACTGCCAATTTCTTAGCAGTATCTTAATAGTTCTCTTGGAAAATGGTCTAGAATTAAAACACAATTTAATGGTGGTGAGTAAGATTTGTGCAGAAATAATTTTATTATGCTGTGCCTTTGTTAATAATGAAATGATGAGTAAAATAAACCTCCCTAAGATATGCCTTTGATGTTTCCCAGTGATACAATTTAGTGATTTTTGCATTAATTCAATACCTCTTTCCACATTGGACCATGTTTCTTATTCAGCATCTATCATACTGTTTCATAATTGCCTTTCTTTACTTTCTTTAGATTATTATCTCCGTATTGGCAAGAAACATATCTTTTCAACATAACTAAATATTTTGGAACAACTTTTATTTTTATCTGTGGTTTAGGTGGCCCTGGAAATAAAGAGAAAAAGAGACTGTGTTATTGGGTACAGAGACATTTTATTGAAGCTAATAATTAGAAGCATTTTTACAATATTTTTTGACAGTAAGAAAATGTATTTGAAGCTTAATAGGTCTTCAAACAAATAGCCATCCAACAATAAACACTTCAAGATATGGTAAGTCTTGTGTTATGAATCATTGAAGAAATAAGCAAATGAAAATTATCTTGTGGAAATTAAAATACCCAGTTTTTAAAATGGGTGCTCTCCCACTTAACCAGTGTGCTGGGGAGAGTACAGGGCACACAGCTGGTCTGCCCCAGTAACACGCTTCCGCTCCCCCTCCCAAGCGAGTGCTTCTCAGGAAGATGTGCTCTCAGGGCTTTCTCCCAGAGTTGCGGCTGATAGTGGTGTCACTTTGGCTGTTAGGAGCCCAAGAATAGGTATAGAACTCATCATATTTATTCATGAAGTCAGAAGGAATGGGAGTTTGCTTCCACAGCAGTTATCCTAACACATTATTTATGAAAATTGTGGGCAGTTGGCCAAGTCTAAATATAGCCTTTCTCTTATAATTTGGCCCAGAACTCCTTCTTGTTCAGGTATCTTCTTTGGCAGTAAAAAAGCAGAGAATAAAGCAGAGAAAGACATCAGGAGAGGCATTGTATTAGTAAGATAACACAAGGTAACATATTCACAGGTTTTGAAGTTTAGGGTGTAGGCATCTTTGGGGTATCAGTACACCACATATGAAAGTTCCCTGTCTGGACCCCCACAATGTATGGCCATCTCATATGCAAATTATATTCATCCAATTCCAAGATTCCCAAATGTCTCAGCTCAATAAATATCAACTTTTAAATCTGAAATCGCATTGAAATTTCATCATCTCAAAAGTCCTACACGTCTTCATCTAGATTATCTAAATCAAGTATGGGCGAGGCTCTGGGTATAATTTATTCTGAGGCATAATTCCTCTTTATGTGCAAACCTGTGAAACTCAAGAAACAAGTTATTTGCTCCACAATGGTGGGACACGCATGAGATACCAATTATAGATATTTCAGTTCAAAAATGGAGGAAGGGAAGAGGGGAAAAAAAGTTCAACAGTCCCAAGAAACTTTAAAATGCAGCTGAGACATCAACAGTAGGTTTAAATGCCTGGGAATAATTCTCTGTGGTTTTCAGCTCTCTCTGGACTCATGACTCGTCCCTCTGATGTTGAGGACCCACCCTGGTAGTCATCCTCCTTTTTTTCATCAGGAGCCGCCTGTATTTGCAGCTGCATAGTTTTACCAGCCTGTCTCCTGACTCTGGGATTTTGGGGGGGTCTGTGGCTTTTTTTCACTTTGACCTCTCTATCCTTTCTAGTCCAAGCTGACAATGTCTCTGCTAGTATAAAATTTTTAAGACCCTTATGAGTCTCCTGTGTATGTCACAGGATTTCACACCAGTAGACCAGAAGCTCCTCTGCAGGCCTTTCATAGGTAGTCATAACTTTTTATTTTTGTGTTCTGCTGATGTGGCTGAGGGGATCCACGAATTATATGTCTAATCTCTTTAAAGAGACTTCTCTGTGACTGAATACTGTGACCTTCTGAGACATTAGAAAAAAGTTGTCCAGCCACACTCTTGGCTTTCTGTCCAGAACACTTTTCCTTGACATTGATTGTCCAAATGTTAGCATCTTTTGCAATCTGGATAGTCAAGAATATTCCATTTCATCAAGTCCTGCTTCTTTTCAATTAAGGTCTTCCCTCTTGCTTATATCTCTCCTCTTGCATTTTACTATAAGAAGCAGAAAGAAACCAAGCCAAATCTTTAACCACTTTGCTTGGGAATCTCCTCAGAACAATATCCAAGTTCTTCGGTTATAAGTTATGCCTTTCATATAACTGTAGGACACAGTTCTGCTAAACTTTCCACTGCTATATAACCGGACTTCTTTTTCTTCCAGTTTCCAATATCTTTTTTGTTTCCTTCTGAGCCCTTATCAGCAATACTTTTACTCATCTTTCTACTAGTCATCAGCTTACAATGATTTAAGTATTCTCTGAGACAGTATAGATTTTCTCTCCTGTGCTTCTCACTTTCTTTTGACTCTTAATTAGCAGAGCCATTAAAATCCATATTTCTAATGATAGTTTGTTCAAAGCAGTTTAGGCTTTTTCTATCATGCTCCTCAAAATTCATTTACTATTTACCCTTAACTCCACTCCAAAGCCACTTCCACATTTTTAGGTACTTGTTACAGCAGCTTCCTCCTACCAGTTTCCAAGATCTGTATTAGTTTCATATTGCTGCCTTAACAAATTACTACAAGCTTCATGGCTAAAAACAATGCTAATTCATTATCTTATAATTCTGGAGGTCAGAAGTTCAAAATGGGTCTTACTTAGCTAAAATTGGGTATCAATAGGGCTCTAGGGGATATCTATGTCTTTGCCTATTTCAGCTTCTAGAAGCTTCTTGTGTTTTTTGACTCATGACTCTTCTATTCTCACAGCCAGAGTTATAACACATTCATACCTAACACTACTGCCTCTCATATGGAGCCTCATAATTACATTGGGCCCACTCAGATAGGTCAGGGTCATCTTCCCATCTCAACATCCTTGACTTAATCATATCTGCAAAGTTCCTTTTGCTATGTAAAGAATTCACAGATTCCAGGAATTAGGATATGGACACTATTAGAGAGGTGGAACATTATTTTTCCTACCAGAGAAACATAGTATACGTAGGTTCTTAAAAGCAGAGTTTACACCTTCCTTGTGTTTACATCACCAGAACCTAGCACAGTCATTGCCTGGTACCTAGAAGGCACTCAGTAAATGTTTATTAATTAGTAAAAATAACATGTATTTGGCATTTGCTATGTGACAGAGATTCTTCTAAGAGATACAGCAGTGAAAAACACACAGTTCTTGTTCTCACAGACTTTACATTCTAGTGTGGGGAAGCAGAGAGTATACACACAAAATATTATTAGGTGATGATATGAAGAAAAATCATCCAGGGTAAGTATAGAATATACCAGGGGTACTATGAAAGAAATCCTCTCAACAAGACGCCATCTGATTGGAGACTAAAAAGAACTAGGGAATCAAGTCATAAATATTTGGGAAAAGAACATTTCAGAATGAGAAAATGCTAAGTGCAAAGATTCTGAGGTAGGAACATGCAGGGGTTTTGAGATTTTTAAGGAATAGTAAGAAGGCAAATGAGGTTCACAATGTGGGGGGATGGAATAAGATGAAGTCAGACAGGTAGAAAGGTGGCAGATTGCGTAGTATTTTGTAGTCTATGGTAAAAGGTTGAATTATACTCAGGGAAATGGAAGCACATTATAGGGATGGAACAGGCTGGCAAAAATCTGACTTATATTTTAAAACATTATTGTGGTTGCTATGTCAAATACTGCCTGCAGGAAGGTAAGGTAGAAGCAAGGAGACAAGACACAGCTATTGCAGTGGTCCCAGGGACAAATGAGGCTGACATGGATCAGACTGCTAGCAGAGCTAATGTGAGAATTTGTAGCTCATTCTGGGTATTAGTATCTAAAGTAGAGCTCATGTGATTTCCAAGATAGACTGGATGTGGTAGAGAGAGAGCAGTTAAAAATGGTTTCAAGAATTTGGGCTGGGCATTTGATGAGTGGAGGCACCATTTACTGAGCTGGGGAAGATTATAGAACATGAACAAATTTCCGTTTTGGATAGGTTTACATTGAGATGTTTATCAAACATTAAGTAGAGATGCTGCAGGGTCAGATGGACATGGGAGACTTGAGTTCAGGGGAGAGACCGAGACTAGAGATACACTTGTAGGAATTCGAGCACCTAGGTGACATTCAACGCTGTGAAGCTGGATGAAATCCCAGGGGGAGCCATTTTAGCAGAGAAGTGGTGCCAGCACCGGGCAAAGAGGCACTGCAGTGTTTGTAGGTCAGGAATCTGAAGAGAAACTAGCACAGAGTGGCCTAACAAGCAGGCAGTGGGGAATGAGGGGGTCCAAGAGAGAGTGAGGTCCAGGAATCCAAATGAAGACACTTTTTTAAGAAAGGAGCCATCAGCCCTGGCTGGGTAGTTCAGCTGGTTAGAGCACTGCCTGTATATACCAAGGTTGCAGGTTCAATCTTTGGTCAGGGCACATACAAGAATCAACCAATAATGCATAAATAAGCGGAATAGCAAATTGATGTTTCTCTCTCTTTCCCTTCCTCTCTCTCTCCAATCAATCAATCAATAAAAAAGATTTAGAAAAATATTGGAGTGATCAAATGTGTTAGTTTCTGCTCTTCTGCTGAGATGTCAGTAAGATGAGTACCTCAAAATAACCATTTGTTTTGGCATCATGGAAGTGATTATGTTTTATGGAGTTGCGGATAGAAAAGTATAATAGAAGTTATTCATGGAACCCCAAGGGCCTTTATAATCCACTAGACAGCAAAGAATCCTTACTACATTTCTAAATGTTGAGAAAATACTTAAAACTTACTGCTGAGGAATTTGGGCTGACTGGTAGTATAAACACTGGAATTTATTTGAAGTATAGTCATGACTTCTAATTTAGTCATCTAGAGTTCATTTTTTTTGCAAAACCCTCAAAATGTACTAGCTTTAAATTGTCTAAATTCCTTACCTTCAATTATCTCCCTCTCATAATGCAGATGAGTCTATAAAAATGGAGAGATTAATGTAATTGTGGAAAATTCCATTCCTCTGGGAGAACCCAACTCAGTCCATGTGGAATAATTTGAAAGGTACTTTTGTGTTAACATTTTTACCCCATTTCCTTATGGTGCTGACAGAGATCAAATATCAAATGCTTCAGGTCAGAGATTAGTTATGGGATTCTTTAGTTGAAAATGCATTTATGCTCTTGAGACCAATGAGTATGTTGACAATTAACTAGTGCTGTTTAACTGCATATTTCCCTCCTCTTAGTAAAATCAGCTATGAAAACAGTGTTGGTTTATGCGTTGACTACATACATCTAAATCACAGAATCTATATTTGGTATCTTTTGAAAAAATAGGCATAAGTGTAAAGCACATAAAATAGTGAAACCTGTGGAGCTAAAAAAAATTCTCCTTAAATATTCTGCCAAAGTTCCTTACAGGTTCTTTAAAATTTAATGTATGAATGAAAACTATTCCACACACTTATCTCACAGTATATTCCTATGCTTTTTCATTTCCTTTCTACAGATGAAATGTATAGAGGGCATGGGATGGATAAATAACAGAGGAAGCTGATGGGGGGAAAGGAGGCTGTAAAAGGCATTTGCAGGATTGAATTTATAATGTGAAACTGCCATCTGAGGACAGAAATCAACTTCTCTGTGCCTGGCTTCATCTAGGTAAATGCTGCGCTTTGAAGGGGTTAGAATTTGCCCTTGATGCCTCATGTACTAGGGATGTTCTCCTTGCAATGGTGCAGATATAAAGTTACATATTTATTTACCCTGTGTTTGAAATGTGTCAGTCTTGGTTCTAAGAATGTTTTCTTGGCTGGGTCATGAGTGCTCTTGGATTTTAATCTACTAAGCTATTTGTGCTAAAAATTGCTTGGTTTAATTTCATATTAAAACCAAACAAAACAGTCAACCAACCAGCCTTTATTAAGCTGGACGTAAAAGAAAGCAGAAAGAGTGGAAATATATGAGGAATAGTTAGCATATGGCTGACTCCCTGAATCACCTATAGGCACAAACTGACTCTGGACTTGTGATTTCAAGAAAGGGTTTGGAAAGCTCAGTACTGGAAAATGTATGTCCCACTGATTGGAAGGAGAATGGTTGGCCACATTTTTCTTTTTGTCATGGGCTTTTATTTGCTGACTCATCCATACTTATTTAACTTCAAAAGGTACCAAAAGGGCTCCTGAGTGTTATTGTTAGGGATAAGATATCCCCAAGTTCACATCCCAGCTCTGACACTTACTAAGCAATTTGACCCAGTAATCTACATTTCCTCAAACATAGAAGGAAAGTCCCCTCATTACAAAATTGTAATAAGCATTATATCAAGAAGTTTATGGTAAAAGACCAGTGTAAAATATAGAGCCTGTACATTTTAATTAAAAAGTGAGTATTATATATCCTGGAAACAAACATGGCTCATTACAAAAATATAATTTGACACCTCAATAGATTCACTTGCTAGGAATCATCAAGGTAAAAGAAGTGTCGAGAATTAATAGTATCACATCAAAACTAAATGTTTATCACATAAGTTATATTTATGTGATATAACATTTATATGTTATTTGAGAAAACTAAGAGATCATTTATCCATCCCAGGATGAAATGATATCATATTAGACTTCATAAGTGAGTTATGATTCTGCTTTTCATGCTGTATATCTATCCATCCATTCACATGCATTATTTAAGTTTTCGTCTATCCTATTAGGATTGCAAGTGCTGACTGGTGTGGCTCAGTTGGTTGGATGCCATCCCACAAGGCCAAGGGTCTGCAGTTGGGGCACATGTGAGAAGCAGCTGATCGATGTTTCTCTCTTGTGTTGTTGTTTCTTTCCCCCTCTTTCTCCCCTGCTTCCTCTCTCTAGAAATAAATACAATCTTTAAAAAAAAAGAATTGAAAAATGCACCGAAGTAAATTACAACAAAATCTCAAAATACAGTTAAAGTCAACACACCCTAACCTCTAATCACCATCATACTCGATCTTAATTATCTCTGAAATTTGGGAGGTCAAATATTATCACAAAACATAGTCTATGGTTTCAGTTAGAATCACTGATGAGAAAATGCTGATCTACTTCTACAAAGGTGAACTGACTGCATATAGCTGGGGCTTCCAAATGATTGCCTCAAGAAGTGTGTGACTAAGAGTATTGTTGATTTTTATGCTAGGAGGTTGGGAACTAGAAACAATGCCTAAGTTGGTCCCAAGCATTGTGTTCAGTCTACTGTACAAACAATAATAAACATCATTATCTTCAAAGACAGTAAAACTTTGAGTGAATTAAGAACACAAGCAACAAAATTAGCTGTTATCAGACTTTGGTTTATTGTAAAATTTAGCAAAGTTTTTGATGTAATCCCTGACCCCTTGCTCTGAAAACAAAAGCAAAAACATAATTATTGCTTATTCTTCCCCCTACTTTATTTGTGCCACTGTAAAAGAAGGGAGAAAAATCATTGTAATAAATAAAAATAGAAATGTAAGAAAGAAAGATAAATCAGTCCAGATGAGAAATGTTAGGGGCAACAGAAATATCAAGCAGTTTCAAAATATGCTTCTTTTTTAAAGGTTGTCATGTAAAAAAAGTCACACCAAAAATATAGCAGCAGAGAAGAAAGATAAATACTAGTTAATTGCACACCAATCCCATGCAAAAAACTGGGTCATTAGCCAAAGCAGTAGTATTCGGAATCCAATTTGGGATGCTTGTGCAGTGCCTGGGAGTCATCTATTATGGAGCTGTCGCTGAATTGGTCCAAGTCCGACGGGGTCTGATGGCCTGGGACATCATCTGCCAAAGTGTCCAGATAGCTCCCCACGGAGATGCCATCCAGCCCATCGCTGCCGTCATGTAGGCTGTTGTAGCTGCCGTGGAAGGAGGTGCTCTGACTCTCCAACAGACTGCACAGGCTGCCGCTGAGACTGCTGCCTCGGCTCGTGATGGTGGCTTTCTCTTCGATCATCCACTTGATGGACTCAATGCTCTCATTGATAATGAGCAACTGGCGCATGAGCCTGACATCTGTGGCTCTGAGATTAACCTATGGAGAAGAGGGAGAGGGAAAGACATTCTAGTTAGTCTACATCCCTGAAAGACCCAAGATTCAATTGGGTTCAGTCTTATTCAGTCCATAATTTTAAGTTCATAGACTAAATTCACTTGATCTCAGGATGTTTTGAAAACTGCTGACCAACGGTAGGAGTCATAAAGAACTCACTTCCTGCCAGACACATCAGGCTGCAAAAGGGACAACAAAACTCCCGCTGAATCCCTGACCAAGATGCCTGGAAATACCGTATTGAATGTCAGGTTCTCAGCTAAAAAATGTATTCTCTCTCTGGCCTGACTAGTCATTTATCCAAGTTTCCTTGGGAATATGTATGTGGATGCTGAGATGTAAGGAGAAGAGGAATGTCTGGAATTAAGGAATCATCATATCATCCATGTAGTAGCTTCTATTTTTTTAGTGATAATGTGCCAACATTGTTATAAAAGCTCGACATTCATTATAGCAACTCCGTACCACAGGTATTATTATTTTCATCCCCATTTTACAGATGAAGAAACAGAAAAGAGTACAGAAAAGGTCTGTTTTCTCTGTGGCTGTATTGACATAATAGTGCTGAATTTATGTCTAAGAGGAACCAAATTGCTGCAATATTCCCTGAATTCACGAGATTACCAATGTGCTAGGCTGATCTACCTCACAAGATAAAGTGCGCAGATATTTTTCTGTATATCTGATTATTTGCTTCAGATATATAAGGGGCAGCCCCAACCAAAACTGGGATATGAGACTCTGAGAAGGTTCTAAAACTCCCTTACATGCCTTCTAGGTGTGTATTTCTTTTGATAGTTCTAAGTTACTTTGGAGAAATCGGTCTTCAAAGCCACAAAGCAGAACATCTTTCTAGGTCCTGCACTTCAGTGGGAACATTTTCTGACATCAAAGACGTGGCGTTTCCAGGGAAGGAGGGAAAGGGAGGCTGTGTGAACACTCAGGGTGCCCTCCATAGTCACTGGAGTTGGAGAGGTAGGGCTCCTCCAGTCTTCAGTGCCTGGACTGGGAGGCAGGGGCACGTCTGGCCACTAGCAGTCCAAGTCACACTCATACGGTTTAAGATGGATTCCCGTCCTTTCTGTTGGAGTCTTTCTTTAACCCATGAGGCTGGGTTTTGCTAATTCTCTCTAAGATCCATGGCTAATTCACATTTGTGGGTTTCTAGAATTATCAAAGGCACTCAGTCATGAGTGATTCAACCCATAAGGGAGAAAGGAGCCCATTGTCTTCAAGTGTATGCATTCATTTTTGTGAAAATATTTCCTGGTTAGGAGTTAATTCATAACTGAAGGAAAACTTTGGATTTAGTGAATGTGATGAACAAACATTAGGAGAGATGAAATTTCTACCAATGACTTCAAAGAAGTAAGATTACATGTTAGAATATATATGCATAAATACAAAATGCACCAAGTCCAATTTAAAACCCTTAATTTTGCTAGGATATTCAATAAAGTGCTTGGTGATAATCATCATTATCTTCTTTGGAAAAAAGCACTGAAAATAAATTCTCTGGAAGGTAACCAGTGAAAATCATTCCTGGCTGAGGCATTCACTAACAGAAGGATGTAAACTTAGTAAGTCTTGAGATGTTTTTCTACTTGTGGTGTCATCTCAGTGACCTTGCAGTGACCTGTTGGGGAAGGAGGCTTTCTGGAAGTTTATGTTCAAATTCACTCATACACCCGATGAGCCATCAAGATACTATAATACAACAAATATTTGCAAATCAGCAACAATTTTCCCAGATCCACTGGAGGGCCTAGAAAATCAATATGAGCCAAAGTCTTATGCAATTTTTCAGTTAGGCATCTGTAGCTGATAAAGCTCACTATGCCCACTGCAGGCATGGTTCCACATAAATGTGGCCATTTCCCGAGAGGTCCCAAACGAACCACAGCTGCACTTGTCCACATTTCCGCCCTGTCCCATGGAAATACTCCGGCTCGTGCTCAGCTCTGGGTGTGTTCCCTGTTGCTCCCCTCACTTGAAATGTTTTACTCTCTTCCTCTATAAATCCTCTCCATTCTTGAAGTCCCACTTCTTCCATCAAGCCTGCTTGCTGGCTCCAGCCTCCTCTGCAGTCCTTTTAGTTTGGATCTCAGGGTATAGCTTAGTTATGTACTGTCTTATATTGCTACCTATTATTGTGTCATCAACTAAATTTGAAGTTTCTTTTAGAAAGAAAACATGGCTTCTTTCTAAAAGAAACTTCCAAATCTTCTTCCATCTCTTCATGTGTGTCCTAAGCGTTGATTGATTTTGTTTTTTTAGAAATAGTCATTTTAGGATTATGACTATTCTGAAAAGTTCAGCTCTTAAGAATTTTTCAGCAATTTTTTGTCTGAGTCACACAGTGGCTGCATCAAATACAATTTTTAAAAATTTTATTGTACAATATTGCCCTGCCTGGTGTGGCTCAGTTGGTTGAGCATCATCCCACAAAGCAAAAGGTCACCAGTTCGATTTCTGGTCAGGGCACATGCCTGGGTTGTGGATTTGTCCCCATTGGGGCACATGCAGGAGGCAACTGATAGGTGTTTCTGTCCCTTTCTCCCTCCCTTTCCCTCTCTAAAAAAAATTATTGCACAATATGAATAAAAGGGGAGTAGACTATGAAGTAACAAAAGCTTCCTTTGACCGTGAATGATTTATTTAAATAAAAAAAATTCTTTTCTTCTGAAAGCAAACATTCACAGGCCATTGAACCACTGTTGGAAAAAAAACTGACGACAGTTGGAACATGTTGATCTGGCTGATAATGATTACAGAGTTACTGTGTCTAATTCTCTGTCCTCCGTCCTCCGGGTGGTGGGAGAGTAAACAGCTTCCCGCTGTGGGAGCACTGGACCAGCCGGTTCACACGGCTGCCTGTCCATTTCCTGGAGCTCCAGGCTCCTTACTCCACACTCGCTGCTTTCTCCTAGTACTAAGGTGTGGTTATGCTACTGCTGATGAACCTTGAAAGTGTGAGCAATCCACCACAGGACTAAATCACAATGTCACCTCTGTCTCCAGTAGCTACCCCACCTTTCCTCAATATTATTCATGTCAGTCCTTATAAAGTCTGGCCATTGATTAAGAAGGCAGTAGACTTAAAAAAAAAGAAAGGAGGGAAGGAAAGAGAAGGTAGACTTGCCCTGTTGGCAGGGAACTGTGCTGTTCTTTCACTTGAGGCTTTGTAAGGTCCTCTGGCTTTACTTCTTGTGGTCTGCGTTTGTGTCCACACTTCGGAGACAGGGGCATGATATCCAATCCACACACCTTATTTCTAGTGTTTTGCTCCCTTCATAATATTTATGACTAGTTGACATCATTCTGCTTATCATCTGTTTATTGATTTTCTGTTTCCCCCATTGGCATGTATGTGCACAGAGTGCTCAGGACTTAGTGTAGCCTCTTCACCACTCTGTGCCCAAGACCTACAAGAGTGCTTGGCATATAGTAGGTGCTTGATTAGTACTTATTCAAGGCTAAGTAACTGCTTCAGATTGGGCCATCCGTCAGGAACACCCCTCCCTTGGGTTTTGCTGTCGTCACTGAAATGTGACTTGAGAGGAAGGAAGGAGAGTTTCTGGACAGAGCACTTGGGAACTGAAGCATCCCCAGCATGCTGTCCCACTCCTATTCATTCACAGGATTCAAACGCTGAGAAACGGGTGCAAGGTAATTCCTATTTTTAATACACAGATTAGGAGATAGTATCTCTGAAAGGAAGTGGACTTTAAGGTGTGAATCACACTCTAAACATTGCTGTGTTTGTTCTGAGGTGATAACCTAGCACAGCACAGGTGTTCTGTAAACACTTGGTGAAATGAGTTAAACAAAGGGAATAAACAAACAAGCAGGATATTTACAAAAAAATGGTTTGCACTAATTGATCAAAAGAGATGTGGATGTCCTTTCCTCTTCTCCTGTTCACTCTCTCCCACTCTGGCCCTTACAGATATTGAAATGTGGTTCATCTTCATACTTAAGTCTCTCATGCTTCAGGGCTGTAGCATAACATGTCTTTGTACTCCAGACTGAATAAATGCTGAAATTGCATTTCATTTTTAAACAGTTGGGTATGAATTGGGTCTATGGTAGAACTTGAAATGAGGGATCTGGAAAGAGCAAATATTCTTAATAATATACCTTCCCAGATCTATGTTTTCTTCCTGCCTATCATATCTCAGTATTATACTGAGAATATACAAGGTTATGAACTGGCTCAATGGAATCAAAGACAGAGAGAATGCAGTCAAATTTTCAATCAATAAGAGAATCGACAAGTCAACTTGTTTTGTGGTGGCATGTGAGGAGCATGGTGCAGGGTTCTGGACTGCCACTGGCGCTGCCTCTGTCCACCTATGTGGCCTTTGGGCAAAGTGGCTTGGCACATAGGACCTGAAAACAAATTCGTGGTGTTTTATGTGAGCTGCAGCGGATTCAGTGGACATAGTAAAGCAGTCTTATTGCTACCCAATAGTGAAGACTTAATCGGCTGAGGAACCCAGCTATCACTTTTGTCTGCTTTTGGTGGTAAGGTGTTATTTGATAAGCAGATTCTGCAGATCTGATCACCTCAGTACTTCCCTCCATTCTGACACTGTCTCTGATTCTTTGTCATTCCCGTGGCCATTTGATTACTAAATTGTTTTCTGCTATGAGAAAATTCTGCAAGTTATAGGGGAAATAAGTTGTATCAATTTTGCTGCTCAGTGTCTCCAGCAAAAGATTTAGCTGATATTCAGGGCTACAGCCAGAAGTTTGAGCTCTATGTGAATGTTAATCACCCATGGTAATTGTAATTTTAGCTCTCACCATTTGGGTTTAAATAAAAATCATATTGTGTTCTGCCTCAAGATAAACATATATATATATATATATATATATCCTCTGTAATATGCCTATATATTAACTGGTATATGCACATGAACTGCAGAATTGTATTTTCAAATAAGGACATTATTCACTCTATCTTGTCATACCACAGGCTTGGATAGCACTGTGTTCTTCTATCTCTTTCAAAGCTCTCCTTCACTATTTTTATCCTTTTATTTATGAGACTTGACTAATGAGGTAAAAGCAAGCCATCTCTCTTAGTTATCCATTCCTACTGCAAAATCCACGATGTCCATGACCTAAATCTCAAATGTCCAGCAAACTGTAATATGAATGAGAAGGGAAAAAGACTACTTTGCAAGCCAGTCCATAATCATGTACAAGTGGAAAGGAAAACAGATTAGATTTGCCTTTTAATGTGATTCTCTAATACTACTTTCAAGTTAGAGGCAACCAATCAACATTTTTTTTCAGCTATGTAATTGGTGGAAGCTCTCTTTTCTAGCCATATTTATTTCTAAATATACAAAAAATCAAAAGCATCTGTATATACTAAGTTAAGGAGCTGTTTTAAAGATGCTTGGAATATTGTTTTCCCAGCAGTTTATCCCAGTTCATGTGCGTGTTCACTTTGCCGAACCTTACTGTGTCCAAATTTGCTCTTTCTCTAAATTGACCACATCCTCAATTTGATGATCACAGGAGATTTTCTGCCTACCCATCCTTAAAATTTCCGGCAGTCTTATTAATAGCTTTATTTATAAAGCACTCCTCTCTTTTCTCAGAGGATCCATAAGGATATTATTGCCTCTGTGCTGTCTCAGGAAACATTACATTTCCACCTACTGTCTTTGGTTTGGAATGCTTCAGGAGAGAAGCCTTGTACAAGTCAGTGCTATTCCACCAAAGTTTTCCTATACCTTCTCAGCCAGTTCAAAATGTATAGCAAAATTTGTTTCTAATTGGGCAACAGAGGATTCCATTTTTATATCAGTCAGCTTTGTCTCCCTTCATTTGTGTTGTTTATATGTGGAATTCAACAATAACTAAAACGGTTCACTCTTTTCCCAAACCCTTATAGAAGAGTAATTTCCCTAAAGATTAAATTACGTACATAAAAAGCTCCACTGACTGATGGATGTTGTTTTGATACATCAGAAAGCTGCATCTGGTTTATTTGAAAGGCACACATGTGACTTCCCTGAATCTAAAACATAAATTCCTGCCACCAGTCCTACTCATGAGCCCTGCAGAGTTCTGCTGATGAGCCCTCTGATTATCAAAGTAACAGAGGGAGATTTTCAGTCTCATCCCATCAGGTTTTATGTCCAACTGATACTTAGGTGCCTGTGAAGTCAATTCCCTTTCCATGTCCTGTCTAATATAGTGAAATTGTTTCCCTGAGTGCTTTCAGTATGTACATGCAAAGTGGAATCGCCTGGGCTGAAGTTCATTTGGAATAATGTAGCAGGCACCCCACCTTTGTGCCAGAGAAGTTCACACACACAGATCAGTCAAGAAGTGTTTTCACTAATTTGTTATAAAAATAAATGTTCTTTCTGCACTGGTATTTTTCTAATTTAGAATTTAAGATAGTCTTTTTACATGGAAGACAAGTATATGGTAATGTGCTCCTCTGTAATATGCAGTAGCTGTGCTTGCACTGGGGGAATGGAAGCTACAAAGCCGTGTGCTGGGAAATGCTTACCAGCTGGCTCCCTGGGAAACTACACACACACACACACACACACACACACACACACACACACACACACACACGATAGAAATTGTACTGATATAAAAGATGTGCAGCATATACTTTACAAATACCACTAAAATATACAGTGCCTACCTTTAGTTGTAAATTTCAGATAACTAATTGTTCTCAGGTAATGAAATGCTTCTGTTCATTTTTGTTAAACTGAACTGGAGGTGCTGCCGTTCAACCACTATCTAACAAACAGAATTGATCCTAATCCACTGACTCTCTCTTCTGCTAAACTGTTTTTCACCCTAGTACAAAGTGTATTTGTTAAACTGAAACCTGTTTCGCCTGCAGCACTAATTACGACGTCCAAGCTTTGCTGGTTAGTCAGTAGTGAGAGCAACTGTGAAACTGGATAACAGTTTTTGAATACGTGAAAAATATTTCCCTTTTTGTGTGTGCGACTGATAGAGTAATAGCTAAAGATACAACCCCCTTTAAGCTTAATCTGCAGTATTAACATTTTCTCCATCACTGATTTGTGACATAAAATAAAAGGCAAGTTCTGTTTTTTAGTGTTTTCTAATTGCTGTGCTATAAATTTTCCTACAGTGGTCAATTTCATGCTACCAATAGGATGTAACTACACACAGGGCTGGTAGCAGATTTTTGGTAGCACAGCATTCAGCAGTATTTTCACCCTATAGAAACAATATGTGTTTTGAATAACCTCAATGCAGTAAAATAATTACCAAGTGATGAATTTTGAGTATTGATTACTTTAGTTTTCATATCACTTATTAACTTGTATGCTTATATAAATACAAAAAGGCTGGAAAAGTGACTGTGATTAAAAACTAGTTCATAAAACTGAAAATTTAACAAATAGCTCACAGAGGCCAGGAGGAGTGAGCTCTAATATACCATTGAAGGTGCTGAATAAAGGCTTTCCCTAATTTACTGCACTTTTCATAAGTATAGTAAAGATTTTTCATTTTCCCCATTAGGGCATTTATTTTTCTATACAGGAATAAAAGCCTAATGTAATTTTATCTTCTCTACTAACTATAATTTGAGGAAAACATAAAGGACTCATACCAATGTTAGTATTTTTTATGGAAAAATTTCAAATATTGAGATATGAAATGTACTTAGAAAAGGAATAATCTAGATTTGAAACTCACTTAAGTAGTTGTGTTTTTATGTTATAAATTTTGGATAGATTTCTAAATATGCTATGCACTTCTCTAGATAAATAGAACCAAGCAGAATCAAGTATAAACAGCATTTCTAATGCATAGTTACTCAGCAGTGCACTTAAGGGTTGTTGAAAGAATAGGATCATGATCCCCCCCCTTTTTTTTAATGGCTCCACACATCCCTACCCAATCAAATGCTTAATCTTCTCCTCTTTCAGTAATTTTTTGATGTTCAGATTAGGTTTCTATCATTTGTTATGCCCCCTTTCACTTCCTCAGTCTCTCAATTCTGTTTCTAATCTGCTATCTGCAGCCCAGTAGTGCTTCAGTAGGGCAGAACTGAGTTGCTAAAAAACTGGTCTTTGTACTTCTTGGAAATTAATATATACTAAAGAGTAAAATTAAGTGAGGAAGCATCCTCCCCAACACAAAGTGCATGGGCCTTGCTCCCTAGAAAAGTGCTTCTCAGCCTTTAACACACAGATCACTTTGGAATCTTATTCAAATTCAGATTCTTTCACTAGTCTGTCATGCTGCATTTCTAACAAGTTCCCAGCTAGTGCCAGTGGAGGTAGGCAACCTCTACAATGTCTCCCAAGAATCCCCTCTCCTGGTATCTACATCTTTCTGTAGTCCCCTGCCCTTGTTTTCGACGTGATCTATTGACTTGTTCCTATGGAACAGAATAAGGAGAAGTGGTGGGACATCACTCCTGAGAAAAAGTAACAGAAAGACTGCGGTTTCTGTCTGGGGCACATTACTTGCTCTGGTGAGAGCCATCTGCCAGGCTGTGAAGTGTTCTGTTGTGTGATCTACATGATAAGGAACTAATGTCTCTGGACAACAGCTAGCAAGAAGCTAGGCCTGCCAACTGCTACTGGCTGCGTGGGTGAGCTTGGAAGCAGATCCTCCCTAATTCAGCCTTGAGGTGACTGCCGCCCCAACTGGCAAGATGATTGCAGACTTTTGCTAAGAGACTCTGAGCCAGAGGCACTCAGTTAATTGGTGCCCAAACTCTGACTCACAGACGCTGTGAGATAACACGTTTCTTGTTTACCTTGCTAAATTTTAGAGTGTTTATTATGCAGCATGAATAAGGAATACACCAATGAATGCTTTTGGTAAATGGACCACACTGGGTAGCAAGGGCCTAGAGATCTTTTTATTTGTGGAAAATTTTGGGTAATAGATGATAGACCACTCTGTTGATGAAATCTTACTCTACTGATACATTATCATGTAGTTTGAAAAAAGTAAAAAATAGAATAAGTAGGTAAATATTTATTGATGAAGACAAAAATGTTCATGGGCAGTCAAGGTCTTCATTGAGGGGGCCATTTGCATCTCCCACAGGATAACCTTTTTACTTCCGAAGAAAAGGTGGTTTATTACCCTGAAGGAGAAATGACAGGCTCAGATATAGCACAGATTTTGGAATTATTAGACTGAAAATTTAAATAGCTATGATTAATATGTCAAGGGATCTAATGAAAAAATAGACTATATGCAAGAACAGGTGAGTAAAGAAAACAGAGTTGAAAATTCAAAGATTCAAAATGAAATGCTATAAATCAAAAACATTGTAATGTAAATGGAGAATGTCTTTGATGAATATAGCAATAGGCTGGAGAGAGCCAAAGAGAGAATCAGTGAGTTTGAAGATATTTAAATACTCTGCATGTCTCTTTAATGAAATTCTTAGCAGGGCCTAAGAGAATCAGCAAAGCATTATTTAATTATCTATGGGATTACCTTTATGTGACCTGCCATTTACTATTAATTTGGCCAGATTTATGAAGTTATAAATTGGTTTATAGATTTATGTCTGGGAAACCTGAAAATGACTTCTGTCTAGCTAAAAAATAATCTCAAAAGTTATGGTTTTCTTGTCCTTCTGGACATTTAACACTTTGTCTCTCAATTAACAAAATGATTTCATGTGTCTTTTTGAAAAAATATATCAACCTTTCCTCCAGTTCCCTTTTGAACCAGCTACATCATTATGGGAAAGTCAGTCAGGGGGTGACCCCACTGTAAATTCTTGATCAGGCAGTCAGGACCGGTAGTCAAGCCTCAGGCAGATAGGGTCTGTAGCAAAAGGTTTATCTTTGCCTTAAGCAAGCCCCATCCATTATTTCTTCGAATTTAGGTTAGCCACACCTTTGAAGTAAGCATAACTACCCTAAAGAGAGTGCATAATCTTGTTAACTATCCTGTAATCTAATCCTCACCTTGCCTGGGGAAAATAATCTTCCTTTGTTCCCTCCAGAACTTCAAATGATAAGAGAAATTGCAAAACTGCAATTCCCCAGATCATCTGAGATCGTGCTTCCCAGCAATTGTCATCATTTTTGGCTCAAATTAACTGTAATAAAAATTCCCTACAGGTTTGGACATTTTTTTGTGTCCACACCATCTTGCTGGTTCTCTCATTAAATGAGCTGAATAAATCTGCAACTTGTGCTCTCTCTGTTTGTATAAAAGTCATGTTTTCATCTTTTCAAAAAGTACCCTTTGCTCACCTGCTAGAACTAGTTAAACTGAGTTGCCCAGGAGAGGCTTCTGGAGTGAATGAATCACCAGTAACAATAGGATTTAACCTTTTCTGACTGTCAGTTTTCTTCGGATTTGGTTCTTTTTGTTGTGATTTGTTTAGTTTCTATTGTTTCAGATTCTTGACCAACAACAAATATGTTAGTGGGTCTGTATTGTTTGTCTACTGGTGGTGTGCTCAGGTCCATGTGGAAAATATTCTGTCCCCATTGATCAGGTGGGTGACCCTTTGGGAATGTGTGTTCTGTGTTTCCCAGTGCCCGAGGTGGTACGATTAGAGTTTCAAGTCCTGTTGATGGGTGAGCATTTGAGAAACACCTTTTACTGCTTATGATAAAAAAATGAAATATCTTTTTACTTTTAGAGTATATCAGTACATTAGATTATAAAGTCTACTGTTAGAGTATATCAATAAGTTAGATTATAAAGTCTCATAATTTTCTAATTATAGAGGATAATAAATACTTGCAAAAATTTAATATTTCCCAGAATTTCAAGAAAATAAAAGAAAACTGAACTCTAATACACTGAGTGTACTGACATTTTTAAGAAAAAACAACAAAAAACATTCCTTACAGACAATGCTAGCTCAGAAGCATTTTTTGTAGAAAAATCAAAGGGAATCTTTAGAGAGGAATTGGTTTCATAAATTTTGGTTATAAATAGGTAAAGCCTTTTTCTTGGTTTCTTCGGTATGAAGAATAAGCATAATTTAATTTATTTTTTTGAGATTGGTTTTATTTTCCAATAAAGAGACTAGTTAATATTAACTTCCTAAAATGTTTTTTAAAATTTATTTAGTTTTAGAGGGGGGAGGGAGAGAGGGTAACATCAGTGTGTGGTTGCCTCTCACACATCCCCTACTGAGAACCTGACCCACAACTGGGGCGTGTGCCCTGATTAGGAATTGACCCTTTGGTTCTCAGGCTGGTAGTCAATCCACTAAGCCACACCAGCCAGAGCTAACTTCCTAAATGTCTTTTACTAGTTTACTGATAAGCTATGTGTCTTCTCTGTATTATGTAAGAATAAGAAAATATGCAATTATGTATTCTGCTATATGTTAAATTATTATTGTTAGTTTTTTAATTCAGCTGTAATTATTTTCTTTACTGTATCAGCTTAAATGTAATTTGCAAGATACTTATTAATTTAGAACTTAGACTAATATCAAGTTAATAAACAAAAATTTATGAATATATGTGTAATTACTAGGGAAGATAGAATATTGAAACACTGGTCACCAATTGTCATCGATATATTTGCTTTTTATTTTAATAGTAATAAACTGTATCTTTGGTCATTTTCATGAACATACCAATTTTGCCAACTACAAAGATGTGAAAAGTATGTTTTTGGCTGTGGAGATCTTTTAATGCAGCATGTAAGCTTTGCTGGACTGCTAAAAGTCTTGTTTATGACACTGATTACAATTTCTCTCTGAAATATTAGTAAGTTTGTTTAAAAATTATGGCTTGTCTGGGTAGTTGAGACTACACTAGAAATAACCATAAGAAAGAACTCTAACCAAAATATGGTTTTGTGTATCAAAGAGGAGAGTATTTTTGCTCTTAATCAAAATTGTTCCAGAATGTGAAAGGAGATAGTAAAGCATAGAACTTAACTTGATATAGAATTCTAGATACAAAGAAAATTTATTTGCCTTGATGAAAGAATAATTCTGCAAATAATAAAATGTATAGAGATGTTAGTAAAATTTGCTCAGTTTAGATAAACTTATTGGGAGATAAATTTTCATATGCACATGTGAATAAATTACTGCTGAATATATTAATGCAAAACTAGAACTATTTTTTTGTCCTCTCTCTTGGAATAAAAATTGGTTTAGAAGAATTTATTTTGCTCAATTTAGTTTGCTCTTAAGTGGAGATAATAAAAGATTATTCTTTTTGTTATCTGCCCAAATAGCAGAGATTCCTTATCTAACCTGAAAGTTTCCTGCGTTGTGCTGACACTGACTTGTCCTGTCTTAAAAAAAAAAAGGAGGGGGTGATTACTTAAAATTATGTTGAAATTTTACTCTAAACTGTAATCCTTCATTGTTTCCAGACACACATGAAACTGTTTTAATCAAATAATGAAATCTACTCAAATAATACTTAAACCCTTTCAATTTGGCCTTCCCAAGACAAAGCCCTAAATTTAGGTCAAAAAAATTTAAGATATCTTTTACTCCTAAACCATTCTTTGAGGTCTCTGCAAGGGCCCCTGGGCGAGTGCCTTACAGGAAGACGGGTAGATAGTAGCCATGGCAGTCTTAGTAAATGACTGGGCATGCCTGTGTTCCAATCAAAGTATTTACAAAAACAGGCAAGCTGGATTTAGGCATTCTGTTGCTGTGGGATACCAGTCTTACAGGTTTTTTTTTTTTTAAAGGCACTTCCTAGTGAATTAAACTCAGTATATCTTTCCTAACAGACTATTTGCGCTCTGCTCCTCTATTTCTTCCTTTATCCACCTTTTCCAGCCTGATGGTTCACCTCATTAAAAATTAAATAGCCCTGACTGGTGTGGTTCAGTGGGCTGGGCATTGTCCCACAAACTGAAAGGTCACCAGTTTGATTCCCAGTCAGGGAACAAGCCTGGGTTTCAGGCCAGGACTGTGGTTGGGAGCATGTGAGAGGCAACTGATCCATGTTTCTCTCCCTCTCTCTCTTCCCCTCTATCTAAAAATAAATACATATCATCTTTAAAAAAAAGAATTAAATAAATTTTTATCATATACTTGAGTTATTTGTATGAGTCGTGTTTTTGACATTTTTAAAAATTTACTTTGATGAAATCAAACGCTGGAGCCACAGACAGAAATCTGTTAGACCTGGTACAAATGCATTGGGGCTAGAACAGTATAGATAGTGCAGATGGTGTACTGTAAAAGAACTTAAAAATGTTGTAACAAAATTTTGTTAAGTTTCTGTTGCTAATACATTAACTGCTTTTTATCTTTATTTAGTCACTTCTTACCCTCTATGTATTGCATAAGAGAACATTTGATACCCTGAATGTAATATTCCAAATAAGAGTAAGTTGTCTTTTCAGTGTGAACCAAGGTAAATTCTATGAGGAAGGAGTGGGTTTCTTGGTTATTTCCAATGCGTTTATCTCTTTGATTATTTGTGATTCAGCATATACCAAGTATTGTGATGATTCAATGCTCATTATCTTACTGCGCTGTTCACATTTTATTTCCCACAAATAGCTTAATGGTATCTTTGGCACTTGCAGATTATCAAAGTCTAAATCGATGTCTACTATCTTCTAGTCTTTTAGAAATTAAAGTGCTTAAAATATCCCTTTGCATGATACTGTTTTGAAAAATTATTTTAATGAGATTAATTATAGTCATTAAAATAACACTGCATAAACCATTACATTCATTTTTTCAATATAGTATTCTCCTAGAATTTTACTCTAATTAATGTAGATTACTTTACCTGGATATGTGAGTTTTTTCTCCTATGAATGTGATGTAATTCATCATGTTTATATCTATATTGACCCATTTCCAACAGAAATAATATGCAAAGAAATTTAAAACAGAGGTGATAACTGATTTATTTATTCACACAAATGATACCCTGCAGCCCAACTACCAACTGATGATGTAGTTAGTGAGAATAGAAAGGAAAATAAAATTTTGGTTCTTGTCTTGGTTTCATTAATAACTTAACCTATGAATTGTAACAAGTTACTCAACCTAATCTTCCCATGCCTCTGTTTTCCTTTGTTAGATGAGAATATTGGAGGCCATCTTTAAAATTCCTTCAAGCCCTAAAATGTCTTGATTCTTGGGTATAGCTCATTAACAGTGTATGATCAGCATAGAATTTGTTAAAAAGAGAGAGAGAGAGAGAAAGAGAGAGAGGAGAAGGTTTATCTATGTGTCCAATAGAGCACAGTTGGAATGATCTTAGAGTTTGATTCTGAGAGATGACTACATTGGTAGAAAGAGTTTACATATGAACAAGGGGATTTTTCAAGATAGAGAATTTTTAAAGATACGGGAGAAACAAACACATAGGTGACAGTTGAAAGATAAATGTCAAAGAAGTGGTAAGCATAAACAACTCTAGTGTAGTGGGTCCATTCTCTCCACTAACCCTAGTTTCTAACTAGGATTATTGGTGCATGGCAAATCACCATGGAGGAATGACTGAGAGAGTAAAAACAGGAACATATGTATATGGTAGTGCAGCAGAGAATCAGGATGGGTTCCTTTTCTTTGGGAAAAGAAGATATAACAGTTTAATTTAAAAAAAAGATGGATTTGGATAGAGATAGGTGGGTATGGGTGGCCTATGCTAAGAAAGATTTAATAATTTGAGCCTGCAATGAGGAAGATAAGCAAAGGCCTGGAGATGTAAAAGTTCATTTCAGGCTCAGGAAGTAGCAAGCCAGCCAGAGGGCTGAGGATTATATGTGCTAGGAAGGTAATCTGGGGGCATATCACGTTTGCAGTGTTGAGCAAGGATAGCTCTGAGAAATGATTTTACAATCCATTCCATAGAACAGCTCACCACATTGTCTTAAACAGAAGCTCTTGATCAGAATACTACTACACCGCTGTGATCTTGGTTGCTGACTTGGAGCTGACCTCAAAAGAGAATAAGGGGGTTTCATTAGCATCTAAGCCTGTTCTTTAGTTTGGGCAAAAATTTACTAGTTGCAACAACAGATGAATTAAAGAAAAAGTAAGTTGACTGTATAGGAAAGTTAGATGAGGACTGCAGCTTAGATTGACATCAGGCTGTCTTTATTGTGTCCATCTCTTTCTGGAATGGATGCTGACTCTTCCAAGATTAGTCTTAGGACTCTTATCAGGATGCTGACTAATTTTGCTAAACTTTGAGTGACCTACCATTTCATTCTCCAGAATCCAAAGTGACAGATTCACTGGTAGGGGGAATTTGCTGAGAATTCAAAGAGAGTTTATTTGTATATGTGAAGCAAGGATGTTTACCACTTTTCAGAAGCAAAGTGGGGTGAAGCACTTTTCAAATATATGACATACAAAGGCAGAGGTCTTGACTCCAAATTCTTATTTTGATCTCCCATTTCCTGCCCATAAATTCAGTCTTATTGTTCTTAAAATTCTCACGACAAATACATTCTTTTTTTTTTTAAAGATTTTATTTATTTATCTTCAGAGGGGAAGGGAAGGAGAGAGGGAGAGAAATATCAATGTATGGTTGTTTCCTGTGCATTCCCTGGTGGGAACTGGCCTGCAACCCAGGCATGTGCCCTGACTGGGAATCGAACTGTGATCTCTTGGTTCACAGGCCCGCACTTAATCCACTAAGCTACACCAGCCAGGGCGACAAATACATTCTTTCTTTTGGATTTTGATTTGTTCTCCCAATTTGGGGACATACTTAACTTTCTCTGGAGTCTTTGTATTCTTCTTGCTTTAAAAAAAAAAATTGGACACAAAGGAAGTTTGCTACTTGCCTTTTCAAATGCAATAACATTAATTGTTCCTAACCTAATTGCTAAACACATTTGTTTTAACTGAGTCCATGTATAAAGGACACACGGACAAAGCCAAAGGGAGGTAGGATTGAAGGTGGGAGGTGGGGATGGCTGGGGTGGGAGGGAGTGGTGGGGAAAAATGGAGACAAGTGTACTTGAACAACAATAAAAATTTTTTAAATGTTCTTAAAGCAGAATTTCCTTTTTAAGTTGTATTCTTATACCAGTTTAATGAAGACAATATAATATAAATTTTTTTAAATAGATGATTTGAGAATCCCACGTTTCCCTTTAGGATAAAAAAAGGATGGTTCAGTACTCCATGATAAGGAACAGGACACAGATTCCTAAGAAAGACTTCTAGGTACTCCTAATTCACTTCACTATGAGCAAGTTTCTGAATAGCTTTCACCATCTTTAATATACTTAACCACCAATAAAATAATATCCTGATGCTACTTTAGAGAGATGCAGCTGGATCCAGTTAGTCATAGCTTGGGATGATTATTTATAGTTATAACAGTCAATTATAGATGGTCTTGAATGAAAGATGGTATGTAGAACTGCAGTATGGTTATTATAATGAGGAGATCACCTTCTCAGTTTATGCAATGCATTAGGAAAATATTTTTGTACCAACAATAAGAATTATATAATTATCATTATGTAAAAGACCTAAATATTTTCAGTTGCTTTTACACCATAAGTATCACAATTAACTTTATGCCTAGTCAAAAATAAAATAAGAGGTACCATTTTCTGTGTGAGCATGTCAAGAAAGACTACCATCCAGACATTATTTCTTTTCCATTTTGAAAATTACAAAAAGATATCAGACATTAGGGCGATCTTAAGAGATTCTTGCTCACACAGCAATTATGCCACTATAATCATAATGTAATTTAATTTATATATCATAATGTAATTTAATATAATCATACAGAGTTTACTTAATTGCTTTCCCTAAAATCAACTAAGGATCAAGATATATTTTTTGTTTTATTTTATATTTTTTCTTTTTGACTCAGTATATTTGGCCATTTCTTTGCTATATTCTTATGAAGTTCAAAATAAAAACAGTGTAGGAAAACTGTATTCCAGAGGGATTGGAAACCTAGGAATATGGGTTTGAATATTTAAAGACCAGGAATAAAATGCAATTCTTCCCCTAATTAGCTTCTTGAATTTTAATGTTACTTAATAATTTGTTTACATCAACTTTATAATCCATTAAAATAGATTACTCAATGAATATGGTTGGTGGAACTGTTTGAGATAATGTATAGATGTAGCATGAGCCTTTCCCAGTGGTGCTCAATAAAATTTAGTTACCTCTTCAAGTTTATAGTGGTAAGCACCTTTGTTAGAAAAGAAAAAAATCTCAACTCAACAACCTAATTTTATACCTCAAGGAACTAGAAGAGACAAACGAAATAAATCCAAGGTTAACAGAAAGAAGGAAATATTTAAAATACTTCAGTAGAAATAAACAAAATCGAGAATATGAAAAGGATCAATGAAACAGTTGATTTTTTAAAAAAATATCAACAAAATTGACAAACCCTAAGCTAGACTAAGACAAAAAGAGAAAACAACACAAATCAGAAGTGAAGAGGAGACATTACAACTGATGTCACAGAAATAACAAGAATGGCAACAGACTACAGTGAACAATGATATGCTAACTAATTAGATAATTCAGATGAAGTGGATACATTCTAGAAATAAAACCTTTGAATGCTGAGTTACAAAGAATAGACAGACCTAAGATGGCAATTAGGACAGCCTACCCCCACAAAATTGTACCTGGGCATATTAAATATTTTAAGCTGAAGGAATTTGAGGAAACAGCAGAAGCAGACTGCTAGAGCTAAAAGACCTATAGTTAATAATTGAATCAGGCTACCACATTCTATGAGAAAAGTAGACTCAAAATTGATGACCTGCCAAACTTGTATTATCACTTGGTGATAGAAATAGGACTGACACTGGTCTTCTGATTCCAATTCATTGAAATTTCCACAATGCTAAAGAATTGAGAAATATAACATTATGGTCTGATCAGTGTGGTCCTAGCCTTTAATATTTTGTCAACTTTCTGATGACAGTTTGGGATAGGTTAAAAATGAACCATCTTATTAAAAAGAAACAATTCTACAACTTGGATTAAACAGGCACTGACCTGTGTAAGTATTCATTAACAACTCTTGTGGCAAAAAGTAGGCTTTGAGGTGTTCATACAACTAATGCAACAGTTAATAAATAATACAAGAATAAACAGTGTTTCGTGTACTCACAAGTATAAACCTACACTTGCCTACCCTGTATGACATCACATTTACTTTGTTGTTAAATTCAACACAATTTATAATCAAGTATCACTCCTCCCAATTTGCTGTTAAATAAATGAGGTTACAGAGGTATTACAATTATCTGAAAGTTATACACCCATTCAAAGAAGGTAGCTGGGAATAAAAATACATTGTTATTTCTGTTCTTGTCCTCTTGTAGTTCCTTACATCTGAGAATCATTGCTGCCAGATTAAATAGTTTGTGAATAGCTGTTCTCTTGCAGTGAAGATTAGCATAAATTCAATGTTAATTTATCACTTCTATCTTTGAAGGATCACAAGTGAGGATGATAAAAACAGATGCCTGGCATATGGCAACAGATTGGTCACCACATTTAAAAAGAACTAGTGGGAACAGGATGGTTCACTTTTCTCAATTCTTATCACATAAGGTGAAAAGGATGGAGAAGAAAACAATCAAGGCAACGCAGACTTAACTGAGTCCTAATTTTCCTACAGCTTTTAAGTGTCTTATTATAATATAAGACTTGTAGTTTGCTAGCATGTTCCATGGCATAGTCATGCAGAAAAATCCATACTAGGAAGAGTCAAGGTAGGAATCTATGGCACCTACTGGCAACATATGGCTGCTGGTGGCAAGAATTATTGGGGCAGATGCTACATGAAGAATTCTTCAGGATATGTCCAGATACTCAACTTCATAAAAATATCAAGTTTTTTACTATTTTGCTCAGATGATGCCTTATCCTAACATTACATTGAAAGTTTCATCTATGAAGTCTTTAAAGTTTTGTTACAGTTACACATGCCTTTTATTATAAATAAAAATAAGAATTGTGTTTATAATAAAACTTTGACTCAATACCCATAAAACATTAGAGAGATACCCTAAGACGGGATGCTTGACCAATGAACAAGCATCCAAATTACTATTCATCTTTAAGGAATATTCCATTATCTATTTGGAATTCATTCCATAAATACAATTCATAAACTCAGATGATAAAAAAGAAACAAAGTATTAGTACTCATATACATTATACTAAAGAATAGCTGGGCTTTATTGAATACAACTGTTTGCCATATAATTAGCAAAGATGATGTCAGATCATGTTTTCCCTTGGCTGTGAATTTTCTAAATAAGGCTCTATTTGGGTTGGTTTAATCTCTCTCTATTAAAGAAAATATATGATTCTTATTCCAATAAAATCCTTAAAGATTTTCTGAAGTTAAAACTCAAAAGTTTATACTAAATTATAATACAGAAAAAGGAGACAAAGTTACCTCAATAAAAGCTCAAACTTTCATTAGAATTTGAGGTTATTTTTTATTAAAATCTTGATAGATACAGCTTAAAAATGTAAGCAGAATTGTATTTAGGCTCCTCTGAAAGCAGTAAAATAGCCTGTTTTCTTTCCCCACTATCTGTCTCCTGATTCAGAAATGTAATTTCTGCCATCATCTACAACTTGGCATTGGTCTCTCCTAACATTCTGTATATGCTGCTTTTATAAACTAATCAGTGTGATTGTCACTGTCAATCTTCAGTAATAGCAATCACATCTTTCTAGGCTGGTTTTGCAATGATCGGAATTCACTGCTCAGGAAGTAGGGTAAAGAGCGCCTGGAGGTAGTGTGTTGAACTTTAGGAAATAAGTATAATTCTCATAAGTAAAGCCCTCACTTGGGGTGATGGCAGCTAGAGGAAGGATCCTGGTAGCAATGCATTTTAGTGATAGCAGAGCTATTTGCTGCTTTAATTTTTTATTGTTTTTATAATCTCACATAGAAATTTTTAACTAATCCAGGTGACAGCAAAGAATTCCAGCAACATTAATAATAGCATAAATAATAGCTAGCACTAGTTTCCGGCACTATGACAAATACTTTGTATATACTTGCATTTTTTCACCTAATCTTCATAAAAACTCTAATGTTAGATACTACCTTTAAATTGTAACTCGGAGAGGATCTGTAATTGCCAATATCACACAAGTACCAAGCAGTGGAGCCGGGATTCAGACCTAGCTCTATCTGGCTCTAAACTGCCAGGTGCACTCTGTGCAAGAGCTCAGAAAACACAGCATTCATGAACCCCTTAACAAAAGCCTTCTAGAATACTCAGTCTGACAAAAAAAATCAAGAATTAGAAAATCATGTTATAAATGGAATGACATTTATTCCCTCAGCCTAGGAATTGTTAAGGAAATTACCTGAAATGTTGTATCATCACAACAAAAAATATAAGAAACAAGTTAAATATCCAGTATTAGAAAAATGCACATAAAATGTCTTAGCATGCCTGTTACTTTGTAAGGAGCAGAGCCTTAGGTATTTGCCAGGGCAGGGCAACTGATGTTGCTGGGTTTCCTGCTGTATGTGGGGAAGGGGTCTGAGAGGGAACAATGGTGCTTGCTTGGCTCTCAGGGGCTTTTGGTCACTTCCCCTGCTACCCACAAGCAAACTGGACCCTTCTGGTACTGATTCCCAGGTGGGTGGGTTTGTGTACATTCTAGAACTCTGTGGGTCTCTCCAATGAACTTTCCTGTGAGCTTAGCAGTTTCTCCTGGCACCAAAACCCCCATAAGTTTTTACAGCCAGAGGTTTTGAGGCTTTATTTCCCTGCACTGGAACCCTGGGTCATGTGGTCTGTCTCCCTCCCCAGTTGTTCCTCCTGGTTTATCCGCATGCAAATGTGGGAGCTTAGTCCTCTAGCCACAAACTTGGTAGATGTCTTCTCTGCCCCAGCTGACCATCTCCGCCCCTCTACCAGTCCAATGAATGTTTCTTATTTAACTCCTTGGTTGTTGGACTTCCATATAGTTCAATTTTCTGTCAGTTCTGCTTATTTTCTATTTTTAAATTTGTTATTGTCCTTTTGGTTGTGCGAGGAGGCAAGGTGTATCTACCTACACCAACATTTTGGCCAGGAGTCCCAGGCACACCAACACAAAAAAATATGGCCCAAATAAAAGAAAGATCAAAACTCCAAAAATAGAACTAAGCAATGAAGAGATAGCCAACCTATCAGACACACAGTTCAAAACATTGGTAATCAGGATGCTCACAGAAATGATGACTATGGTCACAAAATAGAGGAAAAAGTGAAGGCTATGTAAAGTGAAATAAAGAAAAATATACAAGGAACCAACAGTGAAAGGAAGGAAAACAAGACTCAAATCAACAATTTGTAGCAGAAGGAAGAAATAAACATTCAACCAGAACAGAATGAAGAAATAAGAGTTCAAAAAAATAAGTAGAGGCTTAGGGACCTCCAGGACAACTTTAAACATTACAACACCTGAACCATGCCAGAAGGAGAAGAAGGAGAGCAAGAAACTGAAAACTTATTTGAAAAAAATAATGAAATAGAACTTCCCCAATCTGGCAAAGAAAATAGACTTCCAGGAAGTCCAGAAAGCTCAGAGAGTCCCAAAGGAGTTGAACCCAAGGAAGCAGGCACCAAAGCACATCATAATTACATTTCCCAAGATGAAAGATAAGGAGAGAATCTTAAAAGCAGCAAGAGAAAAGGAGAGAGTTACCTACAAAGGAGTTTGCATAAGACTATCAGCTGATTTCTCAAAAGAAACCTTGCAGGCAAGAAGAGGCTGGAAAAAAAGTACTCAAAGTCATGAAAGTCAAGGACCTACATCCAAGATTACTCTATCTAGCAGAGCATTCATTAGAATGGAAGGGCAGATGAAGTGCTTCCCAGATAAGGTGAAATTAAAGGGGTTCATCATCACTAAGCCCTCATTATATGAACTGTTAAAGGGACTTATCTAAGAAAAACAAGATGATCAAAACTATGAACAATAAAATGACAACAAACTCACTACTATGAACAACTGAACCAAAAAAACTCAAAACCAAAAACAAACTAAGCAAACAACTAGAACAGGAACAGAATCACAGAAATGGAGATCACATGGAGGGTTACCAACTGGGAGCGGTGAAGGGAGAATGGGGAAAGGTCCAGGGGATAAAAAGCATAATTGGTAGGTACAAAACAGACAGGGGGAGGTTAAGAATAGTATGGGTAATGGAGAAGCCAAAGAACTTATATGCATGACCCATGGACATGAACTAAGGGGTGGGGGGGAATGCTGGTGGACAGGTGTTGCAGGGCAGAGGGGAATAAAGGGGAGAAAAACAATGGGACAACTGTAATGGCATGATCAATAAAATATATTTTTTAAAAAAAGAAAAATGTACATTAAATGGAATGGCAATAACAATTAGGTTTAGGAAAATCACATTCGAAAAAGTTTATGATACTATGTCAAGCAAAAACAGAAACATAGGCTGTACAGAAAAATAACATATAAGTTACATATTATCATTTCAACAATGCACAGGAAAAATTACAGAAGTAATTGAATATAAGACAAATTATATATAATGGTTTTGAGTATTGTGATAATTATTTTTGTATAGCCTTATGTTTGTACTATCTAAAATATTTATCTGGTGTGTCTATTACATTTTAATCAGTAAAAAACTTAATGACAACATAAATCACATAATCATAAACATGGACATTTATATAAATAATTAATTTCATGTCAACTGAATAATTAAAACATTAAATTTTTTATTTAGAAAACACCAGTGTACTAATAAAAGCAACTTAGATTAATTGAAGGTATATTGTGTAATTATAAAATCTATATAATTATGAAATTAAATCTGATAGGAAAAAGTTTATTTCAAGGTATAAACTTATGAAATATTTATATCTTGTACAAGTATAAATTTTCTCTTTCCTTGTTCCAAAAATATTTTTGTCATTTTTTTACTTTATTGCATACTTTCATTCCTTAGTAATCAACAGTATGCTTTTTTGTTTATGAGTATTTCAAAAGTACAGCATACTTTAAGGATCCCGTAATAGAAAACACATGGAAACTGTTTAGTTCCCAAGAAGAAAAATTTTAAGTAAAAAATAAAGTATGCAAAAATATAACCCAGCTTTCATTACATAACTTCCCTAAAATAACAATCACAAATAGTCCTTATTTCTTGTCCAACCATACTCCAATTTCTTAGCTCAGAATTCTCTATTGTGATTGTTTTACCTTTTCTGTCTTATTTTCATGAACTCCAACATACCTTTCCTCTACCTCAATCATTCTCATTTTAGATTCCTAGGTAATCTGTGCTTATTCTACCCCCAAATTTGCTCAGGCTGTTAGCTCTACCTATGTTCACCCTCCTGTCTAATTACGTCTTGAAGGTCACTTCAAGATACCTTTACTAATTTATTTATCCAATACTGAGCTCTTATACTCAGCTAAATTTATAGAGATGAAATATATTGGACATGGTTCTAGCAATGACAGAACTTATAGTCTAGAGAGTGATATGAAAAGTAAAAAAATAAAACAAAACCAAGATATATAGTGTCATCAGTGGTATGACTTGAAGAATAAAAAGTCCAAGTTAACTGGATGAGGTATGAGGTACATTGGTGGTAAAGGAAGAAATATCGAGGCAAGAGGTACAACCTGAACGAATGTCAAGAAATAAAAGTATACACAGAGCATCTGAGGAACTGAGTAGGCCTCTGGAATTAGAACAGAAATTTTTAATACCATGGGGTTAAATATCGCCAATATTTTAGTAGTAACCTAATTGATTTGCAACTAACCAGAAACCCATGTCTCCAACTTCATTTGTATTTCTTCTGGGGCCTATAGAGGAGTGGGATATAGTTCATGCTTAAAAATGTGTTGTATTCACTCGACTACTACTATAGTAACATTTCTAGCAGCAGAGGTGGGGAGCAGGGTGGATATTTATATGGTTAAATGGTGTGCAACTGAGAGTTTCTATCTGTCTTCAAGGCCCAATAAGGGGTGAGGATTTGGAAATATGTATGTTTACTATAGATATGCATCAGTGTTTAACTGGAATATTCAAGATTTTTATGAAAAATTAATTGCATGTGTAAAGTCAAGAGATGGCAAATAGACTCTTGTTAGATTAATTTCCAAGTATGTGTGTCACTTAGTATATACTTATTTTATTTGTTCTGAGAAGAGTTAGCAAATATGAGCAGCATTCAAAGTCTGCTTACAAAAAGGCACGGGGTTATTTTCATATAGAAGATATTTTTTTCAAGTTATTTGATACTATTGTCACAAAATTAACTCAATGACATAAAAAAAGAGTAAAAGTGTAGTTCTCCTTAAAGAATTTTGGGGGAAATCCAAATAGAATGAATTTGTTTTAAGACTTTCAGCAAGCAAAAATAACTGAACACTTAATGTTATGGGATTGCTGAGCATTGCCAGTCATGATCTGGACTTTTAGAAGGTGTAAGTGTAAATTCCTTTCCTCTGTTTATGTTGGCCACTCCATGGCACCCAAAACAACCAATTGGAAAGTGGAAAATCCTGGCCTTGTCTGTATCTACTGTAAATCACTACCTATCTGCATTCCTAACTCAGCAACCTGAGCATTTGATAGCACTCCTATGAGACTTAATGGTTAGTGGTTTCAAATAAAACAGTGTTACAGAATCTAATGATAATTGTTTCAACCCACTTGCTTAGCAATAAGGTAAGATGGTTGTGCTGTAATCATTTAAAAGGACCAACACAGAAAGTAGCATCCATTTATGAGTTCAGCCTTGTTACTAATTTTTTGACTGCTAATGATCATATTCAGAACTCATTTCATTTATTAAGTAAATAAAATATTGAAGCAATTCCATTTTGTGCTCACACTGGGCTTCAAAGCATGTCGATTTCCCATGTCTGATGCCAAGTAAAGCTATGGTTCAATAAAAAGATTACTTTCTCTATCATGACTGAAAGAAGCACTGTTTGAAGAAGCTTTTTCATTGTCTTTTTAGGTGCTTTTTAAAATTATAGTATACTATATTCTAATAATGTAATAATGATAGTAAAGGTGTAGTATGCATCAACACATCAACATAAAACATGACAACCATTCAGATCTTCTCAAAATTCCTGACCTTATCATGTATGAATCCACATAAGATTTCAACTTTAATAGCAAGGAAATAGGACAACTGCTTCACTAAATAAATCTTCCATCTTCTATGAAATTAGTCTTTTAATCCAACTAATAAATGTAAATTGTAACATGGTTAGAAAGGATAGCAATTTAAAATTACTGCCATTGAGTAACTGAGTATGTCCAAAAATGCTTATTTTCACATAAATTATGTCTATCAGTTTAAATGTACTCCAAAGTATAGATCACAATCATGGACAACAAATATGTATGCTCATAAAAATCAACTTGATTAAGTGATAAGCCAAAGACATTATACCAATACAGACATCCAAGAAAATAGTTTTATTTTACATTAAATGTACTGGTGTAGAGGATACAGATTTCATTTCCCTATGGTACAAGTTTACCTTGAAGTAGGACACACATTTGTAGACGTGGTGGTAATTTATACAATTTCCCTGGCTCCTGAAGGATGGTGATTGGAGGGAGGGGTACTGACAAGAATGGGGGGAATTTCAAGTTCCATCTTTGACCTTGTTTATGTTTGGTTCCTATTAAAACAACATGTACTCTGAGTTCATCATGATAAGTACAAAGTCTACCAAAATAATCATTGTTATATTCTAGCTTATTTTTCCCCACTGACAAAAACACACATACAAAGAAGACCATAAATCTCTTAGTTATCCTGATTTTCTTCTTACATACTTATTCTGGCATCCCCAAACTAATTTTTAAGAACTCCCAGATAAGGGATAATTGGAACAAATCTTACTTTACAAAGTAAACACAAAAATTTAAAGAATGAATTAATAAACTCAAAAGTTAAGAAGTAGAATATAAGCCCTGATCAGTGTGCCTCAGTTGGTTGTCCATCATTCCATAAAGCAAAAGATTGCATTCCTGGTCAGGGCACATGCCTGGGTTGCAGGCTGGTCCCTGGTTGGGATGCATGCAGAGGCAACCAATAGATGATTCTCTCACACACTGATATTTCTCTATCTTTCTTTCTCCTTCCTTTCCCTTCTCTCTAAAAGTAAATAAAATCTTTAGAAAAAGAAGTAGAATATGAAAGTTAAAATTTGACTTCATTTTATCAGAGTTGTCAGGGCCAAATTCTGAACATAGCCAATTAAAGGAAAAACAAGTGAATGTTTCTGAAGAGTTAATTCAAGACATAGATTTTACTATTAAATGTCATCCTCAAAAGGAGTTTAGCACATGGCGATAGTGATGGTCTAGCTTGATTCATTACTTACTTGGCCAAGTAACTGTTATTAGGCATAAGGCTGTCATTAATAGTCACATTTATTGGACAAATAGTATATTCTAGAAAATATATGCTATAAACATTGCATTGAACATATGTAGCAAATTTATATTCACTGTCTAAGCATTATAACATCATTAACTCCAGGAGTGAGAAAAGAAGATAACATATGTGAAAATGCTTGGTAAACTATGGTACATAGTGCAAAATAATGACTCACAGGAAAAGTCTTTTCTTAGACAAAAATGGTAAAACATTATTTCCTGTTCCTGCGATCTTTCCTCTCATTTAAAAAAACTGGCTAGTCAAATCCTTGTTCCCATACCACTTAAAGAACAGAAAGCAATAGTGTTATTACTATATCCAGCTTTCAAAATATATTTACTGAATACCACCTACGGTGCAAAATCTTCCAGCTCCTATTTCATATTTTCATATGGATCATAAATAAGCTTTGGCTAAAAAGGTGATTTTGTGAGAACAGAATTTCTGACATTAAGCCAATAGGAAGGTGAGAAATTGAGGGCATTTTCTGATTGCCCCTAGTATGCTGGTCTGATTGATGTGAGGTGCCTACTTGTAGTGCTCTTTTGAAAGATATTCTTAGGAAAGGTCTGAACTCAGCAGGAAAAAGGATGTAAGTCATTAATTATGACTGTAATTATGCAAGAGGGAGAAAGGACATTTATGCCTTATAACTGTTCTTGTTTATGAGAATGCTCACTGATGTATTTAGAAGTAAAGTGGTATCATATCTGACCCCTTTTTTGAGAATACATTTATTAAGGTTGGGCACAGTGAATCAAATGAAGGACTTAGGTTAGAAGAACTAACAGGGGAGAGACTAGGCAGTGCTGTGCTTTGGCTCCCTAGAAATGTTATAGGAAAGGAGTGAGCCAAGGCGGGGCTGCTGTTAGCTCACTGGGAAGCCAGAGAAAGGGGGGCCTTACACACAGGTTCAAGGGGTTAGTTTAGGACGATCTGCTGCTAACCCTTGCTCTCCTGGCTGCAAGTCTCATGGGGACCCCTGGAATTTTGGAGAGAAATATAAAGATGCATGTCTGAGAAGGAAGAAAGGCATGGTCATTCTCCAGAGACAGCCCACCTGTCTGCCGCTCTTTAAGTCGAAGAATCTTTAAGGAAATCGTGTGTGTGTACATTATGCACATGCACAGACAGAGACAGACAGACTAAGATAGACAGACAGATAGAGGAGGGGGAGAGAGAGAATGAGATGGTCAATGTAAATTGTTAACAGGTGGAAGAATCTGGATGAGGGTTATACAGTGATTTTTGATTTTGTTTTTGTAGCTTCTATGTAAAGTCTAACATTATTTTTAAATAAAACATTTTTTAAAATGCCTGTCACATATTTGGAACTCCTGCTGTGGATGATATAAATAAAAAAGAGCAAGGTTAAAAACAGCAAAAGCCCATTAGTGTAGCTTTTGGAAGGTGGTTAAACTAATGACTTTGGGAAAATGAGTATTTAAAAAGTTCACATAAGGACACAACCCAGAAGGAAGGCCATCCAATTGCTGGTTTAGTAGCGATACTGTAATATTTGGTAGCCATTTTCCACCTTTTCAAACTAGTTCCAAATTAAAAACAGAAAAACAGCTTAATTCCTTGAAACTCCTTTCAATTCTGTAATCTTATATTGAACTCTCAGGAAACATACCTTTTTTCACTTTGTCCACTCAGCATATCCATCTAGATATTGAAGATGTGATGCTCACTGAAGTTTGCTTAACTGCCTCAAACATCTAAGATACAGTGTGCCAAGGTCGCACTGCACTCATAGGTCCCCAACTCTGCATTGAGGACTGTGCCAAGAATAGTCTGAGAATTAATGCCCTTGATGATTAATGCTGCCCAGGTACTAAATTAGGCTGCCAAAATGAATGATTATTTATATTCAACCCAAACCACATAGATGGTACTGTATATCAATATGCATACTATTCATTGCTATCAATAATGTCTTTTTTTCAGTTCTGTCTTTTCACTCTGAAACTTCAAAACCTCATTCCAGAGCAGGTAAAAAGGATGGCAAAAACTAAAATGTGCACTTTCTCAGTGTATTTATCGGAGATAAAAAATGACTCATTTTTGTGTTCTGCCAGTACCCCTGAGAAGAACAGTGATTCTTGAGACTGGCAATATCAAGGATAGAGTAGGTCCTGCAACCAGGAAGAGATCCCGCTGGTTTACTTCAAAAAAAGGAGAAAAGTGATCTCTTTCTCTCTCTTGCTGGACATGCTAACAGATATTTGAAAGATGTTTTACTTTTTCTTTAACCAAAACCCTAAGTTGCAGGTAATGGGGTTTGGCTGATGGGAGGCAGGGGAGGAATTGGGATTCTATGTTCCAGTTCAACAACGATACCTTGCTAATGTATTCCAAACACAACAAATTAGAAGCAGGACTGAGGCATACTTCAATTTATATGAGAAATGCTGAGTCTCTAAATAATTGGCTGGGCATTATGGAAATATAAGCATTGATTAGTCATAGCCTCTGCCCTCAAGGTGATTATAGTGAGGAAGAAGAAGACAGTGAGTGATATTATTAACCAAGTTGAAATATATAGCCTAAAACTTGACACAGTAGGAAGGCGACAAATGAAATCATGTACATAGAATTTTGTCAGACTCTCACCCTGTGGAAATATTTAGCCCCGGAGACTTATAAATGCATTTTAACTAATAATGTGCTTTTCTGCAGAAATATTTTTTCAATTAACAATATTTAGTTGACCATCAAATCATTGTTTTCTCTTTTTTAAAAGATTTTGTATTTATTTATTTTTAGACAGAGGGGAAGAGAGAGAGAGATAAAGAGAGGGAAAGAAACAGCAATGTGTCGTTGCCTCTCACATGCTCCATATTGGGGATCTGGCCCACAACCTAGGCATGTGCCCTGACTGGAAATCAAACCAGTGACCCTTTGCTTTGCAGGCCAGCACTAAATCCACTGGAGCCACACCAGCCATGGCTAAATCATTACGTTGTGTAGTGTGACTAAAATCTCTGATCTAGTGATTAAGTTATACTTGATAGTTCCATATGTATTATTTCTTTGTGATACAATTTTATCATCACCTTTTAAAAGCAGAATATTATTTACCTGATTTCTGTTTCTGATAGTTTGTTGTTGGTATACAAAAATGCCTTTGATTTCTGAATATTGACTTTGTATCCCACTGTTTGCCAAATTCACTTATTAGGTTGAGTAGTTTTTTGGCGAAGTCTATAGGGTTTTCTGTGTACACTATCATGCCATCTGCAAACAATGACAGCTTTACTTCCTCCTTTCCAATTTGTATGCCTTTTATTTCTTCTTCTTGTCTGATTGCTGTGGCTAGGACTTCCAATACTATGTGGAATAGAACATACTATGGGAAAATATATTTGCCAATGATATCTCGGACAAGGATTTGATCTCCAAAATATATAAAGAACTCATACAACTCCACACCAGGAAGACAGACAATCCAATTAACAAATGGGCAAAGGACCTGAACAGATACTTCTCCAAGGAGGACATACATGGGGCCCAGAGACATATGAAAGAATGCTCAGCATCACTAGCTATCAGAGAGATGCAAATTAAAACCACAATGAGATACCACGTCATACCAGTCAGAATGGCCATGATAAACAAATCAACCAAAAATAAGTTCTGGCGAGGTTGTGGAGAAAAGGGAAGCCTAGTGCACTGTTGGTGGGAAGGCAGGCTGATGCACTGTGGAAAACAGTATGGAATTTCTTCAGAAAACTAAAACTGGAATTGCCTTTTGACCTAGCAATTCCACTGCTGAGATTATACCCTAAAAATCTTGACACATTATTTCAAAAGAACATATGCACCCCAATGTTCATAGCAGCACAATTTACAATAGCCAATTGCTGGAAGCAGCCTAGGTGCCAGTTAGTAAATGAGTGGATCAAAAAAGTGTGGTACATTTACACAATGGAATTCTATGCAGCAGAAAGAAAATAGCTCCTACCCTTTGTGACAGCATGGATGGAACTGGAGAGCATTATGCTAAGTAAAGTAAGACAGGTGGTGAAAGACAAATACCATATGATCTCACCTATAAATGGAACCTAGTCAACAAAAAACAAACAAGCAAGCAAAATACAACCAGGGACGTTGAAATAAAGAACAAACGGACAGTAACCAGAGGGGAGGAGGTTGGGAAATAATGGGGGAAGAAGGGAAAGGGTCGTCAAGGAACATATATAAAGAACCCATGGACAAAGCTAAATGTGGGTAGGACTGAGGGTGGGAGGTGTGGGTGGGTAGGGTGGGGGAAAGTTGTAGTGGGGAAATGTAGACAACTGCATTCAAACAGTAATCAATTAATCAATCAATAGTAGAATTATTAGAAAATTGGTTCAGATTCTTACCCATGAAATCCTATTTGATTATTTCTTATCCTTTTCTGCATTCTGAACAGTGACTAATTTTCTCTCTAAAAATGTGTATAAACATCCATTTGAGTCTAATATTTTCTTCTCACTTATTTCTGGTAAGAAGTATGAGGTTCATATGAAGAAATCACGGAATGCTTTGTAAATATTTCTGAGATTAGTTGTCAATGTCATTACCTTTCTATGGTGAACTTGTCCATGTTTAGCCTCAGCCACTATAATTAAAATCCTGAAGGGTCAGTGATTTTTAATTCACCTTATTCTAAAGAGAGGACATTCCCAAGTTGAAGTGGTCAAGTCTTACTTGGGCACTAAGCATTTCAGATATCACTTCTGTGCAGGGATGCTCAAGGCCAAATTTAGCTACTCGGACATAGTATGTCCAGGACAAGAAGTTATTGTACATGTAGCTATGCCCCTTCTCATATGAAATGGAATAAAAGGAAGAAAGAGAAAATGGGTAGTAGGGATAATTCTAATCTCATCTTTTCCTATAAGCATTAAAGAGCTAAGCCATTAATCAAATGGGAAGGACATAGAAACTAATGCTTAAGAGCTCTTACTATTTAGCAGGCAGAATCCCAGCTATTTTACACACATTAAACTCATTATGTGCTTAAAGACACTTAGCTGGAAAAAGACAGGGCTATAGTTCCTTCATTTCAGCTCTACCTGATGCTTTTATTTTTTATTGGTATTTTTAAAATTCTATCTGTAATTTTTTTCTTATCAAAATACAATATATACTAGGTGTTGAATAACTGGATAAAACAAAAGAGTTCAACAGAAAAACAAATATATCACTGATAACCCCACCATCTAATGATACCACTGTGAACATTATAGGATATTTTATTTCTAGCCTTTTGCTCTAATCCTATTACATCCACAACTATTTTCTCTCTTCCATAAATAATTTTACAACATAATTTTAATAGCTAAGCAAATTTCTAGCATACACGTATAAGGAACCTACCTAACATTATTAGGCATTTAGATTATTTCCATTTTTCAATCATGCATAATACCAAAGGAAACAGACTATATTTTTTTGTACAAATTCATCATTATTTCCTTAGGGTAAGCACATTTCTATATTTATCCTGAGTGTTCCTAGCACCAGAATTGCTATGTGAAAGAGTACTTTTTTCCTTTGTTAAATATAGTGTGAAGTTTATCTCTAAAGGTGCCTTAAACATCCACACTTCTGGCAACAGTGCAGCAGATTGCCCATTTTTCCCCACCCTTCCAACACAGAGCATTGCCCTTCTTTTTTCATTTTGCAAGAAAGGCAGGGGAGTCTTTTATTTTAGTCATATACACATAAACCCAGGAGGAACTTATTGAGCTTTCATTGTATTTTATACTTGAGAGCTTCCATCTTAAGTTATAAATCCATTGCTTGTAGACACACATGCTAGAGCATTGTTTTCCCCATACTGAATGATTCTAGACCTTGTCTTTTGATGAACAACTGGAATGGCCAGTTAATAGATATAATGCACAGAGATGTCTGAAAATGGAATATTCTGTTTTGTGAGTTAGTGAAGTATCCCATTACTGAAGAAGTTCAAGCAAAAATATGGACAATCAGCTGACTAGGATGCTCATGGGTCTAGATGATCTCTATTGTTTCTTCTTCCCTGAAGGTTCTATGATGTTATTTTCTGTTTCTAGAGATTATTGACTCTGTATGTTTGCTCATCAGTTATAATATTTTTATACAAAAACAGTGATTCTCTCTGACTGCTGTACGTTGTCAGTAATCTAAAGTGGGAGCACTATAAGTTGTGCTTTGGGGCAATATCAGTATAATCAACACCAGAGTGTTTGCTCATCTAGAAAATTAGCTGAAACATGAGCTCCTGATAGTCTTGACTTGAAAATTATACATGCACGTACATCCACAAGTGTATGTCTATAATTACAATTATAGCTGAAGGTACATAAGAAACTATAGGTATGTTTTCATATGTTCAGAAAATTTCTAGAATACATAAATATTATTCTTAGTAGTCTCTAAGGAGTGGAAATTGGGTAAAGGGATATGGGAAACTTTTATTTTTCACTTAAATCCTTTAATATTGTTTGCATGTTTCAATAACTACATGTATCATTTAACAATAATATTAAGATTTTATAAAATTAAGAAAAAACCTGGACACAAGGTTACGTTCACACCAATGAAAAGCTAGTAGTAGCTATTTATAATTAAATTGTCAGCAAAGGATCTACAGGTCTCTCGATTGAGCAGCCTTAAAAGTTGGACTTTTATCAACATGAGGAGGGACTCTTCTTCTTAATTTTGGTCTCAAGCTTTGGTTGGCTGGCATCAAAAACAACAAATCAATGTAGACAAGTTTAATGTTTTTTGCAAAACAAAAACAGGGAAACTGTTAGAATAATAAATTACCTAGTTGTAACAGACATATCTCACCATTTGGGATATGGTCTCAAAATCTTTTTATGAACATAATGAGGTAGGTATTAATATAGCAACAATTTTACCCTCTCACCAAATTTATGGTATGTTGGAAACTTAAATCCTAATTTAAAATATAGAGAAAAAATAAAATTCCATAATTTTAATTACAAACAGACAATCCTGATCATTTTTGTTTATATAAAAAGAAACCATAGTGTCCCTCAAGTATTTTTTAAAACTTAAAAATTATTCAAGGAAAGCAATGTGATGCTGATAGTAGAGGGAGAGATTCATGTGAATGTGGTGTGGCCCCTAGAACTTAGAAAACCTGAAACCAATCCTAAAACATCAGAGGATTGAGAACTCACCCCCAAAGACAGTCCAGTATGCCTGACTCTAACTGATGGGGTTAACATCTTGAAGAATAAGGTGTGTCAGTTAGAATACAGGCTTAATGGCAATGGACATGCTGGCAACCCAACCAAGACAGTTATCTTGGCAGCTGCCCAGAAGCTGCCAAAAGAAGGGCTGGGTTCAGTGGTGCCAGCACGCAATCCAATTCTAGCTTATTCCTGCCCTGACTTCTGGCACTGCCCATCTTCTGGCTTTCCATGACATGGGCCTTCAGAGAGAGGGCTTATTAGTAATATAGTTGTCATTTTATATATCACTTTCTTGTAATAATAATGTTGAAGATTATTATTTCTTCAACTGAAGAGTCAAAAGTTCTGATTATGTGTGATCTCTTGGAACAGAGCCTGTTTTTTCATAATGAGCATTCCAAAGTCTGAACACATCTAAGATTGAGTCATAAGGACTGAAGTCACACTAAATTCTTGAGTGGCCATTCTGCCTTCTCTATGTGGTGTGGATCACCTTGTGCCATGTTAGCCTTTGGATCCAAAGGGATTTTGGATGTTAGGGCTTTTATTAACATTATTATCACCTGGAAAAACTCAACAAAAAGGTTATGTGCAAAAGGTATATGAATGAGGAGAGGCACATTCTAATGTGAAGACTTAGTTATATTTCTTCAATGGAAGAATGAAATATTCTAAGTCAGAAATCTATAGATGGAATTTACTTTCTAAAAACTATTAAACATTTGTATAATCACTTATAATAAAAAGTGAATTACCTTTTATTTTAATTAGTAACTCATTGAGGTTTATATAAGAGAAGTGACAAAATAAGATAAAAATTAACTAGATAAACATTTCTTAAGCTCTTTCAGGAATCTATTTATATTACCTAACACCCCAAAGTACGTACATCAGAAGTGGGTGAGGGGTGAGAATGAAATGACATACTATTATGAAAACTATTATGTTCACAATAGTAATTGGCATTTTGTTATCACCCAATAAATGTCAGATAATATAATAAAATGTATTATGTAAAACAGAGAAATTGAAATCTTAACACATCAAAATTACATAAATGTATATATCTATATCTACATCTACCTATCTATCTATCTATCTATAGGCAAAGACATAGAAAAAGACCAGAGAGGATTCACACCAAATTGTCAGCAGTGGTTTCCTTTGGGGTATAGAGTAATATGGGGGAGATACAGTATTGGGACTAGGTTAAGGGGAACTTTTGTTTTTCTTTTCACAATAGTCTATATTTCTTGAAGTTTTATAATGAAAAACTATCTTTAATTTTAAAAAAGGAAATAATTTTTTTAAAGAAATAACAAAAGATCCATTGGTAGATGTGTGTAAAATGTTCATTCACAATAAATGAGCACATTTCATGCTACTTAGATATAGTATGATTTCAGAGTAATTTGGACCTACCACATAGCTAGGCTCACAGTGGTTCTCGATTGAATAAATAGCTGAGAAACCACTTACAGTGATTTAGTCAAGATACTTAACTCTTATAGGCCAGTTTCCTCATCTATAAAATGAGCATAATTATAGCTACATATAAACATCCAGCACAATATGTAGCCCTTTTTTAGAAAGATAAATTATTAGGTTTTATTTTGAAGACTCAGACTCTGAGATTTTTGAAATACAAGTTTGAACATACAATCTTTTTATCTCGTAAATTCTATAAACACAGTTTACATTGAGCACAATTTGGACCAGTGTTTTAAGCACACATCTGGGAAAGTCATGCCGTGTGAAAGCATTCCCAGTTTCTAATTATTTCTGCAAGTGTTCTAAGATTCAAGCTTTATCCTGAACAGAGTCTCTCGGGGAACTAAAAATGTTACATAGTCATGAGCGCATTTTAGCTCTACTATGAAACTCTGAGCTTTGAACTGGTCAGGGCAGAGAATTCATCACTAGCAGCTCTTGTAAAGTCAAACTGTTTATGAAGGTCTTGATGATAGTGGCAAAAAAAGAAAGGGCACAACTGCTGGGAACCAGGTGACTTTTGAATGTGTTCATCCAAACCTTAAGTGTTCCTGAGACAGACACTTATCTTTAGTTCTTACTCCTCCTGGGAGAGCTTATGGTTAACAAACATACGGTTTAATTATTTAATATTTTGAAATTCTGGAAGAAGAGCAGAGACACACATTTAACCCTGGGTGCCCACCTGAGCACAGCGGCACTCTCAAGCATGAAATGTAATACCACATTCATAGTTAAAAGCTCACATTCTGACCTCGATCTAGCTCATCACTTTACTATCTTAAACATTAACAATAAACCTCAATACTTTATCTATAAGATAGTTGTGAATATTATGTTTAGTTAACTATATAGTTTCAATGAGATAAAATGTTTAATAAAATAAAACATATAAAATGTTTAACACAGTGCCTTGTACACAGAAAGATCTCATTATACGTAACCAACTTGCAATGAATACCGGTTTCAATTTCTCAAACTGCCTGGGTGACTAGAAATTAGGTTCCTTAATCTATGCTATTATACTCTGCTTACACTGAAGTTGGGGAAAGACTCAACATATTTTTTTGCTTTTGTATAGAAATGTGGTCTCTACAGAAGATCAAATAACATGGTAGGTGCTACAATAATCAGTTTGATAGAAGAGGTGCCTATACTTCGATTAGTTGCAAACCACATTACCCATATAGGTCCACTTGTGTAAGATCAACAGAACAGCCAAGTAATTGACCTATTTAACTATTAACTGTCATCATCCTCACTGTTGAATGCCTATGTAATAGCTGGTTTTCTTATATAATTTCATTGAATTCTTACAGTGCCTTAATACAGATGCCTTTGTCCCTGTGTGAACAAGAAAGTTGAGTTCCAAAATAGTTATAGAACTTGCTCAATTCCACATGCCAGTGAGTGAAAGAGCCCAGACTAGAATGAGGGACACTGAGAGCTGAACAGGCCCTGCCCCCGCAGAAGAAGGACTGAAAGTCTCCTCAGGGGTAGGGTGTTGGGCCTTGACAGCCTGCTGAGCCCCGTTAGTTTGTGTCCTGACTTGCTCTGGATGTGATTGGAATCCTAGCTTGTCTGATTCCAAAGCCTGGGAAGTTTCCACCAAACCAGAGGTCCACCACTGGAGTAGTGAATAAACATCTTTCAAAGAAGAACAAAAAAATGTCCTTCAAAGAAACAGAAAATTACAAATTGTCAGGGACCCACAAAACTGCAGACATAAATCCCAGTTTCAGAAGTAGTATCTTAAACACCAAAGTGTTAATATGTGAAAGTCTTTTAATGTGACTCTTCATTATAAAATGGAAGGTAAAATGTGTTTTTTATGTTATCACTGAGGAGAACATAATCAATGCTAAAATATGAATAAAATGTGGTCTTTCAAGGTCAGGGCAGTTTATTTATGTAACCTGAATAAAAATGGAAGGTGATTCTTTTTTGTCAGAATATATTCCTCATGTGGGTACCAGTCATTCAATGTACATTCCTAGGGACAGGGCAGGGCTCGTCAGTTTTTGAAATGCCACTGTTTTCAAGTTATGTATAAATCCTCTAAATTCTGTGCATGTAATGTTACTATCTTTTTCTGCACCACTCTCAATTTTGAGCCACTGTGTAAGGAAACATGTTTCAACAAGATTTATTTATTAGATTAAGGAAGTATAATAATAACACTCTATGCACAAAATGACTGAAGAAACTGCTGCTAGGAATCAGATTTCCTCATCTCCTTTATGTCTTTATCACTAATATTAATCAAGCCTTTAATTTGCATAGTTATTAGCACTTTTAATTCCCTGTACAAGGCACATTTGCCGTGAGAAATTTCCTTAGTTTCATCTGTTAGTCTCAACATTCATGTCTGGTCTCCACTGTGGCATCACCACATCTGCTGACGTATTTGTTTGTAATCTTTCTCTGGCCAAACTGCATTACCATTTTATCTTTCCAGCTATCTTGTGAACTCACTGAGGAGGTGCCTTCTATTTTACAGCTTCTCAATTATATACCTAAAGGTTTTCCTTAAGTTTATGTCCAAGTTAAAAATAACTAAATCTTGTAGTCTACTTTGAAGTGTGTCTGAAGCAACTGTAGAGTTCATTTCATGAAATTATCTATTTGTGAAGGAACATAAAATTATTTTCCTTTTTATTTCAAAATAAGTATGCTATTTAACATAGGAAAACATATAAAAAAAGACCAGTAAAAGAAAGTATTGATAACATTTTGATTTATGTTCCAGTATCACTTGATGTGTTTGCATATGTGCATTTTTGTGTCTAGTATTGGTATTGCCTAGAAAACTTTATTAAAGCAAGAGCTGGTGCACTGGGTGAGGTATTTGAATGCTTTAATAGTAGTAAGATATAAGTAATTAGTTTGAGATTGTTTATACCTCAGTAATAGTTGCTATGTAATTGCCAAATATATGGAAATCAGGACACAATGTTTTCAAATTAGTTTTTATACTGACACTGCATTAATCATCCCCACATAATGAAGAATTGACTAAAATCTAGAATGAGGCATCAATGGGTAGTATGCACTTCATTAAAAACTATACTTTGATTTTGTAAATGGTAATTTACAGGCAAATGTGGAAGAGTGCATTAAACTCCTTCTAGTTCCAGGTTAATTCTTTAGTAATTGCTTTCATAAACTTATGTATTTCTAATTTCTTCCAGAATAAATTGATGAAAATAATTTTCACTCTCAAACTACAGGTATGACCTGAATATATTGAGATAGCTATAAAACCCTTTGAACATATTGTAAAAGTGCAATATAAAATTTATTGCTAAGAAGTAGAATACAGGCTTTGATGGAGATTATTGATATTATTGGAAAAATGTTTTGGATATTATAGGATATTCTAAAACTTAGATATACTATTTGATAAGTAATGCTTGAAGTCTTACTCTTAAAATTTTGCAAAAGAAGTCTTTGTGTAGAGACCGTGGGATGAAAACTTCAGCAGGACAGAACCTTTGATGACTGACTTCTTAAAGTATGCATTTTGTTTTATATGCCCAAGGTCTTGAGGCATGCCTGGTACATAGGAGGCTCTCAATAAATACTTGTTTTTACTAAATGAACCCCTATCTGAAGCAACCCCTGACATGCATCCTGAAAGATTCGTTTTGTTGTTCCCTTAGTACTTTAGGAGGCAGTGAGATATCACAGATTTATAAAACTATACTTATTTTGAAGGGAAATCACTGGGATGCACATGGGATTAGGTAAAAGCCACAGTGTATGGATTCAAATAATATGATGTTGTGATTCTGTTCACTAATTAGCTGTATGACCACATTTGTAAAATGTCAAAGAAAATAATACCTCCTCCCCCGTATTGCCTTAGGCTCCAATGATATGACAGATACTAAAACTCTCATTGAACTGAGAAGTAGCAAATAAATATCATTGGGTGAACTTTGTACAAGAGGTCTGAAATCTATTTCTGATTACATTATATATTTCCTATGTGTATCTCTTTATTTGCTCATTGTATTGTCAAATTTCCATATCTCTAAATTCAAAATAAAAGTACTTTACACATTGGGACAGTTTGCTCTTTCCCCAAAGCATCCCGATGTTTACCTTTAATTGGCCTATTGTGCCAACTATATTCCTGAAAATTTTCTTTTCCAACATTTTCCTTCATACAGCTTTTATTAATAAGAGTTTCGACATTAAGAAATTTGACCTCAAAAACAGTTTCTCTCCTCCTTTTCAATTTCTTTCAAATTTCTTCCATTTTATGTGCATTTCACAGACCTTAAGTGCATGGATTATAACAGTGACAGACAAGAGTTAAAGAAATTATTCATAAAAGCATGAAAGGAGATGAGACAATGATAAAGTCATGTATATGTAAAAATCCGTAAGTGTTGAGACTACTTTTTCAAGTCTATGTTGTATTGTGTCAATGGTATATGCATCCATTCTAATAGAAAAAGAAAGAAGGCTGATTTCTGGAAGTATCTCGAAAGCTATGTGCATGGTTAAGATGTTTCTTAGGAAGGAGATCTGAGGGCAAGACCAAAGCCTGATAACTCAAGGCTATACACAAGAAAAATCTTTGAACAACTCAAAATAATGACCATGAAATATGGGGTCATGCATAATACCACTAAGGTTAACCCAATGCTCAAGGTACAGGGTAGAAAAGGACATAAAATCATGATTAAGAGGTCACAGCTCAACTTTTTTACATGGAGATGCTAGTGGGAGATAGGAAGAACTGCATTTGTGTGGTGTTTGTAACAAAACTGCCAAGTCTACATCAAAACAAATCTGTTGCTTTGCAAGTTATACAGAAGCTGGGGTTTCAGCACCCACAGAGTTATGTTAAGATGAGGGGAAACTCTCTCAATAGTAAGTGAATATCCCTGTTTTCAGTCCTTTCCTCTAAACTCTCATAGCCAATGTTATCATTTGCTCAATGGCGATCTTTATTGACATACAAAGTTGAAGACAAAACATCTGTTCTGGCATGAATTTCCTAAGTGCATAGATACTGATGCTTCACATAAAAATATAATGAATAGTTGATTTGGCAATCTGCCTCTGCTGTTACTGTTTCTATTTGCTTTTTAAAATGCATTTATTAATATACCATAATCACTACACATAGCAAGGGGAAGTAGATTTGTATTAACTCTATGAGACATTTTCATTTAGAAAAATAGATATATCTAGAAAGGGCTGAAGAGGAACAGAATACGTGACCCCTATATATGCCACTTTGGAATGTAGATTATTTTGACAATCAAGATCCAGCAGGCTCAAGAAAAATTTTTACTTCTCTCTTAACTACTCAAAAGAATTTAGATAGGAGGCCTGGTTCAGAGAGCGCTATTACAGAGATAACTTTTATCTGAACGACATTTCTTCATAAGGCAGGCAAACATGTAATTACAAAACATCTCCTATTACTGTTCTTTGAATTACCTCTCTCCCCTTTGAAGCCCTCAGCCCCTATTCTATTACTTTTCTTTTATTTAATCTTTATTGTATTTTTTCCATTATCCATTGGCTCCCTTAGACCTCCCGCCCCTCAGCGACTACCACACTGTTGTCCATGTCCATGAGCCCTTCCCCATTGCTTTTCTCAGGGTGGCAAATATACCTCAACTGCCTAAAATGCCCATGTGTCTCACATTCTAATGGGGCTACGGTACACATGAAATTAAATTTATTTTTCTCCTGTTAATGTCTTATGTCAGCTTAATTGTTAGACCAGCCAAAGAACCAAGAAGAGCAGAAGGAAATTTTCCTCTTCAGTAGTGTATTTAGTTGATAATAACCAGATTGTTTTAACCCTATAGAGTTCTAGAACACACTTGAGTTGATATACTACAAATAATAAATGGCAAATGAGTGCAAGAAATTTGAGAGCCCTAAGTAAACAGGTGCCTTGACTTTTTCATGTTGTATTTTCATCAGCTAGTTAATTACCAGGTATAATAAATTCTTAATAAAAACTTACTGAATAACTAATATGTATAACCTATGTATCTGGCCAGTGAAACATACAAAATCATTTGCATTACATTGATGTTGAATATATACACACACAGAAAAATATATTTGCACGCACACATCTATATATTTTTTAAACATCTGGGCATCCCAAGTAGGCATAAAACGAATACTTGAGACATAAAAATGATAGACTGACTTCAAAGATCTTGAGAGAGGTTTTAAAGTAATATCCTAGCAGGAGTGTCCAACCTTTTGGCCTCTGTGAGCCACAGTGGAAGAAGAAGAGTTGTCTTGGGCCACACATTAAATACACAAACACTAATGAAAACTGATGAGCAAAAAAAAAAAAAGTTTTCAGTAAACATGATTTTGTGTTGGGCGCATTCATAGCCATCCTGGGCTGCATGTGGCTGGCCTGTGGGTTGGACACCCCTGCTACAGCCTTCATGTGGATAGTGTGGTGGAAATTCTTAACAGAAGACATGATCTTGAAGACTGGCTTTTTGCACTAATATATTTGCCAATTACTTTACGATGTGGAATTTATTCCCTCCTGAGTGTTCCAACTACAGAGAGGATGGAAACACCTCGTTACTATTTTTTTAATGCAAAGCTCCAGTAGACAGCATCATTTATGTAGAAAATCCTTTTCACCATGCTCTGAGAAGACCCCTATTTCAACATTCCTCCTTTCCTAGCTAGCTAGTAAAAAATGCTGTGTATTTGTAGTAATTTTCTTAAAAAGATTTAGGTAGGAATCATTCCCTCCCACCAGTTCATTGTACAAATAAACTGAAGTCTGCAGAGGAGAAGTGACTTGCATAAGAGCTTATGGCAAGTAAGTATCTTTATGTAAGTACATCCGGAGTATGTAATATTCTCTGACCACTTATGAATCCCATCCTCCCCTTCTTAGGCTAACATTTGCAAACAGCGCAGAAAACAATTGCAGAATGAGGGTTGAGTGGGAAGGGTAGGAAGTGGTAATTAGCAAATCCCCGGGCCTGGGGTTCACCTGCTCTCTTGGATCAAAACAATGTAACAAGCTATTCATAAGAACATCAAGGAAGAGTGGGTCATTGTTTTTCCAGAACCAGCTGTGGAGAATCAGCTCAAACAGTGGCCTTGGAACAGCTGCTGCACCAAAGGGCGGAGGCCCTAGAGGTGGAAGAAAAGTGAGCAAGGCAGGCTGCAGGAACCCCGCCGCCACCTCTCCGCAAACCAGGAAGTATTTTTGCATTAAGTGCAAGGCTCGAGCAACCTTTTCAACTGAAAGTGTGAATGGCTCATAGCAGCCCCCAGATGTGTGTAGAAACCTGCAAACCCTCTGGGAACTGGTGCCCAGGAAGCTGCGGGCTAGCCGTTAAGTGGTCACAGCCTGGGAGTGCCCAGTCCGGCTATCAGAAAGTACACAGAACAGAGCAGGCTCTGCTATCTTAGCCAACCGTGAACGGACAAAGTCCGGAGTAAACAAGACTCTCCGCTGCCTCCAGACTTGCTCTCCTTGTACACTCCTCTACCCCTCATTTCCCACGCTCCAGGCACCTTCACCCAGCAGCCGTAGCCACCCTGTCTCTTTCCCAGGCCCCATCATACGATTGCTGCAGCATGACCCAGGCTCGCACTCCCACCGCTGACGCACCTCACTCACCATCTCTTTCCTGAGGACGTGAAGCTTGGTTTCCAGCCTCTCCAGGGCGCTGGAGTGGCTACATCTTCGTGGGGAGCTTGAGGTTGGGGAAGATGAGGAGGAGGACGACAAGGAGGGAGGGAAGCTGCAGCTGCTGCTACTGCTACTGCAGCCACCGCCACTGCCACTGCTCCCCCCGCAGCGGTCCCTGTCTTTTTCCAGAGGAACCAGCTCCTCCCCACGGAGCGAGCGCACTAGGCTCTCCGGTACTTTGCGTCCCAGCTTCAGCTCGATGTCTCTGAGGTCTGGCAGCGCTGCGTCTTCCATGACTTTTCAAGAACGATGATAATGGTAGTAAAACGTTGCGGATGAGAGGCAGCAGCGGCCTCCAAGTCTGCTGTGAGACCAGCAAACCCCTCCTGCTGCCCGAGTCTCTATCCTCCGCTGATCTAGTGCGCCATCCGCTCCATAACCGCCTTCGCTGTGTCAGCCCTGCAGTCAGCAAAGGATTCGGCAGGTCCCAGCCGCTGTTCCCTGGTCACCGTAACTCCTCTGACTCTTACCAAGATTATAGAGACCAATTCATCCTCTTCCTTTTTGGTCACTCCACTGCAAAGTTGAGTTAATTGGTATTGCAGAGAGGGAGAACATGCAAGTACCACAGACCAAAAGAAAATAGAGGGAAATGAAGTCTGTTTTAGCTTTATGGGGGGAAAAATCACATTATAAAACTGTCCGTCACATCCCTGCGCCATTCACTGACTGCCCATCTGGTACCATGCGACACGATAATGATGTGGCCATACTCCAGCGTCGTTTCATTTTCCAGCCATAAATCTCCAAGCTTTCGAAGTATCGTTAGGAATAATCTCTAGTCTGGGATGGAGGAGGATGGTCGCGTGCATGGACGCAGAAAAAGGAGATACTTTAGCGGGAGCTTAACAGCTTTCTCCATGCAGCAGAAATACTCTTCTTGCCATTTAGGCTGTTTGATCCGAGTCGTTGTGTTCTGGCGAGTCTCAGAAACTTTAAACTCTGCTGGCAGGTGGACCAAACCAGGGCCAACCCCTGTACCGTATATCATAGGCAAGAAGAGCAACAAATTTTCCCACCCCCTGCTGCTAGTGGTAGTTTCAGAGTCCTATTTTAGTTGGGAGTTCCTAATACATGTATTAGATTTTCAGTTTTCCTGGCGGAATTGCCTGGCACCTACAACAATGAACAAATATTAGAAGGAGATAAATGAGTTCAAACGTAGTGCCATTCCTCATCCACCTCCCATATCCTAAGACAAAAATCTAGCTTTAGAATCCTTTCCTAATAATGTTATACTAATAAAAAGTGACTAGCAAGAATGTACAACCAAAATTAATGGTTTTACCAAGTGTAACAGTGTGTTATTACAAGCAGAAGTGAAGAATTAAATAGCCAGAATAATGTATGTGACTAAGGATGAAAGCAGTGGATTTTAAAATGGGGAACTGGTTGAGATATTTTACTTTAATTTCGGAGGGAAAATATCAAGTGTACGTAGTTAAAAAGTTCTCTTTGATAATTTATCTATATTTTTAAACCAGTTAAAAGCATGTAGTCTATCAATGTGAAATACTACTTCTACCAAGTGAGTTATTATGAACTATAATGGATTATAGGTTTGATTTAACAATGAATTTGTGCTAATAATCTTCAAGTAGAGGATACTATTTTCTATAGAGTAAACCCTAATTTGGGGGTTCCATTGGAATATTTTGAAATATGTCCTCTCTCTTTCTGGGACAAATAAGTATTTGTGTTCTTCGTCCTTCCAACCCTCCATTCCCGGAGACATCACCCAGGTTTGGTAAACATTTGTATGTTCATAGGCGGATACATCTCAAGAGTTTGTTTTTAGCATAACCTCATCTAAGAAATCTAAGGATAGCAAACAGGCCTTCTGAATGAAATATTTCATGTCGGGGAGAAAGTTGAAGTTTTCTTGTTAATGTATCAAATATTTGTATGTTTTTTTCTCAGTCAAAAAAGAAAGAAAATTGTTGTAAATTAATTGGCCCATTTTAAAGTTGGAACTATCATTTATGGAATCAAAGACAGCAAGACTAAGTCTCAACTAACTGATAAAACTATGTGCTTTTCACTGGGAAAACCACAGCTCAGTGGGTAAGATTTGCACTGTGGTGTGTAATTATGGAAGGCTTGCATCTCAGTCAAGAAGGGCTTTTTTGTTTGTTTTTTAATTATAAAACCCTTACAAATTTCAGCATAGAGCTGACTGAGAAGAGTAGCTTACAAATGCAATATGTACCTTGAACTTCAGGAATTGAAACCTTTATTTTCAAATTATGATCAATCTCATCTATGAAAAAGGAATATGTCCTTTGATAGTGAAATTAGTATTTGATACTGATGATAACTCAAAATAGAAAACATTTTTTTGCTTTTTTAAATGTCTGCAAACTCCTCCAAAATTAAAAATATGATCTATATTGAAAGTAATACTTTGTGCCAGTGCAATATAAAACAAATGTTCAGACTTTTAAAATTTCTCAATGTAATGCTTTATGACATTTTAGTTTAAAATGGAGATATTTTGAGTGCTGAAATGCTAATTTCCAAAACACACTGGAATCACAAAACTCTTATCTAAGGCCTCTAATAGATTGTGTTAACTCTGTTATGACTGCTTTATCCGTTCCTTATCCAAAGTGTTAAAAAATAAGGATCTTTTTACCTTCACATCTGGACAGTATTTTTTGTTTCCTTTTAAGATTCTTCTATGATTTTAAAAAATGTATGAGAGGTTTAATCCATTGCTGTTAGCCTGGTATGTTAATTACACAAATCTTGATTTGGGGCATTAGTTGACAACACCTCGGTCTGGGATGGTGAATTAGGATAGGAGGGAGAGAGGTCATCCATGAGATGAAGAGTGTGCAGACAGAGAACTGAGAAAGAAATGAGGAAAAACTCCTCACAGCAGCCATTTCCTAGTTTGCTGGACCCTCAGTCTTAGAAGTACTCCCTTCCCGCTTTAGTCTTTTTGTCCATCTCCAACCTCCTTTTATTTCTTTAATTAAGAGCATCTGCCAGCAACAACCTAAGCTCAGGGTATTTCTCCAAGGCTGATAAGTTGAAAAATAAAATTATGAAACTAGTTATATTTGTGTTTGTGGTATATATATGTTTTTAGACCCGGACTGCCTTACATATGCTTCCTTTTCTGACCGCCTAATGTATAAACTGGGTTTGCCTTTTTTTTTTTTTTTCCTATTTAGACTAAGGAATCTAGGAAAGGGTATTAAACTATGGAGAACTCGAAGAAACTGAGTTTCTTCCCCAGTTGCATTGTGTTTATAGAGAAGGAAAGGGAGATTCTTATTTATCATTTATTTTAAAAAATACCTAATGGCTAATTTAATAAGAACGTTGTTGGACTCAGATGATAGGTTTTAAAAGAATATCTCAGTCCCCAAAACAGAGTGATGTGGCTCATGCTTCACACATTCCACACCTAAAACACTTCCGGGTGTGAGACTTAGAGCAAAGGTAGACTCAGCAAGACTGTGTAATGTGAGTAGTGCCACTCCTTAATCTGCTGGCATTGTGGTTAAAAGAAAAAAGACCTGCCACCTTCTCTCAGCCACAGATTGAAAGTTTGCAGAGTTTCCAGCTTTTGCTGGCACCAGGTTCAAAGACTAGGGCACATTCTCTAACCTGAGACTCCATTATCCACAGTGCAGGATAATATCAGGCAGTTTACAGCCTCAAATTACTGTTAAGAATTTTGAGAAGTAACTATTTATGGGTATCAACTTTTTAGATCTTTGTTTTAAGTACATAGAGGTGCTGTTGCCTATAAACATTTTTGTTTAGCTGATGACATACTTAACAAGGAAGATGTCATAGCAAAACTAAAGATCCTGTTCATACATTGTAGAATTACATGAGTATATCTGCTAAAACTACAAAGACTTCACCCTGCCTATTTATAAAGTGATTTCATTCACCTATAATTTTGTAGCTGGGTCTGTTTTACAACATAAAATCATCTAGTTTATTACCAACTTGAATAACTTTTGCATGTGTATGCCATACATTATCACTACATCTATCTATCTATCTATCTATCTATCTATCTATCTATCTATCTATCTATCATCTGTCTATTTCTCCATCAGAAACGTCTCTCTTTAAGGAGCACAGATCCTTTAAACACTACTCCAATTGGAATCTAATTAATATTTATTATCAGAGCTCCCTGGGAGATTTCATAGACAATACCAAAAGTAGGTCACCAGCATCTAAGTCAGCCTTATCCCCACTTCACAATCCCTGTGGAATCTCTCTGCCTTCTTTATTTAATTGAGTCCTTTATTTGTTTTTACCTGTTTTGCTGAGCTCTGAAGTCCTGCTGAAATGTGCAAAGCAGGACCCAAAAAAGAGATCTCTTCAATGAAGCTAACCTGGGTTTGTTCTTCTATAGCCATTCCATTTGGCTTATAGCATAGGCTTATGGGTTGTATTTCAAAGGCATGTTTACAACTCCCTCTCTGAAAATACAAAAAATGACTGTTTTGTAGCTTTTGACGATTTTCATGGTGTAAATATTCCACCGTGATTGATTTCAAGCTATGGAGGCAGATTTGAAGGCTTAAATTCACAGGGAAGAAATAGATAACAGGCTTATTCCTAATCAGGGAAAATATATTAAAAATGACAGGCTAGTTTACCCTTTATTCATAATCACCTATGATTAGATAATAACAGCTGTATGCTTTCTGTTTTAAAAAGTATGCTTTTATAGGCTAGAAAACTTTGATCACAGAAACTTTCTTATTCTGCAATCCAGTGACATAGTCATGGACATAATTCATGTAACCCACCTTGATGTCTTTTACCAAACACCTTGACTATTTCTAAGATTGAATATAAGGTGAGGTCTAACAATAGACAGTATAAACATGAAAATAAACATAAAAGGCCTAAAAAATTATCCTATTTCCATGTCATAGCTTAGAGAGAGATTTATGGATTTGATTTGAAAAAAACTTGACAGATTTAATTTGAAATATTGATTTTATACAATGTGGACACTAAGCATTCATTATTGAACTAGACGCCCAGTGAGGGTGGAGAAAAACAATGGTGAACACTCATAGAGAGGATGGTGTCTAAGAAGTTGAGAAAGACCTATGATCTTCCACAAAGGTTTTGACCTATAAATGTGGAACATGCCACAGAATTCCCACTTGAATGTCACAGCATCATGCTCAATGCCCATTTCTGTCAATGTATTATGAATAGCTCAGTTCTTCTCCATAGTTAAGCTTCTAGATTCTCATTATCCTTGATGTTATAGTTGTGAGAGAAAAGGCAGAAGTGACTTTTCAGTAGTCTTGAAAATAAGAAAATAAGGAATAAAAGTTTGTAGGCATGTGTTTAATTTTAAAAACATCACAAAGATTCTATGTAAGACACTCATGAATGAGTTAGCATTATTTGGGAGTTAAAACTCAAGATCTCCCTATATTAGAATTTCACATCTAAGTTTTATGAGTTAAGACAATTACAGTTGAAAGTTAGCCTTTTTAAGCTATTAAATAGCCTTGCGGCGTGGAGCAAGGAGGATAGAGGTGGGGAGAAAGAGAAGGAGGGAGGGAGGGAGAAAGAAGAGAGAGAAGGGAAGACAGGGAAAGCACATGGATGTCATTTTCTTTCAGAAGTAGGTATGAGTCAATGCAAATACTTTTGTGACCATAATGAGACATTTTGAGTGTATGCACCTTATATAAAAGATAAATATTGTAATTATGTCCTCAGAATATTAAGGCAGGTAGTTACTGGTTATTTTACCCATTTGATGAATCAGCGAGAAGATTTTTTGAAGTAGAAAAACACTTTTAAATCGGAGCAGCACAAATTACAATGATAAAATAAAGTGGGGGGAACTGAAAAAGTGCTGGCTACAAGCAGAGCTGTTATGTCAAACATTATTTTTTGATAGCCTCTTTGCATATTTTGTATCATTTAATCCTCACAACAAGCCAGAGGAACAAATTAAATTAACCCTGCTCTCCTAAGATTAATTTGAAGCTCCAGGAGGTGAAACTACTTGCCCAATGTTCACTGGCCTCCTTCAGTAGCGAAGCTGGGATTTGTCCCCAGTTATAGTTTACTCTCAAACTCATGTTGTTTACATTTCTTACGAATAGGCATTAATTAGCTCTCCTTCAGAACTGCTAAGGGGTTCTACTGCTGAGCATGTATTTTTAAGAAGCTAGCACGAAGTCACTGCTTCTGATGTTTTGGGGGAATTCATATTCTAAGTGAGGTAGTGATAAAAATTGAAATAGATTTAAAAATAAGTGCATTCACAGGGGATCTTTTTATAATGAATTATTTAGGGACATTAGGGTATTCTGCAAGGCTGTTCCCATGCTCCACCTCTGCTTCCCTACAAATTATCACTTCCTCCTCTAGCACAGGGCCGGTATTTGAGACTACACATATCACTTGGTGGAACCCAGGTCTGTATAGATGTGGGAATTAAGTTTTTGGTTTACAAAGTGATGGCCCTAAAAGAAAAGAAATAGTTGTGGGAGAAAACCAATCATTAACAGGGGTGTATGAAAGCTTGTGCAATAATCAGGGCTAGACAGAAGGGTGTAAGACATTTTGACCAGGGAAATTTCTCCTTGCCAGTCTGATGTGGCAAGTACCAATGGCATGACAAAGTCACCCTGCCACTGCAGAAGATAAAAGGCAGTAAGAGTGCAATTGCTTTACCTCTTTCTTGTTCATCTTCCTATACTCAATCCATGTGTTAATTTTGTGATAGCTCACACTCAATTCCATAGTAACCTTTGGCTTATAATCTTAGGCTATACTTCGGTAGGTCAAACACTTCAACATTTGTTTTAAGAACACTGCTAAAGTCCATTTAAACTTCCTTATGCTCTACCAGAACTACTTCATATTTGGACTGAGTTTGTGGGTGAATGCTGATTCTTAGGTGGTCAATTAAAACGATGTGATTGTAAATATCTGTGGTGCCTGCCATAGCACAAGCTATGGTCTCAGAGAGAAACAGAGAAAGGGAGGGAGGAGAGGAGGAAAGAGCAAGTGTCGGAGAGAGAGTGAGTGACAGAGCTCTCCTGACAGGTAAAAACCTAGCAGTTTCATGCAGACAGGCACGGTTGCTGTTGCTACAATAGCAACCAATCTCACTTGACAGCTGTGTAGAAATTTGGAGCAGAAACACCACTCATTCTTATTCTCTCTCTCAGTTTTGTGCTAGAGATGATTTAAGGGAGTAATGGGATTCTGAAAAGACAGTTTGGTTTACTTGTAAGTAGGTTGTTACAACTCCTTTGCAAAGAAAAAAAAACAGAGAGCAAAGCATTTATTTATTTTCTTATTTCCTTACCAACTTACCTAAAATTAAAAAAATCCTGAGTTTGACTATATTTTGTGTGAATTAAATATATTGCTGGTGAACATGTAAATTGGAAACATTTTTAGAGGATCAATGATCAAATTTTAAGATCAGGCATAGCATGAGATTCAGCAATTTATTTTCCAAGACTTTATTTCTAAAAAGGTAATCAGCAATATGTAGAGAGATTTGTTTATAAATATGTTCAATATAAATCCCAAAGAAAAACAACTAAACATGCAAAAGTATCTATATAAATGTTTGGCAATAAGGAATTAGTTAAATAAAGTATGTATAGCCCTAGCTTGGACAACTCTGCAACCAATGAAAAGGAAGTGATAGAAAAATACTTAGGAGCATGGGAAATTACCAAGATGTTGTTAATTTTTTTTACAAAAGCTAAAATAATGGTGGTGTCAGCAACATATTCAAATATATATACACACATATATACATATATTGCACACACATGTTCATGCGCATATACATGGAGGCATATAATAGTCACTTAAATTCATATAAAATATATATACATATATATTTTTGTACATATGTATATACAAAAGTGAAGATGCTATCACTTTGATTCTGGTGAGATTATGGGAGGGTTTAATTTAATCTTTGTGCTTTTCTCTTTTTATTAACTTTAATTATAAAAAGAACTCAGAACGTTGCTTTGAAATTTCTTTTTAGTGCTTTCCATTTTATTCTTAAATGTTTATACATACCTTTTATAACAGGTGGGTTTTCTTTAACCCTAAATGAAGAAATTTAGTGGAATACATTTGAAGGGGAATCCTGGGTGTTTCAATAAATGCAAATATAACTTTTTTTAAATTCCTAAAGTGTAAATTCCTAAATCAGGAATTTTCTAAATAGCCTTTACTAATGTAACTATTAAAACCCTAATGCTATACAGTGCTAATAATATTATTCTCTGGCTACCTCATGGCAAATTTGTGTTCTGCCTCTCCGGCGTTGAAGGAGGCTGCCTACTCTGGCACAGTATGTGATTTGGGAATATCTCCTTCAAGTAGGGAGCAAAGGGTAACTCTAGAAACTAGGCAGGATTATTGCCTGATACAATATGGAATAAAATAGGCAAAGGCAGACTACATGTAACATAAAATAATGAGTTCTCTATACTTTTAATAAATGATCTAGCAAGATTATCTTTGCTACAGCACTACCACTGAACTTTTTCTTTTTAAAAATATATTTTTCAATTTTAAATAACTAGAAAGGAATTAAATTCATGAATGTTCAGGAACCTTTTAGTCTTATTTGTGTTATGCCATGTTAGGTAACAAATAGTTGGGTAGGAGGGATTGAGATACAAGGTAATATTACAGAAAAGGATCAAAGCCCAAGCTAGAGGGTAGGGAGTTATATGAGTCCCTGGGTGTGTGTACCTATGACTGTGTGGGAGGTAGAGTGGGTTGAGAGATGATGAGTCATCAACTATAATAGCAGGTACTACACAGTCTTTCTTCTGGCCAGCCCTGAATGTACATGTCTTACACATTAAAAGTTTGCACAAGGGGGAACTTCTGGCCAAGATGGAGGCATAGGTAGACGCACTGTGCCTCCTCGCACAACCAAGATAGGGACAACAACAATATAGAAACAAAATAACAACCAGAACTGACAGAAAATTGAAGTGTATGGAAGTCAGACACCCCAGGAGTAAGACCAGTAGGAGGGGCTGAGTCCCGCCGGGCAAGGGACGCAGAGCAGAGACCTGAGCAACCCAGGCCACGTGCAAGTCTGCAGCAGGCAGACCCTGGGCACACAAGCCGAGGTGCCTGGTGGGCCCTGGCCAGGGGGTAGCGACCAGCAGAACCAGCAAGGCGGCCATTGTGAAGCAAGGCACTGCATGCAACTCAGGGTCCCAGCACTGGGAAATAAACTTTGGGTCACTGGCTGAAAAGGAAGGTCCCTCGGGGTGCACAGGCCCACCCACACCAGAATTGGTGCCAGAGGGGCCCAGTTAGCTTGCGGAAAGTGGCGGAAGGGTCTGAGGTCCTACAGAGAGCTGAGCAAGCGCCATTATTCTTTCTTGGACCCTGCCCCCACATACAGCATTACAACCCAGCAACTGGGGTGCCCCGCCCTGGTGAACTCCTAAGGCCCCACCCCTCACTACAGGACCTCAATAAGACCAAAAACAAAAACAAAAAACAAACAAAAAAAAAACAGCAAAAAGATGGCTCAAATAGAAGAAGAATCGAAAACTCCAGAACCTGTCCTTTTAAGCGACCAAGAGATAGCCAACCTATCAGATGTACAGTTCAAAGCACTGGTGATCAGGATACTCACAGAGTTGGTTGATTTTGGTCACAAATTAGATGAAAAAATGCAGGCTGCAATAAATTTAATGAAGAAAAATGCACAGGGAACCAATAGTGAAAGATGGGTCTCACATCATTGGAGTGGACCAGAAGGAAGAAAAAAAATATACAGCCAGAAAAGAATGAAGAAATAAGAATTCAAAACAATGAGGAGAGGCTTAGGAATCTCTGGGACATCTTTAAGCATTCCAACATCCGAATTATAGGGGTACCAGAAGGAGAAGAGGAAAAACATCAAGTGGAAAAGATATTTGAACAAATAATAAAGGAGAACTTCCCCAATCTGGCAAAGGAAATAGAATTCCAGGAAGTCCAGGAAGCCCAGAGAGTCCCAAAGAAGTTGGATCCAAGGAGAAACACACCAAGGCATAATTACATTAGCCAAGGTAAAAATGAAGGAGAGAATCCTAGAAGCAGCAAGAGATAAGGAGACAGTCACCTACAAAGGAGTTCCC